>OY856412.1:726604247-727804247 GCA_963693085.1 Alisma plantago-aquatica
TGGGCTTAATGATCTTGACATGACTTAAAAAGATAAAGATGGTAGTTTTAGTGTGAAAGAGATGTATTAGACTCAATTGACATTCAAGTATGCCTATGATGATGAAATTAGGGTTTGTGGACTAAAAGAGCATTAAACGTGATAAAAGAATTATGGAGGCTAAAACCCTAATAAAACCTTAAAGTTGGCCTAGATATCCTAAGGTGGAATCCAAGTCAATCTTGAGGATCTTTTGAATAAAACAATGACACATGGATGTTATGCATTAATTTAGGATATTGTTGATTGCTTGATTGAATGTTCTTAATTATTCTTGCTTGGACATCAAGTTGCTCTGGATCAGGTATGTGGTTATTTATGATTAACCGCTTTAGTTTCACAGGGTTTTCTCGGATGATTGATCAAATTGAATGCAACATAACTGTTGGATGTTCATATATGCAAATTCATAAAGTCACTATGATTATCACAGTTAATTTATAAGTGTGTATTCTCACACCTACATGCCACCCTGATGTATGATGCAATGAGGTCAAACCCAAGAGGGAAGAGCAATGCACACCAAGCTCAGGATAGAGAAGGTGGCCTTATGATATTACTTGACTAATGGGCACCATGAGAGGTGACCCCAGGCACCAAGCTCAGGATGGAGAAGGTGGCCTTATGTCTATTGCAAAAGAGAAACCCTAAAGAGGGTATTCCAGGGTTAGGGAAAAAGTGGTGGAGAATGTCATATTGACGACGTAAATTGAATTATTAATTAACTTGATTGTGATATTTAGGTTGTTAGCAATATATGTGAAATTTTGGTTGTTTCCACATACCGGCATATTCATTTATGCTGACCGACATTTTGTTTGTCGACATTTTAGGTACAAGCTTGAAAAGGACAAACATTAAGGTGATACATTGTGAATATATGAATTAAAGTACAAGGAGGATTAGTTAGAATAGACTCCAGTTGTGGATTGTAGTTTAGAAATCCAAGATTTTAAAAATGTATGCAAAGTTTTATTTTATTCCAGCTTTTCAGTATAGTTTTGGTAGAATTTAGTAATTATTATTGATTATTTGTCAAACCATTGATCTGGAAAATTGGGATAATGCCTCTGACATTTTGGTCTCCCTTAATTGGGGGTTACCAGGAGGCAAAGTCATTACATTTAGTATTAGAGCGTTGGTTCCTCCTTTAATCCTTAGTAATTATTAAATCGTATAAACTATGTAGAACCCTAGGGAGTTATTAGAGGATTTTTTGATGACGGAGGTGTCTAGAAAAGGATCACGGTCTGGGGGCTGGCAAGATTTTCCTCAGTCATGAGGACTCCTAGATGCAGTGTGACTGCCTAGCCAATGTCTGAGGCTTTGACTCAAAATAAGATACCTTTAGGACTCTCTCATCTATTTCGTCCCTTCTCAACCTTAATTCAATTAAGATTCTAAGGTTTAGGGTTTTCTCTCTCTTCCTCACCCTCTTGAGGATAGGGTATGTATGATAAGGTTAAAGAATCCTCCACCAAATCAATGAAAAGCATGTAAATAAAATGTCATGGACATAAGAGTAATAGTTTAAGCATAGACTAAAGATTAGTTGTAGCTTAGGGTTGTATGACATGTGTTTTCATACCCTCAGGAGAGACCTGATGTTAGACCTTCTTGTCAGGAGGATGAATAGAGAGTTGGTCTTAGAGGTAGAAACCTCCATTAAAGGTGGAGACCTGGAGCATCCTCTAAGGATGATTCTAACCCTAACCCTAAGTGGTGGTTAGAGAGAGATGGCATAATGAGTTAGATGTCATGGTCGACCATGTGAGTGGGTTGACATGCTTTTAGTTTTGGATACCTATGAGAAGTATGAGGTATGTGAGGTTGGTTGACCTAGTGTCTTTTGGGAAACCCAACCATAGTAGGGTTGTGCATGTTAGGGTGAAGGATAACTCCTTCATTGATGAGGTTAGTGATGAACATATAGAACCCTTATGGGTTTATATGAGCATGGTAGAGTATGCACCTTGGGTACATCAGTAGTGATGGCAGTAGGTTAAAACTCAGGCTAGAAGGGCATGTTGGATAACTTATGAGATAAGCATAAAGAGCTATGGATAATTGTGAGTGAACGTAGGTTTCACCCATGTAGGTGTATGCATGTGAGCTTGATCCACCTTAGAGAGAGAACCTATAGTGGTAAGGTTGTTTGTAGGGTTAAGCTATATAGAGAGAGAGTAAGACTTAAGCAAGAAGGTTGGAAGCTTGGACTCTGGGATATAAGGAACCCTAAGAAGTCAGATATGTACGACCTAAGTGGATGATTATAGTTGTATCGTGCACGATCCTTGGAGGCTTGTGGTATCTAGGTTACCTTTAGAGGAACCAAACCCTAGAAAGGGGAAGAGACTTCTTGAACTGATCTATGGAAGTAGTAGGTGCCTACCTTACCTTCTAAGGATAGGAAGAAGAGTTCCTTAGACCCTGAGAAGGTATAGTATCAAGTTGGAAGACCTCATACCTAGTTGTTTGTCCTTGATGAGGGCTCAACTCTGAGGTGTTGTTCAAGTGGAAGGATTATAGGACGTGCATGATATACATCATACATGTTTGGTTCATGGTTGGAAAGCTGAGCATGCAGTTAGATGGCTGATGCATAAAAGTGAACCTAGGGTTCCTTGACCTCAAGAGGGGAAGAAGTAGTTCCTGGCGTACTTGATGCTCACACAGATGCTTGAGTTCTTATGCATGGGAGCATGGCACTCCTCATGGTTAGAGGAAAAGGAAACCCCTTAGACTAAGGTATGTGTTTGATGAACCCCTCACTTATCGGTTGGTGACATATGTATGTATGATGATGGCCCAATGTTGAGGAATGAGAACAAGTATGACCTACCATGGAGACCTAGTAAGATTTAGTACATGGTCTATTTGTTAGCTACGTGCCTTAGTAGCTTGATAGGACTAAGCATGCTCATGTTTATGTAATCCCTAGACGCGAGGACATTTGTGACCTTTGTAGTTTCCTCCCATCCTGGGAGAGAGACCCTTCTATAGGGTATGTACCACCTTTTGTTGGGTTTGAGGTAACCTAAAGAGGCCATGTAGGATCTTGAGAAGTTATAGTATGAGGATGAACCTACAGACCCATAGATAACCATCTCTAAGTACATATGGATGTGTTACCATGGAAGTAACCAATATGGGGTCTGACTGAGGTAGGTAGGTCACCATGATCCCTATGAGAGGATGTAAGTTAGACCATGAATATCGAGAGAGATGATGGAGACTTGGGTAAGGTTTCAAGATGGATATGTATTATGTTAGAATCCTAAGTCCATTCCAGGGTCAGGTAGGGATAAGACCGATGGGAGTAGGAGTCGCCTAATTCCCTAGTTGCACAAGACCATAGGGTCGGGAGGTAACAACTATCATTATCTGAGGACCATGGGTTAGGATATTGATCACCTTCATGAACTCATGGGACCCAAAGGGCAGACGAGGAGAGCAGTCTTTGGATGCATAAGGGAAGAGGGATGACCCGAAAAGTGTTGACACCCTACTGACCTAGGGGAGATGACTAAGGATTGTGTGACAACCCAAGTGTGTTTGAGACCAATTCTCCATGAAAGAAAACCTGATATCGAAATGTTCATGATGTGGAGACAAGAGATGCACATTTCAAATTAGATTGGAAGGTGTACTGACGATGTAGGGTGCACCATCTCTACTCTTAGAATGGGAAGAACTATGTATTTGTACTGCATCCAAATGCTTATTTCGTCTCGTTATGAAGGTGAGAGATAGGGCAATATGCATGCTATACACTAAGGATAAAGATGATGAGAGTGGAAATGTTGCTATGATAATAGTGTACCCTGTGGAGTGAATGATGTGTGGATGGTTTACCAACATCAAGAGAACTAAGGTAGTCATCTTATAAGGACGTTCTTATTATGAGTTGTATGGAATTTATGAGTTATATAAGTTTGAGTTCAATAACCAAGAAGATGAGCTCTAAGTTTTCTTGATGAAGATAGACCTAAAGTCTGAGATGAGATGATAAGTGGAATACATGGAGGTCTATGTCTTCACTATTACCTAGCACATAAGGATGAAAGGTGGTAATGGATAATCTTGTTGGGATGTAGCTACCTAGTATAGCTAGTGGAAAGGCTGGAAGAGATGGCTAGGTGAACCCTTAGTTTGTGAGATATGTTGGGTTAACCCTCAAATATAACGAGATCCGTTGATTGAGTTAGTGGTTGCTTGGTTAGCTAGCCTAGGGCTTGTTGTGATAGAAGGATGGTTGTAGAATCTCAGATGCACTTTTCTAGAAAAGAAGGTGATGAAACCCACAACTAGAGTGTTTTAGGGTTTCTGAGGAATCAACCTTGAGAAATCATGACATACGGGAGATCATGATTTTAAGTTCACCATACACCATGATACTACTAAGATAGTATGTTGCAGTAGTACTTTGGATGAATAAGATAAAAAATGTATAGAGTTGCATATGGCTTGTCACCATGCATGCCAGGAGGTAAAGGATGAACACCAGTAACCTAGTGAGTTGATATAGAGGATAAAGAGTCCCCGAGAGGGAATGGATGTTGATCACTATGGATGTTGTGGTGAGTCTCCCTTAGATCGAGGAAGGTCAAGATGCAATATGGGCTATGGTAAGATCGCTTTACCTAGATGACATAATCCAAGAGAAAGAGGGAGTACTGTCAAGGGACAGATCCGGTTGAACTACATGTAAGATAGAGAGAGATAGATGGTTCAACTACACCATAATGCGAGTTTAAAGGTCCTTGAGTGTGATCTAAAGGTTCTCTTCCATGCGGTGGAAGTAGGTACATGAAGAACTTGATGTTAGTACAGCTTATCATCCCTATCTGATGGTTAGCATGATCCAGACTAGAGGGTCTGATGAGAGCATGTGTGCTCGTTCAGGGTGATATATGGGGACAATTCTCATCCTATGAAGGTTGTGATGATAGCCACCATAGCCAATATCAAGATGTAAGAAGCTCTGTAAGGGAGGTTGTGTCAGTCAACGATTCATGAAGATGATGTCGGTGGAAAGACCTTGTGAAGGTCAGAGAGACCAAAATGAGTGCATATGAAGTCGCTTTGATCATGCGATGGATGAGAAAGCCCAGGGGTGACATGAGTCGTGAGCTGTTGCGAAGCAAACTGACATGCAGTTCACTGTGGGAGAATATGTGATATGATAATCCGACCCCTTTGAGCTATAGCTGAGAAAGCTGAGTCCCCGATACATGGGTCCATTTGAGATGGATTGGTGGAGATGCTTGTGTGTAGCCTCACTCCTCAGGATAACATGATGTATGATGTGTTCCACGAGTCTGATCTAGAGTACTATGTGAGGTACCCAAGCCATGGGCTGAGCAATGAACCTAGTGAGCTCCTAAGGGAGGCTCACTTACCCTGAGTCACTTACAAGGGTACGAGATACCAAGGTGAGAGAGAGCTGGAGAGTAAAGAATATAAGATGATAAAGGTTCTTTGGAAGCACCATGGAGAGGATGAAGCCAAATGGGAGCCAATGACAGATATGAAAAAGTCTTTCCCTGAATTGTTTATATGTTTGGTGGAATTTTGAGGGAAAAATTCCTATAAGGGGGGAAGGATGTTACAACCTCAATTTTACATGTGTTTTCAAAATTGAAATGTAATGATTTTATGAATATGGACTTGAATTGAGAAGGTTGTATGCTTTGCTCTAAAGGATGGATTTCTTTGCAAATCTCCCTTTTGATAGGAATTTCGTGATTCCTACTATTATGTTAATAAAATAATGGACATAAAAGAGAATAAAAGAGGAAAAGTCCAAATAATAGAAAAAGATAAAAGATAATGGATATTAAGCAATATATTTATGAGAAATACATAGAAATCTCTATAAAGTGGCATTGATGGCCACAATTGAATGAATTTTTGTTTACATATGATTTCTAATGGAAGAAATAGGAAAAGAGGAAAAAGGAAATAAATGATAAAGAGAAATCCTTGAAAAGAAATCTTTTAATAAAGAAATAAGTAAGATAATGAGAAATAATGGATGTAGATGCATCTAGAAGGGTAATAAGTATCCTTCTAAAAGGATTTCGAAATATTAGGATTTCATGGGGTCTGAGGAGTCCCAATGGAGAGGAAGAAAGAGAAAATACAAATAATACAAAAGTCATAATATGTGAATAATGTGCTTTTGGTGTTATAAAAAAGAGATACTATTTGCTTTAAGGAAGTAAAATTTCATGGCCAATGGATTAAAAGCCAAACACAACTAAGATAAAAGAGATAAAATTTGGATTCCTTAATAACCAAGGATCATGGATAAACAAGGAATAATTTAATGAGATAATTTATTCTTAATTAAGGAAAGCAGGTTTCCTATGAGGAAAGGCCTTGTTTTCTTCATGGGCAAGCATGTTAGGGCGGGGCTACCCTCCCCTATATAAGGGTTGGACCCTTAGCCTCGAGCCCAAGAAGATCTTGGGCATCCCACTCTCTCCTTCTTCTTGTTTCCACATAAACCCTAATCAAGAGGAGTAGATCAATCTCTAGAGCAATGAGGAGTCGTGACGGGGTACATTGGAGGCATGATGCTTATCCGACAACCTAAGGGAGCTTGGCCATCATCTCCTTGCTCTCACTTTTTCTCCAGCCACCTGTAGCATGCCTACAAGGCCAGCCTACGAGGATGTAGCTGCAAACTTGACCCTAGCCACCTTTGCCACAACTTGGGGCCTCCATAGGTGCAGTAGAGGGAGGCGGAGGTGAAGGGACCCTCGCCGGTACCCTTTGAGCCTTGGCGGGAGGGGGCGGCCTTGCGAAGAGTTGCAGTCAGCAGTCGAGTAGGGTTCGCGAGGAGGAAGATGACCAGGGTGGTGTTGGACGAAATTGCCCCTCCAGGTACTACTAAACCAAGAAGCCATGCGGGGGTATAAGAGTCTTTTTGTTATGTTCTTGATCGAGCTACGTCATGCATGGGATGGCTGATGTGTCAACATCCCATTGGTCCAAGTAAGTGAATCTTGCAAAATTCGTATTTAATTAATGGTAGCTTGGATTAGTACATATAATATGTGAAATTTTCTCAGAAAAATATGAGGAATTGATAAAAAAAAGTTTTACAGCCTAATTCCTCTTACAATTCGAAAATTATTTGAAGTTGCCAACTTTAATGCATTAATGATTTAGAAACCCTAATATTGATGTTAATAAGATTGAGAAAGGTATTATGGGTGTTTTTAATCAATATCAACTTGTTGATTATAAAAAGGATGCATTAGATCCAAAAGGATGATCTTTATGTGTACTTTGACTAATGTAGGGTTCCATGTACATGAATATGCTTTAATGGGCCTTGAAACCCTAATTTTGGTAATTATGACTCTTAATGGCATTAATTGTTCAAATCCATGAATAAAGCTGAGATATGATGATTATAAACTATTCTGAGTATAAAAGTTTCTAATTGTGGATAAATACCCTTAATTTGGTAATTAGGGTTTCCTAGTGGATTAATGTGGAATTAGTGATAAATAGGGTTCATATGTGAATTGGACTATAATGAAATATGAGTTGTCAATTCGAAAGAAACTGAACATGATAATTGGGCTTAATGATCTTGACATGACTTAAAAAGATAAAGATGGTAGTTTTAGTGTAAAAGAAATGTATTAGACTCAATTGACATTCAAGTACCACTATGATGATGAAATTAGGGTTTGTGGACTAAAAGAGCATTAAACGTGATAAAAGAATTATGGAGGCTAAAACCCTAAAGTTGGCCTAGAAATTCTAAGGCAGAATCCAAGTCAATCTTGAGGATGTTTTGAATAAAACAATGACACATGGATGTTATGTATTAATTTCAGGATATTGTTGATTGCATGATTGAATGTTCTTGATTATACTCGCTTGGACATCAAGTTGCTTTGGATCAGGTATGTGGTTATTTATGATTAACCGCTTTAGTTTCACGGGGTTTTCTCAGACGATTTATTGAATTGAATGCAACTGAACTATTGGATGTTCATATATGCAAATTCATAAAGTCACTATGATTATCACAGTTAATTTATAAGTGTGTATTCTTGCACCTACATGCTACCCTGATGTATGATGCAATGAGGTCAAGCCCAAGAGGGAAGACCAATGGGAACCATGGGAGGTGACCCCAAGCACCAAGCTCTATATAATGAAGGTGGCCTTTTGATATTGCATGACTAATGGGCACCATGAGAGGTGACCCCAGGCACCAAGCTCAGGATGGAGAAGGTGGCCTTATGTCTATTGCAAAAGAGAAACCCTAAAGAGGGTATTCTAGGGTTAGGGCAATAGAGGTAGAGAATGTCACATTGAAGACATAAATTGGATTGTTAATTAACCTGATTGTGATATTTAGGTTGTTAGCAATATATGTGAAATTTTGGTTGTTCCCACATACCAACATATTCATTTATGCTGACTGACGTTTTTGTTTGTCGGCATTTTAGGTACAAGCTTGAAAAGGACAAACAGTAAGGTGATACATTGTGAATATATGAATTAAAGTACAAGGATGATTAGTTAGAATATACTCCAGTTGTGGATAGTAGTTTATAAATCCCAAATTTTAAAAAGGTATGCAAAATTTTATTTTATTCCAGCTTTTCAATATAGTTTTGGTAGAATTTAGTAATTATTATTGATTATTTGTCGAACCATTGATCTAGAAAATTGGGATAATGGCTCTGACCTTTTGGTCTCCCTTAATTGGGGGTTACCAGGAGGCAGTATTGTTACAATGATGATGGCGACGATGATGATGATGAGGAGAATGATGATGATGAGGAAGAGGAGGAAAAAGTGGATTAAGAAGAAGAACATGATGATGATGATGAAGAAGATGAAGAAGATGATGATGATGATCATGATGATCATGATTATCATGATGATGATGATGACGATGATTGTGATGATCATGATGATTATGATTATGATTATGATTATGATTATGATTATGATTATGATGATGCTTATGATGATGATGATGATGATGATGATGATGATGATAAGAATGTGGTTGATATTCTATGGAACAACTCGCAGGAACCTTGGAGGGAGACACCCCTAGTCTGGGAGATTTGGGAGGTCTTTCATGATCAGGCGATCATGGGTGAGGTTTTTCACAAAATGGTTAATTTTGTACCTAGGAAGCTGGGAATTTGGGGAAGTCACCTGGAGGATATTTGTGTTTGCGTGAACTAGGTGGAGTTTCCTATGAGGGTGAGGGGCATGATGATTATGGAGAAGTGTAGAGTTCCTTACGTTGAGGTTAGCCGTCATATAGGGGAGGATGTTGGGTAGATCAACGAGTTTTTCCTTGTATGAGGTAAGGATGAAGGGGATCATACTTGTGTTTTATAAGCAGGAGATGTATTTTATCTTGAAGGTTTTTCCTACACGAGGAGGGTAGGATGAATAAAAATACCTCCTTTCTTAATTAAAAAAAGATGATGATGAAGATCATGATGGTTAAGAAGAAGAGGAACAAAAGGGAGAAGAAGAAGAAGAAGAAACAGAAGAAGAAAATGATGATGATGATGATGATGATGATGATGATGATGATGAGGAGGAGGAGGAGGAGGAGGAGGAGGAGGATGACGAAAACGACGACGAAGATGACAACGATGATGATGATGATGATGAGGAGGAGGAGGAGGAGGATGAGGATGATGATGATGATGATGATGATGATGATGATGATGATGATGATGACGTCGACGACGACGACGATGATGATGATGATGATGATGATGATGATGATGATGATGATGATGATGATGATGATGATGATGATGATGATGATGATGATGATGATGATGATGACGATGATGACGACGATGATGATGATGATGATGATGATGATGATGATGATGATGATGATGATGAGGAGGAGGAGGAGGAGGAGGAGGAGGAGGAAGAGGAGGAGGATGATGATGATGATGAGCGATGACGATGACGAGAACAACAACAACAATGATGATGATGATGATGATGATGAGAAAAAAAGTAGATTAAGAAGAAGAATATGATGATGGTGATGATGATCATGATCATCATCATGATGATATATATGATGATGATTATGTTGATGATGACAATCACTAGTATAGATACTATGTTTAACTTTGGTTAAAATGGACATTTTACGTGGGTTTCTAAGCGACACCCAAGTGGGTGACAGTAAAGGTAGAGTCATACGACGTGAGTTCCATAATCGACAACATAGAGTCGTTCTTGATTGCAATAAATGAAGAACTAACACCGGTAGGAGTCATAGTTGTCCGCTATTTCTAGAAAAATGATGACTATCTCCATACCCAAATAGAAAATTGGCCTGGGTTACGACCATAGTTGTTAGTTATTTTAGTAAAACCTAACGACTAACTCCATTCCCAAACAAAAAAGTGATCTCATATTTGGTTCATAGTCATCAGCTCAATGTAAAACCGACAATAAAGAGAAACATAGTCATCGGTTATGTTTTCAAAAACTGACGCCTATCGCCGTACCCGGACAATAAAATTGGCCCGAGGTTAGGGACATAGGCATCAAATTTTTACAAATAATCAACAACAGACACCTACCATGATGACTATTTCAAATAACTAACGACTAAGTGTCATGTTTTTAATATCATGTTGCATGCCTATTACTCGGCTGGTCAGTAGGATGCAAAACCTGCAGTTCAATTTTGAAATAAAGGTTTACAACATCCTGTGATATTAGCCTATCAACAGGCCACAAACCTGCAATGACAAGATGATCAAGACTATTGTACATCATGTGATTTTAGATGAATATACTATGTAGAAACCTACAGTTGGGTTCACATTGGTGTGTATTCTTAAGTATATAAATCACAAGATGTACAAACCTACAGTTCCATTCATTCATACATCTTCACATTCACACACAAGTAGAAACACAATTCATTCATTCATCTTCACATTCACGCACATGTATATAAATCAACTTTCAATAAGTCAATTAAAAAAAGTCATTTAAACACGTATATATAAGTGCCCATATATACAGAAATAATGACATCAAATTTTAGAAATGTCATTCTTTAATCATCATCCCAATCATAATAAAAAATTGCCCCCTATTCAAAGGCTCATTCCCGTTGTTCTCTTATGTCATCTAATTGTTTCATTGTATAGGACATATGTAAATCTAATAGCTTTTCCCCAGTATTGAAGTCATTAGTTTTAAACACCTGCAAAGAGAATGACGTATATATATAATTAATAAGTTTGATACTTTCATATTATCTAATGAGACTAGCTATATACTTATGATGATCAAGACTATATACATGGTGTATGTTTTTGATGTCGAGTGTAGCATATATGACAATTATGTCCATATATCGCATCACGTAGTATCCACATGCCCAACCATTGTCTTGTACAACACACTATAAATTTCAACATAAAAAATGTTAATAAATAAACATAAGCATAGTTCACATAAATAAAATATGTGGTGGAGTCAGGAAACTACATCCACATTCTTTGAAATAAGTGCCCATATATACAGAAATAATGACATCAAAGTTTAGAAATGTCATTCTTTAATCATCATCCCAATCATAATAAAAAATTCCCCCCCTATTCAAAGGCTTGTGCCCATTGTTCTCTTATTTCATCTAATTCTTTCATCATATAGGGCATATGTACATCTAATAGCTTTTCTCCTATATTGATTAAACACCTGCAAAGAGTGATGTGTATATATATAATTAATATGATTGATACTTTCATATGATATAATGAGACTACCTATATACTTATGATGATCAAGACTATATATTACATGTTGTATGAATTCGATGTCGAGTGCAGCATATTTGAGAATTATGTCCATATACCACATCATGTACCTCCACATCTAATAGATTTTCCTTGTATTGAAGTCATTACTTTTAATTTTTCCCCCTTAGGATCTATCACTTTCTTTTTCTTGTCCACATTTGCTCTAGATTTTTTGAAATCTTTTAAATCCCTAAATGTTAATGTATCACATTAAATTGCATTATTAAATAGTCATGTAATAATAGATGTTAAGGAATATAAATATAAATTTTTCTCATGTGAATAATGGCCTTTTCAAATCGTGTCCCGAATAGTCTAATGTATCCCCCTTAGGATCTAGATAATAAACAGTCATCATCTCGGGGACAACAACCAGTAAATCCCAATGCTTACCTCTAGTGATAAGAAAGTAAACAATATATAACTCAAAATCCACAATGAAATGTAATTTTCTTAAGTCAAAATTATAAGAAAAGTAAACTTACCCAACACTGCATGGAGCTATTATCACACTCTTGCTCTTTTCACCAAATATTTAAACACTATAGGGTAGTACAAGGTAATTGATGTAGGGTCTTCATTTACACGAGTGATCAAGGATGGAACTAGAAATCCCAAATGGATCATTGAAAAATCTTTACAGACCCTATGTAAGTGGCAAAAAAACATATATTACGTATGCATTAATATATAAGAAAACAAATCACCATATATAAAATGAGGTATATAGCTATACAAATAAGATCTCACCATATCCATATTTCTTTCATAGATGAATTCAGCCAAGCATAACGAAACAACTCCAAAATATCTCATAAAAATATATTATTATCGTATGGTTGGCCTATATCATCCTCCTGAATAGAAACAATAATAGGTGATTTTTTTGGATGTTCTCCTACCCATATTTCCATAACCCTACATTGAGGACCTATCGAGTCGTATAGGTATGTTGCAAGCCAACTAGGTACTCTAGGAGGAGGTGGAGGTGGAGGAGGATGAGCTATAGTAGGTTTCTTCCCTTTATCCTGCATATATAATTTCATATTGATTGTCATGTATATACATATACTGTTACAACCTCAATTTTTCCATGTGTTATAATTAAAATGTAATATTTAAGGAATAAGGACTTGCATTGAAAAGGTTGTATGATTTGTTTCAAAGGGTGGGCTTCTTTGCAAAATGTCCACTATGATAGAAATTTCGAGATTTCTACTGTATTATTAATCCAATAAAGGATATAAAAGACAAGAAAAGAAGAAAAGTTCAAATAATAGAGAAAGATAAAAGACAATGGATTTTTAAGTAATTCATTTATGAGAAATGTATAAAAATCTCTAGAAAGGGGCATTGATGGCCACAATTGATTATTTTTTGTTTAAAAGTGATTACTAATGGAAAGGGTAGTCAAAATAAAGAAAATAGGAAAAGAGGAAAGAGAAAATATATGCTTTAATGCATAAAATAAGCCTTATAAGTCTTTGACTTGCATATGAAGAAAAAGGGGTATTCCTTTCTCTTTTTGGACTCAAACTTTGTAAAATGGTAGACTAAGTCTTTATAGTCTTTCCCTTAAAATGTGGGGCTAAAAGGGTACACGGTTTGAGAGATATTGATTTTACAAAAACCCCTAAAGTGTGGACATTATAAAAGGAAAGTATTAAATGTCACAATTTTATTTTCTACTGGGATTTTATTTGCTAATGTGCGTGGTACAACAGCCATTGATCTTAAATCCAACAACATCTGCATCATCACCCACCTTATGCCAAGATAGGAAACTAGGCAGCAGCGAAGGGGAATTTTGAGGGTGATATCCTCACAGCCTAGTGCGTGAGAGAGTTGGGAAAGCATCCCAATGAGTTCGGGAGCAAAATCCGCACCCATACATCCAGATCTTATCCAGTTTGGAAATGTGTAGCAGATATGCCTAATCTGTAGGATCCCAGGAGGCTACCCATATACCCATACTCTATATAAGGGCAAACAAGACCAAGGAAAGGATACCATCACGTTCGCAAGACTCCTTGGAGTCTAACCCATGCCTTATCAGCCTCTAATTTCCCAAAGATACTTTCTCTCCTCCGCTCTCTTACTCATGTATGCTACCGGCCAACGAGGCTAGTGTTTTTCTCTGTTCATACCTACTCAGACCAAAGTGAAACCGGCATTGGCTTCGAAAGGTCCAGGCGAAGGCAGGGGCGCCGTTTCCTTCTCCTCCGGTGCCCCCAAACACGAGGTCAACCTGCCAGTTGACCAAGCGGGTGCCTAGTTTGCAAACTGAACGACGAACGGAGGTAGAATACAATGGAGCCAGACCCGAGTCTCAGTTTAGGAAGATTTGAAGGAAGGTCCGCGAGCCAATCACTGGAAAATAGAGAGCAAAGAATGATGTGGCGCTTTGTGATTTGTCTGAAGGTAATTATTTTAGGAAATTCATATCTATTGATCGGTAACTCAGAATCAGACATGTTATATATGAATCTTACTTAAAAAAATACAAGGAATCCAATAAAAATACTGGTATAGAATATTTTTGATTCTAGTTCGAAAAGTGCACAAAGTTAGTAACTTAAATGCTTTTTATGAATAAGAAACCCTAGTTTTAATGTTAGGGGATCTAGTAATTTGATGTGCATGGTTTAAAGGGATATTAACCTATTATTATTAAAAAGTATGATTTTGATCTAAAGGAATGATCTTAGAACATAATTGGCTTAATATTAATGAATATGCTTTAATGGGCTTAAAGACCCTAATTTGGGTAGTTATGAGGATTAATGAGTTTAATATGGAGATTAATCTAGAAGATATGAAAATGATGTTTTTGACTATTTTGTGGATAAAGACCCTTAATATGGATAGTTAGAGTTTCCTAGTGTATAAAAGTGGAATTAGTGATAAATAAGGATCATATGTGAATTGGACTATAATTATTAATGAAATATGAGTTGTTAAAAAGAACTCGAACATGATAATTGGGCTTAATGATCTTGACATGAATTAAAAGGATAAATATGGTAGTTTTAGTGTAAAAGAGATATATTAGACTTAATTGACATTTAATTGTGCCTATGATGTTGAAATTAGGGTTTGTGGACTAAAAGAGCATTAAAAGTGATAGATGCATAATGGAGGATAAAACCCTAATATTGGCCTAGATATCCTAGGATGGCATCCAAGCCTATCTTGAGAATGTTTTGAATAAAACAATGACACTTGGTTGTTATGCATTGATTTCAGGATATTGTTGATTGCTTGATTGATTGTTCTTGAATATTCTTGCTTGGACATCAAGTTGCTCTGAATCAGGTATGTGGTTACGCTTATGGTTAATCGCTTTAGTTTCACGGAAATTCCCAGATGTTTTATCGGTTGCTTGAAAATAACTACTTGGATGACTTTTATTTCATGCAACTATAAAGTGGCTAAGATTATCACCATAAGTGTGTATGTATAACTAGCTCAGATCTTGGTCCTCCTCTGTGGCTTTGCTAATGATGAAAAGGGTAACCTAGTACAGGGCCTACTTGTTAAGTAGGACATCAGGTTATCATGAGTTAGAAATTGGGCTACCCACGTGTAGTGCCATGAGATGCTTTAGCACACCATGAGTTAAGGAGTGGGCTATCTATGGGTAGTGCCATGAGACTCAACCCTAGAAATTGATTCACCTGTTAGCTAGGTAGGATCATGAGGGGTTTAATGGGGATCTACCATAAGGAAGGTAGCATCCAAGTCCACTATAGGGACAACACAAAGGCTAGGATATGGATGGGTTGAGCAGTTATGTTTAAAATGTAAAGTTGTTTGCTAAATCATAATTGACTGCAATATGTTGTTACAGTTAATTGCACGAATTTTGTTTCCCCCACATACTGGCATATTCATTTATACTGACCGACATTTTGTTTGTCGACATTTTAGGTACAAATTGAAAAGGACAAAGGGTAAAGTGGCATATTGTGAAATTAAGAAATAAAGTGCAAGGAGGATTAGTTAGACTAGTTCTCGTATGTGGATAGAAGTTTAGAAATCCAAGTTTTCCAAAAGTTATGCAATATTTTATTTTATTACAACTTTTCAATATAGTTTGGTAGAATTTGATAATTATTATTGATTATTTGTCGAACCTTTGATCCGGGTAATTGAGATAATGGCTCTGACCTCTTGGTCTCCCTTAATTGGGGGTCACTGGGAGGCGGGGTCGTTACATTTAGTATCAGAGCACTGGTTCCTCATTTTATCTTTAGTAATTATTAAATTTTACAAACTCTATAGAACCCAAAGGATTTATTAGAGGATTTTCTAAAAGACAAAGGTGTCTAGAAAAGGATCACGTCCGGGGTGCCTGGCCAATGCCTTAGGATTTGACTCGAAATAAGATACCTCTCATACTCTCTCATCTATTTTCATCCCTTCTTAACCCTAATTCTATTAAGATTATAAGGTTTGGGGTTTTCTCTCTCTTCCTCACCCTCTTGAGGATAGGGTATGCATGATAAGGTTAAGGAATCCTCCACCAAAATTAATAAAAGCATGTAAATTAGATGTCATGGACATAAGTGTAATAGTTTAAGCGTAAACTAAAGAATAGATGCATGCTTAGGTCGTATGACATGTGTTGTCATGAGAGACCTAAGGTTAGACCCTCTGGTCAGGAGGACCAGTAGAGAGTTGGTTTTAGAGGTAGAGATCTCCATTAAAGGTAGAGACCTAGTACATCCTCTGAGGATGATGCTAACCCTAACCCTAAGTGGTGGTTAGATAGGGATGACACGATGAGTTAGATGTCATGGTAGACCATGTGTGTGGGTGGACATGCTTTTGGTTTGGATACCCATGACGATATGAGCCATGTGAGGTTTGTTGACCTAGTACCTTTGGTGACCCAACCCTAGGAAGGGTCGTGCATGTTAGGGTGAAGGATAACTCCTTGATTGATGAGGTTAGTGATGACCATATAGAAACCCTATGAGCTTATATGAGCATGGCAAAGTTGCACCCAAAGTACGTCAGTAGGGCTGACAGTAGGCTAAAACCATGACCAGGAGAGTATGTTGGATAGCCTATGAGATAAGCATGAAGAGTTTTGGATAATCTTGGGCAAACATAGGTTTCTCTCATGTAGGTGTACGCTTGTGAGCTTGATCCGCCTTAGAGAGAGGACCTCCAGTAGTAAGTTTGTTATAGGGTTAAGCTCTACAGAGAGAGAGAGAAGGCCTGAGCTAGAAGGTTGGAAGTTTAGACTCCGAGCTAGGAGAAACTCTTAGAAGTTTAGGATGATGTGACCTAAGAGGATGGTTGCAGTTGCCTCATGCACGATCCCCGGATGCCTATGGCATCTTGCTTACCTTTAGAGGAATCAAACTCTAGAAGAAGGATGAGGCTGCTGGTACCTATGTGCAGATGATATAGGTGCTTACCTTCTAGGGATAGGAAGAAGAGTTCCTTAGACCCTCAGTAGGTATAGTATCAAGTAGTGAGGCCTTATACCTAGTTGGTTGTCCTTAAGGAGGACTCAACTCTAAGGTGTTGTTCAAGTGGAAGGATAATAGGATGTACATGATGTACCTCGTACATGCTTGGTTAGCAATTAGAATGTTGAGCATGCAACTGTTGCATAAGAAGTGAACCTAGGGTTTCTAGACCTAAGAGAGGAAGTAGTAGTGCCTGATGCACCTGATGCTCATGATGAGAATTGAGTTTCCATAGTTTTGAGCATGTCACTCCTCATGATTAGAGGAATGGGAAACCCCTTGGATTAAGGTGTATGTTTGATGAACCTCTCACATATAGGTTGGTGACATATGATGGTCCTATACAAAGGAATAGAAACAAGTAGGACCTACCATGGAGACCTAGCATGGTTTAGTAGGTGGTCTGCTGGCTAGCTACGTGCCTTAGTAGCTTGCTAGGGTCAAACATGCTCATGTGGATATAAACCTTAGACATAAGGGCGTTTTTGACCTTGTTGTTATTAAGAGATAGTTTCCTCCCATCCTGGGAGAGGGACCTTTCTATAGGGTATATATCAGCTTTTTTGGGTTTGAGGAAACCCTAAGAGGTCTCATAGAATCTTGAGAAGCTAAGTGGGGAGTACATAGTATAAGAGTGAACCTATAGACCCATATCTTTGAGTGCATGTGGATGTGTTACCATGGAGGTAACTGGTATGGGGCCTGACCGAGGTAGATAGGTTGCCATGACCCCTATGAAAGGACATAAGTCAGACCACAAATGTTGAGAGAGATGATGGAGCCTTCGATAAGGTTTCAAGTCGGATACGTACTATGTAGGAATCTGAAGTCTATCCTAGGGTTAGGTTGGGATAAGACCAATGGGAGTAGGAGTTGCCTAATTCCCTAGTTGCACATGACCATAGGGTCAGGGAGGTAACAACTATCTTTGTTTGAGGGCCATGGGTTAGGAGATTGATCACCTTCATGAACTCATGGGACCCAAAGGGAAAATGAGGAGGGCACTCTCTGATGCATAAGGGAAGAGGGATGACCCCAAAAGTGCCGACACCCTACAGACCTAGAAGAGATGACCAAGGATGGTGTGATGACCCAAGTGGGTTCGAGACTAGTTTTCCATGGCAGTAACCTTGATATCAAAATGTTCATGATGTGGAGACATGTGATGCACGTTTCAAATTAGATTGTAGGTGTACTGGAAATGTGGGATGTATCATCTCTTCTCTTGAAATGGGAAGAACTTTGTATTTGGACTGCAACCAAATGCTTATTTCCTCTTGTTATGGGAGTGAGAGATAGAACAATACGCATGTCATACACCAAGGATAAAGATAATGTGAGTGGAAATGTTGGTGTGATGCATGAGGATGGATATAATAATGTACCCTTGTGGAGTGTAAGATGTGTGTATGTTGTACAGACACTAAGAGAACTAAGGTATTCATCTTATGAGGATGTTTTTATCATGATCTATGTGGAATTTATGAGCTATACAAGATTGAGTTCGATAACTAAGAGGATGAGCTCAGAGCTTTCTTGATGAAGATAGACTTAGAGTTTGAGATGAGATAATAAGTGGAATATATGGAGGTGTATGTATTCAACATTACCTTATACATGAGGATGTGAGGTGGTAATGGATGCTCTGGTTGAGATGCAACTGCCTAGTTTAGCTAAAGACTAGAAGAGGTGGCTATGTGAACCCTAAGTTGTGAGATATGTTTGGCTAACACTTGGATGTAATGAGATCTGTTGATTGAGTTAGTGGTCGATTGGTTAGCCATCCTAGGACTTGTTGTGATGAAAGGATGGTTGTAGAACCTCAGATGCACTTCTCTGGAAAAGAAGGTGATGAAGCCCCGATTAGAGTGGTTTAGGGTTTCCGAAGAATCAATCTTGAGGAATCATGACATATAGGAGATCATGATTTTAAGTCACCATACACCATGATACTACTAAGATGGTAAATTTCAGTAGTACTTTGGATGCCTAAGATGAAGTTGCATGTGGCTTATCTCCATGCATGCCAGGAGGTGAAGGACGAACACCAGTAACCCAATGAGTTGCTATAGAGGATAGAGAGTCCCCGAGGGGGAATGGGAGTTCATCACTATGGACATGTGGTAAGTTTCCCATGGACCAGAGAAGGCCAAGATGCAATATGGGTTATGGTAAGTCTCCTTACCTAGATGACATGAGATAGTACTATCAGGGGACAAATTCAGTTGAACAACATGTAAGATAGAGAGATGGTTCAACTACACCATGATGCGAGTTCAAAAGTTCTTGAGTGTGAGCTACAGATTCACTTCCATAAGGTGGAAGTAGATACATGAGAACTCGATGTGAGTACAGCTTATCACCCCTAACCAATAGTTAGTATGATCCAGACAAGAGGGTATGATGAGAGCATGTGTGCTCATTTAGGGTGATACATGGGGGGGCAGTTCTTGCCCTATGAGAGATGTGATGATAGCCACCATAGCTAGTATCAGGATATAAGAAGCTCTGTAAAGGGGGTTGTGTTGGTCACCACTTCATTAAGATGATGTAGGTGAAGGGATCTCACGAAGGTCAGAAAAGGACCACATTGTGTGCAGATGAAGTCGATTTCATCATGGAATGGCTGAAAGAGAGCCCAAGGGCAAAATGAGTCATGAGGTGATGCAAAGTAGATTGACATGCAGTTCACTATGGGAGAATATGTGATATGAAAATATGACCCCTCTGAGCTAGAGCTGAGACAGATGAGTCCCCGATACATGGGTCAATTTGAGATGGATTGGTGGAGATGCTTGTGTATAGCCTTACCCCTCAGGATAATGTGATGTGTGATGAGTTCCATGTGTCCAATTTATAGCACTATGTGAGGTACCCAAGCCATGTGCTGAGCAATGAACCTAGTGAGCCCCAAGGGAGGCTGAAATGTCTAGAGTCACCTATGAGGATTCTAGATGCCAAGGTGAAAGAACTCAGAGAAAAGAATATGTGATGATAAAGGTTCTTTGGAAGCGCCATGGATAGTGTGGCGACCGAATCGATAAATCATGATGTAAACTCAGTGGAAGTGATTAACTAGCAGCGGAATTATCAAAATCACTAAAAATTTAAAACTTTTTGGAAAGAGATCTTTAAACCATAAAACTCTTTTATAAGAAAACAAGATGAACTGTTTACAACATGGTTTGACATTACATCTCTATGAATTCACATCTCGAGTGATTACATACATCCATTGCCCTGTTACCTGTATAGGAAAGATACAAAAATCTCAAGGCATTAAGCCAAAAACCTCAGATCTACTGACTCCTAGGACCTGAGAGTATAGAGACAACACATAGGACCTATTATCTACAAGACTTGACAGTCAGTATCTCCACCTGAGATTCACTGCTACCCTTGGTGTTGCTGCTGCTGTTGTTGCTCATCTCTAGATGGATTCCTTCATCCTCGACGTCTACCTAAAAAGTTGAATCCCATGGGGGTGAGACAATTGAATAATTGTCCCAACGAGAGTTATAATTCTCCGCCAGAAACTTTGTTATTGCAATAAGGAATAACAATAAGCAGTATAATTATTAACATTTAACAACAGGTTTAATGTCAAGTAAAGCAACATTTCAATTATAACTTAATTGGATATCAAAGCATATCTCATTAAAGAATATGGAGAACATGTATACTAGTTATTTAACTAGAACATTATAAACAATGTAACATCAATCATTTTTTCTCATAGTTCAACCTAACCAGTTATGCTACACATTTGATTATGATTTCCAAACATTATTATGCCATGCGGAGATGAGGTATACCGCTCATACTCCAACCGACCATTACGAAATCGCGTCGGTACCATACATAGGTCATCAAAAGAGCCGAATTCTTATGACCTCATCTTCCTCAGTCAGTATGAGGATTTACATGCAGGACATCTTGTGTCTCTGCTATGATAGCTATCCAGGGTATTCTGGAAACTTCGCTATTAGAGTCACAGTGGCATTCTGTACTCTCTTCATCATTGAGGGATCTCTTGTTTATCTCTCATCGATGCGGCATTAATGATTCCCTCGGGAGATTAATGATACATCATCTCAGCATAGACATGTAATGAAGGATTGATGGGTTAAAGATACATCCTACATCAATTCCTACATTAGGACGTAAGGATATTCACGTCTATAATCCCCCATATACTCAAAAGTATATGTTCCAGGAGTTCCCTTAGGAAAACCTGTTTCACCATCATTTGGTCTCTGATAATGATGAATCTATGGTCAGGGCCCTACATGATATGATCATACTTGATTATTTAAGTACATTTTAGCATTCTTTTAGCATCAAGCATGTTTGCAAACATAAACAATTAAAACATCTTCTATAGAAGAATACTAAATGTATCAAGTTTATTTCACATCAGTTATCATTTCTTAACCATCTCATCATTATGGTTCAAGAACAGGGGTGTTCAAACCCTTAAATCATCATAAGTCATCTAATAACATGACCTTAATTGTAACAATGTAAATATTACTCAAGGCTCTTACAGCCGATCATTCTCATATGTTACCTCTTAAACCAGGCAACATAGTATATCTTTATTCATAAAGCTTATAACATGCTTTCAATGAATAAAACATCATAACTCTTACATGGCTATGATTACCTCTTGCTAACAACATGCATGACTAATATAATTGAAGACATGCATATATAACAATATCAGTACAATACCAATTCTTTTCAATTTATTCATAGAACACCACGGCCGTGCTACCTTGCACGGTCATGCAAAGGGAAGCTACCACGACCGTGCTCCATAGCATGGTCATTCTATCAACATCATACCATGACCATGTTACGTCACCATGGTTGATTTCTAGGGTTAGGGTTTATTCAACTCAATTAGGGTTATTAAACCCCTTTGACTTATAAGGTATATGGATCCCTCATATTATAATTCATTCAAAGGGTTTCATACTTAAAAGCATATCCCAAACTTAGGGTTAAAGTACCCTACCTTTCATTAATTAGGGTTTCCTGTTCACATTATCAGTTCAACCCTAATATAATACTCCACTACCATTGGGAGCATTCAAAGATGTTATAAGTGTTTGATTTCGGTTATTGTACTCATCATGTATCATTAATTATCATCACTTCTAAGTATTAGCCCATTCCTCGTATGATGCATATATCATATAACAGAATTATCCAATTATCTGTAATGATATATGTTTAAACATTGTTGACATAGGATAAATCATCATCAACTATTCTAGGTATCTTCATATTCAGGATGTTATCTACATCATGCTTTAGTATACATCATTTCTAAGAGTTTGATGCCCATTATTATTGTAAGGTGTAAAATATATTACTCATTCATAGGGATGTTTGGATCTAGGCATCTTACCTCTTAAATCCTTATTCATTGAAATTACCACATTTATCATTCACAGGGTTCACTAACCCTATTCTATATGTTTATGACATAATCATCTTATTTAATTGATTTAGCTACATCTCACCTTATTGTACTATCTAGTAAACCATCTCAAGGTTTTCATGATTAATAAGCCATAAGTTAAGCTTGCTATTCATCTTAATAAGGGTTTCCCATAACATCACCTCCAATTAGGGTTTCTATTCATATCACATCTCCCCTAGATTAGGTTTATGATTAATATCCCACCATTAGGGACTACTATTTCACATCATGTTATTCCCCTAGAATTAGAGTTTACTATTCACATCACAGTGAATTGAGGTCTTACCATCATTATTTATGAAGATTACTTCCATTAACACCTTCAAATTAAGTTAAGATTCATAATCTCCATAATTAGGGTTTCCATGATCTCCTTATAAAGGATCATACCCTAATGGTGTGTATTGATACATTTTAAAGGTATCTTATTTTATTGTCATTGATATTAGGAGTCTTCTCTCTCCTCTTACTAATAGATGATGTTTACATCACTCTTGATTAGGTAAAGTCCATTCAACTTTGATTGACATAAGTCAAGTCATCACCATTAAGGTCATTAGCGTTTACCTGATCGAGGGTACTAGTCACACTAACCCACTATGGGTACTTTTGTAATCTTCACCATTGACCCTAACATACATTAGTTCACTAATTACTTAACCCCTTAATGACTTTAGGTGTCTTTAGAGTTTAGGTTAAACAACCATTGAACCATCTAAGTCTTTAAAGCATTAAGCATTCTTAACCTTAAAAGATCCCAAACGGTTTTGCACTTTCAACCTCCAAACGGTTTTAAAACCACATGAATCCAAACGGTTTTGAAACCGTTTGGTGCCAAACGGTCTTGAGACCATTTGGTCCCAAATGGTATTGAGACCGTTTGGTCCAAACCTCCTCAAAACCACATGGACCAAAGATGGCCTCGACTACACCAATCGGTTTAGGGTTCTCAATATTGATTCCTTCAATCATTGAATTCATGGAACCAATCATCAATTGGACCTATCTTCATACTTCAATTGAGTTAAATAGGTCAACCTTAAACTGATTTGACCATAAATTTACCCTCAATTAGTCCTCAATTAGGGTTTGAATTAATTGAATTAGGGTTTGGAATCGATGATCCTTCAACACTAATCAATGCAAGATTAGTTACTTTGAAACCATTGAACCATCATCCAAATTGAACATGACCTGACCCCAAACGGTCTTGAGGTCGTTTGGATGACCTCCAAATGGTCTTGAGACCGTTTTCCCATCAAATCATCAAAATCCAAGTCAACCAATTAGGGTTTGGATCATTGGATTGATCACCAAATCAGCAATCGATTACACTTTAACTTAGTATCATTAGATCATCAATTTCTTAACCATACTCACCCCTAGACCTCCAAACGGTCTTGGGTGGCCACCAAACGGTCTTGAGACCATTTGGAAGAGTTTCAAACGGTCTTGAGACCGTTTGGCTCATCCAACCTTTGGATTCTAGTGAAAAATCATTAGGGTTTGAGCTATTGAGTTGATCATCGAATCAACACTTGATTGCATTTCAATTTGGCATCTTTAGACCTTCAATTCCTCAACCATACTTCACCCCAGACCTACAAACGGTCTTGGGTGACCTACAAACGGTCTTGAGACCGTTTGGGTAATCCCCAAATGGTTTTGAAACCGTTTGGGCTCAATCACCCAAAACATCATCTCAATCACTTGCAAAATCAGCACTTAGCCGATTAGGGTTCATACCACATCTTTGGATCTTCAAACACATATACATACTTGACCCTAGACCTTCAAACGGTCTTGGGTGACCCCCAAACAGTTTTGAAACCTTTTGGGTGATCCCAAAACGGTTTTGAAACCGTTTGGGCTAATCAACCCAAAACATCAAATCAACTCATTGGAATTTCAGCACTAATTCCAATTAGGGTTTGCCTAATTGATTAGCCTTCAACTCATGATTCGTTTGGACTTAACACCTCAAATTTGGTGATTCATTAACCAACATAATTAAGAACAGGAATCGCAAACGGTCAACCATTGGTCAACGCTCTCAAACTGTTTTGAAACCATTTGCCCAAAAAGTCGACTTAATCAAGCTGAAAAATCAGCACTTAATCCAATTAGGTTTCCCTAATTGATTAGCCTTCAACTCACGATTCCTTGGGAATTAACCCCTAAAAATTGGTGAGTCATTAAAAAAAATAATTAGGAACAGGAATCTCAAACGGTCAACCCTTGGTATACTCCCTCAAATGGTTTTGAAACCGTTTTCCCAAAAAGGTCAAGTTAATCAGGTTGGAAATCAGCACTTAATCCAATTAGGTTTAACTAATTGATTAGCCTTCAACTCATGATTCCTTGGGAGTTAACCTATAAACTTTGGTGGGTCATTAACCAACATAATTATGAACAGGAATCTCAAACGGTCAACCCTTGGTCAACCCAACCAAATGGTCTTGGAGACCATTTTCTCTAACCAACATTGCAAAACCGTTTGCCCTTCAAACGGTTTTGAAACCGTTTGCCCCAAACAGTTTTGCAAACCGTTTGGCGAAAGGGTGCAACATCATTTGCTAAAGTAACATTGGTATTCACGCCCCCTTCTTCTACCTCCAGATCAAGGTCTTTTCTTCACGGTTTTGGTTGCAAGAATGCATAGAAGGATGGAAGAAAGAAGAACTAGCAACGTTTGCAAGAAAAGAAGATGCATAATCAAAGCTTTAAGGTTTAGAGTTATAAAACCCACATTAGGATCATCTCTAGAGCTCCAAGATTCGTAGCTTTAATGGTGGCTTGAGCTCCATAGGTCGTCCAAGGTTTCTTCTTCAATAATTGGTTGGAAAGGATGGCTAGAAAGAAGAACTAAGTAAGAAAAACTAGCAAACCAACCTTGTATCATGATTTCCTCCATGAATCCGAGCTAGAAGATAACCAAAGCTTACCCAAACCTACTTGGCCATTATCCTCTGCTCCTGAGATCCTTCCTTAGTCGGTCCAAGCAAGACAAAAGTGAAGAGAGGAAGGGAAATGATCCCTTGGTTGTAAAAGAAAGGTGTATATATACTTTGGGCATGTTTCCAAGATAAGGACAATGTGACGTCCCCGGATTTTGATTTCTCCAAACCCTATTGGGAATGAGATTTCAGAATCTGAAAACATCATCCAATCATATCAGAAAGTGATGCGGAAGCATAAAACGCATACATGAACATACAACCATAACATTCTCAACATTCAACATGTAAATTTATACAACATGAATTTATTACACAATAGTTTACAATTACATATTGAATGAAAGTTTCTACAGTCTAAGAACATGTATGCTAAACTAGGATCTATACAATAGGTACAACATGGACAACTGCTCACTTCCTGTCTTTTATCCCAAGCTAGATCTGAACCTAAAACATACGTGAAACAACGAATCAACACACAAGGTGTTGTGCACGTGGGTAGAAAGATACATACTAATATGCTTGCATAATTGAAATAATCTTGAGAAAGAAAGAGTAAAAGAAAACATTATTTAAAGCGATAATCAGGTAAACACATTTGTAGATGCCTTTTGATGCATTTGTACTAGTAAGTGGTGTCACACTTCATTTTTCCCCGCCCCTTGGGCTATGGGGACCGAGTGTCGACCTTATATTCATAGGGGAGAGAGAGAGACGTCGCACTTCATTTTTCCCCACCCCTTGGGCTATGGGGACCGAGTACCAACCTTAGATTTAGAGGAAGAGAGAGAGAGAGAGAGAACATATATCCACTCAGTATCTACAAACCATCCATATTCTTTTATGTTCTGTAATGTTTTGCAGAGCATATACTACTAATACACATCCAAGAATTTATATGCAAACACAAGCATCCAAAGTACATCATAGCATTATGCATTCATGAAAACTAGTCTTATACTTAATAAAACCCATGTACCTGAGTTCAGAGATTCCTAATCATATCAATGATCATCTAGATAAACTGGTCAGCACCTGATTAATAACAAAATCATATACTAGCATTAGATTCTCATCATCTTAACCCTAGTCGTGTTCATTTTAGGGTTTACTTAGATCATTATGTTATTCTTATGATTAGTTGTATTCTTACCTTATATTTATCTTACTGATGTCATTTTCCAGATTATGATTCATTATCCGAATATTAGGTTCCATATCCTTTTTGGTGCACATATTAACCCTAGTTTATATACATTATTCAATTTAGGGTTACAACCCATGTATTAAGGGTCATATTCATATAACATGAATTCTATGCATATAACTGATCTCAGATTTATATATTATATTCCAGTTACAGATATGAGGGTTTTCTGTAAATCTCATCATTTATTGAGCATGTATGCATTTACTACATTTTATTTAGGGTTATTATCCCTAATTAGCCCTATTAATCAAATTATATGCTTTCGTGCATCAACATCATAATTACTGACATCAAATGGATTACAGATATGATTTGTCACTTACTGGTATTTTCTCATAATTTTCGGTCGATGTTTGATATTTATTATTTATCAATTAAGCATTACACATTTTACATGATATCAATGATATTTAAGCATCAAAAGACTGATATAAAGGTGCCATGTTGTTCTACTCATTTTTCTAAACATTTTGGTACCTTGTTTGTAATTTTCTGATCAACATGCTATTTTCTATGAATTATATAAGATCTGGACTAAATTTAGGGGTTTACCTTTTTCGGCCAATGGGCATGTGCCACGTGGCTCGGGCTGGCGCGCTACTTCTCATCTGAGCTGGTCTGGTTCAAGCGGTTGGGTTGGTTTAAAGGCTTCTTTGGGCAATGGACTCGGTCTGGGCCTTTTCTCTCACACGCGAGCGTCTTGTCTCGTGTTCTCCCGATCCTGCGCCGCCGCCGCGAGGGTTGCTTCTACAACGAATCGGCCACCTCCCCGTCTTCCTCCGTCTATGTGCAGGTCACTCAGGATCTCCTATGGCGGGTGGTCCTTCTCCGTAGCACAACATCATAGAGCTGCAACTCTGGCTCCTCCTCACGGCCTGGGAGCCCAATGCTCCGTTCTCTGTTCTCGCACGACGGGGAGTCTGCGTTCTCCTCTCCTTCATCCAGTGAGTGTCGTCGTCGTGATGGGTCTCTTGGGTAATGGCAGTCGCATGGTGTCCTCTTCCAGTGAGTCATTTGTGCGAGCACTCCTGCTCAACACCGCCGTCGGGTGTGAGTCCACGGGCGAGCCGCCGAGCTACTGCAGACCCAGGGGGTACCTCGACCTCACTGTCAGTCCAGAAAAGCAATCGGCACCGTAGATCCCTGCCAAAGGGTGAAGAGCATCGACCTAGCATGGTTCCCTACCTCCTATCCCAACTCCGTCAGGGTTAGAGAAAGCCTTCCAGTTGGGCGTCGCCGTCACCACGAAGTAGATGAAGGTCCAGACCTTCCTTTCTAAATCCGCCATTCTTCCTGGACACCCTACTATGTCCTTCCTACTCCCATCTCTCTGATTGCTGGTGGAGTAACTAGGGTAGCCGATGGGTCGATCAACTCTTTTGGGGGTCGACCAACTGCTCCCTGCATTACGGAGATGATCGTCGAGCTATCATGTGCCCAGCCTTTCCGAGAGTGATGGATGGGGTGACAGGTGGGAGGCAAGCTCAGTCATCCGCAATGGGCGGAGCATTGAAGACAGAGTCAGATCCATCGACTCATCTCTAGAGAATACAGGGGGGCATCTTACCAGAATAGAGGTCATGCCTAAAAGGAGTCATGCCCCTACGATGAGTGGTCTGGAAGCATGACATATTGAAAAAAATCAGGCTTAGTTCTAAAATCATTTGAAACGTTCGTCATTCAAGCAACTTCAAGGATCCAATTATCTCAAACGGCTGATCCCAATCATATGAAATTTTAGCCCCGAGTTCCTCATAATGTAATGTATCATTCAGCTGAGTTTCAGACCAAAAAAAAAACATATGTCTATAAAACTTAGTTCCTCAAATAACCTCAAAAATAAATTTGTAAGGACCTTGAATACATACTGATTAATCATCAAATATTGATGAAACAAGTACCATCCACCTAATTTTATCATTATTCTCTTAGGGTCCATTATGTAATAATCTGAATCCATGCATACGCCGTTTGTATGCTTGCCTTCAGATGTACTCAAAGTCGACTCATAATTAGTATTTGATCATATCCATGAACACAAAAGTCCCTAGATACATATTATGGTTTCTCTAATGGCATTGTAGTCATAGTTGTGGGTCAATGAAGTCTATGCCAGAGTAAGTGTCACCTCAATTTGGAAATAACCAAATAGGACTATTCATGGATCTCTAATATCATATTAAGTATTAGGACCCTACATTTTAGGGTTATCACATTCACCCCATCTTATATGGAATTTCGTCCTCGAAATTCAACTAATCTCATCCTTAAGAGGCTATTTTGGGGTCTAACTTCATACGCATCATTATTTCTTAGGTTCTAAGGCCACCATAGTCGCATGCACTCTAAGTTGTCAACTTAGGGTCTAGAGATTCTTGGGTGTGTCCACCCTACCATATATATGTGGAAGCATCACTTAAAGTCTTAGCCATAACATGACATTATGATATCTTAGGATTACATCACCCCTAAGGATGCATGTTTTGTTCATACTTTTAAAGTTCAAGAGGAATTCATTTATATGCCATGGTATTCTGATCATTCAAATCTAACATCATTAACATCCTTACAATGATTTTAGGATTAGAGGAGACTTATCTTCATCCTTGGTATTAGGTTTTTTTTTCTACATAAGAAGGTCTTACGTAACATGCTTGACCATGATATTCATACCCAACCTAGAAGCATACATTGAGAAGAATCAAAGTTACGAACTATATTTCTGATCATATATCCTATGATCCAAAAATATCTTTATATCAAGTTCATGAGTTTGACTTTTTATGTCTTGCATGTATTATGTGAAGGGAAAAAGAGAATATACTAAGTTTATCCCATGATCTTAGCATCATATCTTTCGTGTTTCATATGAAGGGGAAGAGAATATTTTAAAGTCAAACTTATCATGATTTCAATCTTGGGTGCTATAGGTATGATATAGGGGGGGAAAATGGAGAATAGGTCAAGCTTATACGAGTGACTCCTCATATATAAATCATCTATATAGCTCAAGTGAGGTTTCTATCATCATATATTAAGAAAGAGAAGAAGAAGGGAGAACATTTATGTTGAGTATCTTTTTCACAGAGCATCATACTCTCATAACTAGGGTTCATATATTACCTTACTTGCAACTAATGATGGGACTTACAAAATATGTCACTCCAGCTAGGACCTAACTCAGCCAAAGTATTGACTTTATCATATGGGTCATCTACCCATCCTTTTCTTTTACCCAATTCTCACATATAGATTTGAATCATACATAAGGACTCAACTCAACACTCAAGAGTAATCTAGTGTAGGATATTTTTTTTAACACATATCTCATATATTGGAGGCTAGGTCCTATGACCTTCTCCCTGTGGATCTTACTCTCTCTAGAGTTCACCACATATCTCATCCTACCACTAGATATCCTCCTTGTATAAGAGCTTGAGGCTCATGCACACTCATCTCTATCTTAACTTAGCTTATCTTAAGTAGAAAAAGGGAATGTACTTTCATCATCAAGATTTTGCTTAAATTCTCCAAAATTGGATTCAACTAATATACAATTTAAACCTTTATAAAGAAACTTATACTATCAGAGATCAAACTTAGATAATATTGGACATGCTTATTTCAACTATCACTCTATCATCCACTCTATGTATCACATATCTTGATAAGGCTCTAGACATCTAATCTAGACTACTCTCTCTTCTAGACTGATGTCACTTCCTTTCACTTAAGTCACATGAACACTAACTACTCTCCAGTGTGAGGGACACATTTTTATATTTACATATAGGTAATAAAATATTATATAGTTTTTTTTTCTCCGAGAAGGCAGACGTCAGAGAAAACTGTCGAGACTCGAGTCGATTGGAAAACAAAACCAAATCAGCAAAATCGAGTGTCCCACACACAGTAGATAGTCTAGTGTCATGTCACCTAGTGAAATGGTGAGAATAAGGTGTAGACTAGTGTAGCTACCCGATACATATGAGCTCTATATGGAAAGGGTTTCACACACTTGTCTAAACCTAGTTCTCAAACATCTGGGTTGTAACCTAGTGGCTAGGTCAAACCCTATTCCTATAGCACAACTTACTAAGTTTCTAGGGTTTAAGGTGAAAGGTGGAATTTAGTTTTTATGTTTTATGGTGAGCAATTGTTACGTGTAGCTATTGTTCATGCTCTGATACCAACTATGACGTCCCCGGATTTTGATTTCTCCAAACCCTATTGGGAATGAGATTTCAGAATCCGAAAAACATCATCCAATCATATCAGAAAGTGATGCGGAAGCATAACACGCATACATGAACATACAACCATAACATTCTCAACATTCAACATGTAAATTTATACAACATGAATTTATTACAAAATAGTTTACAATTACATATTGAATGAAAGTTTCTACAGTCTAAGAACATGTATGCTAAACTAGGATCTACACAATAGGTACAACATGGACAAATGCTCACTTCCTATCTTTTATCCCAAGCTAGATCTGAACCTAAAACATACGTGAAACAACGAATCAACACACAAGGTGTTGTGCACGTGGGTAGAAAGATACATACTAATATGCTTGCATAATTGAAATAATCTTGAGAAAGAAAGAGTAAAAGAAAACATTATTTAAAGCGATAATCAAGTAAACACATTTTTAGATGCCTTTTGATGCATTTGTACTACTAAGTGGTGTCACACTTCATTTTTCCCCACCCCTTGGGCTATGGGGACCGAGTGTCGACCTTATATTCAGAGGGGAGAGAGAGAGATGTCACACTTCATTTTTCCCCGCCCCTTGGGCTATGGGGACCGAGTGCCAACCTTAGAGTTAGAGGAAGAGAGAGAGAGAGAACACATATCCACTCAGTAGCTACAAACCATCCATATTCTTTTATGTTCTGTAATGTTTTGCGGAGCATATACTACTAATACACATCCAAGAATTTATATGCAAACACAAGCATCCAAAGTACATCATAGCATTATGCATTCATGAAAACTAGTCTTATACTTAATAAAACCAATGTACCTGAGTTCAGAGATTCCTAATCATATCAATTAATCATATCAATGATCATCTAGATAAACTGGTCATCACCTGATTAATAACAAAATCATATACTAGCATTAGATTCTCATCATCTTAACCCTAGTCGTGTTCATTTTAGGGTTTACTTAGATCATTATGTTATTCTTATGATTAGTTGTATTCTTACCTTATATATATCTTACTGATGTCATTTTCCAGATTATGATTCATTATCCGAATATTAGGTTCCATATCCTTTTTGGTGCACATATTAACCCTAGTTTATATACATTATTCAATTTAGGGTTACAACCCATGTATTAAGGGTCATATTCATATAACATGAATTCTATGCATATAACTGATCTCAGATTTATATATTATATTCCAGTTACAGATTTGAGGGTTTTCTATAAATCTCATCATTTATTGAGCATGTATGCATTTACTACATTTTATTTAGGGTTATTATCCCTAATTAGCCCTATTAATCAAATTATATGCTTTCGTGCATCAACATCATAATTACTGACATCAAATGGATTACAAATATGATTTGTCACTTACTGGTATTTTCTCATAATTTTCGGTCGATGTTTGATATTTATTATCTATCAATTAAGCATTACACATTTTACATGATATCACTGATATTTAAGCATCAAAAGACTGATATAAAGGTGCCATGTTGTTCTACTCATTTTTCTGAACATTTTGGTACCTTGTTTGTAATTTTCTGATCAACATGCTATTTTCTACGAATTATATAAGATCTGGACTAAATCTAGGGGTTTACCTTTTTCGGCCAATGGGCATGCGCCACGTGGCTCGGGCTGGCAAGCTACTTCTCATCTGAGCTGGTCTGGTTCAAGCGGTTGGGTCGGTTTAAAGTCTGCTTTGGGCAATGGACCCGGTCTGGGCCTTTTCTCTCACACGCGAGCGTCTTGTCTCGTGTTCTCCCGATCCCGCGCCGCCGCCGCGAGGGTTGCTTCTACAACGAATCGGCCACCTCCCCGTCTTCCTCCGTCTATGTGTAGGTCTCTCAGGATCTCCTATGGCGGGTGGTCCTTCTCCGTAGTGTAGCATCATAGAGCTGCAACTCTGGCTCCTCCTCACGGCCTGGGAGCCCAACGCTCCGTTCTCCGTTCTCGCACGACGGGGAGTCTGCGTTCTCCTCTCCTTCATCCAGTGAGTGTCGTCGTGATGGGTCTCTTGGGTAATGGCAGTCGCATGGTGTCCTCTTCCAGTGAGTCATCTGTGTGAGCACTCCTGCTCAGCACCGCCGTCGGGCGTGAGTCCACGGGCGAGCCGCCGAGCTACTGCCATGGAAGACCCAGGGAGTACCTCGACCTCACTGTTAGTCCAGAAAAGCGATCGGCACTGTAGATCCCTGCCAAAGGGTGAAGAGCATCGACCTAGCATGGTTCCCTACCTCCTATCCCAACTCTGTCAGGGTTAGAGAAAGCCTTCCAGTTGGGTGTCACCGTCACCACGAAGTAGATGAAGGTCCAGACCTTCCTTTCTCAATCCGCCATTCTTCCTGGAAACCCTACTATGTCCTTCCTGCTCTCGTCTCTCTGATTGCTGGTGGAGTAACTAGGGTAGCCGATGGGTTGATCAACTCTTTTGGGGGTCGACCAACTGCTCCCTGCATTACGGAGATGATCGTCGAGCTATCATGTGCCCAGCCTTTCCGGGAGTGATGGATGGGGTGACAGGTGGGAAGCAAGCTCAGTCATCCGCAATGGGTGGAGCATTGAAGACAGAGTCAGATCCATCGACTCATCTCTAGCGAATACATGGGGGCATCTTACCAGAATAGAGGTCACGCCTAAAAGGAGTCATGCCCCTACGATGAGTGGTCTGGAAGCATGACATATTGAAAAAAATCATGCTTAGTTCTAAAATCATTTGAAACGTTCGTCATTCAAGCAACTTCAAGGATCCAATTATCTCAAACGGCTGATCCCAATCATATGAAATTTTAGCCCCGAGTTCCCCATAATGTAATCTATCATTCAGCTGAGTTTCAGACAAAAAAAAATAACATATGTCTATAAAACTTAGTTCCTCAAATAACCTCAAAAATAAATTTGTAAGGACCTTGAATACATATTGATTAATCATCAAATATTGATGAATCAAGTACCATCCACCTAGTTTTATCATTATTCTCTTAGGGTCCATTATGTAATAATCTGAATCCATGCATACGCCATTTGTATGCTTGCCTTCAGATGTACTCAAAGTCGACTCATAATTAGTATTTGATCATATCCATGAACACAAAAGGCCCTAGATACATATTATGGTTTCTCTAATGGCATTGTAGTCATCGTTGTGGGTCAATGAAGTCTATGCCAGAGTAAGTGTCACCTCAATTTGGAAATAACCAAATAGGACTATTCATGGACCTCTAATATCATATTAAGTATTAGAACCCTACGTTTCAGGGTTATCACAGACAATCTTTTCTTCTATTTCTCATATGGGTCCTTCTCTCCTTCTTGGCCACGCCCCTCCTTTCTATACTTAAGCAAAACTCCTTTCTTAACCAAAGTCTAGTGAAAAGGAAGCCAAACATCCTACTAAGTTGCACACATATAAAAGGGTCATTATGCTTACAACTTGGTTATTTAGTTACAAGGGTTATCCTTCTTATTTGATTATTCAAATGAAGCGCCCCCTTCATCATTTTACGTCTAATTGATGCCAAGAGTCATAAAAGATACTCTAGAAGGTATATTTTACATGTTGCACCCCATGTTTTGGGTAAATTGCACTTTACACCAAAACTAGGGTTTTAAAGCAGAAGGATTGCTCCACAAGCTGCATTTTGGTGCCCAAGCTTGGAGAATCCATAATACTTCATCGAATTCATTCTTATGATGTCTTATCATTAGAGTAACATCTAAATATGTGCAATTTGCAAGTTAACCCCTCTAATTGGGTAATTTGCACATAAGTCCACTTTTAACAAAACAATATTACAATATTGTTTAAAAAGGACAGAAAGGGAAATGTATGTTCCTCATGAGCTTTAATTACATTATCAACAGATAACCATAAGCATTTAATCACATTATTAAGAAACACACCTGGGGTTAGTTCATAACCCAGGTCAGGGATGTTACAAATTATAAAAAAGGGAAAGCAGATATTATTTAAGCAGCATATCATTACATCCTTAGATAACATTTCGTTATTATGGAGATATTATAAAGTTTTGATCAACTTTTCTTAAGATCACACTCATACTCTATTATTTATTTTGAGACTATATAAGTTCTTCCATACCTTGATTGTATCATCACATCTAATAACACCATAGTAACTTTCCTTATTATTTGCACTAACTATCTCATTAGTTGTACATTCTCTTATCATAGGGAAAAGTTACTTATCAAACAAGGACTTATTTGACAGATATCTTGGAGAAATATATGTTTATTAAAAACATAAACCCCTAACATGTGATGTTCATATTATTCTATATGTCTAATTTAATTTCATAGTTGACCAGTCTAGGTAATTAATATAAATCATTTGATATATTATTGCATTCTTATTTTGGTACCTATCACATGTGTTATCAACACATTACATCTCTTTCTTCCTTTCATCTTGGGACATTACTTATTACATATATTCTCATTTTAGAACCAAAGTCCAGGTTAAACTGATACCTTTATAAGTATTCATCACATAAACATATTTATTATTATTCTTAAAACCTCTATTGATCAGGGTTGACCTTCCTTATTCTAATATTTCTTATTTTATGATTCTCATTAGATTGTCTCAGAATGACTGCTTGATCATAGCAATAAAAAATATAACAATATAAGAGTTTCCAAATTTACTTCATCATCAGCAACTGTATACCTGGCTAGGGTATATAAATACTGAGATAAGGTAATATGCACTTGTATACTACCATATTCCTTCTCTTTTCTTATCATCACAAGTATAAGTATTAATCTTATTGAATTTTCTATCCAGACCGGTTCTTTAATACCTCATCTTCTTATGAAGGTAAGCATGCAACATGAAATATCTATTTTATACAACATTATAAGTCTTTATAGGACTAATCAAGGAAAGTTCAATCAATTGCTTTCTCAATTTTATCCAAGAGATCATAAAAAGACATATAAGAAATACCATTTATTTTGTCTAACCTGTCATGACTCGAGGATTATTCATTGTCTCAGGCTGATTCTGCCTCAGAGGTTGATTTGCCATAACATTTCTGGCTGGGCAATCTCTTACCAGATGCCCTACCTGTCCACATTGATAGCAAGTTCTGGGTGCCCGGTGTGGTCTAAAGGGTTCCTTACCCTTTCTGGATAACCATTGCCTTGGTGCACTAGGTCCTGGTTGTATTGGTGAAACTAGAAACTTCTTCCTTTTGGAACTACCAGGTCTCTGCTCCTGGGTTTGGATAGGCCTTTTCTCAATTCTTCCTTTATATTTCTTTTCTGGACAATTAGGTCTGATATGTCTAGGTTTCCTACACCTATGGCAGATCCTAGTTTCTGGTTGTATTCTAACCCCTACATTACTATATATTGATTCAACATGCTGAGGTTGAGCACAGACTCGTTCTAAGTTTAGAACTTCATCATTTCCCATTGCTTCAACCTGCTGTTGTGGGTTACATATTCTGTTGATATCCAAAACATCATCATTAGGAGCTGGTAACCTAGGTTGCATTGCTAGTGCTTGATCCACTAGATACATCATGGTTTCCCTAAATTCCCCAAAAGTGATTCCTAAGGAAGGATTCCTTATCATGGTTGGATTAGCTAGGGGGATCTCAGGTAATTGTCCCTCTCTTGCTTGCTCCTCTGCACCTCTTCTCGGTGTAGCATTGTTGCTCTCTGTAGCAAACTCCTCGTCCGATCCAGTCATCTTCAAGTTCTTCTCCTCCTATGTGAGCAGAAGATACCATCAGATACACTAGATGACACTAGAACAGACTCTACTACCTTAGTCCTATGTCTCTGTAGACTCAGCGAACCTAGAGCTCTGATACCACTAAATTGTGGTGACCGAATCGATAAATCACAATGTAAACTCAGCAGAAGTGATTAACTAGCAGCGGAATTATCAAAATCACTAAAAATTTAAAACTTTTTGGAAAGAGATCTTTAAACCATAAAACTCTTTTATAAGAAAACAAGATGAACTGTTTACAACATGGTTTGACATTACATCTCTGTGAATTCACAACTCGAGTGATTACATACATCCATTGCCCTGTTACCTGTATAGGAAAGATACAAAAATCTCGAGGCATTAAGCCAAAAACCTCAGATCTACTGACTCCTAGGACCTGAGAGTACAGAGACGACACATAGGACCTACTATCTACAAGACTTGATAGTCAATATCTCCACCTGAGATTCACTGCTGCCCTTGGTGTTGATGCTGCTGTTGTTTCTCATCTCTAGATGGATTCCTTCGTCCTCGGTGTCTACCTAAAAATTCAAATCCCATGGGGGTGAGACAATTGAATAATTGTCCCAGCGAGAGTTATAATTCTCCGCCAGAAGCTTTGTTATTGCAATAAGGAATAACAATAAGCAGTATAATTATTAACATTTAACAACAGGTTTAATGTCAAGTAAAGCAACATTTCAATTATAACTTAATTGGATATCAAAGCATATATCATTAAAGAATATGGAGAACATGTATACTATTTATTTAACTAGAACATTATAAACAATGTAACATCAATCATTGTTTCTCGTAGTTCAACCTAAGCAGTTATGCTACATGGTTGATTATGATTTCCAAACATTATTATGCCCTGTGGAGATGAGGTATACCACTCATACTCCAACCGACCATTACGAAATCGCGTCGGTACCATACATAGGTCATCAAAAGAGCCGAATTCTTATGACCTCATCTTCCTCAGTCAGTATGAGGATTTACATGCAGGACATCTTGTGTCTCTGCTATGATAGCTATCCAAGGTATTCTGGCAACTTCACTATTAGAGTCACAGTGGCATTCTGTACTCTCTTCGTCATCGAGGGATCTCTTGTTTATCTCTCATGGATGCGGCATTAATGATTCCCTCAGGAGATTAATGATACATCATCCCGACATAGACATGTAATGAAGAAGTGATGGGTTAAAGATACATCCTACATCAATTCCTACATTAGGACGTAAGGATATTCGCGTCCATAATCCCCCATATACTCAAAAGTATATGTTCCAGGAGTTCCCTTAGGAAAACCTGTTTCACCATCATTTGGTCTCTAACAATGATGGATCCATGGTCAGGGCCCTACAAGATATGATCATACTTGATTATTTAAGTACATTTTAGCATTCTTTTAGCATCAAGCATGTTTTCAAACATAAACAATTAAAACATCTGCTATAGAAGAATACTAAATGTATCAAGTTTATTTCACATCAGTTATCATTTCTTAACCATCTCATCATTATGGTTCAAGAACAGGGGTGTTCAAACCCTTAAATCATCATAAGTCATCTAATAGCATGACCTTAATTGTAACAATGTAAATATTACTCAAGGCTCTTACAACCCATCATTCTCATATGTTACCTCTTAAACCAGGAAACATAGTATATCTTTATTCATAAAGCTTATAACATGCTTTCAATGAATAAAACATCATAACTCTTACCTGGCTATGATTACCTCTTTCTAACAACCTGCATGACTAATATAATTGAAGACATGCATATATAACAATATCAGTACAATACCAATTCTTTTCAATTTATTCATAGAACACTACGGCCGTGCTACCTTGCACGGTCATGCAAAGGGAAGCTACCACGGCCGTGCTCCATAGCATGGTCGTGCTATCAACATCATACCATGACCATGTTACGTCACCATGGTTGATTTCTAGGGTTAGGGTTTATTCAACTCAATTAGGGTTATTAAACCCCTTTGACTTATAAGGTATAAGGATTCATCATATTATAATTCATTCAAAGGGTTTCAAATTTAAAAGAATATCCCAAACTTAGGGTTAAAGTACCCTACCTTTCATTAATTAGGGTTTCCTGTTCACATTATCAGTTCAACCCTAATATAATACTCCACTACCATTGGGAGCATTCAAAGATGTTATAAGTATTTGATTTCGGTTATTCTACTCATCATGTATCATTAATGATCATCACTTCTAAGTATTATCCCATTCCTCGTATAATGCATATATCATATATCAGAATTATCCAATTATCTGTATTGATATAGGTTTAAACATTGTTGATATAGGATATATCATCATCAACTATTCTAGGTATCTTCATATTTAGGATGTTATCTACATCATGCTTTAGTATACATCATTTCTAAGAGTTTGATGCCCATTATTATTGTAAGGTGTAAAATCTATTACTCATTCATAGGGATGTTTGGATCTAGGCATCTTACCTCTTAAATCCTTATTTATTGAAATTACACATTTATCATTCACAGGGTTCACTAACCCTATTCTATATGTTTATGACATAATCATCTTATTTAATTGATTTAGCTACACCTGAACTTATTGTACTATCTAGTACACCATCTCAAGGTTTTCATGATTAATAAGCCATAAGTTAAGCTTGTTATTCATCTTAATAAGGGTTTCCCATAACATCACCTCCAATTAGGGTTTCTATTCATATCATATCTCCCCTAGATTAGGTTTATGATTAATATCCCACCATTAGGGACTACAATTTCACATCATGTTATTCCCCTAGAATTAGGGTTTACTATTCACATCACAGTGAATTGAGGTCTTACCATCATTATTTATGAAGATTACTTCCATTAACACCTTCAAATTAAGTTAAGATTCATAATCTCCATAATTAGGGTTTCCATGATCTCCTTATAGAGGATCATACCCTAATGGTGTGTATTGATACATTTTAAAGGTATGTTATTTGATTGTCATTGATATTAGGAGTCTTCTCTCTCCTCTTACTAATAGATGATGTTTACATCACTCTTGATTAGGTTAAGTCAATTCAACTTTGACTGACATAAGTCAAGTCATCACCATTATGGTCATTAGGGTTTACCTGATCGAGGGTACTAGTCACACTAACCCACTAAGGGTACTTTTGTAATCTTCACCATTGACCCTAACATACATTAGTTCACTAATTACTTAACCCCTTAATGACTTTAGGTGTCTTTAGGGTTTAGGTTAAACAACCATTGAACCATCTAAGTCTTTAAAGCATTAAGCATTCTTGACCTTAAAAGATCCCAAACGGTTTTGCACTTTCAACCTCCAAACGGTTTTGAAACCGCATGAATCCAAACAGTCTTGAGACCGTTTGGTCCAAACCTCCTCAAAATGGCATGGACCAAAGATGGTATCAACTACACCAATCGGTTTAGGGTTCTCAATATTGATTCCTTCAATCATTGAATTCATGGAACCAATCATCAATTGGACCTATCTTCATACTTCAATTGAGTTAAATAGGTAAACCTTAAACTGATTTGACCCTCAATTAGTCCTCAATTAGGGTTTGAATTAATTGAATTAGGGTTTGGAATCGATGATCCTTCAACACTAATCAATGCAAGATTAATTACTTTGAAACCATTGAACCATCATCCAAATTGAACATGACCTGACCCCAAACGGTCTTGAGGTCGTTTGGATGACCTCCAAACAGTCTTGAGACCCTTTTCCCATCAAATCATCAAAATCCAAGTCAACCAATTAGGGTTTGGATCATTGGATTGATCACCAAATCAGCAATTGATTACACTTTAACTTAGTATCATTAGATCATCAATTTCTTAACCATACTCACACCTACACCTCCAAACGGTCTTGGATGGTCTCCAAACGCTCTTGAGACCGTTTGGATGAGTTCCAAACGGTCTTGAGACCGTTTGGCTCATCCAACCCTTGGATTCTGGTGAAAAATCATTAGGGTTTGAGCTATTGAGTTGATCATCGAATCAGCACTTGATTGCATTTCAATTTGGTATCTTTAGACCTTCAATTCCTCAACCATACTTGACCCCAGACCTACAAACGGTCTTGGGTGACCTCCAAACGGTTTGGGTAATCCCCAAACGGTTTTGAAACCATTTGGGCTCAATCACCCAAAACATCATCTCAATCACTTGCAAAATCAGCACTTAGCTGATTAGGGTTCATACCACATCTTTGGATCTTCAAACACATATCCATACTTGACCCTAGACCTTCATACGGTCTTAGGTGACCCCCAAACGGTTTTGAAACCGTTTGGGTGATCCACAAACGGTTTTGAAACCGTTTGGGCTAATCAACCCAAAACATCAAATCAACTCATTGGAATTTCAGCACTAATTCCAATTAGGGTTTGCGTAATTGATTAGCCTTCAACACATGATTCATTTGGAATTAACCCCTCAAATTTGGTGAGTCATTAACCAACATAATTAGGAACAGGAATCTCAAACGATCAACCCTTGGTCAACGCTCTCAAACGGTTTTGAAACCGTTTGCCCAAAAAGTCGAATTAATCAAGCTGAAAAATCAGCACTTAATCCAATTAGGTTTCCCTAATTGATTAGCCTTCAACTCACGATTCCTTGGGAATTAACCCCTCCAATTTGGTGAGTAATTAATAAACATAATTAGGAACAAGAATCTCAAACGGTCAACCCTTTGTAAACTCCCTCAAACGGTTTTGAAACCGTTTTCCCAAAAAGGTCAAGTTAATCAGGTTGGAAATCAGCACTTAATCCAATTAGGTTTAACTAATTAATTAGCCTTCAACTCATGATTCCTTGGGAGTTAACCTATAAAATTTGGTGAGTCATTAACCAACATAATTATGAACAGTAATATCAAACGTTCAACCCTTGGTCAACCCAACCAAATGGTCTTGGAGACCGTTTGCTCCAACTGACCTTGCATAACCGTTTGCCCTTCAAACGGTTTTGAAACCGTTTGCCCCAAACGGTTTTGCAAACCTTTTGGCCCAAACGGTTTTGCAAACCGTTTGGCCAAAGGGTGCAAGACCGTTTGCTAAAGTAACATTGGTATTCACGCCCCATTCTTCTACCTCCAGATCAAGGTCTGTTCTTCACGGTTTTGGTTGCAAGAATGCATAGAAGGATGGAAGAAAGAAGAACTAGCAACGTTTGCAAGAAAAGAAGATGCATAATCAAAGCTTTAAGGTTTAGAGTTATAAAACCCACCTTAGGATCAGCTATAGAGCTCCAAGCTTTGTAGATTTAATGGTAGCTTGAGCTCCACAGGTTTTCCAAGGTTTCTTCTTCAAGAATTGGTTGGAAAGGATGGCTAGAAAGAAGAACTAAGTAAGAAAAACTAGCAAACCAACCTTGTATCATGATTTCCTCCATGAATCCGAGCTATAAGATAACCAAAGCTTACCCAAACCTACTTGGCCATTCTCCTCTACTCCTGAGCTCCTTCCTTAGTCGGTCCAAGCAAGAGATAAGTGAAGAGAGGAAGGGAAATGATCACTTGGTTGTAAAAGAAAGGTGTATATATACTTTGGGCATGTTTTCAAGATAAGGACAATCTTTACTTCTATTTCTCATATGGGTCCTTCTCTCCTTCTTGGCCACGCCCCTCCTTTCTATACTTAATCAAAACTCATTTATTAACCAAATTCTAGTGAAAAGGAAGCCAAACATCCTACTAAGTTGCACACATATAAAAGGGTCATTATGCTTACAACTTGGTTATTTAGTTACAAGGGTTATCCTTCTTATTTGATTATTCAAATGAAGCACCCCCTTCATCATTTTTACTCTAATTGATTCCAAGAGTCATAAAATATACTATAGAAGGTATATTTTACATGTTGCACCCCATGTTTTGGGTAAATTGCACTTTACACCAAAACTAGGGTTTTAAAGCATAAGAATTGCTCCACAAGCTGCATTTTGGTGCCCAAGCTTGGAGAATCCATAATACTTCATCAAATTCATTCTTATGATGTCTTATCATCAGAAGAACATCTAAACATGTGCAATTTGCAAGTTAACCCCTCTAATTGGGTAATTTGCACATAAGTCCACTTTTAACAAAACAATATTACAATATTGTTTAAAAAGGACAGAAAGGGAAATGTATGTTCCTCAGGAGCTTTAATTACATTATCAACAGATAACCACAAGAATTTATTCACATGATTAAGAAAAACACCTGGGGTTAGTTCATAACCCAGGTCAGGGATGTTACAGATAGGGTAAAGTCACTTAGGGGCCAATGATGGACATGGAAAAGTCTTATCATGAATTGTTTGTATGTTTGATGGAATTTTGAGGGCAAAATTCCTATAAGAGGGGAAGGATGTTACAACCTCAATTTTTCCATGTGTTATAATTAAAATGTAATATTTTAGGAATATGGACTTGCATTGAAATGGTTGTATGCTTTGTTTCAAAGGGTGGGCTTCTTTGCAAAATATCCCCTTTGATAGAAATTTTGTGATTTATACTGTATTATTAATCCAATAATGTATATAAAAGAAAAGAAAAGAAGAAAAGTTCAAATAATAGAGAAAAATAAAAGATAATGGATTTTTAAGTAATGCATTTATGAGAAATGTATAGAAATCTCTAGAAAGGCGCATTGATGGCCACAATTGATTAGTTTTCGTGTGATTACTAATGGAAATGGTATGTCAAAATAAAGAAAATAGGAAAATAGGAACGAGACAATATATGTTTTAATGCATAAAATAAGCCTTATAAGTCTTTGACTTGCATATGAAGAAAAAGGGGGTTTCCTTTCTCTTTTTGGCTCAAACTTTGTAAAATGGTAGATTAAGTCTATATAGACTTTCCTTTAAAATATGGGATTAAAAGGGTACATGGTTTGAGAGATATTGATTTTACAAAAATCCCTAAAGTGAGGGCATTATAAAAGGAAAGTATTAAATGTCACAATTTTGTTTTCTACTGGGATTTTATTTGCTAATGTGCGTGGCACATCGGTCGTTGATCTTAATTCCAAAGACATCTGCATCATCACTCGCCTTACGCCAAGATAGGAAACTAGGCAGCAGTGCAGGGGAATCTCGAGGGTGATTTCCTCACAGCCTAGTGCGCGAGAGAGTTGGGAAAGCATCCCAATGAGTTCTGGAGCAAAATCTGCACCCATACATCCAGATATTACCCAGTTTGGAAATGTGTAGTGGATATGCCCAATCTACAGGCTCGCAGGAGGCTACCCCTATACCCATACTCTATATAAGGGCAAACGAGACCAAGGAAAGGATACCATCACGTTCACAAGACTCCTTGGAGTCTAACACATGCTTTATCGGCCTCTAATTTCCTAGAGATGCTTGCTCTCCTCTGCTCTCTTGCTCCTGTATGCTGCTGGCCAATGGGGCTGGTGTTTTACTTTGTTCATACCTACTCAGACCAAAGTAAAACCAGCATTGGCTTAAGAAGGGCTAGGCGAAGGCGGGCGTGCCGTTTCTTGCTCCTCCGACGCCCCTAAATGCGAGGTCAACCCGCCAGTTGACCATGTGGGTGCCTGGTTCGCGAACTGAACGATGAACGGAGGTAGAAGATGGTGGAGCTGGACCCGAGTCTCAGGTTAGGCAGATCTGAAGGACGGTCCGCGAGCCAATCACTGGAAAATAGAGAGCAAAGAATGATGTGGCACTTTGTGATTCGTCTGAAGGTAATTATTTTAGGAAATTCATATCTAATGATCGGTAACTCAGAACCAGACATGTTATATATGAATCTTATTCAGAAAAATATAAGGAATCCAATAAAAATACTAGTATAGACTAGTTTTGATCCTAGTTCGAAAAGTGCACAAGGTTAGTCATTTAATGCTTTTTATGAATAAGAAACCCTAGTTTTAATGTTAGGGGATCTAGTAATTTTATGTGCATGGTTTAAAGGGATATTAACCTATTATTAAAAAGGATGATTTTGATCTAAAGGAATGATCTTCGAACATAATTGGCTTAATGTAAATGAATATGCTTTAATGGGCTTAAATACCCTAATTTGGGTAGTTATGAGGATTAATGAGTTTAATATGGAGATTAATCTAGAAGATATGAAAATGATGTTTTTGACTATTTTGTGGATAAAGACCCTGAATAGGGATAATTAGAGTTTCCTTGTGTATAAAAGTGGAATTAGTGATAAATAAGGATCATATGTGAATTGGACTATAATTATTAATGAAACACGAGTTGTTAAAAAGAACACGAACATGATAATTGGGCTTAATGATCTTGACATGAATTAAAAGGATAAATATGGTAGTTTTAGTGTATATATTAGACTTAATTGACATTTAATTGTGCATATGATGTTGAAATTAGGGTTTGTGGACTAAAAGAGCATTAAAAATGATAGATGCATAATGGAGGATAAAACCCTAATAAAACGCTAATGTTGGCCTAGATATCCTAGGATGGTATCCAAGACTATCTTGAGAATGTTTTGAATAAACAATGACACTTGGATGTTACTTGATTTCAGGATATTGTTGATTGCTTGATTGATTATTCTTGAATATTCTTGCTTGGACATCAAGTTGCTCTGGATCAGGTATGTGGTTATGCTTATGGTTAATCGCTTTAGTTTCATGGTGATTCCCAGATGTTTTTTCGGTTGCTTGAAAATAACTGCTTGGATGACTTTTATTTCATGCAACTATAACATGACTATGATTATCACCATAAATATGTATGCATGACTAGCTCAGATCCTAGTCCTCCTCTGTGTCTTTTCTAATGATGAAAAGGGTAACCTGGTATAGGGCCTACTTGTTAAGTAGGACATCAAGTTATCATGAGTTAGAAATTGGGCAACCCACGTGTAATGCCATGAGTCTCTTTAGCACACCATGAGTTAAGGAGTGGGCTACCTATGGGTAGTGTCATGTGACTCAACCCTAGAAATTGATTCACCTATTAGGTAGGACCATGTGGGGTTTAATGGGGATGTACCATAAGGAAGGTAGCATCCAGGCCCACTGCAGGGATAGCGCAGAGGCTAGGGTATGGATGGATTCAGCAGTTATGTTTAAAACATAAAGTTGTTAGCTAAATCATAATTGACTGCAATATGTTGTTACAGTTAATTGCATGAATTTTGTTTCCCCCACATACCGGTATATTCATTTATGCTGATCGACATTTTGTTTGTCGAAGTTTTAGGTACAAATTGAAAAGGACGAATAGTAAAGTGGCATATTGTGAAATTAAGAAATAAAGTGCAAGGAGGATTAGTTAGAATAGTTCTTGTATGTGGATAGAAGTTTAGAAATCCATGTTTTTCAAAAGGTATGCAAAATTTTATTTTATTATAGCTTTTCTGTATAGTCTAGTAGAATTTGATAATTATTATTGATTATTTTTCGAACCTTTGATCTGGCTAATTGGGATAACAGCTCTAACCTCTTGGTCTCCCTTAATTGGGGGTTACCGGGAGGTGGGGTCGTTACATATACAAATTAACATAATGTAAATTTACCATACATGATCAGTATAAATGACTCCCACTTCGGGCCACAAGACCACTCCGCCTTCTGCTTCACCAAGCGTGTTAGCTTCTGGGTGGGCATATGACAATGGATGTTGCCTCCAACTAGGGAAGAAAAGCCTCGACCTCACATGAAACACACCAGTGGGTACTAGAGTTCCATGAATCATGTGCCTTGGAAGACGTTGGTAAGCCTCACCCTCTACAATGACGTATTCTTATAGTTTTAGACGGCATGGCCTCAACCCCTACAAATTTACTTAGAGTATGTTATATATATACCTAAACATATGATCTTGAAAAGTCTAGCTACTATGTCCTAAAAATACTTACAGTGCATGTGCTAGGTGGTGGGTCTACATGATTACTTCCAACCACCTCTATCATAGGGAAGAGCGGCACGACATAGTCACTGTCTGACTGCCAACCTGAGATGCCTGTCACTTGCTCATTGCTTCATGGACTCTCTTATCAATTAACACATCTACCTATACATGGACCAAAGAAATGCTCTTTGATTCCTTAATTCCAATAACAATAACATTCTAAAAAAAGAATAGCTTACCTCAACTTTTGAAAATCCCTCTTTTTGGACATGTTTGTATTGTGATGACCCAAAGAACGCTCTTAGGCCCACACCAACGCCTGTAGCCCTAATACGTCCATGATGCTCTGGGATATCGAGAGCAATTGTCAATTCATCCCTTGTGCCCTGAGGGATGAATGAGCCTAGCTTTCTCTTCTCTTAAAGATCCCTGTAATAATCATCAATAGAAAATGATAAGTAAACATAACAATCATAAATACTGATTCCTTTGAGAGTTGAATTTTACCATTTTTACAGCCACCTCTATAGTCGTGGGGTTGGTTATATCTCCTTTTTTGTTTTGCCTCCCAGTTATCCACACATCATGGCGATGCAGAGGTGCAGAAGTAGTAGAGGACTAAGCAGTCTCAGCAGTAGGAGAAGTTGACTGTTGAATGGAAGATGCCTGTAGTTTTTGGCGAAGGGCTACATAGCCACCTGGACCCATCGTGTGGTCATGCACATTCAGTACACACCTTTCTCTTTGATATCCTTGTTAGTAAGCACATTGAATTGGTTAGTAACATTCAAGGTCAATGGTAAAACAATGAATCCATAAGAATGTATACTAAATTGGGAGTGATGCTTAATACCTTAAATTCATCAGTTTTTCTCTTGGCAACAAACAACTCCCACTGAGTCTAATCTTGGTAGTTCCATTGCTCTGTGGCTGACTTCTTCATCTTCTCGTCATACATATAGTCAGTTGAGATTTGCCCTATAGTTCCTTAGGACCCTCCAACAACATTGCATCACCTTTTTACAATGTAGGCTTTCATCAAATTCAAATATACTCTATAACATTTCATATATTTAACAGAGTATTCTAAAAAATAGAATTGTAAATAGCTTTAAAAACATAATTGCAAATGAAAATATCTCACACATAGTTCTTTCCATACGAAGTCATTCTTTCTTTTATCAAATTTATGCCAAGATTCTTGGTATGGAGTGAACTTTTGGAATCCTTAAAAGTCAAGGATATAAGTTAATCAATGTGTTTGGTTTATCATATTGAGTGTTTCAAGTGTTTGGTAAGTTTGAGTATTGATTGATGTTGATATCATTATTAAGATCCCCAATTTTATGCATTTTGAGATATTTGCTTGACAGGTTGAATAGTTGGGTTTTAACATCAGAATTTAAGAGAATGCATTTGTGATTGTAACAAATCAATGTTCCAAGTTACATGATCAAATAAGGTTCTTAGAGAGAGATATTTAGGTTTAAATATTTTCAAATAATGTGTATTTTGTTGTACTATGGAGAAATGTTTCACATCTAGGAATTTAGGTCTTGATAGGTTGTGTAATATGTCACACATCCTTGTAGTGGGCTACTCCCACGGATTGTCATGTAACTGGAATCAATCCTAGTGGTTCATAATGGATTTGAGGGTCGCAATCATGTCATGCACCCCTGGCAGTTTGAGGATGAGACCTAGGGATGTCCTTGACCCATACACCATGCCATGACCATGAGGATGTGCATCAAGGAAGGACATTATAGGAGTAGTTGCTCTCACCAAGTTGAGATTATTCATTTGACCCTCCTTAAGCCTCTTAGAGTAATAAGACTAGGGAGAAAAATGTCCCTTGGTTCCCTCTCATCTCCTTTTCATATGACAAGCAGAGCAGGTGGAGCATGGTAGAGAAGTACACAAATAGAAGATGTTTTGGAGGAAGTTAATGGTGGCATAATGGGTCTGGAGATCAGAGGATTTGGTTTTGTACACTTCTAGGTCTTGCCAAGGCCGTAATGTTGGATGACAAGGAGGACTTTGTTGGAGAAGAAGACCAAGGTCAGAGAACGTAGTGAGGGGCTTCCAACCACAATTAGAGGCTACAAAGGTATTCAGGAGGGAATGTAGATGATTCATGGTCCTTTGATTTAGAGAATCATCACATAGGGGTGTCTTCCCCTTTTTGTTCCACCATCACAACATCTAGTGTGACAATCTCCCTGAGCTCAGGAAGAGCCACCCACGGTGAGCCTGAGAGGTCGGCGGAGCCATAGGTGGTCCACTAGATCTTTTGGTAGTGTTTACAGTAGAAGAGGAGGTGAGCATCAACATTGATTATTTTCTAGGATCTATCTCCTCGGCGATGGCCTACTTTTGGAGAACAGAGTCCGACGTAGACAAGGAACACATTCTAAGAATGCAAATGCAAACTGCAAAGAAAGAGTGGTTCAATGTGTGAAGGAGAGTATACAGGCGACTCCTTGAACCGATTCCAGACCAAGAAAACCGACCAAGAAATCCTAATCATGTAGCGAGAAGGTGTGCCCTTCTCAGGGCAACGTGGTGGGTCCTGAGTTGCCAAAAAAAGGTAAATTACCTCAGAAATATCTAGATAATAGATAATTTGTAGAAATTAGCATGAATGTTAGTAAAATACAAATAAGGTATCAAAATGTTTAGAAAAATAAGTCAGAACAACATGGGACCATGATTTCAGTCTTTTGAAGCTTAAATCTCAATAATATCATGTAAGATGTTATATACTTGTTTCATGAGGAATGAACAACAAATGATGACCTAAAATTATGAAAATTCATTTATATCTCTAGGATATGATATATAATCCACATGATGTCAAATATGGTGATGTTTCAACCTGAAATCATGTAATTTTGTTTAATGTGGCTAATTAGGGATAATAATCCTAATTAATGTGCAATAATTAGAAATATGCTTAAAGAAACCTGGAAATTACAAAGCAAGCTCATATCATCAACTGTAAGATAATATGTAAATCTGAGATCAATTTTATACACAAAATCCATGTTATATGAATATGGATTTTAATACAAGGTTTGTAACCCTAATATGATTAATGAATGTGACATACTATGAATATGTTCACCTAACGATGGAAAATATGATTATCAGTTAATGAGGCAATAATACAAAATATGATATCAGTAAGATAATCCCAAGAAGATAAGACATGTAATGATGATGCACACATGCTAATGACAAAGTGAAACCCTAAAATGGACATTACTAGGGTTGAGATGATGAGAATCTGATGATAGTACATGGTCCTATCTTAATCATGTTTGACCAAGATATAGTTGACCTGAGGAACATGTGATGATTAGATTATCTCAATTCAAGGTATGTCATTACCTCTTACTTGGCTTATTATACCGTCTTCTTGCATTATGTGTAGTAAACACTTGGCATATGATATTGGATGAAATGATTGTTCTTGTATGATATCTTGCTTGCTTTTCCATACTTATGGCTATTTACAGATGAAACATAATATATTTGTTCCATTATATCCAAGAACTTCCCCAACATAGTTGGGATTGCGGCTTAGATGATGATGATGATATCCAAGAAATTCAACTCTTTGGTAGTAAAGTGCTAGAAAGTAAAGTACTTCAACTCTTTGGTAGTAAAGTACTTGGAAGTAATCCAACTCTTTGGTAGTATATCACATTGTGAAATGATACAACTCTTTGGTAGTAGATCATAAAGGCCTTAATTCATTCAACTCTCAGGTAGTAAATGCATGGATGATATAATGGAAAATGTGCCTAAAATATGTTTTCTCTTTTGTTAGTGAACATCTTTGTACAAGTATATGCTTTTATTACTTTTGTTTATTACTGCCAAGTTCTAGTTTTATCTTATTGCCATGTCTTAGTAATGAGAGGTATATAAAAAGACACGTTGGCATACTCAGTACAATATTCTTGAATATTGTGCTGATGTGCACCACATGTAATCTTTGTTTTAGGTATGTGGAAATATGATCCTGAAGGACCAGGATAGTTGAGAGTTGTGTTGTGATCTGATGTACAGGTGGACCTATTGTCTTAATATCATGTTGTTTAGTGGTAGTACACGTATATGTAAAAGTTTACTGTTCAATATGTAATGTCAAATGTTGTAGCAATTCATTTTATAATTATATGTTGAATGGTGAACATGTGGAGTGTGGTTTTATCATTGTTCATCTGCATGTGCTACTGTTGTTTCCTTCTGACTTCCTCTGATTTTCTTCTTCTTACCCTAGTGTGTGGTGTTTAAATTGGGATTCTCTATGAGGTGAGGTGAGGGTTTCAATTTAGACATCACACATAAAATTATTTTTCAGAAAATCTGGACACGTCATGGGTGGTATCAAAGCACGAACAATAGAAAAGCCTGGAATTTGCTCATTATGTAACTCAAACTAAAGAAAACCTTGAACCTTAAAAATCATTAGGTTTATATTAGTTACCTTTTAGAGACTAGATTTTACATAGCCTATAGGTTAGCACCTAGATGTCTATGAACTAGGTCTAGGATAGTGCTTGATGTATAGCAAGTCCTAAGATGACATTATTTCCTTATAATGTGGCAGTATGGGGCGTTACATTATTTGGAAATGATATGCATCAAGGGAAGAGAAATACTAGACATATAGCACTCATTGTCTAGGGTAGCTACGCTAGTCTACACTTTGTTCTCACCCTTTTTACTAGGTAACATGGAACTGGACTCTCTACTGTGTGTGGGACACTCATTTTGTGGATTTGTTTTTCGATTCCAATCAGATCGAACCTCAATAGCTTTCTCTGATGCGTGTTTTATTAGAGAAAAACTGCATACTATTTTATTATATATGTAAGTATTACAAAAATGTGTCCCCACACATGTACAAGTAGGAGGTGGTCATGCAACCTAAGTGAAAGAGAGTGAAATCAATCTAGAAGAGAGAATAGTTCTAGATTAGATGTCTAGAGCCTAGTTGGAATATGTGATATATGTAATAGATGAAGTATGTTTAGATGATAAGATCTAAGCCTTATATAGATGATATAAGTTGAACTGTGTTGATATATGTGTCTTTAAGGACATGAGTTCAGATTTGAGGTTTTGATATAAGCTTGATGATGCAAGTACATAGGTTTTTGTGAGATAAGATAAGATAAGTTAAGATGAGATGTGAACCAGCATGAGCCTCAAGTTCTTTTAAAAAAGAGGACCTCTAGTTTTAGGACTAATTTTAGGATTAACTCTAGATAGAGTGCGACCCAGAGGGAGAAGGTCAGAGAACCTCAACTCCAAGATATGAGAATTATGAGAAATATGTGATGTGATATGTCTTAAACTAGACTACTCTTGAGTGAATGAGTTGATTCGCTTTATGCATGATTCCTCTAGTTTTGTTGAACCCTAGATGTCCTTGGGAGGACCAAACCCTAGAGTCATAGAGAGGTTGGTTATATATGTGCATGTGAATAAGAATATGAGAACCTACCATATGGGTGAGGGAGAGATACCCAAGACCCTGGAGGAGGTAGGTGGTGTTAATTTCTATACAACCTCATGCTCAGGTTGTTAGTTACCCATAGGACTCTAGTAGATGTGTATAAGAGAGAGAGAGAGTTGAGAAATAGTTTTTCATGGGTAGAGAACCGATGAAGATAATGTTATATCATGTGTGGTTTGTGCTTACGTGGCTAGATCTTGTGAAGTTGATCAACTAGTGCCAATGTGGTAGACCTAAGAACCCTAAACCAAAAGGGGGAGATAAAGTTTTTTTTTAATGAGATACTCACAGAGATGAGTCTACTTAGAGAGGCTAAGAACAAGATTACCCTCATGATAAGGGTTAGGAGAACCTCAATTGGACCAGAGATAGTTTTGATATATGTTTTACAAGCCTCTTATATATGTTTTTTTAGCACAACCATGATATAATTTATGTAAGAATGTGCTACTATCTCGAGATATGATACATATATATGACATAATAAAAAACCTAGTAATGGTTTAATAGATATCAATATATAAATGTTAAACCATATGCATGACTAATGATGATAGTGTGATATAACGTTGGTAAATTTAGTGGTGAAAATAGTAATAAAGGTCATGACCTGATCTAAATGTGAAATGATATCACATTAGTGACATATGATACATGAGGTGATATGTTATTGCTGGTTAAAGATGTTAAATATAATTTGAAAATTTGCACAATATAATGATGATGGCACCATGTTATGATCTATATGGATAAAATTGAGTTAATTATAAATAACTCTTCCCAAAAATGAGGACATAATCATAGAACCTGATGTTTTGATAAAATGAGGATGTAAATCCTAAAATGTGAAAAATGTCATGTATAATCTACTGTTTGAATCTTATGCTTGGGTGAAATTAGTACAAAAATCCTAATTGGAAATGTGGCACAGCCTAAGCATCTACACCATGTTATATGTCGAGGGGTTCACCTTAAATGTTTTTAAAATCTCTTAGAAGTTCTTTGGATATATCCTTTTAGGTATCATTTGTGGATATGTTGCACATAGAGTGGTTTCATACATGTAGATGAAGACTTTTTGGTTTTTCCATGGAATGTCTTAATTTTGAGGAAAAAATTTCATTTAAGATGTATATGATGTGATGGACTGGATTTTGGTTTAATTTCAAGGATGAAATTTCTCTGAAGGTGTGTAGAATGTGATGGAGTGAACTTTTAGAATCCTTAAATGTCAAGGACATAAGTGAATTAATGGGTTCGGTTTATCATATTAAGAGTTTCAAGTGTTTGGTAAGTTTGAGTATTGATTGATGTTGATATCATTATTAAGATCCCCAACTTTATGCCTTTTGAGATATTTGATTGATAGTTTGAATAGTTGGTTTTAACATTAGACTTTAAGAGAATGTAGTTGTGATTGTACTAAATCAATATCCCAAGTTTCATGATCAGGTAAGGTTCCTAGAGAGAGATATTTAGGTTTGAATATTTTCAAAAAATGTGTATTTTGTTGTACTATGGAGCAATGTTTTAGATCTAGGAATTTAGGTCTTGATAGGCTGTGTAATATGTCACACATCCTGGTAATGGGATACTCCCATGGATCATCATGTAACTGGAATCAATCTTAGTGGTTCATAATGGATCTGAGAGTCGCATTCCTGTCATGCACCTCCGGTAGTTTGGGACTGAGATGGGGGGATGTCCTTGACCCATCCTCCGTGCCCCAACCTTGAGGACGTGCATCAAAGAAGGAAATTATAGGAGCAATTTCTCTCACCAAGTTGATATGATTCGGTTGACCCTCCTTAAGCCTCTCGAAGTAACGAGACCAGGGAGAAATAGGTGCCCTAGTTCCCTCTCATCTCCTTTTCAGATGACAAGCAAAGCAGGTAGAGTAGGGTAGAGAAGAACACAAATAGAAGAGGTTTCAGAGGAAGTTTATAGTGATAAAATGGGTCTGGAGATCACAGGATTTGGTTCTGTACACTTCCAGGTCTTGCTGAGGTTGTAATGTTGGACGACGAGGAAGACTTTGTCAGAGAAGAAGACCAAGGTCGGAGAATGTGGTCAACAACTTCCAAACACAATTAGAGGTTGCCAAGGTGTTCGTGAGGGCATGTGGATGATTCATGGTCATTTGATTTAGCAAATCATTGCATAGGCGTGTTTTTGTTCTGCCATCACAACAACCAGTGCGGCAATCTCCCTGAGCTCAAGAAGAACCACCCATGACAAGCCTGAGATGCCAGTGGAGCCGTAGGTGGTCCACTGGATCTTTCAATAGTGTTTGTAGCAGAAGAGGAGGTGAGGATCGACACTGATCATTTTCTAGGATTTATCTCGACGGAGGCTTGCTTCGGGAGAATAGAGTTGGGCATAGATGAGGAACATGTTCTGACAATGCAAAGGCAAACCACAAAGAAAGAGCGGTTCAACGCTTGAAGGAGAGTATATATGCGGCTCCTTGAACCGGTTCCAGACAAGAAAAATTGGCCATCAAAGCCTAATCAGGTAGCTAGAAAGTGCACCCTCCTCAGGGCCACATAGCGGGTCCTGAGTGGCCAAAAATGGAAAATTACCTCAAAAATATCTAGATCTTAGATAATTATTAGAAATTAGCATGAATGTTAGAATAATACAAATAAGTTATCAAAATGTTTAGAAAAATAAGTAGAACAACATGGGACCATGATATTAGTCTTTTAAAGTTTAAACTTTAGTAATAAGTAACAATGTATGACCTAAAATTATGAAAATGCATTAGTATCTCTAGAATATGATATATAATCCATATGATGTCAAATATGGTGATGTTTGAACCCTAATTAATGTGCAATAATTACAAATATGCTTAAATAACCAAGCAAATTATAGAGTAAGATCATATCAACAACAGGAAGATAATATGTAAACCTAAGATCAGTTTTATACACAAAATCCATGTTATATGAATATGGTTTTTAATACATGGTTTGTAACCCTAATATGATTAATGAATGTGTCAAAGTGTGAATATGTTCTCCTAATGATGGAAAATATGATTATTAGTTAATGAGGCAATAATAAGAAATATGACATCAGTAAGATAATCCCTAGAAGATAAGACAAGTAATGATGTGAACATCCTAATGACAAAGCTAAACTTGAAAGTGGACATAACTACGGTTGAGATAATGAGAATTTTCTGATAGTACATGGTATTCCCTTAATCAGGTTTGACCAAGATATAGTTGACCTAAGGAACTTGTAATTATTAGATTATCTCGATTCAAGGTACGCCATTACCTCTTACTTGGCTTATTATACAATATGCTTGCATTATATGTATAGTAAACACTTGGCATGTTATATAGGATGAAATGATTGTTCTTGTATGATATCTTTCTTGATTTCCATACTTATGGCTATGAACACATGAAACATAATATATATGTTCCATTATATCCAAGCACTTCAACTCTTTGGTAGTAACGTACTAGAAATTAAAGTAATTCAACTCTTTGGTAGTAAAGTACTTGTAAGTGATCCAACTCTTTGGTAGTAGATCACATTATGAAATGATCCAACTCTTTAGTGGTAGATCATAAAGGCCTTAATGCATTCAACTTTCAATTAGTAAATGCATGGATGACATAATGGAAAATGTGCCTAAGATATGTGTTCTCTTTTGTTAATGAACATCTTTTTGCAAGTATATGCTTTTCTTATTTTTGTTATTACTTCCAAGTTCTAGTTTTATCTTATTGTCAAGTATTAGTAATGAGAGGTATCTAATAAGACACATATGTGTACTCAGTACAATATTCTTGAATATTGTGCGGACGTGTACCACATGTAATCTTTGGTTTAGGTATGTGGACATGTGATCTTGAAGGACCGTGATAGTTGAGAGTTGTGTGGCGAGCTAATGCACAGGTGGACCTATTGTCTTAAGATCATGTTGTTTAGTGGTAGTACATGTATATGTAAAAGTTTACTATTCAATATGTAATATCAAATGTTGTAACAATTCATTTTATAATTGTATGTTGAATGGTGAACATGTGTTGTATGATTTTATTATTGTTCATTTGCATGTGTTACTATTGTTTCCTTCTAACTTCCTCTAATTTTCTTTTTCTTAGCCTAGTGTGTGGTTTTTAAATTGGGATTCTCGCTAAGGATAGGGTTTCAATTTAAACATCACACATCAGATTAAGTTTTAGAAAATCTGGGCATGCCACAATTCTAAATTTACACTACAATGACCATGAGTAAGAACCCCAATGCATGAAACGAACGAGTTGTGGTTCTTTCCAACTAGATTTCCTGCATGATCAAAATCCACAACCAATTATTGTCCATTGACCCTTCGTTGTACTAACTTTTTCATCATAGGGATTCCCCTAATTATTTATGTTTTTTAATGTTTCTCAATAAGTGTCACAAGGTATTCAGGAGGTACATCCTCAACCTAAAATTTGACAAAAAACACATATAGGATATACCTTATAAATGTACATATATCTAGATATATGTAAAACATACATCATGATGCAGAGCCCCTGTTACAACCCTGATTTTTGTGTTCATTTGGTGAGAAATGTGATTTATCATAATAAAGATAAATGAACAAATAATGATGTCTTTTGATTGAATGCATGAATTTTGTTTACAATAGACTTGATGATTGTGTTGTGGGCTTTGTTGGCTATTGGGCCCAATAACAAGGAAATTCAATTAATAAATGAATAATTGAGTTTTGAGAAAAGAAATATGTGGAAACCTCTAGAAAGCAAAAGAGTATAATCCAAAGTTGTATTTCGTGCCTCTTGGGTTCCTTGTATCCCAAGGAGTCCAAATTTGCAAAGATAAAGCAATAAGTAAAGAAAAGATCAATTAGATATTTCTTTAGTAAGAAAGAAATTAAAAACAATGATAAAATGTGGAAAATAAGTGGAAAGAAATTGAATTGAGTTATCCTTGGTGGAATTTCATATCCCAAGGATTCCTAATGTTAAAAGGAACTCCCATAAGGAAAATAGAAGAGGGATAAAGAGAAATCATTAAAAAGAATAAGGAAATAAGTGAGACAATAAGAAAATGGATAAAAGATAAATAAAAGGCTAAGGGATACTCCCAAGATCGGATTTCGAGCCATTAAGGTTCCTTGAGGTTCAAGGAACTTAGAATGATAATTTAATAGCAAAGGAAAGAGAAAATAGGTGAGAAATTTACTAAATTGAGTAATATCTTGCACCTAAATAAAATGCACGTTTTATTTTAGATAATGAGCCCAATTTTGGCAGAGATGTATATAATGTCATTATTAAGTTTCCCTCAAATTTTGGGATTAATCGGACACATGATTTAGGAGTGATGATTTTTCTAAGTTATCCTAAATAATGAGGAATTATCTTGAAAATCGAAATTCGATTTCCTTTTTGGTTGAACGCTAGAAATGATGACTATTGATAGAAATCGGACAATCTAGAGATCGTCTTCCATCTTGAGTTAGAATAGGAAAGAGTAGCAGGACATGCGATCTTCTCACGTTTTTCTCTCTATCCTCAGGTCACGATTGGGAAAAATAAGGTGCCCTTTGGAATCGGGAGACAGTTTTGGACCGAACCATCCCTGGTTCCCCCACGTTTCCATGTGCAGGTCAATTTTCCCTATTTTACAGATAGGGTCAGACTCCATGGCTGCATAAGAATCGGGCATATCTATATAAAGGGTGCTCCCCTCTTCACGATAGGGGAGAAAGTTGTGAACCAACTTGAATGTGTTCCAGGAACCCTCCTTTGGCCCCGACTGCTTTCTGTGAGACGGCTGCTGCTTCCAGTTGTAGGTCAGCGAGTGACTTGTGGGGGCACCGCCTCCCACCACCGTGAGTGTCACTCATATTCTATCTAGGTGCGGCCAGAGTAGGCGAAGGCAGGGCCGAAGAAACCAAGGCTTTTGGTGGCATAGACATGATAGTCAACTCTACGGTTGACTCGTCCATGTCTGCTTCACAAAGGAGCGGAGGATCAACGGAGGAAGACGAGCAAGGGAGAAAAGACTCCCTTACCCTGGAAGCTGTGTGAAGGGATCAAGGGTAGAAGAGTAATCATCTGATTTGCAAGGAAATTAAAGTAAGTCTTGCTTAGTAGACGTGTCACTTTCTTATTGGCTTAAAAGTATTTATCTTGCATAAATTACAACTAAAGATTGGTAGCCCTGATGAAAATAAGTTATACATGAAAATTGCTCAGAAAAGTATGAACAATTCAATAAAAATACTAGTAGAGACTAGTTTTACTTCTAGTTCGAAAAGTACATAAAGTTAGTACTTTAATGCTTTAAATGGATCCAAAACCCTAGATTTGTTTAATGGTGATTTTAATAACTTAGTTTAATATTCTAAATCAAGATTGGACCTTTTGACATAAAAAGGATAATAGGAATATGATTTGATTTTAAAAACCCATGATTTGCTTGATTAGGGTTTCCTGTGTGCAAAAGTGAAATCAATGTTAAATTAAGGTTTACTAACCTAGCAGATGTGAAAAATAGTAATTAAGGTACAGTTGGCAATTGAACTATAATCATTGATAAAGAACCTAAAGATTATAATTGGACTTAATGATCTTGACATGACCTAAAAGAATAAACATGTTGGTTTTAGTGTAAAAGAAATATATCTGACCTAATTGAAATTCAACCATGCCTATGATGTTGAAATTAGGGTTTGTGGATCAAAAGAGCATGAAAAGCGATAAATGCATTATGGAGGCTAAAAACCCTAATAAAACCCTAGAAAGCTTAAGGTGGAATCCAATTCTAGCTTTAGAATGTTCTGGATAAACTATGAAACTTGGATTCCATGCATTAATTTCAGGATATTGTTGATTGCTTGTTGATTTGACATAAAAAGGATAATAGGAATATGATTTGATTTTAAAAACTCTTGATTAGGGTTTCCTATGTGAAAAAGTGGAATCAATGTTAAATTAAGGTTTACTAACCTAGCAGATGTGAAAAATAGTAATTAAGGTACAGTTGGCAATTGAACTATAATCATTGATAAAGAACCTAAAGATTATAATTGGCCTTAATGATCTTGACATGACCTAAAAGAATAAACATGTTGGTTTTAGTGTAAAAGAAATATATCTGACCTAATTGAAATTCAACCATGCCTATGATGTTGAAATTAGGGTTTGTGGATCAAAAGAGCATGAAAAGCGATAAATGCATTATGGAGGCTAAAAACCCTAATAAAACCCTACAAAGCTTAAGGTGGAATCCAATTCTAGCTTTAGAATGTTCTGGATAAACTATGACACTTGGATCCCATGCATTAATTTCAGGATATTGTTGATTACTTGTTGATTGATTCTTTATCCTTATTGTTTGGACAATCAAGTTGCTCTGGATCAGGTATGTGGTTAATTATTGATAACCGCCTTAGTTTCCCAAGGATTTTCCTGATGTTTAATCGCATTGAATGCAAATTATCTGTTGGATGTTCATATTTGCAAAATCATAAAGTCACTATGATTATCACATTAAAAATAGAAGTATGTATTCTCGCACCTACATGCCACCCTGATGGATGATGCCAAAGGTCAGGCCCAGATGGGTAGACCAATGGACACCTTGAGTGGTGACCCCAGGCACCAAGCTCGGGAATGAGAAGGTGGCCTATGATATTGCATGACTAGTGGGCACGATGAGTGGCGACCCCCAGGCACCATGCTTGGGAATGAGAAGGTGGCCTTAAGTCATAAGCAAAGGGCACCCTAAGGTGAGTATGTCAGGGTTAGGGCAAAAGCGGTGGAGAATGTCATACTGAAAAGTGTAAACTGGCTTGTTAATTAATTTGATTGTGATTATTAAATTGTTAGCGATATTTGCAAGATTTTGGTTGTTCACACATACCAGTATATTTCGATATACTGATCGACGTTTTGTTTGTCGGCGTTTTAGGAACAACAATTGAAGGAACAAACATTAAAGTGACACATTGCAGAAAAAGAAATAAAGTGCAAGGAGGATTAGATAGAATAATTCAAGACCAGGATAGATAGATTTCTGAGGTTTTCAAAGGTAAGTAAAGTTTTAATTTTATACCAAATTCCAGTTAGTTAGTATAATTTCATAATTGTTATTGATTATTTGTCGAACCTTTGATCCTGTTAATTGGATAACGGCACCGACCTTTTGGTCTCCCTTAATTGGGGGTTACCGGGAGGCGGGGTCGTTACAATTGGTTCAGAGCATAGGTTCCTCAAGTAATCTTTAATAATTATTAAATTTTACAAATTCTGTAGAACCCAATGGAGTTATTAGAGGATTATCCGAAAGATAGAGGTGTCAAGAAAAGGATCATGACCGAGGGCTGACAATATTTTCCTTTACACCGCTAGTCAGAATACGAGGACTCCCGGATCCGTGTGATTGTCTGGCCAAAGTCTTAGGATATGATTCGAAATAAGATACCTTTAGGACTCTCTCATCCTATTCATCCCTTCTCAACTCAAATTTTGTTATGGACCCTAAGGATTAGGGTTTTCTCTCTTCTCCTCACCCTCTTGAGGTATGGGAAAAGTTAATAAGGTCTAAGGAATCCTCCACCAAATTAATAAAAAGCATGTAAATAAGATGTCATGGACATAAGCTTAATAGATTAAGCACAAACTAAAGAATAGATACATGCTTAGGTCGTATGACACGAGTTGTCTTTGCCCTCAGGAGAGACATGAGGATAGACCTCCTTGTCTGGAGGATGAGTAGAGAGAATTAGTCTTGGAGGTAGACACCTCCATTAAAAGTAGAGACCTAGCACATCCTTTGAGGATGATGTTAACCCTAACCCTAAGTGAAGATTAGAGAGAGAGAGATGACATGATGAGTTAGATGTCATGGTTGACCAGATGTTTGGATTGCCATACCAGCCATGTGAGGTTGGGTGACCTAGCACCTTTGGCAACCTGGGAAAGGGTCGTGCGTGTTAAGAAAAGGGTAGCTCCTTCATGGGTGAAGTTAGTGAAGGAACCTATAGAAACCTTATGGCTTATGCAATTAGGGGATAGCATGCCCCCAGAGTACGTCAGTGGTACGGTAGTAGGTTGAAACCCTAGCCAGAAGGGCATGATGGATGGCTTATGAGATAAGCATAAAGAGATTAGTTGAGCATAGGCTTCAACCACATAGGGGTTTGCTTGAGAACATGAGCCTTCATGGAGAAGGGACCTCTAGTAGGTATGGCTGGAGGTGGTTTTAGCCCTAGAGAGAGGAAGCAGGACCCCAACAAGGAGGTTGGAAGTCTAAAACCATGAAACTTGAAGAATATTGGGGAGTTAAGGATGATGCGACCTACATGGATGATAGTGGTTGCCTTAAGCTTGATTCCTGGAGGTTGATGATATCTTGGTTGCCTTTAGAGGAACCAAACCCCAGAGAGAGGACGATGCTTCTAGTACCCATGGTATAAGTGCTTACCTACTGGATGAGATAAAGGCTGCTTTAGACCCTGAGGAGGTTTAAGTAACCAGTTGTGAGGCTTTATACCTAGTTGGTTGCCCTGGAAGAAGACTCAACTCCGAAGCGTTGCTCGAGTAAAAAAATCATGGAGGTACATGACATACTTTGGACATGCTTGATTCGTGGTTAAGAGGTTGAGCATGTAGTTGGATACCCAGAGGAGAACCTAGGGTTCCTAGGCCTAAGAGGGGAAGCATTGTATCCGATGCTCATGATGAGATTTGAGTCTCTATAGGTTCGAGCATGGTACTCCTCATGAGTAGAGGTAAAGGAAATCCCTTACGTTAAGGGTATGCTTGATGAACCCCTCACAACTAAGTTGATGTAATGTTGAGGATGAGAACAAGTGGGACCTGGCATGGTTTTGTAGGTACGCTTGTGCCTTAGTAGTTGTTGGTTTAAGCATGTAAACCCTAAGGATGCTTGTGACCTTTGTTATAAAGGTGTAGTTTCCTCCCATCCTGGGAGAGCGACCCTTTGGTAGGGAGTTTACCGGTTTGGTTGGTTTTGAGGTAACCTAAGGAGGTTTCGTAGGATCTGGAGAAGCTAAGTGAAGAGTACATGGCATGAGAATGAACCTATAGACCCATAGATAACCATCTCTATGTGCATGTGGATGTGTTACCATGGAGGTAACCGGTATGGGGCTCGACCAAGGTAGGCAGGTCACCATGACCCTTATGAAAGGATGAAAGTCAGCCCATGAATGCAAGAGGAGAGAGGATGAATGTTTGGGTAAGGTTCTATGTTGGACATGTACCATAATAGAATCCTAAGTCTATCCTAGGGTCAGGTAGGGATAAGACTGATGGAAGAAGGACTTGCCTAATTCCCTAGTTGCACGTGACCATAGGGTCGGGAGGTAACAACTATCATTGTCTAAGGGCCATGGGTTAGGAGATTGATCACCTTCATGAACTCATGGGACCCAAAGGGCAGATGAGTAGGGCACTCTCTGGATGCATAAGGGAAGAGGGATGACCCCAAAAGTGCCGACATCCTAAATACCTAGAGGAGAAGGCCAAGGATTGTGTTTGGACCAAGTAAGTTCGAGACTAGTTTTCCATGGAAGTAATGTGGATGATTGTAGAGACGTAGGTGGCACGTTTCAAATTAGATTTGAAGGTGTACTGGCAAGGTGGTATGTGTCATCTATACTCTTGGAACAGGAAGAACTTTGTGTTTGGACGGCCGCCAAATGATTATTTCCTCTTGTTATGGGATTGAGAGATGGGACAGTACGCATGCTATACACCAAGGGTAAAGATGATGTGAGTTGGAACGTTGCTATGAGGTTGACGACAGAAATGATAACATACCCTTGTGGAGTGGATAGCACATGGATGGTTTACAAACACCAAGAGTATTAAGGTAGTAATCTTGTGAGGGTGTTGTATCATGAACTATGTTGAACTTGCAAGTTATACAAGGTTGAGTTTGATCACCATGAGGATGAGCTCAAGGTTTCTTGATGAAGACAAAATTAGACTTTGAGATGAGATGATAAGTATAATACATGGAGGTGTATGTCCTCAACAATACCTAACACCTAAGGATAAGAAGTGGTAATGAATGCTCTGGTTGAGATATAGCTTCCTAGTTTAGCTGAAAGCTAGAAGAAGTTGAGGTTGCTAGGATAACCTTAAGTTGAGAAAAAGAGACAAGTTTGGCTAACACCCAGATGTATCAATAGTGGTTAATCAAGTAAGTGATTGTTTGGTTAGCCAGTCTAGTCCGTGATATAATGAAAGGATAGTTGTAGAACCATAGATGTACTTCTTTGGAAAGGAAAGTGATGAAACCATAATGAGAGTGGTTTAGGGTTTCCGAGGTATCGATCTTGAGGAATAATGACATATCGAAGATCATGGTTTTAAGATCACCAAACACCATGATACTACAAAGATAGTAAGTTTAAAATTAGTGAATTATTAAAAGATTGGCAAGAAGGACGATTCAATTCATAATTCATCACTTGTGAAGAAATTATTCTGAATTGATGACCCAACAAACAAAAATGTGTATGTATTTCTACATGAGTAATGGCAGTTCATTGCAAATTCAATAGATGAAGAGAAGTACTATGATAAGTATGATCACTATAGTCTATTATCAATTGGTTTTCCATGTGTGAATGATGAAGCTAACATTGATGATTAAGATGTGAAGTTGCATGTAGCATGTGGCCATGCAAGCCAAGGGTGAAGGACGAACACCAATAACCCCGTGCTTTGACTTAGAGGTTAAGAATCCCAGAGAGGGAATGGGATTTCATCCACTATGGATGGTGGTAAGTCTCCCCTTGACCAAGAAGGTCAAGATGCAATATGGGTTATGGTAGATCACCTTACCTAGATGACATGAGAAAGAAAGGAGTACTATCAAGAGATAGTTTTTGTTGAACTACATAAGAGAGAGAGATGGTTCAACTACACCATGATGCGAGTTCAAAAGTTCTTGAGTATGACCTAAAGGTTCACTTCCATGAGGTGGAAGTAGAAACATACAGAACTCGATGTTAGTACCGCTTATCACCCCTAACTAATGGTTAGTATGATCCAGACTAGAGGGTCTGAGGTGAGCAAGTGAGCTTGCTCAGGGTGATACAAAGAGACAGTTCTTAAGATGTGATGATAACTACCATAGCCTTTATCGGGATGAAAGAAGTTCTAGAAGGAGGTTGTGTTGGTCACCACTTCCTTAAGATGATGTTGGTGAAGGAGGCCTCACGAAGGTCAGAAAAGAACCACAGTGTGTGCTGATGAAGTCGCTTTGATGATGCAATGGCTGAGAGAGAGCCCAGTGGTGACAGGAGTCACAAGCTAATGCAAAAAAGACTGACATGTAGTTCACTGTGGGAGAATATGTGATATGAAAATACGACCCCTCTAAGCTACAACTGAGAAAGATGAGTCCCCGATATATGGGTCCATTTGAGATGGATTGGTGGAGATGGTTGTGTTTAGCCTTGACCCTCAGGATAACATGATGTGTAATGTGTTCCATGATTCCGATCTAGAGCACTATGTGAGGTACCCAAACCATGTGCTGAGCCTTGAACCTATTCAACTTTTGAGAGGCTGAAATGTCTTGAGTCACCTATGAGGGTATGATATACCAAGGTAAGAAAGAACTCAGATGGAAGAATATGAGATGATGAAGGTTCTTGGGAAGCACCATGGAAAGGGTGAAGCCACATGGGAAGCCCTGATGGACGTATGAAAGGCTTATCCTGAACTATTTGTTTGCTTGATGGAATTTTGAGGACAAAATTCCTATAAGAGGGGAAGGATGTTACAACCCTGATTTTTGTGTTCATTTGGTGAGAAATGTGATTTATCATAATAAAGATAAATGAACAAATAATGATGTCTTTTGATTGAATGCATGAATTTTGTTTACAATAGACTTGATGATTGTGTTGTGGGCTTTATTGGCTATTGGGCCCAATAACAAGGAAATTCAATTAATAAATGAATAATTGAGTTTTGAGAAAAGAAAGATGTGGAAACCTCTAGAAGGCAAAAGAGTATAATCCAAAGTTGGATTTCGTGCCTCTTGGGTTCCTTGTATCCCAAGGAGTCCAAATTTGCAAAGATAAAGCAATAAGTAAAGAAAAGATCAATTAGATATTTCTTTAGTAAGAAAGAAATTAAAAACAATGATAAAATGTGAAAAATAAGTGGAAAGAAGTTGAATTGAGTTATCCTTGGTGGAATTTCGTATCCCAAGGATTCCTAATGTTAAAAGGAACTCCCATAAGGAAAATAGAAGAGGGATAAAGAGAAATCATTAAAAAGAATAAGGAAATAAGTGAGATAATAAGAAAATGGATAAAAGATAAATAAAAGGCTAAGGGATATTACCAAGATGGGATTTCGAGCCATTAGGGTTCCTTGAGGTTCAAGGAACTTAGAATAATAATTTAATAGCAAAGGAAAGAGAAAATAGGTGAGAAATTTACTAAATTGAGTAATATCTTGCACCTAAATAAAAGGCACGTTTTCTTTTATATAATGAGACCAATTTTGGCAGAGATGTATATAATATCATTATTAAGTATCCCTCAAATTTTGGGATTAATCGGACACATGATTTAGGAGTTATGAGTTTTCTAAGTTATCCTAAATAATGAGGAATTATCTTGAAAATCGAAATTCGGTTTCCTTTTTGGTTGAACGCTAGAAATGATGACTGTTGGATAGCAATCAGACAATCTAGAGATCGTCTTCCAGCTTGAGTTAGAATAGGAAAGAATAGCAGGACATGCGATCTTCTCGTGTTTTTCTCTCTGTCCTCGGGTCACGATGGGGAAAAATAAGGTGCCCTTTGGAATCGAGAGACAGTTTTGGACCGAACCATCCCTGGTTCCCCCACGTTTCCATGTGCAGGTCAATTTTCCCTATTTTACAGATAGGGTCAGACTCCATTGCTGCATAAGAATCGGGCGTATCTATATAAAGGGTCCTCCCCTCTTCGCGATAGGGGAGAAAGTTGTGAACCAACTTGAATGCGTTCCAGGAACCCTCCTTTGGCCCCGACTGCTTTCCCTGAGACGGCTGCTGCTGCCAGTTGCAGGTCGGCGATTGACCTGTGGGGGCACTGCCTCCCACCACAGTGAGTGTCACTCATATTCTCTCTAGGTGCGGCCAGAGTAGGCGAAGGAAGGGCCAAAGAAACCAAGGCTTTTGGTGGCGTAGATAGGATAATCAACTCTGTGGTTGACTCGTCCATGGCTGCTTCACAAAGGAGCAGAGGATCAAAGGAGGAAGACGAGTAAGGGAGAAAAGATTCCCTTACCCTGGCAGCCATGTGAAGGGATCAAGGGTAGAAGAGTAATCAACCGATTTGCAAGGAAATTAAAGTAAGTCTTGCTTAGTAGACGTGTCACTTTCTTATTGGCTTAAAAGTATTTATCTTGCATAAATCACTACTAAAGATTGGTAGCCCTGATGAAAATAAGTTATACATGAAAATTGCTCAGAAAAGTATGAAGAATTCAATAAAAATACTAGTAGAGACTGGTTTTACTTCTAGTTCAAAAAGTACATAAAGTTAGTACTTTAATGCTTTAAATGGATCCAAAACCCTAGATTTGTTTAATGGTCAGTTTAATAACTTAGTTTAATATTCTAAATCAAGATTGGACCTTTTGACATAAAAAGGATAATAGGAATATGATTTGATTTTAAAAACCAATGATTTTCTTGATTAGGGTTTTCCTGTGTGCAAAAGTGCAATCAATATTAAATTAAGGTTTACTAACCTAGCAGATGTGAAAAATAATAATTAAGGTACAGTTGGCAATTGAACTATAATCATTGATAAAGAACCTAAAGATTATAATTGGCCTTAATGATCTTGACATGACCTAAAAGAATAAACATGTTGGTTTTAGTGTAAAAGAAATATATCTGACCTAATTGAAATTCAACCATGCCTATGATGTTGAAATTAGGGTTTGTGGATCAAAAGAGCATGAAAAGTGATAAATGCATTATGGAGGCTAAAAACCCTAATAAAACCCTGAAAAGCTTAAGGTGGAATCCAATTCTAGCTTTAGAATGTTCTGGATAAACTATGACACTTGGATCCCATGCATTAATTTTAGTATATTGTTGATTGCTTGTTGATTGATTCTTTATCCTTATTACTTGGACAATCAAGTTGCTCTGGATCAGGTATGTGGTTAATTATGGATAACCACCTTAGTTTCCCGAGGATTTTCCGGATGTTTAATCACATTGAATGCAAATTATCTGTTGGATGTTCATATTTGCAAAATCATAAAGTCACTATGATTATCACATTAAAAATAGAAGTATGTATTCTCGCACCTACATGCCACCCTGATGGATGATGCCAAAGGTCAGGCCCAGATGGGTAGACCAATGGACACCTTGAGTGGTGACCCCAGGCACCAAGCTCGGGAATGAGAAGGTGGCCTATGATATTGCATGACTAGTGGGCACCATGAGTGGCGACCCCTAGGCACCAAGCTCGGGAATGAGAAGGTGGCCTTAAGTCATAAGCAAAGGGCACCCTAAGGTGAGTATGTCAGGGTTAGGGCAAAAGTGGTGGAGAATGTCATACTGAAAAGTGTAAACTGGCTTGTTAATTAATTTGATTGTGATTATTAAATTGTTAGTCATATTTGCAAGATTTTGGTTGTTCACGCATACCAGTATATTTTGATATACTGACCGAAGTTTTGTTTGTCGGCGTTTTTGGAACAACAATTGAAAGAACAAATAGTAAAGTGACACATTGTAGAAAAAGAAATAAAGTGCAAGGAGGATTAGATAGAATAATTCAAGACCAGGATAGATAGATTTCTGAGGTTTTCAAAGTTAAGTAAAGTTTTAATTTTATACCAAATTCCAGTTAGTTAGTATAATTTCATAATTGTTATTGATTATTTGTCGAACCTTTGATCCTGTTAATTGGATAACGGCACCGACCATTCGGTCTCCCTTAATTGGGGGTTACTGGGAGGCGGAGTCGTTACAACCCCACCCTCTCAGTGATCATCATCACGATCATTATACTCATGGATAACTGTATGAAAAAGTGTCATATAAAAAAAATCAAACATTTAACATTTCATAGTGAAATTAATATAAGATAACTAACTTTTGACATGATTTTCAATATCTCATTTATAATGAGAATTATAAGGAGGAGAGAATGTGATTTTCTATTCCCTAGGGGTGGCAACAAGAGTGGGGCCTCCCTCAGAGCAGCTAGCCAGTGAGGGGGGTGTGACAACCCATGATCGGTTGCAATCTCTCCCCTGGAGGACATCTGCATGGAGGACAATGCAGGAGGCTCTCCAAGCCACTCTTGGTGGGGCTTCCCAACCCACACGCACTCGGAGGCAATGAGTAGTGGGCAGGCATGGATGAAGATAGAGATCATCCTCCATCAGAGGTTCCAGTCTCCATTTATAGGACAGGCTACTACTCAGATCCTCAGAAAGACCCTAGGTGCAGGTGTACCAGTCACCATTCCTGGGTGGCACGATCTACAGGAGCATTTGCCTGAGTGGAGGGTGGCACCGATGGATTCCTACATGTCCATCTCAGCCTTCAGGGCTCGACTGAAGAAGGCAAAGGAGGAATCGATGCTGAAAGGGGGTTTTCTTGTAGGGATCCTTGGTGGTGGCAGAGACTCACCCCGAGCATAACAGCTAGTGTTGTGGGTGGCGATTTGGTGTTGCGGCATGAGGAGGATGTCTATGAGGGGGGAGCAGCTGCGGTCAGGCTAGGGATACAAGACAATATGGTGGATGATGAGGGTATTACAGGTTGGTGTGGAGTTCAGGATGAGGCTGGCGCTTCCTTTGTTGCAAGTGATGGGAGCGGATAGAAAGGCGATGTGCACAGAGGAGGTCTGTACGGGCAGGGAGATGATGATCAGGTGGTTTTGGTGCTAGACAAGGAGGAGGAGGGGTCTCTAGAGGTGGATGATGCCAATGATATGTTCAAGGTTTTTCCTCAATGGCACGACCTGGGATTTGCTGCTATGGCGTCTAGTTGCAAGGTTGTGGGTGGTGTCAGAGGGGTTGAACTTGATGTTGCTTGCTACCCAATGAGTTTATTCTGGGTTGGCACTCTCTGTGTCCCTTGGTCAGTGACCTCGGTGATAGGAGGTGGCCAATTGCTGGCATTACATCCCCTATTACAAGCTGCCCTGACTAGGAGAGAGGCTCATGGCCCTTAGACAGCTGTGACAGATGTTCATGGCCCTCGGGTTCCCCAGGACGCCTGCTTCCGGTGCCTACGACAAATTCACTAGAAGAAGCAATGCTCTGCTCCAACAACATGCTTCTGATGTCATGCTCTAGGCCATTTGGTGAGAGATTGTGTGGTCACGAGGCCGAATAGGAGGTGCTAGCCCTCCTCACATAGGGCTTGGTGTTCTCACTACCTTTAGTATGGACATTGGAGGTAACATTGTTCATCCCCAAAAACCTACTTCCGATGCATGTCGCCTGGTCACTTGGCAAGGGAGTGTGGGGGGCACAACCCTTTTGGAGGTGTCGTTCTTCCTGAGGCATGTTTCTTGCCAGCATCCAAGTTTGTAGGTGGAACAAGTGGTGGTGTCAGGACCGTCATCGTCGACTAGCTTCAGAACAAGGAGAGATTATATGATGCTAAGGAAGATTGGAATGCTATATAGGTGACTGGTTTGGCCAGTCATCAAAAGCATCTACCTCAAAGATGTCTTCAAAATTTCTTTAAGGAATGTTTGGGAGGTAAGAGCCACGCTTCCCCGAGCTGGTCCATGGAAGAGCATTCCAGTTGCTCCTCAAATAGGTCTTCCCATGTTGATGCTTATGAAGGTGACTTAGAGGTTGAGGACTTTGAACTCCTTTTTGTCTACTCCAGAGGTAAGAAGAGAGGAGGATGGAGCGTATGAGATGATGTGGATGTAGTTAGATCATGCATTTTGCATTGAGTAAATGGGAAGGTTTTTGTTTTATGGATGTTCTTTATGAGAGGTCTTGGACAAATGATGATAATCTGATGTAATTTTTGATGACTCCTTTTTTGCCTGTGTGAGGGGCACGATGAATAAGAACTCATTTAATAAAAAAATTTAATATAAGATTGTAAAGTTCACATCGATCTAACATAAAAAACATAAAACATTTAAAAAATAAAAAACATGCCTCTAATAATGAGATCTTTTATCAATCAACATTCCTTCTATGTGATCTCCACGCACATATAAGTCATTGTTAGCTTCAATATTTGGTGTCAGCAAGACAGTTGAGAATGGACTAGAGTCATCATACTTATCATAGTACTCTTCTTCATCTATAGGATCTTCAATGAACTGCCTTTTACAATGAAGAACAACCGACCATTTTTCCTTTGCATGATCATCAATATAAAATACTTGCTTCGCAATGGATGCCAATATGTGGTTCACCCTTCTCACCAATATTTTCAAAATTTGGTAATGTAAAACACAATTCATACACTATAACTCCTTTGGTGTTATCAACCCAATTACACTTAAAGAGTGGAATTATGAAATCTACGTAGTCGAACTCCCATATGTCTGCAATGACACCTTAATATGACATTTTAGCTTCACGTGGACTCTTATCCTTCACACTAGATAAAAACAATGAAGACACTTGAAGGGTGACCCCACTGTTTTGGACGGCACTCTTATCATCTTGACGCTTTGTGTAATATGAAAACCCATTTATTTTGAACCCTTCATAAGACATAACATTCATTTTTGGTTTAAAGGCGAGACATTTGATATTTCCAACAACATTATTTGGTGTTTGAGATAGTTGATGTAATACTTTATCTTCAAACCACCTAATAAATGTCTTGTTATTCTCTCTAGCAAGCCACATTGAATTGGATTTTGGATATTTTGTCTTGATGAAATTGGTATGTTTGGTGAGATAAAAACTCACTTCATCGATGTTGTGTAAAATATACAAGTGAGCTTTTTCCCATGGCTCACGACTGATTACTTTCATTTATTCTCCTAAATTCCCTTTGTTAAAATAGTCCTCAATATTCTTGTCATTTACAGGAGCTTCATTACCACTCAGAAAGTCATTACAAAAATCCATAACCTCCCTTGCCACATAACCTTTAATAATACTCCCTTCAGACCGATAATGGTTTCAAACATCAGCTTTAAAAATGCTCATGTATCATTTAAAAGGATACATCCAATGCAAGAAAAGTGATCCCAACATTTTCACTTCCCTGGTCAAATGGACAACAAGATGTAGCACGATATCAAAGAATGAAGGAGGAGAATACATATCAAGATGACATAGGGTAACAACCACTTCTCATTGCAACTTATTGAGATTCTCAGGATCAATAACTTTGTTGCATACTCTGTTGAAGAAGAAACAAAGTCTGGTGATTGCAAACTATACATGCTTTGACAGTACAAATCGAATTGCCACAGACAATATGTTGTTGCATTAAAGTGTAATAATCATGAGATTCAAGACCTGACAGCTTTAGATCTTACATTGACACCAATCTATGGATATTAGAAGAGTAACCCTGTGGTAACTTAACATTAAGCAAGCACTCACAAAGGGTTTTCTTCTCCTTTCTAGACAATGTGTATGAAGCAGGAAGTAAATATGTTCTTTGATCACTACTAATTACTTTGTTAATTCTTTCCTTATTCCCAGTTCATGTAGGTCCATTCTAGATTTGATTCCATCTTTTTTATTACCTAGTATATTCAACATAGAACCAATGATGCTATCACAAACATTTTTCTCAACATGCATGACATTGATACAATGCCTAACTGCCAAAGAACTCCAATGAGGAAGATCCCATAATATTGACTTCTTCTTGAATAAATATTTGTCAATTTGTGTGGGACTGGTACATTGTCTGATCTCTTACTAAATTCATTGACAAATCCTTATACTCTTTCATGAACAACCTCCCTTGGTATAGGTTTAGGGTCACTCTGTTCTTCATTTCATCCATTGAACGCTTGGCGCAACCTTTGATAAGGATGGAATTTTGGAAGAAACCTTTGCTGATCAAGATATACAGTCTTTCTGCCATGTTTTAATCATATTGAATCAGTGTTCTCTTCACATATAGGGCATGCTTTTGATACTTTAACATTGTATGCAGACACATTCCCATATGCTGGAAAGTCATTAAAAGTGTAAAACAACATTGCATGAAAATGAAATGTCTCTCTACGTGAAGTATCATAGGTCATCACACCTTCACACCAGAGTTTCTTTAAGTCATCAATTAAAGGTTCAAGATAAATGTCGATATCATTTCTAGGTTGTTTAGGGCACGATATCAACAATGACAGCATAACATATTCATTTTTCATACACAACCAGGGAGGAAGATTGTATATAACAAGCATAACATGCCAAGTTCTATGTTGGATACTCAATGTGACGTATGGAATCATCCCATTGGTACAAAGCCCATCTTAGATTCCTAACTTCTTCACTAAATTCAAGATACAATAAATCAATGTTCTTCCACTCTAGGGAATCAGACGCATATCGTAGGATCCCATCATTATTTTTCTTAACATCTGCATGCCACCTTAAATTCTTCTCATCTACCGGATTGGAAAATAAGAGTTGAAACTATGGTATTATAGGTAGATACCACATCACCTTGGCAGGAGAGATAGTTTTGGACTTCCCCAAAGTTGTCATTTTATATGTTGACGCCCCACATTTTGGACAATCTTTCAAATCGACATTGTCCTCCTAAAATAATACACAATCATTCAGGCATGCATGATTCTTCGTAGACTTCATTTCCATTGGGCATAATATTTTCTTTACTCGTATGTTGAGATTGGAAGATATTTTCCTTCAGGAAGAATTTCTTTTAACAAAGACAATAATGACGTGAAGCTTTTGTCACTCCATCTATTGTTAGCCTTCAGATTATACAGTCTCAACACAGTGCTCAACTTTGTAAACTTAGTACAACATGTTTATAATGGTCTCTCAGCATCATGCACAATGTTCCTAAATAAAGAAGGTGGATTAGGGTGCTCTACCCCACACCTATCCAACATCACATCAACGATGTCTATCGGAATTGGTTTGTTCACATCTATGTCATCGGCGACAAATTCTTCTTCAACACAAGTACTGCTATCGACGTCTACTAATCTAAGTTTTGAAATCTCTTCATGATAATACCATTCTTTATAGCCTTGTACAATCCTGTTGCACATGACATGACTTTTGATTTCATCACCAGTGCTAACTTTCAAGTTGTTACCGCAATGCTTACATGGACAATGGAACCTATTTCTAATTTGTTCCCTATGTTCCTCTACAAATCTTATAAACTGATCAATACCAGTAATAAAGTATGGGGTGTAGTTATTTGGAATTGACATCCATGATTTATCCATTCTATGATGAAAGAGAAATTAAGTATTAGGGTTTAGGGTTTATATATTAAGTTAATGATTTACATATAGATTAGGTTTTATTATTTTTTATTTAGGGATAAGGGTTTAAATATTAGGGTTTAGGGTTTAAATATTAGGGTTTAGGGTTAAAAGACTAGGGTTTAGGGCTCAATAATGAATGTGTGTACCACCTATCCCATTCTTGAATGCCTAATATCACTAGTTAGTGTATAGTGTATGTATTCAAATTTCAAGAAAATTTTGGCAGCATTTCCCCACAGTTCTCCAAGTACAAACACTACTACAGAAACAACCTTTGGCGTCGGTTGTTTAACCCCCTTTGGCGTCGGTTTCTGAGCGACGCCTATGTGGGCGCCGCTAAAGGTCGAACACTTCGGCGTCAGTTTTTTAACCGATGCCTATTTAACATATAGGCGTTGGTCTTTTAGTAGATAACCGACGCCAAAAGGGTTCGCGCCACAGAAAACGGCGTCATCTAGGACACATTCTGCGTCAGTTATCTACTAAAAGACCGATGCCTATATGGACTATAGCATCAGTGTTTACTTGGTAACCGACGCAGAAAGTGTCCTAGATGACATTGTTTTCTGTGGCGTGAACCAGTTTGGCGTCGGTTATCTACTAAATGACTAACACCTATATGTTAAATAGGCGTCGGTTTGACACGAATAGCCGACGCCATTACCAGTACGGCTGTTGCCACATTAGGCGTCGGTTTTGGTCAGAAACCCGACGCTGTAGGTCTTTGCTGACGGTTTTCTATAAATAACCGACGCCTATATCTATTTTTTTTTTCATATCAGTTTGCAGGCCTGCTGTGGTTGGTCAGCAGGATGAGAACCTGCAGTTCAGTTTTCTGAACTGCAGGTTTACGACATCCATTGATATCAGCCTACAAACAGGCCACAAACCTACAAAAGTCCCTAGGAAAATTTCACACAAGTAGATACATTCAGACATCAATTCAATTCTCACATTCACACATATAGAAACATTCAAATACATGTATTAACATTCAGAAATATTCATTTACAAAGTATCATTCATTATCGCTATCAACATCCCAATTATAACTTACAGTTGCCACTGCTTGTATGGCTTTTGCCCATTCTTCTCTTATTTCATTTAATGCTTCCATCGTATATGGAGCATGTATATTTTTTAAGCGTTTACCTATAGTGTTGTCAGTTTTAAACACCTGCAATGAGAATGATGTATATATATAAGTAATAATATAAAAATAAGATTGATATATTTCATACTAACTAATGAGACTATATATAATACCTCATGTATGGTATCGATGTCCAATGCGGCATGTTTGATAATCATCTGCATAAATCGCATCACATAGTATGCGCATGCCCAGCCATTGTCTTGTGTAGCACACTATAAATTGAAACATACAAAATAATACAACTAAGCACAATTCACATCAATAATATATACATTGGAGTCGGGAACTTACTTGTACGTTCTGCCAATTTATTGGCTGGTTCTTTTTCCTTGGGACCATTCCTCCAGCCTTTTTGAATGCATCTAAACCCCTACATGTTAATATAACACAGTAAATTACATAAGTAAATAGTAATGTAATAACAGATGTTAACAGATACAAAAATGAAATATTTCTCACCAGAATAATGGCATTCTCATTACGTGTCCAATTTTAGTGTTTAATGTACTTCCCGCGGGATCTAGATAATAAACAGTGAACGTCCCGGGGACAATAACTAGTAACTCCCAATGTCTACCACTAGAGGTAAAAAGTTAACAATTAATAACTCAAAATGCACAATAAAAATGGAATTTTCTTAAGTCCAAATTATAAATAAAGTAAACTTACTTGACATTGAATGGAGCTATTATTATCGTCTTCTTTTGCTGAGCAAAAATTGTAAAAGCATCTATACAGTATTGTTGAACATTATCAGGGTCTTTAGCTACCATACTAATCAATGATGGAATCAAAAATCCCACATGATCAAATGCAAATTGTTTGCAATGATCTTCGACTAAGTAGCTGCAAAACATGTATTATGTATGCATTAATATATAAGAAACCAGATCACCGGATCTTACACAAGGTATATGGATGTATAAACAAGATCTCACCTTATCCATGTCTCTATCATTGATGTATTCAGCCAATCATACATAAACAGCTCAATAATATCTTGTATAAATAAAGAGCTATGGTATGATTGACCTGCATAATTTGCATCTAAAGAAACAATTATTGAGCAATGTATATTATGTGCCCGTAGCCAACATGCCATTCCCCTACAAGCAGGACCTAACGGGTATGTTAGGTCAGTTGGAACCCAAGTTGGTAATGCGGGAAGTGGAGGTGGAGGCCTAGGTGCTCCTGGTGTCTTCTTTTTAACCTGTATATATAATTTCAGATCAGTTGATATCATATATACACATTAACAGTCTAAATCAATGTAAATTTATCTTACAATTTCAGTAGTGTAGACGACATCTGCTTTGGGCCACAATATGACCCCGCCTTCTGCCTCAGCAAGTGTATCAATATTCGGGTGGGGATATGGCAATGTAGCTTCCCTCCAATCGGGTAACACACGTAATGGGCCCACACGAATGTAGCCCTGTGGCATTGGAGTCTCGTGAAACCTTTCCCCAGGAAGGGACGGGTAAGCATGCGCCTCTGCAACAACATAGTCTTGTATTCTTAAGCGGCATGGCTTCAATGCCTACAAATTTACGTAAAGAATGTTATACATATATACATATCATCTTGAAAAGACTAGCTACAATGTCATAAACAATACTTACAGCAGACGTGTTAGGCGATGGGTCTCCAGGATTACTCGCAGTCTGTGCATCAGGAGAAGAGTGGGTCGCCATAGGCTGATTGGAAGCCTGAGATGCCTACCACCGCAACAATTCTTCCTTGACCTTCTCAGCAACTACATCGCTGACCTTCTTAGCAACTATATCCTCGACTCTCTTATTCTCCTATACATGGATAAAATAAACATTAGCTTCTTATTATTGAATTTCCTTTTGCAGTAACATTCTAAAAAAAGAATAGGTTACCTCTTCTTGAGAAAGTCCCGCTCTGGGTTAGCGCTGGGATGGCCCAAAGAATGCTTTGATGCCCACACCAGCGCCTGCACCCCTAACACGTCCAGGATGCTCTGGGTTACCCAGAGCAACTGTCAATTCATCCCTTGTGCCCTGAGGGATGAACGTGCCTTGTTTCCTCTACTCGTGCAGCTCCCTCTAATCACCATCAACAGAAATTGGTAAGTTAACACCACAAATAATCAATATTCAAACGATTGCTCTAAGAGTTGTATTTTACCATTTTCGCAGCCGCCTCAGCAGTTATGGGCTTCTTTATTTCACCCTTGTTGTTTTGCCTCCCAGCTATCCATATATCATGGCGAGGCATGGGTGTGGCAGACTCCTGAGTAGGAGCAGACTCCTGAGTAGCCGCAGACTCCGCATGTAGTCTTTGGCAAACGCTTGCATAGCCTTTTGGACCCATAGTGTGGTCATGCACATTCAGTGCACGCCTTGCTTTTTGTGCGTCACTGAGGGCCTAGTTAGTATGCACATTAATGATTTGGTTAGTATCACTAAATGTTAATCTTGAATAGGTGAATACAATGTATATTAATTAAATTGGGAGTGACACCTAATACCTTGAATTCTTCAGATTTTCTTGAAGCAACAAAATTGTCCCAATCTTCTTTGTCCAAGAAGTTCCATTGTTCAAGGGCTGACTTCTTTTTCTTATCACCCTCTTTTATGTATTCTCTGTTCATATTTGTCCTATAATTCCTAAGCATCTTTGTAGTGCGTTGCATCACACTTTTACGATGCAACTTCTCATCCAATGCAAATAGATTCTGTAAAATAGAAATGTTATTAACTAGTATCCAAAATAGAATTGCAAATAATAGAATTTGTAATCTACAAAATAGAATTGCAAATAATAATAACTCATGCATAAATCCTTCCATATCAAGTCTTTTTTCCCCTGAGGAACTTTATGCCAATTATCATACTTAACACCACAATGGCTCCGAGTGGTACACCCAAGATAGTTTACAAAATTATTGCGGTTCACTCCAATTGCATTTCCTCCATTATCAAACTCCATAACCAATTCGGATCCACTGCCACTAAGCGCTATTAACTTCTTCAACAGAGTGATGCCCCTTTTCTTGTTAAGTGTTTGATGCTGCACATCAAGTTGCTCCAGTGCTTCAGTGGGTACATGTGCATCATCAACCTAAAATTTGACAAAAATAAACGCACTGAATTAGCCCAATATAGAAATATAAGATATATGACATAACTAGAAGATAATGAATTTTATAGAAATACAGGATATGTTTTTAGAACTTACATTGGTATCCTCGCCATGCTCGTCATGGACAACATGCTCATCATGGACTTCATGCTCATCATGGACATCATGCTCATCATGGTCAGCCATCTGAAAATGTCATTAAAAAGGCAAACATTTAGCATTTGTATTAACTAGAAAAAGGCAAACATTTAGCATTTGTATTAACTAGAAAAAGGCAAACATTTAGCATTTGTATAAACATACGTCTCTAAAATTGTGATCTTTTATCAATTAACAATCCTTCATTGTGATCTCCGCACACATATAAGTCATCATTAGCTTCAATATTTTGTGGAGTTGGCAACCCAACTGAGAATGGACTGGAGTCATCATACTTATCATAGTACTCTTCTTCATCTATAGGATCTTCAATGAACTGTCTTTTACCATGAAGAACAACCGACCATTTATCATTTGCAGGATCATCGATATAGAATATTTGTTTCGCCTGTGATGCCAATATGAATGGTTCACCCTTCTCGCCAATCTTTTCAAAGTTCACCAAAGTGAAACCCAATTCATCCACTATAACTCCTTTGGTGTTATCAACCCAATTACATTTAAAGAGCAGAATTTTGAAATCTATGTAGTTAAACTCCCAAATGTCTTCAATGACACTGTAATATGACATTTTAGCTTCATGTGGACTCTTATCCTTTGCACTTGCAAAGTACATAGTCGACGCTTGAAGAGTGACCCCACTATTTTGGATGACACTCTTATCATCTTGGCGCTTTGTGTAATATGTGAATCCATTAATGTCAAACCCTTCATAAGACATAACATTCGGTTTTAGTTTAAAGGCGAGGCATTTGATAGTTTCTGTAATATCATTTGGTGTTTGAGATAGTTGATGTAAGACTTTATCTTCAAACCACTTAGTAAAAGTCTTATTATGCTCTCTAGCAAGCCACATTGAACTTGCTCGAGGATGTTGTCTCTTTATGAAATTGGTATGTTCCTCGATATAAACACTCACTTTGTCCATATTGTGTAAAATATACAAGTGAGCTTGTTCCAACTGCTCATGGCTGCTTACTTTCACCCGTGATCCCAAAATTCCTTTGCCCTCCTCAATATTCTTGTCATTATCAGGAGTGTCATTACCACTGAGAAAGTCATTGCAAAAATCCATAACCTCTCTCGCCACATAACCTTCAATAATACTCCCTTCAGGCCGATAACGGTTTCGAACATCACCTTTAAAAATGCTCATGTATCGTTCAAAGGGATACATCCAATGCAAGAAAACTGGTCCCAACATTTTCACTTCCCTAGTCAAGTGGACAACAAGATGTACCATGATATCAAAGAATGAAGGAGGGAAATACATCTCAAGCTGACATAGGGTAACAACCACTTCTCTTTGCAAATTATCGAGAGTATCAGGGTCAATAACTTTGCTGCATAGACTGTTGAAAAAGAAACAAAGTCTGGTAATTGCAAACCTTACATGCTTTGGCAATATAAATCGAATTGCCACGGGCAATATTTGTTGCATTAGAGTGTGACAATCATGAGATTTAAGACCTATCAACTTCAGATCTTTCATTGATACCAATCTACAGATGTTGGATGAGTAACCATGTGGCACCTTAACATTTACCAAGCATTCACAAAAAGTTTGCTTCTCCTTTCTAGACAACGTGTAATAAGCGGGAGGTAAGTATGTTCTTTTATTACCCATTTCACATAATTCTGTTAATTCTGACCTTATTCCCATTTCACGTAGGTCCAGTCTAGATTTTATCCCATCTTTAGTCTTACCTGGTATATTTAACAGAGTACCAATGATGCTATCATAGACATTTTTCTCAACGTGCATTACATCGATACAATGCCTGACTGTCAAAGAACTCCAATAAGGAAGATCCCAAAATATTGACTTCTTCTTGAATGAAGAATTGTCACTCCGTGTGGCCATACTACATTGTGATTTCTTACCAAATTCATTGACAATGTCTTTTACTCTTGCATAAACAACATCCCCTGGTATAGGTTTAGGTGCACTTCGTTCATCATTCCATCCATTGAATGCTTTGCGCTTCCTACGATACGGATGGAATTTTGAAAGAAACCTTCGATGACCAAGATATACAGTCTTGCCGCCATGTTTTAGTCTTGTTGAATCAGTGTTTTCTTCACATATAGGACATGCTTTAGCTCCTTTGACGCTATATCTAGACAAATTCCCATATGTTGGAAAGTCATTAATAGTGCAAAACAACATAGCATGCAAACGAAATGTCTCTCTTGCTGAAGCATCATAGGTCATCACACCTTCAGCCCAAAGTTTCTTTAAGTCATCAATCAAAGGTTCAAGATAAACATCGATATCATTTCCGGGTTGTTTAGGGCCCGATATCAACAACGACAACATAACGTACTTATTTTTCATACACATCTAGGGAGGAAGATTGTATATAACAAGCATGACTGGCCAAGTGCTATGTTGGCTGCTCAATGTCCCGTACGGATTCATCCCATTTGTACAAAGCCCAAGTCTTAGATTCCTATCTTCTTCACCAAATTTGGGGTACAATAGATCAATCTTCTTCCACTGTGGGGAATCAGACGCATGTCGTAGGATCCCATCATTATTTTTCTTAACATCTGCATGCCACCTCAAATTCTTCGCATCTTTCAGATTTGAAAACAAGCGTTGAAATCATGATATTATAGGTAGATACCACAACACCTTGGCAGGAGAACTAGTTTTGGACTCCCCCGAAGTCGTCAATTTATACCTTGACGCACCACATTTTGGACAATCTTTAAAATCTACATAGTCCTTTTGAAATAATACACAATAATTCGGGCATGCGTGTATCTTCTTGGCCTCCATTCCCATTAGGCACAACATTTTCTTTACCTGGTATGTTGAGATTGGCAGCTCGTTTCCTTCAGGAAACATTTCTTTCAACAAAGTCAACAATGAAGTGAAGCTTTTGTCGCTCCATCTATTGTTAGCTTTCAACTTATACAATCTCAACACAGCGCTAAGCTTCGTAAACTTAGCACAACCTGTGTATAACGGTATCTCAACATCATGCACAATGTTTCTAAATATAGGAGGTGGATCAGTGTGCTCTACCCTACAACTATCCAGCATCGCATCAAAGATGTCTGCTGGAACTGGTTCGTTCACATTTACATCATCGGAGGCAATTTCTTCTTCCACCCAAGCACTGCTATCGACATCTACTGGTTTCAATTTTGAAATCTCTCCATTCCAGTGCCATTCTGTATAGCCTTGTACAATCCCGTTGCACATGACATGACTTTTGATTTCCTCACCAGTGTTGACTTTGAAGTTGTTACTGCTATGCCTACATGGACAGTAGAACCTATCTGTAGGTTTTTTCCTATGTTCCTCTGCAAATCTAATAAACTGATCAAGACCAGATATAAACTCTGGGGTGCAACGATTACGAATGGACATCCATGATCTATCCATTCTATGATCAGAGAAAACAAGTATATATTAGGAAAAAAGTATATATTAGGAAAAGATTAGGGTATACACTTACATCCTAAGTGTATAATGTGATGTCATTCTTATATATAATAAATGTGTACCACCTATCCCATCCTTGAACACCTAATCTCACTAGTAAGTGTATAATGTGTATTGGGTTTTCAAGAAAATTTCGAAAGCATTTCCCCGTTGTTCTCTAAGTACATATGTACTTAGAAAACAAATGGGGAAATGCTACCGAAATTTTCTCAAAAACCCAATACACATTATACACTTACATCCTAAGTGAGATTAGGTGTTCAAGAACAGTCCCAAACCGGGGACTATCCAAGATTTACTCCTAATGAGTCAATCTTGGATGGGTTTCTAGGCCAACAAACACATTTGATGTCATTCTTATATATAATAAATGTGTACCACCTATCCCATCCTTGAACACCTAATCTCACTAGTAAGTGTATAATGTGTATTGGGTTTTCAAGAAAATTTCAGCAGCATTTCCCCACTGTTCTCTAAGTACATATGTACTTAGAGAACAAATGGGGAAATGTTACCGAAATTTTCTCAAAAACCCAATACACATTATACACTTACATCCTAAGTGAGATTAGGTGTTCAAGAACAGACACAAACCGGGGACTATCCAAGATTTACTCGTAATGAGTAAATCTTGGACGGGTTTCTAGGCCAACAAATACATGTGCTATCATTCTTATACCTACAATCCTAGTTCTTCAAGTTAGGGTGATTATTGATGTCTTTAAAAGCATGATTGGCAATTTAGGGAAAAGTTCATTATTTACATTCCAAGCATGTCACATGTGTGCATTACAGTTCATCATTAAGCAAGAAGGGTGATTAGGATTCTCAATATACTCAACAATATTGAAACAAAGACAATCTTTTTTTTATTAATATACTGCTGCTTTAGTCGTGTACCAAACATGAAACATGCATAGAGTAACATCACATTAAAATATAAGAAGTATAACTAGAGCTTTCAAAAAAAATCAAGTAATTCACTCATTTGAGCTAAATTTTCACCATTGTGATGTACCCATTATACATGTTCCTACTCCCAGTTCTTCAGTTACTTATTCTACATGTTTTGATAAGTTACATTGCAGACAAATGTTACTTCCCCTAGTTGACCACAGTATGAGGCCATGCCACCATGATGAATAGGATGAAGAACCAAAAGTCAGATGGATAATCAGATATCACTGTCAACAAACTGGCTTCCTAACTTACTTCAACATCAATGGATATGAGTTACTTATCAAGTTACCAATAAGTAAATAACTTAAATAAAAAATAAAAAAACGCCCAACAGCAGCCTTGGCGTGCCTTGGCACCGCCCAAGCAGCCGCCTAGGCAGAGGAAGGAAGGAGGAAGAAGGCAGTACCTTGAGGGAAGAGGAAGAATGCCTGGCCTGGAGAGCAGAAGCCTGAGCAGAGACCTACAGGCAGCCGGCGCCGGCAAGGAAAACACCAAAGAATCCACCGGCGGCGAGGAAAGCTGAGGAGAGGAGCGGCACGGCGGCGAGGAGAGGAGCAGCGGCGCGGGGGAGCAACAGCGGTGGCGGCGCGAGGGAGGGGGGCAACGACGGCGGGGAGCACCAGCGGTAAGAATCGCCAGACCTAGCAAGAGGTTCGCAATGAAACAGAGAAATGGGGAAGAGTTCTCTGTTTCGTGGGGCTATTAAGTTCCCAAATAGCATCGATTGTTTCAAACAACCCACGCCTATTATCTTCAGCGTCGGTTGATAGTAAAAAACTGACCCCAAATTAGTTGGCGGGAACTATTATCAGGGTCGGTTATCCAAGGATAATCGACACCTAAAGTGGAACTTTTCGCACAGAATTTCATTTTAAATAGGCATCGATGAATAGTTAAAAACCCGACGCTGTATGTGGCCCAAATTTTTTTCGGTCGAAAATTGGATTTCGCGGGTGCTTTTAGGCGTCAGTTGGTTATAGTAAGTCGATGCTGAATACAAAGCAGTACCCATGTCTGGCTGGTCTTCGAATATAGACGTCGGTTTGCCTAAATAACCGACGCCTGATATTATAGGCATCGGTTTTCCTTAATAACTGACGCCCAGAAAAGCGACACTGAACGCTATTTCTGTAGTAGTGAAACATATGTACTTAGAAAACAAATGGGGAAGTGTTGATGAAACATCTTGAAAACCAAATATACATTATAGATTAAGTGTTCAAGAATAGTCCCAAACGAGGGACTATCCAAGATTTACTCCTAGAGAGTAGATCTCAGATGGGTTTCTAGGCTGATGTCAGAAATGTATATATGTTATGATTCCTATACCTCTATGATCATAGTTTCATCATTAATATAGACTAGTGATATACTTAGATCTTGATTATGCTCCCAAAAACAAGCACGATTTAGATGAACTATAATAGGGTATTTCATCAATTGTTCTACCCCATTGTTTATAATCTAAATTTGTGCTAATAAAACTCGTCCATGTGTATATTTATAAGAACAACCTTCTTATATATATAACTATTCTTTCACTCATATATTAGTTTTCTTATGATTATTCCAAATCCATATTGAATTCTGAAGACATGTATATTTGTACCTATGCATCTAGGTTTGTGGTTAATATGGATAATACAAATTTCTTTAAGAAGAAAAATAGAGAATGGATGTAATATTAAGAAGAAAAGATAGGAAAATAGAGAAACTTTTATCATTTACAATCCAAAACAAGTCATATTCATACATTTTGATTTCATATAAATCAAAGAAGAGAAATGGATGCAATATTACACCTTTTTGGGCAAGGCTTAAGATTTGTGGCATGAAGTGGCATAAATCTACTAGTTTTAGAGATTAGGTTTTTGATCAATATTATGAATTAATATGTGTGTCCAAAACATACACAACTTGGGAATGCAGGGCACATACCATCTTAGACTGCACCAAAGAGAAGATCATGACCAAACATGAGATGGTGGTGATGTGTACAATGGTGGTTAGCTCTAGTGGTGATGATGGTTAGCTCTAGTGGTGGTGGTGAGCTCCATAAGTGACAGTGGCGAGCTCCTGTAGTGGCGGCAATGAGCTCCAGAAGCAGTAGCAGCTAGCTCCAGCAGTGCAGTGGCAAGATCCAGCAACACCACCAGTGATGGGGATCTCTAGTGGTGGTGGTGGTGAGTAAACTAGAGACAACAGCAAGCACACAACAACTCAGGAATAGGATGAGAAGTAAGAACATCGACAGAAATTGGAATCACCAAGGCTAGGTCGGGAAAAGAATGAAACAAACAATACGAGAAGGGTAAGAAATTTGTGGGTCTTAAGTGGAACATAGTCATCGGTTATACCAAACACTGACAACTAAGGATATAGTGGTCATCTGATAGAGAAAAACCGATGACTAACTCCTAAATGAAGCAAAAATAGACACTAGTTTAGGGCAATAGTTATTGGTTACGTCTGCAAAAACCAATGACTAAGTACAAATCTAAATAAAAAAATTCCCTCGGGTTAGGAGTACAGTCGTCAGTTATTTGTGAAGAACGGACGACTAACTCCTAAACCAAACAAAAAAAGACCCCAGTTTAAAGCCATAGTTATCAGTTTAAAATGACATTGATGATACAGTTCTGAGCTAGTCATGGGTTATGACCGGCATAACTGACGACTATATACATATCCATACAAAAAAAAATTGAACTAATGTTAGGACCATAATCATCAGTTATCCATTATAAACCAATGAAGAAGGAGAAAATTAGGGGCAAATATTTTCGCAAGGACAAGGCGCGTAAACACCTAGTCATCAGTTTCGTCTACAAAAGCAACTCTATAGATGCATCCCCCCATAAAAAAATGTCTCGCTAAGGGGGATTGGTCGTCAGTTATTTAGTAGAGTTGGAAAATAATGAGGGGATAAATTTTTCCATGGGGACATGGAGTGAAGTACAAGTCATCAGTTGTACGAAAAAATGACGCCGGACTTAAAATTTTGGAGGCAATTTCTTTTACTTAAAGAATTGTATTTCACAGGCAATTTTATGTGTCAGTTTCTATGAAAAGAAACCAACATTAATGTAATATTGGTACCCATGTCTTTTCTAAATCGCCAAGACTTCACATATGGTGACAGTTGGATTTGATAACTGACAAGTTTGTGCTTTGGGTTTTTTTTGGGTAAGCGACGTCACCAAAAGTGACATTATATGTCATTTATGTATAGTGAATGACAATGAGGATGATGATGATGAAGATTATGATGATTATGATGATGATTATGATGATGATGATGATGATGATGATGATGATGATGATGATGACGATGATGACGACGATGATGACGACGACGACGATGATGATGATGATGTAGATGATGATGATGATAATTATGATGATGTTGATGACATAAAAGACAAATAATAGGAAGAAGAAGAGGAGCAAAATAGAGAAAAAGAAGAAGCAGAAGAGCAAGAAGAAGAACAAGAAGAAGAAGAAGAAGAAGAAGATGATGATGATGATGACGAGGATGATATTTGATGCAACCCTATTTTACAATTTCATCTTGTGTCATTTTATATCTCAATCACATCTAAACATAGTAGAATGCACGTTAAATTCCCTAATATGCATATTATTGTCAAATGCACTTATGGACATTCTTTGCATACTTTTCAAGTACTTGGACCATGTTTGGAGGGATCAGAGAGGAGGAAGTAGTTCTAGGAGTTCTCCACTCATGGAGGCATCCAAAGAAGACCCCAAAGATCCCTCAACCTACTCCTAATGGCCAAGGGTTGACATCAAGTAAAGAAGTCCATTGACCATGAAGACTCAAGATGATTTTTCTATTGAAGACCCTAGCACAGCTGTGGTGCCAAGGAACAGTCGTTCTGGCCAATGCAAAAGTTATAGAGAAAATCCCAAATTTGCAAGCCACATAACTCATCCACCACAGTCGTGCTACCCAACACGGTTGTTCCATGAAGCCCCCAAAATGGCCATGCTGCACAACACAACCATACTAGATGAAGTCAAAATGGGCATGTTGTAGGGAACGACCTCACCTCCAACTCACTCACCACAGTCGTGCTGCCCAGCATGGTCATTCTACCTAGCCTCCACCATGGTCGTGTTTCCCAGTACAACCGTGCTACTAGCCTCCATTTCACCACCTCAACATGTGATTTTCCACTTTCTTAGAATGACTGTTCCACACCCCCACGGCCGTTCCTACCCCTACCCACCATGGCTACTACCACCTAAACCCCCATTTTCTACACTGTTTTTCCAACAATGCCCCTACTTACCCTAGTGCTTCCACCACCACCTATATATACATGGGTGGAGGCCACAACACTAGGTTAGATTCCATTACTCCTTTCCACCCACTCTTGAGCATTAATTGCACTCCCCTTGCATTTATGCTCTCCATCCACCATTTCCACCTCATTTCCACCATAGAAATGTAGTTTTGTACCATAATCCCCTTCATTTCCATGCCCATCATCCACCTTGGAAGAGGGAGGTCACCCTAAAATAGCTAGGAGGTGAAGGAGAAGGATCTACTTTGAGCTCCATGGAGTCCTATCCCCTTCTTCTCATTTCTATTATCTTATCTTTGAGCATGTCTAGCTAAGCCCCTAGTGGAGGGTTGTTTGGGGCTAAAATGTGACTTTGATACCATGTTAGGGGAAAATAATTTGTAGTGAACATAATTTCATTATATGATGATTGTCTCTTGCTTCAATCTCATTTTCCATTATTTATCATGTGGTTTGTGCTTTTAACATAGATTGCTTACTTTGCGATGCTTGATGACACTTAGCTTCTAGGGGAAATTGGAATGTATGTGGAAATCTTAGGAATGTCTCCTAGGTCCAATTAGTATATCCCTAGCTAGTCCCCTTCATTCCTACATACATCTCCCTTCTTCTACAAGTGAGCGTGAGATCGAAGTAGCTAGTATAAGTGTGATTGGTGCAATTGCCTAGAGCTTCCTAAAGGCTAGATGGCAAGTAACATGAGGTGAAATACCCTCATCTCTACTCCCATTCCTACCCTTGGATCTCAATTTCCTTAATACCACTTACCCTAGAAACCTAGACTTGCCAAGTCCCACTAGAATTACACTCAACCCTAGTTCTCTAACAAGTAGTATAGGGTATATTCTAGTAGCAATTGCCTTGTTGTTTGGTTTGTTAATCTAGATTAAATTGTGATAATTACATGCTATGTTGACCTTCTCCCAACTAATATCAAATCACATTCCCAAACGTCCCGCCTATCCAATCCATTTCTTAAAACCTTACTTGTCATCTTTGTTTGTTAATGCTAGTTTAGCTTAATTGCCTTTGTTCACTCTAGCTAATTGCTTAGTCTTGTTAATTAGGGTTAACCTATATTCTTACGCACCTTTGTTTAGCTTAGTTCTTAATTGTTAATTTCCTTGCTAGAGTAGTGTAGCTCATCTTGCTCTTGTTTAATTGATTGCTTAATCTAGTCTCTTAGACCTAACTTGCTTAGGATAATCTAGTTTTTGGTAATCTAGTTGTCATACTGCCTTTACTTGCCTACTTTCTCAGTGTAAACAAAACAAACCCAATTTTAAACCCTTCAACCCTAATCTCTACTTTAGGAACGTAGAAAATACAAACCTAGCTCTAGTGCCTCCTCTATCCCTACGAATCGACCCCCTTGCTTGCCTCTCATCTATACTATAACATGACCCTATGCACTTCGAGAGCATATTTTAGTGTTATGAGTGAACCTTATTTGGGGACTTATAAATTCGAAAGATCACACATGCGTGGAAAACAAAACCAAGCTTTCTAGCTTTATTGTCGGGGATAGAGGTGCTCGACCTAGCTAGTTAGTGTAGCTTAGCCTTTCCTACTGCCTTCATCATTGCTATTCTTTATTCTTTGTTCACTTTTGCATATTGTCATTCTAACTTGTTTTTGTTGCTTATTTGTTCATTGTGCAGTTGATAGTTGTGCATGTGTCATATGTGTTTGACTTGTACCGACTTGGTGTTATACAACCCTGAGATAGGTAGGAGGAGACGGCAAATCCGCTGCAAACAACACCAAGCAACCAACATGGAAGAAAATGAACCTCGTGGAGATGCCCAACCACAGCCCAACTGCCCCCTCCACGAGTATTTCACCCCAGGGAACTACAATTTCTCGATTTCCACCCTTGTTGACCAAATGCTGGGTCAACAATTCTCCAATCCACTCGCACTTCTTGGACTCCTCCCTACCTACTATGGGATGGAGAAGGAAAACCCCTACAACCATATTGACGCCTTCCTTGAAACTTGTTCCACCTTCTGCACCCCCATTGCCATCGATGACTTCATCCGGAGGACCCTCTTCCCATTCTCTTTAAAAGAAAATTCCAAGGAATGGTACATCTCCAAGCCAGAGTTAGTGATGTGGAATACGGTCAAGAACGAGCTTCTCAAGAACTTCTTCCCCATTGCCAAGCTGACCCAAATGTGAAGATGTATCACGGCCTTCTCCTAAAAAGAAAATGAACCTTTCCATGAGGTATGGTAAATATTCCAAAAGCTCCTACGTGACTGCCCTCATCATGAAGTACCCTTGAGGCAGCTGGTCCAAGCTTTCTACACTGGGTAAGTGGAGTTGAGCCAAAACAATGTTGATTCGTCATGTGGTGGGACCTTCATGGCAAAGACACCTGAGGAGTCATGGCCCTTGTTTCAGCACCTTGCTGAGAACTCTCGCCATCGGGCTTCTACAAAAGGGGAACATTTTGATTGAAACTACATCCCGTAGTTCCATCCTGGACCACAGCCAACCCTGACATGATTAAAATGATGGCAGATATGATGAAGAGCCAAGCTAGTAGTTCCTCAAGTCAATCCACTATGGCAGTCGAATCTGAAGAAGAAGAAGTTCATGCCTTGCATGCTTTTGGTAATAGAAATAACCAAGGCCCAAAGTCCAATTCCTATACTCCCAAGTGGAAAAATCATCCAAACTTCTCATGGAAACAATAGAGTGAGGAGGGACAAGGGCAGAAAAGGCTACATCAAGGACCCAAGTATAGATCCAAGTTTGAGGAGGAAGTCCTAGGAAGGCTAAGGAACCTCGATGAAGTAAGGAAAGAGGTGTCCTCTCAAGGGAAAAATATTAGACACCTTGAGCAAAGACTTGACCAAATCTCCTTTCAATTGCTCGTCATAAAGAGGGAGGCTCCCATCTCAACCCATGGCTAATCCAAACAATGATGATAATTATGTGAGAATGAATCAAGGTTCTTATCTCCCACAACAAGGCCAAGTACTCCCACTTCACAAATACCAAGGACCACCACATCCATAAGCTCCTCCACCTCATCAACCCCCTACAACTACCAATATCCTACACCTCACCCATATCAACAACCCCTCCATAATATCACCCACATCCACCACAACCACAACCACAATTTATTCTCCAAAACCTAAATCCAAGGCCACCGCCACCTCAATAGCCATAGCCAAATCCACAAGCTTCCTCTTCCACTACCCATGAGGAAGTGAAGGCAGTGACAATTTTGAGGAGTGGGGGGACCTTGGTGAAGCCTCATGATACTACTGTTGATAGTGCAACTAGTGAGGATAGATGTGATAATATGATCAGACATGTTGATACTAAGATCCAGATTGATGATACTGTGATTCTGAGGAGTGATACCTTGATACCGAGTGTTCATACCGTGATATCGAGAAGTGATACCATGATTCCTGTGATTCCAGATGATGATTATGTTGATCTAAGTCGATTGGGAGCCCAACTTCCCCCATTTCCTGATGCTCTTGAGGAGCCCTCTGCTGAAAGAAAAAAAAGAAACATACTTAAGACATCATGGAAATTTTCAAACAAGTGAAGATAAACATTCCCTTTCTTGATGTAGTCAAGCAAATCCCTTCCTATGACAAGTTTCTGAAAGATCTGTGCAAGTTTAAGAGGAAAACAATGGGGAGAATGCCAAAGAAAGTTTAGCTCACCGAGCAAGTGAGCTCAATTCTACAACACACTATGTCGAGAAAGAGGAAAGACCATGATGCTCCCATCATTTCATGTTACATTGGAGCACACCGCATAGACCAGGCCCTTCTAGACTTGGGTTCTATCGTAAACTTGATGTCACATGATTTGTTTGTTGAGCTCCAAATGGGACAATTAGGTCCAACCCATTGCACTCTATGGTTGGTCGACTGATTGGTGAAAATTCCTAGAGGGTGTGTTGATGATGTGCTAGTTAGACTTGATGATGAGATTTCTACATTCTTCCCCACTGACTTCATTGTGATAGATATGGAAAAAGATTGTAGAAGAGTGCCTATTAACTTGGGGAGGCCCTTCTTGGCTAAAGTTGACACAGTGATCCACGTGAGAATCGACACAATGTATGGAACCTTCATGCACATGAAGATCCAGTTGAACATCTTTAATTCTTCAGCTACAATCAAGGTGATATTGGTCATAGAAGAGGATTGTTATGTTATCGAATGCCTTGAAGATATTGTAGAGGAGTGCCTACCTGCATGGATCCATAATACCACTCAAGGTAGAGGCTTAGAGCCCATTGTTGAATTCCCTGATGAACATGATGATGATGAAGAGGATGAAGTGAATGATCTAGCCTTAGTGGCTGCAAGAGAGGACCTCGCATCCATTTTGGAGCCATTGAAGAATTCTATGAAGAACCTCCATATCTTGAACTCAAGTCACTCTGTGAAGGGTTAAAGTATGAATTTCTAGGCTCCAATGACACCCTCCCGATGATCATTTCTTCTATTCTCTCTTCGGAACAAGAAGAGGCATTGATGAAAGTCCTTTAAGAAGAACATTCGAGCCATTGGATGGTCCATTGGTGATTTGAGGGGTATTGACCCCTCCATTTGTGTGCATAGGATTTATCTGGAGGATGATCCTAGACCAACCCGTCAAATGCAAAGGCGGTTGAACCCAAAATTACAGGATGTTGTGACCCAAGAGGTCATCAAATTGTTATATGCTAGAATTATTTATCTAATTTCTGATAGCACATGGGTGAGTCCCATCCAAGTTGTACCAAAGAGGGGTGGGATCACAGTGGCAGAGAATTGTGATGGTGAGATTATGCCTGTTAGGGAAAAATCCAAATGGAGGATGTGTGTAGACTATAGAAATCTCAATGAGAAGACTACAAAGGACCACTATCCTCTTCCATTTCTTGATCAGATTTTAGAGAGGTTGGTAGGGCAAAGTTTCTATTGCTTTCTTGATGGATATTCCAGGTACTTCCAGATTGTTTTTCATCCTGTGGACCAAGAAAAGATGACATTCACTTGCCCTAGTGGTACTTTTGCTTATCAGATAATGCCATTTGGGTTGTGTAATGCCCCTTCCACTTTTCAGAGATGTGTGACCTCCATCTTCACTGACATGCTTGATTCATCACTTCAAGTATTCATGTATGATTTCTTTGTTTTTTGGTAAAATCTTTGATGAGTGTTTGCTCCACTTGGCCTCCATTCTTGAGAGTGAATCAAGGTTTGCCTCATGCTATCTTGGGAAAAGAGCCACTTCATGATGCCCAAAGGCATCGTTCTGGGTCATCGGGCTTCAAAAGACGGTATTGAGGTTGATAGGGCCAAGGTAGGCCTCATTCTACTCTCACCATTCCTTCTACCGGAAGACATGTCTGGTCTTTCTTGGGACATGAAGGCTTCTATCATCGTTTCATCAAAGATTTTAGCAAAAACTCAAGGCCTCTCTATAATTTGTTGGAAAAAGATGTTGAGTTCCACTTTGATGACAAGTGTGTTGAAGCCTTCAAGAACATGAAGCAAAATCTCATTTATGCTCCTGTCATGCAATCCCTGGACTTCTCTTTGCCATTTGTGATCATGAGTGATGCATCTGACATGGCAGTGGGTCTGTGTTGGGCCAAAGAGTTGGCCAAATTTTGCATGCCATATACTATGCTAGCAAGACTCTAGACAAAGCACAAAGGAACTAGACGACTACATAAAAAGAGTTTCTTGTTGAGATCTTTACGCTTCACAAGTTTCTATCATATATTTTGCAAAACAAGGTAGTGATATACACAAACCATGCTACATTGAAGTATCTCATGGAGAAGAAAGACTCAAAGCCAAGGTTGATCCGGTGGATTTTGTTGCTTGAGGAGTTTAATATTGAGATTGTGGACAAGAAGGGAGTGGAAAATTTTGTCGCCACCATCTCTCCCAAATTGAAGCACCCTTTGATGATAAAAGTAGAATTAAAGAAACAATGTCACATGAGCAGATCCTCCTACTCTCATCCACTCAAAGGCCATGGTATAAACATATACCTAATTTCTTAGATAGTGGAAGGATACCAACCATATGGATAAGGGAGAAAACAAAAGTCTATTTTCTATGGTCAAAAACTATGTTTGGAATGATCCTCATGTTTTCAAATATTGCCCTAGCCAACTCATTAGGAGATGTTTCCTGCAGATGGAGCAACAAGAAATTCTATCTATGTGTCATTCCAAAGTATGTAAAGGTCATTTTGGTGAGAAACGCATGACTACCAAGATTCTCCAAAGTGGATTTTGTTGGCCCACCTTTTTTAAAGACTCTCATGAATTTTGGAAGCATTGTTTGAAGTGCCAAAAGGTAGGCACTATCTCTAAGAGGGACATGATTTCTCTATCACCCATTCTTATGGTGGAGGTATTTGATGTTTGGGGAATTAATTTTATGGGTTTGTTTCCTCCCTCCTTCGGATATGTCTACATTTTGGTTGTCGTGGATTACATGTCAAAGTGGATTGAGGCTATTGTAACTAGAACCAATGATCCCAAAGTGGTACGTGTGATTTCGTGAAACTATATATCTTTTCCTAGTTTGGTGTTCCAAGAGCCATGATTAGTGATGGGGGAAGTCACTTCATCCATCACACTTTTGAAGGTTTGCTCAAGAGACACAGAGTGAATCATCGTGTGGATACTCCTTACCACCCCCAAACAAGTGGTCAAGTAGAGTTAGCCAATCTGGAGATAAAGTTCATTTTAGAGAAGACGGTGAGATCGAACCACAAGGATTAGTCATTATGTCTCAATGATGCTTTATGGACTTATAGGACTGCATAAAAAGCCCTGATTGGACCACTTCGTTCAAGCTTGTTTATGGAAAAAGCTGCCATTTATCGGTTGAAATGCAACATAAGACATTGTGGGCTTTAAAAGCCATGGATATGGATGGAGACACAGTCGGTTTGAAAAGAAAGCTACAGCTGCATGAACTTACAGAAATGATGCATGAGGCCTACGAGTTGTCCAAGAGCTACAAGAAAAGGACAAAGTTCCTTCATGATAAGTTGATCAAGAAGAAGAGCTTTGAGCCCGAAAAATGGGTATGGCTATATAACTCAAGGATGAAGTTCTTTCCCGAAAAAACTCTGGTCTTGATGGGAAGGACCTTACCTAATCAAAAAGGTATATTCATCTGGGGTTGTGTTGATTTTTGAGAAAGAAGGAGCAAAAGAATTTACTGTGAATGGTCAAAGGTTGAAAGCAGTTGTTGAAGTTGGGCCAGATAGAGCTAATCAAAGTTTTTATATCGTGATGTTAGTTGATGAACACCAACTTGATGAGGAGATGTGGTTGATGCACATGAGAGAGATTTTTACTTCAAAGATTCTTTGAAAATCTTATGAGAGTGATCAACTTCAAAAATCAATAAGCTCAGCTGAAGGCGTAAAATTTAGCGCTAGTGGGAGGCAACCCACTTAGGTTTGGGAATGTTTTCACCCAACCTTCACTTTTTGATAATTTTACTTTGTTTTTACATGATTCCAAGAACACACACACACTTGTGCTTGATAGTTTTGTTTTAGTTTTGATGATTTGATGGGTGAGACAGGAGAAGATTGAGAAATGAGGCAAATTCTATTGAAAAATGAATTGATATAACATCAAATGGGTTGATTAAAATGATTGGAGTATGAATGATGGAATGATTAGATGAATTTGGAAAAAATTTGAACTTGGAGGACCCAACATGGTCATGTTGGCATGGAATGTCCGTGCTGGCATATTGCATTTTGACAGGGGAATTTTGAGTTTTGGGCACGTGCAGCAGGACCGTGTTGGCCACCATGGTTGTGTTGGCACCTTGCCGAAACAACTGTGCTTGCCAGAACGGCCATGCTAGCCCGGCCCAGTACTTCAGTTTCTCAACTTTGATCGACCCAGCATGACCCAACTCTCATTCTTTCGACCCAGAATGACCGTTTTGTGCGGAGTGTAGGGTGAGCTCCATTCACCCCCAAATCACCTCCTCTTGCTCCCAAACTCCAGATTTGAGTTCCCTTTGGTCCCCAATCACCTTCCCTAACCTCAATCTCCATTTTCCACCCTCCATTACCATCTATTTCTCCATCTCCAAGTAGATTCCACACCTACATCCTGAAAGCACGTGTGTTGCTATTCTTTCTCTTATTCAGCAAAGATCCTTGCAAAGATGAAGATCACAACAAAGAAATCAAGAAGGGGTGGAGAAGACAATGAACATCCTCATCGGAGGAAAAAGCCACACCAAGTGGGCCTCCAATGTGTCGCAACAATACCACAGTGTGTTGTCACCATCTAATTCATTTTCATGATCACTCTGACGGTCAGCATCGACAAGTGCATCCTTCACCGATCCTCCTCCAATGGCCACACATCGGATCCAATCTACAACAACCCCAAAAAAGAAGAGAAGGAGGAAGAAGAAGAGATGGAGAATATCATTGATTCGGTGGACATTGACACACCAACCCGAGAAAGGGGGCCAAGAAGGAGCTACTGATGCATCATCTTCATGACCTCCATTCCTGACTCTAGCAAGACGCTCCACTTCATCGGCACAACCACGTGCCACTCAACGGCCCATTAGGCATCATTTGGTGATTGAGGAAGAAGTAGATGATGCACCGGTCTAGATGGTGCCCTTGAACTTGGACACAAGGTTGGCGTCACACACATATGAGGAGGAGGAGGTAGATGACACCAAGAGTGTGGAGATGGAAGACGAGCCAGTGGACTTTTTGTCCAAGCTAGAGGAGGACAGGATGAAGTGGGTTGGGAAGCAGCCCGTGGAAGTTGCTTATGGGAGAGGCACAACCAGGATAGTGTTCATGAGACCCCTTCACCCCAAGTGTACTACTAGGAGCGTGATGCCCACAAGGTATGCTTGCCTCAACACCATGCAAGCCTTAGGAATGCAACTTATCACCAAGGATTTCTTTAAATCATGTGTGAGTTGTACAAATTGATGACAACTGTGGAAGAAACATTCTTAGATATGACTCATGAGTTATTTGGGTCTCTAGAGAAGGTGAATTATCAAGGGGAGGATGCAATCCATTTTAGACTCAATGATTCCACCCATGTACTAAAGGCCTCCAACCTCAACAAGATTTTTGCTCCAACACCAGAGATTTCTCAAAAGTTTGATGGGGGTAGGTTTGACAAAAATGGGAAATGCAACTACGCCAAGATGTGGGAGTCATTCACTAGTGAAAGATCCTATATAGCGAGAAAGTAAAAAAAAGCAAGATTTTCAACCCCATTTTGAGATATATCAGAAAGTCCTTGCCAAACTCATCTTTGGCCGATATGACAACCAAGGTTGTTGTTCTCAAAAAGATTTGTTTGTGATTTCAGTAATGGAAAGTCATTATCATGTGAATCTGAGGATGATGATGACTAATCATTTAAAAACAATTCCCTCCAAGACCAAACTTCCTTTCATAATGGGAGGGATTGTGACCACTATAGAAAAAACACTTGATTGTGATCTCCAGAACTTCACAAAGGTAGAAGGGGCCAAGTTGATTGATTTGAACTATCTTGCATGGTTTCAAATGATTACCGTAAGGGACAAGAAGATGATTTACAACATGAACCCCAGATACCCTGGCATCACACTAGAGCTACCTTACCATGCTTTTATTCTTATGGGTGATGTCAAGCCATTGGAAAATCTTCCAGCCAAGCTCTCCAAGTGGGAAATCTAGCATCCTAGAGAGGATTATAGGGTGTTGCCAATGGACTTACCAGAGGGTGCATGAGAGACCAATGTTCTTGAGCAACAATGCATTCTTGAGAAGCCACATCACACTAGGAAGAGACATGAGGACTTTGATACACATCCACCTCCCATAAATGCATACAGCATGTCAGCCATTCATGCACAATTGGAGGCGATTCAGCAGACACAAAAGGTCATCTGGTTAGATCAACAGTAGATGCATCATGAGATGAACCACATGCACTAGTATAATCATGGACATGTACAAAGGAACCCCCAATGGGGGGGATTTCTGGGGAGGATTATCTGGTTACTAGGTGATAGACCCGCCTCTACAGGCAGACTATTTGCCACTATAACCAGTATCCACCCTCATAGGCAAGCCCACCACATGTGCCACACCGCCAGAGCAGTGGTGTATACCCTATCATTCCTAAGCTTTAGTTTCATGCTGAGGAAAACATGATTCAAATGTTTGGGGTGGTAGGGCAGTATGCCCTCTTTCTTAGCTTATTTTTTTAATGTCTTTCTCACCTGATCTATGTTTGTTTGATTTTTTCTTTTTAGTATAGATTTCCTTCTGCATGCATCCATGCATACATGTAGTTCAATTCCATGCATTTTGGGTAATTTTTCAAAAAAATTGCCCTTTTTGCTCCTCCATGTCATGCATTGCATTCTCATGTAGATTTTGGTAATTTTTGTGTGTTTTAACTAGAATATGTTGCTTTATGTCTTAATTCCCCTAAAGTTAGGTTTAGATGTGATTGAATGCAAATTGGCACCATTTTTGCTAATTTGAAATGAAAATTTTGGTCTTTGACAAATGCATGTCATTTTATTAGAGTTTATTGCTATATGGTCTTGACTGTTGAAGTTTTACATATGCATCACCTCTCTCAAATTTGTGAATGTTTTGGTTGAATTATGATTTGAGAAATCTATGAACGCTTAGAGCCTATGGAATCACATGATATAAATGTGAATCTCATGTTTTTCAATCATGTGGTGTGGTACCATTTGATGAAGTGTTAGATTAGTTTTCATATAGGAAATCTTATGTTGAGGACTACACCAATGACTCCTCTTTGACCTGACTCTTCTTTCACCATCTTCATACCTCTTCGCCTCATAAAAGGATGCCTTAGAGCACATATTTAGCCTTGGCCACCTCCAAAAGTTTGGGGTGGCCATATCTACATCTCCCCCCTTCACTCTATCCACCATATGACCTATCTACACCAAGGGTAAAACAAAAGAAAATAAGAAAAGAAAAAGAAAAAAGAAAATAAAAATATGCTCCTATTTAAGAGCATCTAAATAAAGAAAAGATGAGTGTGTAAAAGAACTCCAAAATCTTACTGCAATCCTTCTTCCATTTTCAGACCGATTAAGCTAGTAAACATCCAATTTAGCTCACTTCACCCTTTCTACAGCCATGTGGGTCATTTAGTGTGGTTTGAAGCATAAGATTGAATGCATAAAAATGAAACAACACTCCTAGTCATCATTGATTAATGCCAACATGAAATGGTTTACCCAGAATTACATGAAGGACATATGAAAAGCTTGTGTATTGTATGCTCTATATTTGAAGTTTGTATGCTCAGTGCTCAGTTCATGATTTGTTTTTGATAGTAGAGAGGAGAGAGGTGTGACACATGCACTTACTCACTTTTAAGACCATTTAGTCAATAATCATCTTTTTCAATGCATTTGTCATTCTTGTTTATTGAAAGAAAATTGCAGAGAGATATTAAGTTGGAGCATACTCGAGGACAAGTATGTTTTAAGTTTGGGTTGGTGATGCAGCCCTATTTTAAGGCTTCATCTTGTGTCTTTTTGTATCTCAATCACATCTAAACATAGTAGAATGCAAGTTAAATTCCCTAATATGATATTATTGTCAAATACACTTATGGACGTTCTTTGCATACTTTTCAGGTACTTGGACCATGCTTTGGATGGATGAGAGAGAAGGAAGGAGTTCTTAGATTTCTCCACTCATGGAGGGGTCCAACGAAGACCCCAAAGCTCCCTCAACCTATCCCTAATGGCCAAGGGTTGACATAAAGTAAGGAAGTCCATTGACCATGAAGATTCAAGAATATTTTTCTACTAAAGACCCCAACATGACTGTGGTGCCAAGGAATGGTCGTGTTGGCCAATGCATACATGTAGTTCAATTCCATGCATTTTGGGTAATTTTTCAAAAAAATTGCCCTTTTTGCTCCTCCATGTCATGCATTGCATTCTCATGTAGATTTTGGTATTTTTTGTGTGTTTTAACTAGAATATGCTGCTTTATGTCTTAATTCCCCTAAAGTTAGGTTTATATGTGATTGAATGCAAATTGGCACCATTTTTGCTAATTTGAAATGAAAATTTTGGTCTTTGACAAATGCATGTCATTTTATTAGAGTTTATTGCTATATGGTCTTGACTGTTGAAGTTTTACATATGCATCACCTCTCTCAAATTTGTGAATGTTTTGGTTGAATTATGATTTGAGAAATCTATGAACGCTTAGAGCCTATGGAATCACATGATATAAATGTGAATCTCATGTTTTTCAATCATGTGGTGTGGTACCATTTGATGAAGTGTTAGATTAGTTTTCATATAGGAAATCTTATGTTGAGGACTACACCAATGACTCCTCTTTGACCTGACTCTTCTTTCACCATCTTCATACCTCTTCGCCTCATAAAAGGATGCCTTAGAGCACATATTTAGCCTTGGCCACCTCCAAAAGTTTGGGGTGGCCATATCTACATCTCCCCCCTTCACTCTATCCACCATATGACCTATCTACACCAAGGGTAAAACAAAAGAAAATAAGAAAAGAAAAAGAAAAAAGAAAATAAAAATATGCTCCTATTTAAGAGCATCTAAATAAAGAAAAGATGAGTGTGTAAAAGAACTCCAAAATCTTACTGCAATCCTTCTTCCATTTTCAGACCGATTAAGCTAGTAAACATCCAATTTAGCTCACTTCACCCTTTCTACAGCCATGTGGGTCATTTAGTGTGGTTTGAAGCATAAGATTGAATGCATAAAAATGAAACAACACTCCTAGTCATCATTGATTAATGCCAACATGAAATGGTTTACCCAGAATTACATGAAGGACATATGAAAAGCTTGTGTATTGTATGCTCTATATTTGAAGTTTGTATGCTCAGTGCTCAGTTCATGATTTGTTTTTGATAGTAGAGAGGAGAGAGGTGTGACACATGCACTTACTCACTTTTAAGACCATTTAGTCAATAATCATCTTTTTCAATGCATTTGTCATTCTTGTTTATTGAAAGAAAATTGAAGAGAGATATTAAGTTGGAGCATACTCGAGGACAAGTATGTTTTAAGTTTGGGTTGGTGATGCAGCCCTATTTTAAGGCTTCATCTTGTGTCTTTTTGTATCTCAATCACATCTAAACATAGTAGAATGCAAGTTAAATTCCCTAATATGATATTATTGTCAAATACACTTATGGACGTTCTTTGCATACTTTTCAGGTACTTGGACCATGCTTTGGATGGATGAGAGAGAAGGAAGGAGTTCTTAGATTTCTCCACTCATGGAGGGGTCCAACGAAGACCCCAAAGCTCCCTCAACCTATCCCTAATGGCCAAGGGTTGACATAAAGTAAGGAAGTCCATTGACCATGAAGATTCAAGAATATTTTTCTACTGAAGACCCCAACATGACTGTGGTGCCAAGGAATGGTCGTGTTGGCCAATGCAAAAGTTATAGAGAAAATTACAAATTTGCAAGCTACAACAACTCAACCACCACGGTTGTACTACCCAGCACGATCATGCCATGAAGACTTTTAAATGGTCGTGATGCCCAGCATGGTCATGCTAGATGAAGTCAAAATGGGCGTGCTGAAGAGAATGACCTCACCTCCAACTCACTCACCATGGTCATGCTACCCAACACGACCGTTCTACCTAGCCTCCATGATGGCTGTGCTACCCAGCACGACCCTACTACCAGCCTCCATTTCACCACCTCAACGTGTGATTTTCCACTTTCTTAGAATGACCGTTCCATACCACCAAGGTCGTTCCTACCCCAGCCCACCATGGCCATGCTACCCAACAGGGCCATGCTACCACCTAAACCCTAGCATTTTCTACACGATTTTTTCAACAATGCCCTACTTACCCTAGTGCTCCACCACCACCTATATATACATGGGTTGCAGACACATCACAAGGTTAGCTACCATGACTCCTATCCACCCACTCTTGAGCATTCATTGCACTCCCCTAGCATTTATGCTCTCCATCCACCATTTACACCTCATTTCCACCATAGAAACCTAGTTATCTAGGTTTTCTACCATAATCCCCTTCATTTCCATGCCCATCATCCACCTTGGAGGAGGGAAGTCTCCCTACATCATCTAGGAATGTTAAGGAGAAGGATCTACTTGATATCCATGGAGTCATATCCCCTTCTCATTTCTTTTATCTTTTCTTTGATCATGTCTAGTTAAGCCCCTAGCGGTGGGTTGTTTGGGGTTAAAATGGGACTTTGATGCCATTTTGGGGGAAATAATTTGTATTGAACATCATTTCATTCTATGATGATTGCCTCTTGATTCAAACTCATTTCCCATTATTTTGCATGTGGTTTGTGCTTTTAACATAGATTTCTTGCTTTGTGATGATTGATGACACTTAGCTTCTAGGGGAAATTAGTATGTATGTGGCAATCTTATGAATGACTCCTAGGTCCAATTGGTGGATCCCTAGCTAGCCCCCTTTGTTCCTACATACATCTCCCTTCTTCTACAAGTGACTGTGAGATCTAAGTAGCTAGTGTAAGTGTGATTGGTGCAATTGCCTAGAGCTTCCTAAAGGCCATATGGCAAGTAACATGAGGTGAAATACCCTCATCTCTACTCCCATTACTACCCTTGGATCTCAATTGCCATAATACCACTTACCATAGAATCCTAGACTTGCCAAGTCCCACTAGAATTACACCAAACCCTAGTTCTCTAACTAGTAGTATAGGGTATATTCTTGTAGTACTTTCCTTGTTGTTTGGTTTGGTAATATAGATTTAATTATGATAATTGAATGCCACATTGACCTTCCCCCAACTAATATCAAATCACATTTCCAAACAGCCCACATATCCAATCCATTTCTTAAAACCTAACTTGTCATCTTAGCTTGTTTATGCTAGTTTAGCTTAATTGCCTTTTTTCACTCTAGCTAATTGCTTAGTCTTGTTAATTAGGTTTAACCTAGATCCTTGATTGTTCTAGTTTTTAGATTAGTTATTAATTGTTAATTGACTTGCTAGAGTAGTGTAGATCATCTTGCTCTTGTTTAGTTGATTGCTTAATCTAGTCTCCTATACCTAATTTGCTTAGGATAATATAGTTTTTGGTAATCTAGTTTTCATATTTCCTTTATTGCCTTCTTGCTTAGTGCAATCAAATCAAACCCACTTTTAAACCCTTCAACCCTAATCTTCGCTTTAGGAATGTAGCCAACACAAACCTAGATCTAGTGCCCCCTCTATCCCTGAGGATCGATCCTCTTGCTTGCCTCTCATCTATGCTATAACATGACCCCGTACGCTTACGAGAGAATATATTAGTGTTGTGAGTGAACCTTGTTTGGGGACTTATTAACTCAAAAGATCACACGTCCTTGGAAAACTGCACCGATGATGATGATGATGATTATGATGATGATGGTGATGATTATGGCGATGATGATGATATTGTTGTTGTTGTTGTTGATGATGATGATGATGATGATGACGATGCCGACGATGATGATAACACTAGTACATAACCGACCTTTAGTGCCAGTTACTTAAGGCCTTTAGCATTGGTTTTAATGCGACACCTATTTGGGCGCCGCTAAAAGGCAAACGGTTAGGTGTCGGTTTTCAAACCGACGCAACAACCCTTCGCGCGCCACCAAAAATGCGCCAGTAGGGGGTATCGGTGTCAGTTATTAATTTTGAAACTGATGTCATAAACCTTCATGCCATAGAAAGGGCACCATCTGAGGCACTATCAATGTCGGTTTATTAGTGATAACTGATGCCAGCTCACCCGTTGCCATGGTCGTGTTGGCCAACATGGCTGTGTTGTCTGGCCTACTGCCACGGCTGTGCTGGCCAGCATGGTCGTGGTGTCTGGACCACTGCCACGATCGTGCTGCCAACACGACCGTGGTGTCTGGCCCGCTGCCACGACCGTGCTGGCCAGCACGGCCGTGGTGTCTGGCCTCATTAGGGAAATCGACGTCGGTTACTAGTAGGGCAACCGATGCCAGAACCATCAACATCGTTTTATTATTGATAATCGACACCACATCACATGCATTAGGCGTCGATTATAATTATTTATCCGACGCTATAATCATTTGTCGTCAATTTTAAACAAATAACTAACGCCTATTGCATGTTTTTTTTCTTATCAGTCTGCAGGCCTGTTGTGGCTGGTCGCAGGATGAGAAACCAGCAGTTCAGTTATGAACTGTAGGTTTTACGATATCCATTGATATCAGCCAACAACAAGCCATAAACCTGCAAAATTAACAACATTAATTTTCACACATTTAGCAACATGCAGTTCAATTCGATATTCACACATGTAGAAACATTCATGTAGAAATTTGCAGTTCCATTCATTTTCACATTCACACATGTAGAAACATTCATATAGAAACCATCAATTTCATTCATTTTCACCTTCACCTATGTATAAACATTCAGACACATGTAGAAACATTCATACATGTAGAACCATTCACACATATTAAAATTTAGAAATTCATTTACAAAATATCATTCTTTAGTCATTATTCGCTATCAACATCCCAATTATATTTTAAAAACCCCACTACTTGTATGGCTTTTGCCCATTCTTCTCTTACATCATTTAATTCTTCTGTCATATAGGGAGCATGTACATCTAGTAAGGCCTTTCCTGTAGTGTGGTCAGTTTTAAACACCTGCAAAGAGAATGATGTATATATATAATTAATAATATATAAATAAGATTGATATATTTCATATTATCTAATGAAACTTTATATAATACCTCAGGAATGGTATCGATGTCCACTGCGGTATATTTGATAATCATGTGCATAAATTGCATCACATAGTATGCACATGCCCATCCATTGTCTTGTGTAGCACACTATAAATTGAAACATACAAAATATTAAAAAATACAACTAATTAAGCATTGTTCACATAAATAATATATACATTGCAGTCGGGAACTTACTTCCACGTTCTTCCAAATTATTGGCTGGTTCTTTTTCCTGGGGACCTTTCCTCCAGCCTTTTTGAACTCATCTAAACCCCTACATGTTAATGTAACACAATACTGCATAATAAAATAGTAATGTAATAACATATGTTAACATATATGAAAATGAAATATTTCTCACCGGAATAATGCCATTTTCATTGTGTGTCCATATTTTGAATTCAATTTAGTCCCCTTAGGATCTAGATAATAGACAGTGAACGTCTTGGGGACAATAAGTAGTAACTCCCAATGCATACCACTAGAGGTAAAAAAGTTAAAAATTAATAACTTAAAATCCACAATAAAAATGTAATTTTCTTAAGTCCAAATTATAAGCAAAGTAAACTTACTCCACATTGAATGGAGCTATTATCACTGTCTTGTTATTTTGAGAAAATTTTGTAAAAGCATCACAACAATATTGTTGAACTGACGAAGGGTCTTTAGCTACTAGACTAATCAAAGAAGGAATAAAAAATCCTACATGTTCAAATGAAAAATCTACACATATCTTGTCTAAGTAGCTGCAAAACATGTATTACATATGCATTAATAAATAAGAAACCAGATCACCAGATCCTACACAAGTTATATGGATGTATAAAGAAGATCTCACCTTATCTATAGCTCTATCACAGATGTATTCAGCCAATCATATCGAAACAACTCCAAAATATCTTGTATAAATAGTTTACTTTCTTATGATTGACCTGCATCATCCGCATCTATAGAAACATTTATAGGACAATTTATATCATGTTCGCCTAACCATATTTCCATACCCCTACAATTAGGACCTAACGGGACAGGTAGGTCATGTGGAACCCAACTTGGTAATGTAGGAGGTGGAGGTGGAGGCCTAGATGCTCTGGGTGTCTTCTTTTTAACTTGTATATATATATAATTTTAGATCAATTGACATCATATACACACACTAACAATTTAATGTAATGTAAATTTACCATACAGTTTTAGTATATAGGACATCTGCTTTTTGCCACAATATTACTCCGCCTTCTGCCTCACCAAGCGTTTCATAATATGGGTGGGCATATGGCAATGGAAGATCCATCCAATCCTCGAATATATGTAGCGGGCTCACACAAACCCAACCAGCTGGTAATGGAGACCCATGAAATATTTCCCCTGGTAGGGATGGGTAAGCCGACGCCTCTGCAATGACATATTCTTTACTTTTTAGATAGCATGACTTCAACCCCTACAAATTTTTGTAAAGAATGTTATATACATATATACATATCATCTTGAAAAGACTAGTTACTGTGTCATAAAAATACTTACAGTAGATGTACTAGGTGGTGGGTCTACATGATTCTCCCAACCTCTGTAGTAGGAGTAGAGAGGGATGCTACATGTACTGTCTACTGAGTGGCAGTCAGAGATGCCTGCCACTTGTGTTGGTATGTATGCCCTGAGAGCCAATCATGGGATGATTGGTGAGATGCATTAAGATTGATTTGATAAACATCAAAGGCAAGCTTCTAATTCTTTCTGGTCCAGTCATATGAGATAGTGATAGAACAGATTGAATGTCTAGAGAATGACAGTACTCAATGACGTATGCTTTCAGGTTGAGGACCTGAACGATGAGATCATACAGATGCTAAGAGTTTGTACATTCTTGTTATGTCCCTAGTCGGATGTCATTGTGGAAGGTAGATAGACATCAATGACACACAAGACTAGATTGTGGTGTTGGTTGATGACAGAATCTCATTAGTCAGGATATAGAGATATTAAACCAAACACATAGGTACTTGTTAGAGAACAAGTGTACCGGACAGACCCACCGTGAGTTTGACACATGGAACCATGACATGGTAGTCACAGTCAGTACTCACAGTGATGGTGGTGAGTGTGATTCTTTGACCTGAAATCACTACACTCAACACATGTCATTGGGCACACTTTGACATCATCAAACGCAGTCCTGAAACATGGGTTGTTATAAAGGTGATGATTGGGTGGCTTTGACACATGGGGCTTTTGAGGGGTGAGTGATAGATATGGGATTTGTCCCTCCTGAGGGAGTTTGATATACAAGGCCACTTGATGAGTAGGATTGAAATAGGCATGCACACGCATGTGTGAATCAGTATGTGATATTGATGTCATACATATCTCTTCCAATCTACTCTGAGATAATAAAGTGAATGAACATTGACAGGATGATTGTTCCATGCCTCAAGTTCATTCGGGATATCAATGACAAAGGAATTATACATATACTGTAACACCATTCACGGATTGTAGGATTGAAAGTTGTTCTCCAACTTTCTATTTCACTTGGGTAGCACTGATGTGTGACTAGGCACCGCTCTTTGCTTGTGAAGTCATAAGTGTTATGGACTTTCACTACCAATGTGAAAAAGGACCTGTAGGGTCACACACATAGGATTTAACTTGGAAGAGGAGTTTTATCCACAAAAAATGTTTAGATTGATTACTAAAGGAGTTTAGTAGTTCAATTAAACACTCAATTGATTGATAGCTCAAAATCATAGTGTTCAAGGTGTTGGATTGATTGATTAGAATATCAGATTGATTGAAACTGCAATTGACTGATTCTGCACAATCTACACTCCCAACCGATCGGCTCATGAAATGAATCGATCAGCTCAGCTTGGTGAACCGATCGGCTCAAGTTGTGAGTCAATCGGCTCATGGGAAGGGTGAATGATTGCTTCAAGTGTTGAAATAGTCGGTTCAACTATTGCAACCGAGCAAGTTGGGAAAGTCGGATTGGTGAGAATTTTCCTTTCTTTTCACTTGCCCAATTTGATTGGGAAAAGGATTGGTATTCGATACCAATTAGAAACAAAAGAAGGAAAGTCAACCGGGAACTGATTAGGACCACGAACCGACCGGTTCATAAAGTGAACCTACCGTTTCATGGGTCCCAACCGATCGATTGAGTGTCAACCGACTGGCTCAGATCCCCAACCGACCATTTCAGTTGTGAAACGATCGGTTCAGCTTGCGAGTTGGTTGTTTTTGTGGAAAATCTCGAACCCTTCTACTCCTGCTTTAGTCCCATATTGCCCGAGATGGAGAACCCTGTCCCATGACCCTCCTATATATATAGGGGTATTGGGGGCTTCTCAAAGAACAACTCAGTGTAACCAGTTGCTCTGCAAAGTTGTCGTTCTCTCTGGTTTTGGTAACCGAGTGAGAGCCCGAGCAAGTGTTACCCGATAAGGGAGGCACAATAAGGGAAAGACAACTGCAGTTGTGACTGGTAGTAGGAGAGTGTGTTGGCGACTAGTACGCTGACAGGAGGGTACGACTCCTTCCAATTCCTTGTGGGACAAGGAGATTGGAGTTCCAAGTGGTCCGTGTGGACTACTTCAGAGGCGGGAGGTTTCTGCCGCTCAGGAGGACAACTGTCAACCCGACAGTCCAGTGTGACCAAGAGTTGTCAGTCTCGATGCGACCAAGAGCTGCACAGACACCGTCCAAGACCGGAGGTGAAGACCGCACAAGCCACGAGGTATTGTCGCCGAGCAAGCCTCAGGACAAGGTATGATTCCACAAACCATCATTTCCTATTGTATAGACGTTGACGCGTTTCCTTATTCTGGGTTTGGATAGGAGAAAATTTTTGTTTCCGCTGCCTTCCCTACCTCTCCTAAAACCCAACAGTGGTATCAGAGCCACGTCAACTGCTCTATACTTTAGGGATTATCAATATGATCGATTTTGGTTTGTCGCCTTTATTTATTGCATAAGATGCGAATAAAATTGGCTTTATGCATGTCCAATCCTAAATCTACAAATCCCAATTTACATATATGATATGTATTATAAATGCACTCGATACGCATTGCCCTTAAATGAGTTTTGTAGTGGATGTATAGCGTGGTTATGGCCAATAAACCCTATCTGTGTATGGTTGTATGTGGTTGCTTGCATCTCGGTCTGCGCACCGATCTTCCTTCTCCTATTCCTGATGTAACTCGAAATAATTCAAGATTTCTTTACTACCTTTGCTCCCCTCGAATGTAACTTGAGGTTTCTCTTTTACAATGTAAAATAGGATAGAATTTTATTTCCTATTATGTCAAAGAATGGCGGACATCCAGACGATAGCTGAGACGATCAGTTCAAGGAGTGAACCGATCGATTGACGTTCCAGACGATCGGTTCAAGGAGTGAGCCGATCGGTTGATGACCGATTCGAGGAGCGAGATGAGCGGGTGGCGGCCATGATGAGATGCACGATGACCAGGTGAACCGATCGGTTGGAGGAGCCAACAGATCGGATGGTGGCACCCGGCCGACCAGTCTGATGGCGAGCTGATCATTCATGTGATGAGTTGATCAAACCCAGAAAGGCAAAGCACAAAGTTCATCTTGTACAAGTTGCATGTGATGTAGACCTAGATGACCGTGATTCCTCTTGGCTCGATGAATCACATTAGGATGGCCATAATCATCGCTTTTGTCATTTTGCATGTTTTGTGGGATATAGCATGTATATGATACGTACTATGTATTGTGGTGATTGGATATGTATATGTATATAAAACCAAATCCCTCATTAAAATATTAAGTCTTATATGCCTTCCATTAGTGGCACACATGAAAAACTCGATCGACCAAGCATAGGTTACGCCAAAGCGTTGTGTGCCGTCTATCTTGTGGAAGTGTGAAGGGTAGACATGTAGGTTTTGTCAAAGCAGGGTGCATGTTTACCGTGTCAGCTTTTGGGTTAGACTTAACTGGTGATTCTTAGAGCGTCTAAGCCCAGAGGCAAGGAATGTTCATGACAAGGTGTTGTGCATGTTCATTCATCAAGAGTTGCATATGATGCAATTGGCATGATGGCCTACCTAAATAGTCAAGATTGTGGGTGATCAGCCAAAGTTGACTCATGACTTGATGAAATATGGATCTTGCCCACTAGAAGGTTGTACGCTGCAATCTTCCGAATTGATGGTGAGGGCTATCAATTTGAAGTAAAATAGTGGGAGCGATAATTAATTAAAGGCCTAATTTTTATCGTCAACTTTTCAAATCAATCAAATAAGTCAAAAGACTGTTGGACTAAAATTGCATATATTTCCTTTTGTTAAAATAAATGGTTAATCAACAATAATCACTTTATTTTGATCGGTCTTTGAGACCAACAAATTAAATGGGAATAATTCCACAACTGGTTAGGATGATGAGAAGTGTTCTCAAAGAGCGAAAGCTCCAAGTCCTAGTTATACCAAGACCAGATGAACTCAATCCCACCACATCAATGGCTGAAAGTATGCTTATGGAAGCATACCGAGGATGACATTGATGAGGAGTGCTTGATGTTGTGTTCTCTGAACTATGAGTTGCAGAGACAACATGAGACATATGATGTCTCCAAGACACTGTCCTAGTATATCATGACAGAAGGAGATCCAGTAAGGTATTCACACACTCAATGTGATTGGGTATGTGGAAAGACCTGACTAAGAAGGTTTCCCTCTGAGCCAAGAGTTGGCTATTGGTATGATATTGCAAATGTTGCGAGAATCATACAATTCGTGATAAACTACAACATGAACAACTTTGACAAGTGTTGACAAAGTTGTTGGACATGTTGAGGACAGTAGAGGCAAAGATAAAGAAAGACAAACCATAATCTTTGATGTGATCAAAGAAAAGGTAATTCTTAAGGGCAAGGACAAGGGCAAAGCAAAGAAGTGTTCTGATGCTAGCCAGCAATCCAAGCCGTCTTCAGCCTCAAGGCACATGGGGAAAGGGTGTATGAGGGAATTGCCCTCTATATCTGGAAGAACAAAAGAAGATGAAGGAGGGGATGGAGATCTCCACCTAAGGTATCATGAAATGAACCACTTCTTTATCTGAGGTATATGATACCAAGATATGGATATGTCATATATGATATGCAAGATCCGCAAAGAAGTGATGGCCTTTGTGAAAGGACCAAGAAAGAAGTACCCATCATTGGGGCAAGTGTTGCTGCCATAGATAGGAGCATCTTTTAGTTTATTTCATCCCAAAAGGGCATGAAATAGAGTTGAGAACTGCTATTTCATATATTTCCAATAGATAGAAACACTTTTTTTTTGCATATTGTATGACAATGATGGCAATTAATAAAGTTGATGTTTCAATCTTAAAGATATGATATTTGTGGAAATGCCTTGTTTATCTTGTGATACATTGTATGCATAAGATAAAATGATACCTAAAGTTATTGATAACTCAAACAGTCAAATTAGCATCAATCATGAGAAATTCATTTCTAGTTTCCATATGATGGATAAATCTAGACTCTTTTGTTTCGAGAACCAGTACGAGACATGAATATCTTGGACATGATTAATCAATCTTCACTAAAGGTAGTGGGAGAATGATTATCCTATTAGGTATGATACATGTGATGTATTTACCTACCTATTAGAACAAATGCTAATACTTTAAATGGTGTTTAGAGAAATACCAATATGAATATCTTGAAGTGTTCAAGATTATCATAGATGAAGTACAAATTTGGTAAAGTGTTAATTCTTGATGAGATCAATGAATGAAATACTTGGACCAAATGTTTGAGATCCTTATGAGTGATTATGATAGTGTATCATAGTGAACTCATGATTAAGGCATGGTGATGTCTAAATCAAAAAGGAATTATACTCTAAGGAGTTAGAGAATGATTATCAAATAACTGAATTCTTCTTATTAAAAGAATATCCCACACTAATAAAGGACATTGAGAATCACAAGGAGTTGTGAGTTCTTATATCCTTGATAGATACACCTCAATTATCTATGTGATGAGTTGTTCATGTGATGAGTCAACTATCTAGATGAATATGAGGAACTGAATTTTGAGTTATGGTTTATGACCATTACATCCTAAATGACATCCATATGAACCATAAGGTATGATCATGATGGTATCACCCATTGGAATAAAATCCTTAAGTGCGAATAAGTCTTAAGTGTTAAGACACACGGATAACATTTTGAGAAGGATGATGCTTGTTGATTGCAACTTAATGACTAAGACATTTGGCATATGGATACTAAAACTGCATTCCTATGAGGAATAAAATAAGGATGTGTACGTGAAACAACCTATATGGTTTATGAATCCACTAATGCAAATGAAGTCTATAAGTTACAATGGACTAATCAGTGTGATTGATTGAGTACAAGAAACTCAAAATTGGATCTTTACTTTGATTATATAGTCAAATGGTTTGACTGATATGTCAAAGATAAAGAAGCGATTTGTGATTTAGTGGGAGCGTGTTCACATTCCACATGTTGATGTGAAATGGAAATGTTCTAGAATGGAAATCCAAAAAGTGGAAATTATCTTTAAGGAAGATAGAGACGTTTCCTATGTGATAGGAATGGAGATCTATAGAGATAGTTCTTGAAAACCTCTTGACCTGAAAAGAGAAAGCATACATTGGCAATCTGTACTGAAGGGTTCAGTATGCACAGATTCAATGGGAGAAAACTTGTCCATGTTACATGGAGTTAGTATTCCAAGGCCAAGTGCCCAATTCTTATGAAGAATGGGAACACTAAGAATAGATATGGATCTATCATGTATGTAATCATCCCATTATCTTGCATGCATCGATATTGCAAGAACAAAATGCATTCGTCATCTTGTATGTAGGACATGGCAATATGATGTGCTCATCCTGATAACTCGTATGTGGGACATGATGAGTGGATGTTTGTCTGCTTCCAGTAAGTGTTATTGGAATACCATGAGAACTTGATAAGTACTTGTGAAGTACTAGTTCTATGGAGATAAGGAAGAGTTCAATGTAAAGAGTTACATTGATGTGAACTTCCGAAAGGACAGAAAATTAATCGCAAAATATATATATGATATATAAAAGTGAAAGTTTGTTGATAATTGGAAGTGTTCCAATAAAACCATTTAAAAGGAAATGCCGAGTATCTATGTGTTAGAGAACAGCTGTGGATACTATAAGGATCTGGAGGTTAATGAGATGAACTTATAGATATTCCGCTCATTGATGACAAGTATGGAATCCTTGATCATGCAATGAGGCTAAAGGTTAGCAAAGGAATACTAGATCGCATATTACGACAACTCCATCTCATACGTGTGACGTACAACGAAGAGATGTGAGACATGCAATTTATACTGACTTTGGCAGGGTGTTGCCATAACTCACTATGTTGGCACAAGAGCACAGTAACATGTGGGACATGTTTGAAGATCACTATGAATATGATTCAAGGGTGATTGGCTCGCAGTGCAAGTGGGAGTCTATTGGTATGTATGCCCTGAGAGCCAATTATGGGATGATTGGTAGGATGCATTAAGATTGATTTGATAAACATCAAAGGCAAGCTTCCAATTCTTTCTGGTTCAGTCATATGAGATAGTGATAGAATAGATTGAATGTCTAGAGAATGACAATACTCAATTACATATGCTTTCAAAGTGAGGACCTGAACAATGAGATCATACAGATGCTAAGAGTTTGTAGATTCTTGTTATGTCCCTAGTCGGATGTCATTGTCGAAGGTAGATAGACAACAATGACACACAAGACTAGATTGTGGTGTTGGTTGATGACAGAATCTCATTAGTCAGGATATAGAGATATCAAACCAAACACATAGGTACTTGTTAGAGAACAAGTGTACCGGACAGATCCACCGTGAGTTTGACACATGGAACCATGACATGGTAGTCACATACAGTACTCATAGTGATGGTGGTGAGTGTGATTCTTTGACTTGAAATCACTACACTCAACACATGTCGTTGGGCACACTTTGACATCATCAAACGCAGTCCTAAAACATGGGTTGTTATAAAGGTGATGATTGGGTGGCTTTGACACATGGGGCTTTTGAAGGGTGAGTGATAGATATGGGATTTGTCCCTCCTGAGGGAGTTTGATATCCAAGGCCACTTGATGAGTAGGATTGAAATAGGCATGCACACGCATGTGTGAATCAATATGTGATATTGATGTCATACATATCGCTTCCAATCTACTCTGAGATCAAGAAAGTGAATGAACGTTGACATGATGAATGTTCCATGCCTCGAGTTCATTCGGGATATCAGTGATAAAGGAATTATACATTCACTGTAACACCATTCATGGATTGTAGGATTGAAAGTTGTTCTCCAACTTTCTATTTCACTTGGGTAGCACTGATGTGTGACTAGGCACCACTCTTTTCTTGTGAAGTCATAAGTGTTATGGACTTTCACTACCAACGTGAAAAAGGACATGTAGGGTCACACACATAGGATTTAACCTGGAAGAGGAGTTTTGTCCACAAACAATGTTTAGATTGATTACTAAAGGAGTTTAGTAGTTCAATTAAACACTCAATTGATTGATATCTCAAAATCATAGTGTTCAAGGTGTTTGACTGATTGATTAGAGTATCAGATTGATTGAAACCGCAATTGACTGATTCTACACAATCTGCACTCCCAACCGATCGGCTCATGAGATGAACCGATCGACTCAAGTTGTGAGTCGATCGGCTCATGGACAGGGTGAACGATTGCTTCAAGTGTTGAAACGATCGGTTCAACTGTTGCAACCGAGCAAGTTGGGAAAGTCATATTGGTGAGAATTTTCCTTTCGTTTCACTTGCCCAATTTGATCGGGAAAAGGATTGGTATTCGATACCAATTAGAAACAAAAGAAGGAAAGTCAATCGAGAACTGATCAGGACCACAAACCGACCCGTTCAGAAAGTGAACCGACCGTTTCATGGGTCCCAACCGATCGGTTGAGTGTCAACTGATTGGTTCAGATCCCCAACCGACCATTTCAGTTGTGAAACGATTGGTTCAGCTTGCGAGTTGGTTGTTTTTGTGGAAAATCTCGAACCCTTCTACTCCTACTTTAGTCCCATATTGCCCGAGATGGAGAACCCTGTTCCATGACCCTCCTATATATATAGGGGTATTGGGGGCTTCTCAAAGAACAACTTAGTGCAACCAGTTGCTCTGCAAAGTTGTCGTACTCTCTGGTTTTGGTAACCGAGAGAGAGCCCGAGCAAGTGCTACCCGATAAGGGAGGCACAACAAGGGAAAGACAACTGCAGTTGTGACTGGTAGCAGGAGAGTGTGTTGGCGACTAGTACGCTGACAGGAGGGTGTGACTCCTTCCAATTCCTTGTGGGACAAGGAGATTAGAGTTCCAGGTGGTCCGTGTGGACTACTTCAGATGCGGGAGGTTTCTGCCACTCAGGAGGACAACTATCAACCCGACAGTCCGGTGTGACCAAGAGTCGTCAGTCCCGGTGCGACCAGGAGCTGCATAGACACCGTCCAAGACTGGAGGTGAAGACCGTGCAAGCCACGAGGTATTGTTGCCGAGCAAGCCTCGGGACAAGGTATGATTCCACAAACCATCCTTTCCTATTGTATATACGTTGACGCGTTTCCTTGTTCTGGGTTTGGGGAGGAGAAAATTTTTGTTTCCCCTGCCTTCTCTGCCTCTCCTAAAACCCAACAACTTGCTCATTGCTTCATGGAGTGTCTTATCAACTGCTTCCTTGATTCTCTTATCAACTACTTCATCGACTCTCCTATCAACTATCTTATCTACCTATACATGAATAAAAGAAATGTTAGCTTCTGATTATTGAATTCTCTTTTACAGTAACATTCTAAAGAAAGAATAGGTTACCTCTTCTTGTGAAATTCCTACTTTTGGGACATGTTTGCACTGGGATGGCCCAAAGAAAGCTTTGATGCCCACACCAGTGCCTGCATCCCTAAATCATCCAGGATGCTCTAGGTTACCCAGAGCAATTGTCAATTCATTCCTTGTGCCCTCAGGGATGAACTTGCCTTGTTTCCTCAGCTCATGCAGCTCCCGCTAATTGCCAAGGAAAAAATTTGTAATTAAGTAAACACCACAAATAATCAATATTCGAACGATTGCTCTAAGAGTTGTATTTTACCATTTTTGCAGTCACCTCAGCAGTTGCGGGCTTCCTTATTTCTCCCTTTTTATTTTGCCTCCCAGCTATCCAGACATCATGGCGAGGTAGAGGTGTGGTACTTATAGTAGAGGACTCCTGAGTAGAAGCATAGTGAGAAGTAGACTCAGCCTGTAGTCTTTGGGGAATGCATGCATACCCCTTTGGACCCATTGTGTGGTCATGCACATTCAGTGCACACCTTACTCTTTGCGCCTCACTGAGGGCCTAGTTAGTATGCACATTAATGATTTGGTTAGTAACACTAAATTTTAATCTTGAATAGGTGAATACAATGTATATTAATTAAATTGGGAGTGACGCCTAATACCTTGAATTCATCAGTTTTTCTTAAAGAAACAAACACGTCCCATTCTTCTTGGTCCAGGAAGTTCCACTATTCATTGGCTATCTTCTTCCTCTTGTCACCTTCTTTTATGTATTCTCGGGTGAGATTTGTCCTATAGTTCCTTAGGACTCTCCCACAACATTGCATCATGCATTTATGATGCAACTTTTCATCCAATGCAAATATACTATGCAAAATAGAATTGCTATTAACTAGTTTCCAAAAAATTAGTAATCTAAAAAATAGAATTGCAAATTAATAATAACTCAAGCATAAATCCTTCCATATTACGTCTGTCTTCCCCTTAGGAACTTTATGCCAAGAATCTATCTTACAACCGCAATGGCTACGAGTAACATACCCAAGATATGAAACAAACGAATTGCGATTCACTCCAATTACATTTCCTGCATTATCAAAATCCACACCAAGTTTGGGTCCATTGCCCCTTTGCACTATTAACTTCTTCATCATAGTGATGTCCCTTCTCTTGTCAACTTTTTGGTGCTACTCATCAAGTGCCTCAAGTGCTTCAGAGGGTACATGTGCATCAACAACCTAAAATTTGACAAAATAAACACACTTATAGGATATAACTATAAATGGACATATAGATATAAATATATGATATTTTTTTAAAACTTACATTGTGAGGTGTCACATTGATGTCCTCACCCTCACAGTAATCATCAACATGGTCATCAGGAGAATGCTCAGCCATCTGAAAGTTCACATTCATATTGTAAAGTTTACATTGTAAAGTAATTCACATTGTCACATTCACATTGTAAAGTAATTCACATTGTAAAGTAATTCACATTGTAAAATTCACATTGTAAAGTTCACATTCACATTGTAAAGTAATTCACATTGTAAAGTTCACATTTTTCTAAATAAAACATATAAAAAATATAAACATGCCTCTAATATTGCGATTTTTTATCAATTAACAATCCTTCATTGTGGTCTTCGCGCACATACAAGTCATCATTAGCTTCAATATTTGTTGGTGTTGGAAACCCAATTGAGAATGGACTGGAGTCATCATACTTATCATAGTACTCTTCTTCATCTATAGGATCTTCAATGAACTGTCTTTTACCATGAAGAACAACTGACCATTTATCATTTGCAGGATCAACTATATAAAATACTTGTTTCTCCTGTGATGCCAATATGAATAGTTCACCCTTCTCACCAATCTTTTCAAAGTTCACTAAAGTTAAACCCAATTCATCCACTATAACTCCTTTGGTGTTATCAACCCAATTACATTTGAAGAGCAGAATTCTAAAATCTATGTAGTCAAACTCCCATATGTCTTCAATGACACCGTAATATGACATTTTAGCTTCACGTGGACTTTTATCCTTTGCACTTGCAAAAAACATAGTTGACGCTTGAAGGGTGACCCCACTATTTTGGACGACACTCTTATCATCTTGGCACTTTGTGTAATATGTGAATCCATTAATGTCATACCCTTCATAAGACATAACATTCAATTTTGGTTTAAAGGTGAGGCATTTGATAGTTTCAGTAATATCATCTAGTATTTGAGATAGTTGATGTAATACTTTATCTTCAAACCACTTAATAAATGTCTTGTTATGCTCTCTAGCAAGCCACATTGTATTGGCTCAAGGATATTGTCTCTTGAGATGAAATTGGTATGTTCCTCGATATAAACACTCACTTCGTCCATGTTGTGTAAAATATATAATTGACCTTGTTCCAACTACTCACGGCTGATTACTTTCACCCGTGATCCCAAAATTCCTTTGCCAAATTGCTCCTCAATATTCTTGTCATTACCAGGAGTGTCATTACCACTGAAAAAGTCATTGCAAAAATCCATAAACTCTCTCGCCACATAACCCTCAATAATACTCCCTTCATGCCGATAACGGTTTCAAACATCACTTTTAAAAACGCTCATGTATCGTTCAAAGGGATACATCCAATGCAAGAAAACTGGTCCCAACATTTTCACTTCCCTAGTCAAGTGGACAACAAGATGTACCATGATATCAAAGAACGAATGAGGGAAATACATCTCAAGCTGACATAGGGTAACAACCACTTCTCTTTGTAAATTATCGAGAGTATCAGGGTCAATAACTTTGCTGCACAGACTGTTGAAAAAGAAACAAAGTCTGGTGATTGCAAACCTTACATGCTTCGGCAATATAGATCGAATTGCCACAGGCAATATTTGTTGCATTAGAGTGTGACACTCATGAGATTTAAGACCTATCAACTTCAGATATTTCATTAATACCAATATATGGATGTTGGATGAGTAACCATGTGGCACCTTAACATTTACCAAACATTCACAAAAAGCTTTCTTCTCCTTTCTAGACAATGTGTAACAAGCGGGAGGTAAGTATGTTCTCTGATTTCCCATTTCACATAATTCTATTAATTCTGACCTTATTCCCATTTCACGTAGGTCCAGTCTGGATTTTATCCCATCTTTCACTACTACATTTTTGGCCAGTAATGTCGCTGCCCATAGCGTCATTTTTACTAGAATAACCGACCTAATAGACTACTGCATCAGTTTCATCATAAAAACTGACCTTATAGGTTTCCCGCCGTGAAAATTTGTGCAATTTTGGCTTCGCACCTCGACCTATTGGGTCAGTTTTTTAAAATAACCGATGCTATAGGGTCACCAAAAAACGTGGGCACTGCTTTGGAACTCTAGAGTCGGTTTTTATATATAACCGACCTTACAGATGCTGACCTATAGCGTCGGTTCTAGTGCCAAACCGACCCTAAAAGTACATTAAAAAAGGTGCCCAAACTTAACCTATAGTGTCCGTTTTTTAAGATAACCCACGCTATAAGTCAGGTCTATAGCGTCGGTTATCTTAAAAAACCGATGCTATAGGTTAAGTCCGGGCATCATTTTTTTATTAGACTTTTAGGGTCAGTTTTTACCCAAAACCGACGCTATAAGTCTTCTATTATTGCACATAGCAGCCTGATAGTAAGGCTTAGGTTGCCATTTTCCGCTGCTTCTTCCCCGTTCCTGCTCTCGCGCCCGAAGAAAAGCAACGCCGCCTCTACAAAGGTGACCTCTCGTAACCATCTCCTTGTCCGAAAAGAGGCAAACTAGTGTCGTTTTCCTTGTACGACGACGCCCAAGATTCTTACCACCATCTTCGACGATGATGACACTCCTTACCACCATCTCCGGCATTGTTTCCTTGGATGAAGATGACGATGCCTTAGGCGTTGCATCTCTCTCCAGTGCTTTCTTCCTTGAAAAGGGACGATGCCTTAGGCATTGCAAAGGCCGTGCGCATCTCTCTCCGATTCTTTTCCTGCACAAGCTCCCTCACCGATTGGTTCTTCTCAAGGTATTTCTCTCTGCCACCTCATCACTCCTCTGTTTACATTTTACTTTCAAGCAACTGACCAGGTAGCACGGTCGTGCTGGGCAGCACGACCGTGTTAGGAGCAGTAACAAATTCAAAATTGACAAATTTTGATGATTATGCAACTCAGCCAACACGGCCGTGTTGTTTGCACGACCGTGCTGCCCAACATAGTCGTGTTGGATGAGTTGTAGAATCATCAAAGTTTGTCAATTTTGAATTTGTTACTGCTCCTATAAATTGATATATACTGACCCCTAATTAATACATTATAACAGAATTGAATCGTGCATTTGTGTTGTTGCAGGTGCTATTGACTTGTTGTTGTCTTGCATATATTTCTTCTTCAGCTTACAAGTGAGGTATAATATTCTCACTGAATCTGTGCATACTGAACCCTTCAGTACAGATTGCCAATGTATGCTTTCTCTTTTCAGGTCAAGAGGTTTTCAAGAACTATCTCTATAGATCTCTATTCCTATCACATAGGAAACGTCTCTATCTTCCTTAAAGATAATGGGATGATTACATACATGATAGATCCATATCTATTCTTAGTGTTCCCATTCTTCATAAGAATTGGACACTTGGCCTTGGAATACTAACTCCATGTAACATGGACAAGTTTTCTCCCACTGAATCTGTGCATACTGAACCCTTCAGTACAAATTGCCAATGTATGCTTTCTCTTTTCAGGTTAAGAGGTTTTCAAGAACTATCTCTATAGATCTCTATTCCTATCACATAGGAAACGTCTCTATCTTCCTTAAATGTAGATATGAATGAATACATATTTTTATTATTGGTTGATTTACTAGTCAAATAAAATGGCACATTGGGAGAGTGATAATATTATACCTCACTTGTAAGCTGAAGAAGAAATATATGCAAGACAACAACAAGTCAATAGCACCTGCAACAACACAAATGAACGATTCAATTCTGTTATAATGTATTAATTAGGGGTCAGTATATATCAATTTATAGGAGCAGTAACAAATAGCACCTGCAACAACACAAATGCACGATTCAATTCTGTTCTAAAATGGCGAGTGAAGATGAACATTCTGAGAATGAGCATGAGCACCATGAGGATGGTAGTGGTGATGCTAAGAAAAGTAGAGGTCTCGCACTGATGCGTAGGCTGCAAGAGCTCAGGGCTAAAGGGGACAAATTGCCAGTCCAGTTTGATATCATAGGAGAACCTGTTGGGGAACATGCTAGTGCTTTCAAGCATTACGTAGGGGCGACCATGCACAGTAAGGTGCCAATAGATATAGAAAATTTGCATTATGTTCCTAATGCCAAAAAAGACCTCATATGGAAAGATATATCTGTGAGTGGAAGTGATATTATTTTAATATGTTTTTTTATCTATTGATTCTAATTTAGTTTGCTTGGAATTAATTACTTTTCAAAACAACATTATTAATTGCTTCTTTTGTATCAATAGGGTGTTTTTCATCTAAATGAAAAAGATCACAAGAAAAGAGTGCTACAACATTGTGGTGTATGATGGAGGGGTTTTAAGACATATCTCGCAAGGGAATTTATATATAATCCTAAACAATAGAAGAAAGCAACATATGTATATATTTTTATAGATCCTGAGGTGTGGGAAACATTTTTTGCAGTTAGGAGATTGGAAGAGTTTCAGGTAATAAAGATTGTGATGTATTGTATGAATCTTTAATTTTATACAATTAAGGAGGTGAATCTTTTTATACATGTTTGCCAAGTCTGAATTGCAATATCTCATTTTAAATGATCAGGCTATCCACCAGGCTCAAAAGGAAAGACGGGCCAAAAATGTGCATGACCAACGCTTGGGGCCCGGTGGTTATGCCTTCCGCTGCCAACTACAAGAGAAACAATCCTCTTCTAGAGAAAAATCTAGTACAACTCAAGTTGAGCGTCCACCCCGAGACTTGACATGGATTGATGCTAGAAAGAATCGAGCAGGTGAAATTGTCAACCTTGCAACTAAGGAGGTGGCACAAAAGATGGTAGGTTTATCCCAACTAAGTCTTCGTATAGGTTGGATCTCATCTTTGGTTCATCCTCCTTGGTCTTATGGACACCTTGGCCTCCTTTCTCTTTGATCACGTCCCAAATGGCAGCTTGGTGGGTGTATGGAGGTGGAAGATGGCTGGGAATGGTAGGATGTAGGTGAATGGTGGTGGGAAATGGTGGTAGATGGAAGCAAACTGGAGGAACAGACGTAGGATGAGCACTTCATCCCTTTCAAACCTTGGAACTCTCCCACGAGGTTCTGGGAATCAAGAATGTGTGGAACCACAATGTGGAACCAAAAAAAATCTCTGAACGGTAGACCTCCAAATCTCGGAACTCCCCTCTAGGTTGTGAGGGGTGGGTATTTATAGGTGAAGGCAAAGTGTATGTAATGAGTGGTCATTGCAACTATCCTGGTAATGGCCCTAGTCTCAGCCCGACCGTGCCATGCTAGGCACAGTCATGCCGGGGGTTGCAGTCGATGCAGATTCACGGTCGAGGCAGATGCCTCGATTGAGATAGACCCTGCGGTCGAGGTGGTTGTGCCACGATCACGGTCATGTACCGCAGTCACATTGTTGTACCATGGTTGTGTTGGAGTATCGGTCACGACATCTTAGCCTTGGCTTGACCGTGCCGAGTGTAGGTCAACACGACGTCTTGGTTGCAGTCACGACATCATGGAACAAATCCACCCCCACATGGGGCTGTTAGTGGTGGTCAATGGGCATGTGTCGATGAACCTTCTGATTGGAGAGGATGCATTATAATAAAGGACTAGCCATAAAAAATAGCATCCAAGATATCAAAAGTTTCTCGGGCCTGCTAATCAGTTAATGGGACCAACATCTCCTAAGTTGGTGCACAAAATGCGACATTTGTCGGGTAGGATTTGGAGAAATGAAATCTTCTTGAGTTCGGTGCCTGCATGTTCCAAAATTGGCTAGTTGAGCAACTCTATCTACAAATTACTAAGACATAAGGACCCAGGGTTATTATGGGCATATTCAGGCTATAATGATACAAAAATATAACTAAATGCTTAGCATAAATGCCTGAATTTGGGTGTTATAAACCACCCAAGCTTAAACATTTTCTTATCCTCGAATAAGATTGTGCTCAAAGAGCAAAAAGATAACATCCAAATTAAGCATGGCGATAAATGCTAAACTTAAGAAAAATAATTTAAAACATCAATTATCTTGACCCATGTCATCTCAGAGTAAACCCTCACCAATCGAGCATAATCCTGCTAAAGTAAGATCAAAGAGTGTCTAGGCAAGATTAAGCGAATTTGCTACAATCTGTCAATACTCATGAGGGTTTGAATCATAAATATAAACATAAAAGAATTGTCACATAGGTGATCACGTGGTTGATGAGCAATGAGCCATCATCATGTATTCATGTAGACCAATCAGGAACAACATGCCTCCCACTTATTCAGGTCCTAAGAAGCAACAAAAAGAAGAAGACTCTAATGACTTTTGAGGATCCCAGTCTGCATCAGGTTGGTCCATGTTACAAGAAACAGTCCTTGTAGTATGAGCCAGTTGTCCCAGAGTAGTGAGACAAACTCCTCGTATTGTGCTTAAACCAACCCAAGACTGGGATGATATCATAAGTCTCCTAGGGGTTCCTAGTGACTCTCTAATGAGCCTTAGGTTGGAACTGCTGGGCACCACATACCCGCATTCATGAGCATAGTCATTCACTGATTGGACACCATCCTCAACTCTCCTAAAAGAGAAAACAATGCTCATTTATTCACACTCAGGGTTTTATTCTCTACATTCTATTTTTAGGCATGGGTGAGAACTATTTTTATATTTTTGGGATTTTGTGGGCGGCCAAGCCTCTTGCAAATTTTTAATTTTTCATCTTTTTGACTCAATCTAAGGTGAGAGGGCATGTAGTCCATCAAGGAAAGCCACTTCAACTTGATTATATCTCAAAACTCATCATTATCTGCTGATACCTATATGAAAACATAGTAATTATGATTCAAGGATCCTTAGAGTAGAGATAAGTTTGTGAAAATGTAGCTTGGAGGTTTGATCAAACTATATCTCTTTCCAACGGTCCTATATCATGGATTTGTCATTCACAACATTGATCAAGGGAATATGTTTTAAGCTATGAAAAAGACACATAATCTTATATTTATTATCAAACTTAAGGGAAGATTCAATGAGAAAGTCAAGCAAAAGATCAAGTAGTTTAAGGTGAAAATTGTGCATTTAGGCAAAAAGATAAGCATTTAGCTATAAGATTTGCATTGCATAGCCTTAATTGCAAAGATACAAATTACAAAACAAAGTCTTACAAAGATGAAAATTTATGCTAAATGTAAGGAACATAGAAGATGAACATGCATGCATGCAAGGAAAGAAATAAAAGGGAAAGGTAGAAGATAGAGGGTGGTACACCCTACCACCACCCCAAGCTTAAATTTTTTGCTAGTCCTCAAGCAAATCTCAAGATCTGAATGGTGTGGAAGGTAGTTGCTACTGGTAGTCACTGTGTATATACTGGTTTAGATCATCAATGTCACCTGGTGGGTTCTCATAGTCATGTGTATTTCCTGCTGAAAGTGGAATGACTATGCAAAATCTTGGGTCGACTGGTAGAAAGGCTGGAAGGGTTGTTGGAATGGCTTTTGAAAAGTTGGAGGAGGTGGTGGAGGGAAGGTTGTGTTGAACCTCTGTCTGAGGTATTGCACATCCTTCTCCAGTGCATTGAACCATCTATTAGAGTCAGCCCTAAAATAAATCATAAACTCATAAAGATGCCCCAAGTTGAGATTTGGAGCATATTGCTCCTGCTGAGGAGACTGCTGGTAATTTGTTGAAGGCATCTTTGTATAGGGCCCTCCCTGATATGGGATGTCATGGAAGGTTGCCCCTATCTGTTGTTTGACCTCCTGAGGCTCTGGCATTGGTGGTGCTAAAGAAGATGCTCCTACAGTCATGCTTGCCTGACGAACATTGCCTTGAGCATCCAACAGAGAGATGTCCATGACTATTATCTGACATGCAGACTCTGCATTTGCTGGCAGTAGTACTCAGTGCCTGTTGTGACCAAAGATATAAATATATCATGTGTTGCACTGTTTGATCACCCCTGAGCGAATCAAGTGATCCAAGTCCAACTTGGACCACTTAGCCTTTTCATGCATAAGTGCCAAATATCAACTCCAATCCCAAGATGGCACACCATGAAAGTGATAATTCATGCCATTGGCATGAACTGGACCTACTTCTTGAAAGAGTTGTGAATGTGGCAGATGATGAAGGTCCCCACATTCACTTTTCTTCCTATTGTTGCACACTAAAAAATGTAGAGGTTCACTAAACTGAACGGCCCTTGATTGTCCTTCTTCTCTAGGACAAAATTCACGATCACTCGGTGAAGATAATGAAGTGATGAGTTGTGAATGTGAAAAGCTTTGGCAGCTCTAGAAACATATATGTCCTCTCTCATAAGCATCTTCCATGCCTGAGTAGCGTCAAAATTGTTGTCCCATGTCTCCAACCGGCCCCTGGACATCTCAGCGTAGTCCTCAACAGAGCGTGACAACCAGCTATTGAGGTGATCCTCAGTGACTTGGAGGCTCTAGTTTAGTAGGTGAAAATGCATGACATTGTGCTAGTAGTCCTTTTCAGTCTCAAGTGTAGCATAGAACTCATAGGTGAGTCTATGATATGCATCACACTGTGTGTATGCAAGGACGTCTAGGCCAATAGCTGTAAGATATCTATCGACCTATTCTTGTATCCCGAGCTTGATGAGTGTGGCGGGTCGACATATCACAGGCCTACCAGTCTATGCTTGTCTTTAATTAAGGCATCAAACTGCTACTTTTGCTTCATATTTTTGAACATGGGAGAAGGGAGGGAGTTTTGGTTAACACCTTCAGGAGTAGGGTGGTGTCGACTCCCCTCGACTAATTCACATGATGAAGTTGACTGGCTTAAAGATGTCGACCGCTCTGGAGATGCTCAATGTTGATCTCTTACAGATGAAGCTATGTGCACTACCACTTTCGATGGGCCCTCCTGATGGCCTATCAAAGTATGGATCTTGGCATCATGGCATGCTCTCAACCATCTCTCACTTGAAACTTCCTCTAATGAATCACCGATGTGGGTGTCCATCGGAGTGGCAAACATGCGGCGGTAGTCTAAATCAGTCTCATGTGACCCAAACCCTACTAAAGCGGAGTGCATAGTCTCATCTTCGTATACTGGGTTCATGGTTTATGTAGCACATGGTAGATATAGACTCTCATGCTTTGTCAATGATGAGGAGCTTCCTTCCCCTTTCATTCACAACACTATCTTCTTGATCTTCTTGAAGCTATTTCTCATCACATCCATCGTGTTGATCAATAGTGTTGATCCTACTCTGATTCGGCTGGGTATGACCATGTTGAGACAGGCATGGGTGGGGTCTTCTACTGACTCTCAGCATGCTCATGCCTGCCCTGCCACGATCAAGCCGGTGTTGAGTCTATGACTTACAGAGGTGATGAATAGGTGAATGTGGTGAGTAAAGAGAGCAACTGCGTGGGGTGGTTGTGATGATTTCAGTGACGACTACTATTGTGGGGGCCGGTCAGTGAAGAAGAAGACAGTATGGCGGGGTTCTACTTCTACCGACACAATGCATGGTCATGCTGGGATTTGGCATAGTCATGCGGGCGAGGTGGAGAAAGCATCCCTGGTGGTGGTGAAGTAGGTTGTGGCAGTGTGGAAGAGGATGAAAACAACTTTGTGGTTGTCGCGAACAAATATGGGGGGCAAGTTGTGGTGGAGGCATCTTTGGTGGTGGTGGCGGCAGATGTTGTAGCTGTGGCAGATGGTTTCGGCCTTCTATAAGGTGGGGGAAATTAGGAAAAGATGGGAAATAGGCAGGGGGTGGCGTAAGGGTTTTGTGAGAGGATAAGAGAAATCAGATAGAAGGTGTGGGAAAGAAAGGCTTGGATCGGGTGCATTTATAGGATGGACCACGAACGGTCACCTTCGGCCCAATCGTGTCAGGCTGGGCACGATCATGCTGAGATGGTGGGAAAGGCAGTCCAACAACAAAAATTGTGATGAAAGGTGCGAAAAGCCAGTCAAAGTGTAATAGTCAGTTAAAAGGCAAAACAATCAAGGACAAACCAACTCGTCAGTCAGTCAAGGAAACAATATTGTCAGTTTGATCAAGTTTTGACTGTCTCACCAAAGACTGTCTATGAAAAGCATCTTGTCGGGTAGCGCTACAACCAGCACAGTCATGCGCAGCTGGGCAAGGTCGTGTTGAGATGGAAAATTTGCAAACTAATCACTTTTGTCCATTGACTAACAAGCGAGAGATCCGACCAAAAACACAGGGTGGCCCAATCATACTAACATGGCTCGACCGTGTTGAGGCCGGCCCAGATGGACTCGAATCCCAAAGAATCTGAATTTGAATAGAAAAATGAGGGTGGAAGGTGTTGAAAACAACTCCTAAATCAAAGACCATAGGAGAACAACGAAATAACTTCTTTCAAGAAGACAGATCAAAAGTAGTTTTCAGGGTGAAAAGGAGGAAATGCATGCAATAAAGAGTAGAAGAAATATAGATGAAGTAGAGGAAACTAAATTTAAATAGTTAGAGGAAAGATAAAACTTAAATTGACTTTATTATGCAAAAATTTAAAATTAAAGAAAAATTGTGTAGGTAATAGGGGGTGGATTCCCTACAACTCCTGCACTTGGATCCTAAATCTATAGTTTTGGGGTCCATGTTACTTGTGTCATGCCGATCGGACACACCATGTAGGAGTAGAATAGGTGGAGATGTGGGCCCTTCTTAGTCTAAAGAAGAGGAATAAGATCCAGCGACTTGGTGAAGTCATCTCTATGCTGGGATTTACTTAAACTACATTGAAATGAGTTCTTTGGTAGAGCATCCTCAAGGTACCCCTCAATGTATGAATCTAAATAGAAAGGCCATAGGATGTTGACATAGGATGTGATGGAGGGGAGAGGCTGAAAGTCTTCTAGAGGGCTCTTCTCTTCCCTCTCCACCCCAAAACTTGAGGTTGGATGCTCAGATAAACTTTCATGTACAGTTCGAGTCATCCAATCATCTTCTGAATGAGAAGTATTTCCAGGTGAATCTATTTGTGGTTCTACTACCCCAAGCTTATCACATTCTATGGGGTCTGGTGTATCTTCATGCTCAACAACCATGTTGTAGTGGATTTTCCATCCTGCTCCCTTGATGTCAACTCTTCCTTAGAAAGGGATTGTGGACAATGCCAGCTCATGATGGTCCAGTTCATCATCATCAATATACTTGCTCCACTGAGATGAATAGTCGTCATCACTTTCATTGAACAAATTGTTCCAAACCATGAATGGCTGACTACTCAAAGCAAAGTGACAAGTCTCAATATGAGACGTATCACTCTAGTCTGGATCAATGTCTAATTCAGGTTCTTCAAAATGACCTTCATGTTGTGAGGTTGTTTGACTACCCTGATCATCATCATCTAAAACCATTCATGCATGTGGCTTGTATCTTCCATTGGTTGATCGACTGAATCATTCAAATAGAATGAAGGGCTTCCCCATGTGGTTCACAGAAAAATCCTGGTGAATCTAATTGATGGTCTGAATGGGACGGTGAGACATATTCCTCTTCAGGCCTAATGGAATGGTCTTGATGATTGTCATCTTCATGGCTATGTGATGGAACTTGCAATTAGATGGTAACCAAATCAATGAGCTCTTGAAGTCTCCTACCCTGTTTAACATCCTTATCATGAAGGTATTGTACATGAGCAGCAATGCTTTCAAGATCTATCAATTTCATCATGAAACTATGTTGGGAATCCATGATATCAAACTGATGTACTTGGATGATTCTTTGTTCAACAGTTTAAAGTATACTTCTATTACGATCTGTGATCTCAGTGGCTACTTGGAGCTGATGATCCTACTTTTCCAGTAGTTGATGGAGCAGAACATTTTTTTCTTGGAGATCAGGAGCTAAGGAGGAGGTGAGGGCGTTGACACCTTCTCCGGCCAGCTCCACTGCTCTAATAAGTTCTTGATCCCATGATAGCATGGAAATTGAGGGCTGGTCAGCAATCTCCAATACTAAAACTTCTATGTATGATGACGGTGGGGGAGAGAATAACTTGACTGGATATAGAGAACGGCTTTCAATTATTTGCCAATAGTTGGAACTACAGAAAAACTCAGGAGGACAGGTGGTCAAGATGACCTATCTTGTAGAAGCAAGGTTCATGGTTGAAGAGTATAAGAAAACAAAAACTATTTAGTATATAATAACAAGTATGTGCAAAATAAAATAGGAACTATGCATAAATGTACATGCTTATGGATGATAAAACAAAATCTTTTAGGCATGTAAACATGGAAAACCACATCCCCAGCAATGACACCAAAAATTGATGCGGCCAAAATTGCACGTCTGAAAGAAGGCAGACTCAGAAGGATCGAACTTTAGATTTATAACCTGAAACCTTCAAGGACCCTCACAACTTTATTACAGGGTTGAAGTAGATGAGGAACGGATGTAGGATGAGCACTTCAACTCTTTTAGACCTAGGAACTCTCCCACGGGGCTTTGGGAACCAAGAATGTGTGAAATCACAATGTGGAACCAAAAAAATCTCCGGACCGTGGACCTCCAAATCTCATAGCCCCCCTCCAGGTTACGAGGGGTGGGTATTTATAGGTGAAGGTGGAGTGTATGTAATGAATGGTCATGACACCTATCCCGGTCATGGCCCTAGTCTCAACCCGACTGTTCTAGGCTGGGCACGATCATGTCGGGAGTCGCGGTCGATGTAGATCCACGGTTGAGGTAGATCCCGCAGTTGAGATAGACCTATGAATGCGGGATCTACCTCAACTGTGGTTGTACTGTGGTCGCGGTCTCACTGGTGTAGTGCGGTCGTGTTGAGGGTGTCGGTTGCAGTATTTAGCCTTACCTGATTGTGCCGAGCTGGGCTCGATCATGTTGAGTGTCGGTCAACATGATTTCTTGGTCGTGGTCGTGGCATTGACTTCTTGGTTGTGGTCACGACATCATGGAATAAACCCACCCCCACGGGGGGCTATTACTGGTGGTCGATGGGCCCACGTTGATAAACCTTCTAATTGTAGAGGATGTATTCTATAATGGACTCGCCATCAAAAATAGCGTCCAAGATATCAAAAGTTTCTTGAGCCCACTAGTTGGTTAGTGGGACCACCATCTCCTAAGATGGTGCACAAAATGCGACGTTATTGGGGTAGGATCTGGAGAAATGAAATCTTCTTGAGTTCAGTGCTTGCATGTTCCAAAATTGGCTAGTTGAGCAACTCTGTCTGCAAATTACTAAAAGATAAGGACCTTGGGTTATTTTGGGCATATTAAGGCTATAAAGACACAAAACTATAAATAAATACTTAGCATAAATGCCTAAATTTGGGTGTTATCAGTGTCTGAGCTATCAGTTGTGTGCTGAGAACCAGATTCATCTCAAAATAAATATCTCGGTGTGGGGGAACACCTAGAAACTCCTTAGGGAACACATCCTCAAACTCTCTAACAACTGACACTTCTTGAATACTAGAACTCCTCACCTCAGTATCCATCACATGTGCCAAGAATGCCTCACAACCCTGTCTCAAAAGCTTCCTTACAACCATAGTTGATATTAGACATGTTGGAAGAATCTTCCTATCTCCTTGGAAGATCCACATCTCACCACCATCTATAAACATCGCCTGCTTGGAGCTACAATCTAAGACCACTCTATAATTTTCCAAGGTATTCGTTCCAAGGATTATATTGAATCCATGCATAGCAAGTGGTATGCGATCCACTTGAATGTTGTGCCCCAAAAATGAGAGGAGACAGAAAGGACAAACCTCCTTCAACACTACAGAACTGACTAATGGGGTTTCTAACAACAAGCTATTCTTCCTACTACTAACAGGCAAAAGACAACTATAAAGCATTTCATGAGTGACAAAAGAGTGGTTGCACTCGGGTGAACCAAAATAGATACAAAGTAAGAAGAAGACAAATTAGAATGAAATAACTCCATCTGACTTGTCACCACCCGTGGGTTGACCACCGCCTTCGGCTGAGTCATAGCGTAGAATCTAGTTGTTGCCTATTTTTGCCCCCGTCCTCTGCTTCCCTGAGCAGACGATCTGACCTGTGATGTTTGGCCATGTCCTCATCCTCCTACGCTACTATTTTGTTGCCTCTGTGAGCCCTACTAGCTCTTCCTCGGTTATTGGGTCATTTGATCATCTCTTATCAGATACTCTCACCTCAGATGTCCTATCTTCCCACACTTATGGAAAGCCCAGTTCTCATACTGCGGCCTAGATGGACCCGCCACTGATATTGATGTTGTGTTGTGAGCTCCAGCAGGTGGAAATCTACGAACTCTTCCCTTAGTTGCAAACCATTGTGTTGGAGCACTGAACCCCTATGTTGCTGGAAGTGTAGAAAACCTCAGTTTCTTAAAGCCTCATAATAACTACCCCTGGGACTGTGCAGACCTCTTCCTGGCACTCGTCTCCCACTTCTCCTTCACATATCATTCTATCCTCTGAACAGATTCCTCAAATGTGGCAAACCTTTCTCAATTCTCCAAAGCAGCTGCCAGGGTAGACAACTCAATGTTCAACCCCTTCTCAAAATGATGAATCTGTCATCCTCCATGGCATCCATGTGAGTACATAACCTCAACAACTCCATAAACCTTGCTTCATACTCATTGATTATTGAATCCTCTCAAACTGGTTGATCTTCTCGTCAAGATACGTATGAGGAAAGTATCGATGAATGAACTCACGTCGAAACTTCTCCCAACCTATTGCCTCTCCATGACTCTTCTCCTCCTCTATTGTCCACCGGTGGTTAACACTCCCCTTCAGAAGGTACACCACATGCTTCACCTTATATGCTTTGGGGATACTAAGTATCTTAAAAGCTTTCTCAAGATCAGTAAGCCACAGATCCACATCCTCCAGATCAGTCATCCCAACATACTCCACTGCCTCAACACAGAAAAGCTGCTTAAAATTCTTCCCAGTACCCGACGATTCATCATGGGGAACTGGTGCATCTTGTCTTCCATATCAGTCATAGTAGCCATAAATTTCCCAAAAAGAGATTGAAAGGTAGGAACTTTCAATCATGGCTGGGTCAAACTGGGGGACTTTAGGCACTCGATCTTCTCATGTCTGGTTCCTTGCACCACCACCTGGTGCAACAACACTACTTTCAACAGCGTGTTCTTTGTGTTCTTCAGACATCTTAAAGCCTTCTCTTCTTCTTATGCATAAGTAGAAGTGACTATAAGACATACTGGAGGACATAAGAATAGGTACAAACCCTAGTCCTAGGTCCATGTAAACTCAGTGAACCTAAAGCTCTGATACCAACCTATCTGTGATGTTTCGCATGATTATTCAAAACAAAATCATGGAAGAAAGATTAAACAAACATATTACCAGAAAATACTAAAAATTAAACCTTTTTCATTAAACTACCAAACAAAAAAACCTTTACATACGAGTCCTTTCATGCCTCAAAGAATTTAGCATGTGTACCACCAACCTGTTATAAGGAGACTTGTTCCTGAACATATATACATATATCCACTACAACTGTACATAAAAAGGGGCTCACAAGAAAGTCACATATCAAAAGCATGTCTACCAAAACATCCCCAAAGACCTAAGTGTACAAGTATGACTCTAGGACTCTAACAATAAAAGACATCTAGCAACACTTACAACCTTGTCAGCTACTGGCTTTCCTACTGCTCCTGAACCTCTATTACACGATCTCTACCTCCTCGTGCACGTCCACCTAAAAAGGATGTGGGAAACCTATGGGTGAGATTCCAAATCTCGGCAGGAGATATAACACTCCATCAACTCTATTATTATCACATATAAGATTATTAAAGCAAGAAGTAAACTTATAATCATGATAAGAAGGAAATCATTATTAACAAAATGAGAAATTACTATGGAATTGTGAAACATCTTAACATTATAAAAGGAATATGAAGAACATGTATATTTTCTATCAATGCTATTTTACAAGAGCAAGCAAGGCCTCAACCAATATTTCTATATATGATCCTATTCAAGTATACTACAAAGATGATTATGCATTTTATCATGCCTTGAGGATTTGAGTCATACCACCCAAATCCAAATGATCACTGCTAAGTCAAAATCGATGCCATACAAGGTCAATGGAAGAGACAGAATCCATGACATTCCCACCTTGTGGTCAGTATATAAGTGAAACATGTAGTGACATCATCAGTCAGACTGGTTCTGGTGACATATAGTATAGTTGTGCAACCCTAGCCCACCTTGGTACAAGTCATGATGCTAGTGAAACTGAACTACGACCAGCAATCACACTCTTCCAGGGTATGGCCCGCATCCAATCATGTGTCACATATCACTGATCTACGGTCCAAAGACACACTCTTCCAAGTTATGGCCCGTATCCAATCTTGTGTTACATATCCTGGATGTAAGGGGATATTCTTCCTCACGCCCGCATATTCAAAAATATGCACTCCGAGTTAAAATCGTTTCACCATTCAATCAATGCTGACACTGAATGGATCTATGGCATTATAAAAACTACATGATTAGGTTCCACTTGATTAGTTAGGTCATTTAAGCATCTTTTAGCATCAATCAAGTTACAACGTAAAAACTTTAAACAATTTCTACACAGATAAGGACATAACACATCACCAGAACATATTTGAGCATATAAGATGTGATCTCATCACATTATCACATGATGCTTGTCATTCAACATAATTCTCATCACAAGGACCACATACTTTTTGGGGTAGCAACCCCTCATCTCATTACTTAGGAAATTACCATCGCATATAAGTCAATAAGCCATCACCAGGTCATAAGACCCATTTCCCTTCTTTTTCTGATGATACCAACAGCTCACATGCCTCATAAGGCCCATTCAAACATCTCATAAACACCATAGCTCTTACCTAGGCATGCATATCCACTTGTGTTACCTGCATGGTTAGGAACTTATAATAAGAAAGATAATACTTCACCATTACTATCATTCCATAAGGATTCATGTCATTAACATTACATCATTAGGGTTAGGGTTCTCTTTAACCAATTGGAGTTTACAAAGTTGGATCAAGAACCAACTTAGATCATCACTTCTATTATCACTATAAGGCGTGTTATGAAAGTATAGGTCATAGAGAACAACATTCCTTTATTATACACACAACCACCCCATAGGGTATCACATCATATCATGTAACCCTATCATCTACATGATGAAACATAACCACCACCACAAGGTATCGGTTAGACTAACATGGTGTATCAGTTGATACTTACCATGGGGTGTCAACTTGTCATCATCATTACATGTCGACTACCACTATGCTAGGCATAGAGACTAACCTTACAAGAGGGGTATCGGTTTAGACCATCTTGGTGTATGATGGGAAACACCACCTAAAGGTGTGACAGGAAACACCACCTAAAGGTGTGACGAGCAACACCACCTAACGGTGTGATGGGAAATACAACCTAAAGGTGTGAAGGGAAACCATAGGTATGTCAGGTTGTTAGGGTTAGGGTTCAGCAAAGCATCATTCTTCACCACTTCAAGGTATATCGGGCAACCCTACTTGATAGTGTGTCAGCCTCTTGCTCCACCAAGGGCGTCACAACTTAGCACCCAATGCCGACTAGCTCACACGACATCATCCTAGTCATAACGGCCTAGCAAGACACATCAGTTTAACCCCATCTAGGGCATGATGGCTAACTATGTCGATATCTATCGGTTTAGCAACCATATTAGTTTTGCATCCCCTAAGCCATGACGGGCTAACCTCCTCAACACATGTCATCCTAAGCATCTCCAAGTCATGATGACTTGCCACATGGTGTTTCGGTTTGTTGTACTGCAAGTCATGATGACTTACCATCAACATAGTGCATATACGTGCGTCAACTTAGTCATCTTCAACATTAGAAATATCGTCCACTAGTCCATCTACTAACATGGAAAGAAGGTGCAAAACATGTGCAACAACTTAAACAAAACCCTATCATCAAAACATTTCTCAAAACCACCAAGAACTACTAACATATAAGAGGTACACGATGTAGAGATAAGGATCAACATAAACATATGAAAGAGTGAAAATAACAAAGGAGGTTAAGAGTTATATAACTCGCCTCAAAGATCACCACCAAAATCCAAGCTCCAAAGTCAAGCTTCAAGCTCATGAGCTCAAGATAGAAGATGATCCACCAACTTGATCTCCACAACACCTCCAAAGGAAGAAGATGAGGCCAAGGTTAAGATGGATTAAGATGGAAAGAAGGTATCCAAGATCCATGGTTGAGAAGAAGAAGAAGAAAGAAGCTAGGGAAAATAGCTTACCAAGGTAGAATATGAAGGATGATCAAGGAACTCCACAAGTTGGGACTCATCCTCCAAGCTCCAAGAGAGACTCTCTTGCTCCTTAGGCTTCTCAAGGTCGTCCGCCAAGAAGGAGAGAAAGCAAGGATGGCCAAAAGGATTCTCTTACATGGAGAGAAAAAGGATTATATACTAGAGGGATGAGAGAGAGGTCATGGAAGAGTTTTCATCACCTTAGGAGCTTAGGTGACTCTTGTCCACGAAAAAGGAGCCACATGCACAACATCATGCAAGACATGGTGATAACGTCAAGGTTAGGTATTGCCCTCTTGGTCTCCTACCAAGGTCATGTCCGATACCATATCTACACACACCCAAAAACTGATAGGGAATAACCCTACACACTCACAAACTGATAGGGCACAACCCTACACTCACAAATCGATACACAACCTCTCCAAGACTCTCTAATCCAAGACAACACATCTAGATGCAAGACACACCTCACACATGTGTTGAAAACATCACCAAGGAGGTCACCACACAACCAAGACCCAAACAAGGTGCCCATATCTCTATCTCTCATCTAGATGATTCCAAGAGAGAGAAGGAACACTTTAGAAGTGGCAAACTTGCACATCAACCCCTACTCTGGGTGAATTGCAAATTGCACCAAAACCTCCCCACAAAACACAAACATCTTCCAAACAACCTCAAACAAGAAACTTAAGCTTTCTACAAGCCCAAGTTACATCTCAAATTATTAGAGAAAGGTTCCAAGAAACATTCATAGGAAAAACAAATAGGGTTATCCCAAAACGTCAGTCAGGATCCTTACAATAAGGGAGAAGAAGGTCAAATCTATGATGGTGATCAGTGGAAGTGAGTCCTAGGGAAAAGGCAAGGCAAAGAAGTGCTATGAGGCTAAGATTAAGCCCAAGTCTTCTACACTCAATATAAGGAGAAGGGTAAGTGTAAAAGGAATATGTCCTTTTCAATTAAAGGATAAAGAAAAGGTATGTTCCACCATTGTCACTTATTTAGACATTGGAAAGAACTAACCTCTTTATAGAGGATCTCAGGAAGAAGATGGAGATAGAGTTCTCTACTTCAGGACCTAAGAAGAAGTAAGCTAGAACTATATGGAGCAAGGGTTGTTGCCACTAGAGTTAAAGGTTGTCATTCATGGGCACATAATAGAATTAGTGAATTGCTATTATGTACTTTCCATTGATGAAAACATTGTATGTTTTGTATGACAAGAACATTATGTTTCATTTTAAAAGATATGATCTTTTATGGAAATACCCTATGTCTCACAAACTATACTTGATAGTTGTATAGACAAACATGTATCACATATATTGAATGGCTTGATAACTCAAACGTACTGAATACCTATAGCACTGTCATCTAGAGTGCATAAATGAAAAATGCATTTCTGGAATCCATATGATGGTTACATAGACTCTTTGGGTTATTGAACCAATAGAGGCATGCATGTCTCATTTGTTGTGCAATATGATAAAATTATCTTCACTAGATGTAGTGAGAGATTGACTATTCCATTAGGTCTAGTACATATTGATGTACATAGATCTTTTAGAATGAATTCTAAACGTAGTTACAAGTACCTCATTATATTTACTGATACGATCAGTAGATATTGACATTTGTATTTAATGAAATACAAGTTTGGATCTCTTGAAGTTTTCAAGAAGATCATAAATGACGAACGTAACTAACTTAGTAAAAGTATTAAGATACCTCAATATGATCAATGTTGAAATATGTAAACCAAGAGTTTGAGGACCTTTTGGGAGATTATTATAGTGTAGCATGATGAACTCCAACTGAAACACAATGATAATGTATCATTAGAGTGTATCAAAAAGAAGGAATCACATCGTGTTAAGTCATGGTGTGATTATCAACATATCTAGCTAATATTCCAATATTCTTTTTGGCACATGATTTACACTACAACCATGTACCATCTAAAACGGTTCAAAAGACACCATATGAAATATGGCATGGGAGGAGTACCAATGTATCTTTTATAGTGATTAGGGTTGAAAGCTTGTATAAGAAAATAGTTTCTTAAAATGACCTTATCCATAAATCACATGAATGATATCTTATTGAATACTACTTATATTCTAACCCGACAACAAAGTATTTGTTGCTAGGATGGCTGAATTCCTAAATGGAAATTATTTCCAAAGGAATCAATGGGAGTAAAAGTAGAACTCAAAATTTTCAAGACTAACTAGAAAACATAGAACCTAAAGAGGTACAATAGGAACAAGTAGAATCACAAGTTGTTGTCGAATCTAAAGTTCCTTATGCAACACATAAAACTCATAGTTACTAGTAGAACATGCCTTGAGTTTGAAAGATTATAGCTCAAGAAGGTAATAAGTTGATCATAGTGATGAGTCAACAACCTACCTAGAAAGTATTAAAGGACCAAAATCTGAGAAATGGCTTGAGGACATGAGATCAATGATGTACTCCATATAAACCAACAAGGTATGACCTTGGTGGATCCACCTAAAGGTGTAAAACCCATAGGGTGCATTTGGGTTTTGTAAGAAGACCAACATGGAAAGGTAAATTGGTTGCAAAGAGTTTCATACTAGTTCAAAGTGTTGAATATGATGAAGTCTTTTTGCCAATTACCATAGTTAAATCCATCTGGATCATGCTTGTCGTTGCAGCTTAGTATGACTATGAGATTTGGCATATGGATGTTAAAACTACATTCTTTAATTAGAATAATTAAGAGGATGTATATGTGACACAACCTAATGGCTTTATTAGTCCATTAATGCAAATAAAGTCTATAAGGTATAAAGGTCAATCTGTGGATTAAAGCAATCATCTTAGAGCTGGAATATTCTATTTGACAAGACAGTCAAAGGGTTTGACTTGACTCATAATGAATATGGAATTTGTGATTACAAAAGATTTAATGGGAGCATATTCATATTCCATATAACTATGAGAATAATGTCCTTATCCTATATATATTAAAATATGGCAAGGAAAGTACCTTCTATATGAAGGGTTTAAGCGAAGCATGCTATGTGATAGGAATTGAGGTCCATAAAGATAGATCTTGAAAACTTCTTGACCTAAGAAAAGCACATACATTGGCAAGATGTTGAAGCGTTCAATATGCAACACTCAATGACAGAAATTGTGTCCATATTCCATGGAGTTAGTCTCTCAGGATCCTAGTGTCCCAATTCTTATGAAGAATAGGAACACATAGATAGATTCCATATGCATTCACAATTGGATCTGTCTTGAATGCAATCATATGTACTTATCACGTTATCTCGTATGTATTGGACATGACAATATGATATCCACTCATCATATGTATTGACATGATGAGAAGACATATATATGTTGACTCAAGGTCTAAATTGACTAAACCCTTGTTTTGATGATGACTAAACCATTCCAATTAATTGTGTCTTATGTCTCTACTTGAGTGATTTCAGATTAGGTATAGGCACACTCCAAATGCCCTAACTTGTGCATCTCAACTTGGAGAAAAGACAAGTCAAAGTCCATACAAGTGCATGTTTTTGTAATATGATGTAAATCCATTAGAATCATGTTGTAAATCACTCGTAATGATTGTATGACTTGTAATTAAGCTTAGAAAAAATCAGGAGCACTTAGATCGAATGATTAAGCACTCAAAAGCCATTTCCCAAAATGCACATCAGGTTGTTCATCGGTCGAGTTGCAAACTCGACCGATCCTGATTGGAACTTGAAAATGACTTTTGATCGGTCGATTTTACACTTCACAGAACTCGACCGATCCCTCTACTAACCAAAACTGATTTAAGTGAATCGGTCGAGTTACCCCAGGACAAACTCAACCGATGGCCTAAATTGGTCTTGTCTTTTAGTGGGATCAGTCGAGTTACCTTTACTAAAACTCGACCAATTGCACTGTACGGAAAAGTGCAGAAAAGTGTTTCTAGCCATTGTGGATTTGCAACAAGTGAAAATATATCTGTTGCAAGCCACAAAACGTCTAGTTTTCATTCTCAAGTGTTCCCAAAGTCTAAGAGGCATCCCCATCTATATATAGGACCCCTTGGGCTTCATTCTAAGGTTGAGCATCAAAGTAAAACTCTATGTGAGGTTCCTATTCTATAGTTGAGTGCTTCCTACAGCCTCCTCTCTCTCTAAGCTTAATCACTTGCTACATTCATTACAGTGAGTAGGAAATCTATAAGAGAGCTAGTACTACATGTATATCTTGTGAGGCTATCACTTATACCACCTTCCTATCTCTCATTTCAACTATGAAGATGAAGGTTCTCTCTCTTGGCTAAGAGAGGTGAAGAAGAACAAGGGAAGGAGTTCCTTGGTGAAGATTAAGGTTGAAGACTTGGAGCTAGAGTGGGTAAGCCCTTGGTGAAGGCACAAGACTCCTTGCTCAAGTGGGCAAGTCCTTGGTGGAAGCTTCTCCGAGTGAAGGTGAAGTCAAAGACTGAAGATCCAAGAAGTGTGGGTGAACCCTACAAGGTTGAAGACTTGTGCAAGAGTGTGTAAGTCCTTGGTGAAGGCCGAAGACTCCTTGTAAAGTGGGTAAGTCCTTGGTAAGGTTGAACACTCTTTGTATTGGATAGGTAAGTCCTTTGGTTGGTCATTTATTGCATCTCTTATAATGAATATAATGAAGGTGCAAGGTTATGAAATCCTAGAGGTTGACCTCTCTAGGTAAGTGGACTGACTCACTTCTAATTTGAATTGTGGAACCACTCTAAATAGCTTGTCTACTTGTGTATGTTCAATCTCTCTCTCCCTTGATATGCATGTTTTAGTTGCACTCAAATTTCCTATTTAGAAACCTTATCTTGTGATATATCTTGAAGGTCTAATGAATTTTTTTTAAGTGCATTAAGCTCTATTCACCCCCCTCTAGAGCATCTAATCACCCATCTAGGATCCAACAATTGGTATCATAGTGGGTCTTCTCCAAGCATACTTCCACAAGTAGGAGAAGATGGGTGACTACCAAGGAGGAAGATACTTGATCAACCTTCCAATCTATGATGGGAGCAATTTCCTCTATTGGAGAAGAAGGCTTCAATTCTACATCCAAGGATCAAGTCTTGAGATGTGGCAAATGGTGAATATCCCATACAAGTTACCAAAGACAAAGATTGAAGAATGGGATGAAGCTACCTTGAAGAAAGCAACCTTGAATGCTAGAGCCATGCACATTCTCTATGCCTCCATGACCCCCACTGAGTTCAACCGGATTTCTTTATGTGAAACAACCTATGAGGTATGGAGAAAGCTATGCATAAATTATGAGGGGACATCTCAAGTGAAGGAAACCAAAGTCTACATGCTCAAAGGGCTGCTTGAGAACTTCAATATGGGAAAGGAGGAGAAGATAGCCAACATGTACTCAAGGATCAATACCATTGTGAATGGTCTTGTTGTTCTAGGACATCCTATGAGTAGAGGAGAGATCAACTCTAAGATCCTTAGAACTCTTCCCAAGAGGTGGGAACCCAAGGTGACTTCCATTGAAGAAGCAAGGTCTCTTAGGGATGTTCCTATTGAAGAGCTCATTGGAAATCTACAAGCACATGAGGCCACACTTGACAAGAGGGAGGAAGTAGAAAGACAAGAAGAGAAAGAACATAAGAGAATGAAGAAGGCCGAAATCAAAGCTCAAATCAAGGCTATTGTTGGTCAAGCTTCTCCATCCTCTCAAGTTGAAGAAGATGCCATGTACTCCAAGGGTGAATTCTACAAAGGCAAAAATTCCTCCTCCATCTATTGCCTCAAGTGTGGAAAGAAGGGTCACTTCAAGATAGATTGTCTACAAGGCAAGAAGATCCATATTCACAAGAGAAGAGAAGTACAAGAAGAAGGAGAAATGGCACTCAAGCTTAAGTGACTCCTCCTACTCAAGATCAAGTGGCTCTTCCAACTCAAGCTCAAGTGAAGAATCAAGTGAAGAGTCAAGTGGAAGATCAAGCTCTAGTGAAGAAGGAGAATGTCATTTTGCTCTCATGGCATCAACAAGTAAGGACTCAAGTGAGGTAAATCTAAAATATTTAGATAAAGAATCTTTGATTGCTATTATTCATGATACTTATGCCTCTCTTAAGTCTTATAAAAGAAAAAAGAAAAAGCTTGCTAGAATTGTTGATAATATGCATGTAGAACTAGATGATCTTGAACATGCTAATTCTTGCTTGCTTCATGACAAAAATGCTTGTCTTAGCCAAGTAGACTCTCTTAAACTTGAAAATGCTAGTTTTCTTGATAAGATTAGATTTCTAGAAGCTCAACCTCTCACACCTAGTTCTAATGAAGAGCATACTTTAGTTGTTGATACTCTCATGCATGATATTGATGTTCTTAAATCTAAAAACAAAGACAAAGATTTTGTTTTGCAAGGAGTAGAATCTGGAAAAGGTGTTTATCTTTCTAAGATTGCTTTTCTTGAAACAAAAAATGATTCCTTGCTTGATAAAATCAATATGCTTGAATCATGTTCTAGTTCTACTAGTAGAGAGAATAATGTTGCTGTTCATCATATTGATAGAGATTCTTATTTTACTAAAGCTCTTTGCTTAGAAAATGATCTTTTGCATGCTAGAGATAATATCAATCATTTGTCTTCTACTATTGCTTCTCTTATGCATGATAATGATAGTTTGAGATATTCTTTGCAAAGATTCTTAGTTGGTAAAAAGAATCTTAATGATATCCTACACCATACTACCAAACAAATTGGAAGACATGGTTTGGTTTATGATGGTAGCCAAAGGAACAACAAAGGAAAAGGACCTCCAATCTTTCATGGAAAATCCTCTAGTTCCAAGGCTATGGGCACATGCAACTATTGCAATGATATTGGCCATTATTCTACTTGTTATCCTTTTAGGAAAGCACCCAAGAGAAATAGGACTTGGGTTGCTAAGCTAATCCCTACGGACCCAAAAACATGATTGGGGACCATTTCATCTTTCTTCTTGTAGGTACTTGCAAATGGATTGACTTGAGCCATTGAATTGTAAATTGACTTCTCAATCCACATGAAAGAAGAAAGGTGAGATGTATATGAGATGAAAACAAGTGGAAAAGAAATGGTAAGCACAAAGGTAATGTTTTTCTTGCTTATAACCAATCCTAACTTGTTTTTGTCAAGATAGTGTGCACTATACATATGATTTTTAAGTCAAAAGTGGTATATGTTGGATAAAATGGACATTATGATAAATCCCTTTGTTTCGATGATGACAAACATTTCATTCTTGATATCATAATGTCTTATCTCAACAAAATCGAGCTCTAATTTGCATAAACTCTTTTGCTTGAAATTGATTGAAAGTTCTGAACATATTCCAGAAACTTGGTCGGTCGAGAATCTGTCGACCGAGTGAACATTCGGTCGGGAAATTGTCGACCGAGCATGTCACTGATTTTCAGACTGCTGTAAAATTGCTGAATTCTTTTGAAATTGATCAAAATTGCTATCTATTTGTGATTAATGACTGTACAATAAAGTATAAATCATGGACATCATCCTAGAAAGTTTATATGAGATTAATTTGGTTTACTCTCTAAATAATTTAAGTCAAAAACTAAAATTATGCTTAGTTTAAAGGAAATTTCTGTAAGCTTTTTTTGTTCTATCATTACGTAGGCAAGTAAAATGATTCATTGGTGAAATATCTCTTAGAAATGCTTGAAAAGAGCACAATGTTAATAAAACTTTTTCAATTGATATCTTTAAAAGATTTTCATCATGCTTTCATGTTTTTCACATGCATCAAAAATTGATGCTTAAATGGAAATCTGCAATTTATGCCTCTTGGTTGAAATATAATTTGACCAAGGGGCGCTATGGTCGTAGTCAAGGGCGACCTAAAATAAGCTTTGACAAAATGCTTATTTGGACATTATTCTATTATACTTAATCTTAGTATACTTTTGATAAAGGTCAAAATCAAAATTTAAAATCATTTGTGACCTTAGAAGCCTTAAATTGCTTTAAATTGTAAGATTAAGGGGGAGATCATAAAAACAAATTCGATTATTTGATCAAGAAGCTTACAAAAATATTGTAAATATCATTTGAAGCTTGTTAACAACCTTAGTATTTTTTTTTTACTCTTGATTATGAAGAAATCCATGAATTTCATAAAAATGATATATCTTATTCTTAAAGGAACTCTCTAAACAAATCAGGGCTTAACATCCCTTGCATTTGGTTAGAGACATTTTTATGTATTTTAAGATTAACGGATTCTCATTTAATTTAGGGCTTAACATCCCTTGATAGATGAGAAATCAATATACATTCATCATAAGCTTAAGGGAATCTCATATCATTTCAAGGCTTAACATCCTTTGCAAATGATTGAGAAACAAATTGTGGATAAATTAGACAAAAATGATATTAAACCCTTGTTCCTAATAAGAATATCTATTTAAGGGGGAGCATAATATAAAATTAAGGGGGAGAAGAAAAATAAAATATTCAACTCGGATATCTTTTTGAAATGACAAAGGGGGAGAAAGAATATAAAATCAAAAATATAAATAAGTTTCATAACATCGTGGTTAGCACTCACTTGCAAAACAAGAATGGCTACAAAAGGTAATCGTCAGGTATGAAACTCACATGCTTTATATTTCCTCATTTCATATTTAGGAAATGTTTGTCATCTTCAAAAAGGGGGAGATTGTTGGATAAAATGGACATTATGATAAATCCCTTTGTTTCGATGATGACAAACATTTCATTCTTTTTGATCTAACGTGCTACTTGAGTGTTGCAGGAATTAAGAGGATGACAAAGCTCTAGGGAAACTATACGCTTGAATGATTGCAAAAGTCATACAATGTAATCAATTGTAAACTTGTACAAATATATAATGTACAAGTAATTAGATTTCATGTAAATCAAGCGTTAGATCTTCCCTAGCCAATCACCACACTTAGATAGGTCATCCCTTTCAATAGTGTCACACATGCACATTCATACACACACTCAATGCCTTAATTGAAAGATTAAAACAGGGTCAATCTCGGTCGACAAATTCCTCGACCGAGACACTCTCGGTCGACAAACTCCTCGACCGAGAATGACCCAGGTAGCCGTTAGAGGTAGTTGGCAGTTGGAGATGAACGTTGCGAACACTTGATCCAGAGTGCCTGTCGGTCGACAAATCCTCGACTGAGTAGGTGTCTCGGTCGACAAGTCCTCGACCAAGATGGACTCTGACAGCAACTGCAGAATTAATTAACTAGCCGTTGCTAATGCACCTAACTTGTACCTAACGGCTAGTTAAGCACTTAGAACCCCCTAGAAAGTGTCTAGAATGTCCTTAAGCACTTGTAGGTCATTCCTATAAATAGGACATGCCTTAGGACACCTAAATATACCTAAGATACACTTGTGCTATACTTGAGCTTGAATACACATTGGCAATACTGTTTTGAGCAATAGAGCAATTCCTACATTTGCTATTCATTCCCATTGCTCCTATTTCGTGTCCTATAGGCTAACATCTCCTTACCACAGCACTTACACTTCTACACTCATTGGTTAGGAGATCGATACGCTTGATATAGGCAAATCAAGCCTTGTGCTTCAAAGGATATGTTGTAATTTCTATTTTCCTTCTTATTCCTTTTTATCCTTTGTATTCTCCTTGCTACTCCTAGGGTTGGAGGCTGCTGATTGGAGAAGGTTCTTCTCGGAGGAGAAGGTGGACTTCAAGCTACTTCAAGAAGGCTATCGCACGGGAAGCTACTTCAAGAAGGCTATTGCAACGGGAAGCTACTTCAGGAGGAAGGCTGCTTCAAGGTGGTGCAATTACTTCTAGGTGAAGGCTGCTTCAAGGTTGGGCGATTACTTCTAGGTGAAGGCTGCTTGAAGGGTTTAGGGAGAGAATTGTAATTTTATGTAAAGTCCTTGCGAGGTAATAAAATTAAATTCTTTCCAAATCCCGGTTGGGTAAGCAACCGGGTAGTGGACTGACAACTTTAGTATTTGCTAAAGTTGGAACCACTCTAAATCCTTGTCCCCTTGTCCAATATTTTGTGGTTGGTTGTTTGAGTTTCAGTAATTGTTAAAATTATCTTTAAAACTATATTCACCCCCCCCTCTAGTAGTTTTTCAGTATATTTGTGTATCTCTTCACACTCTTGCTTAAAAACTATTTCAAATGCTTTTATAGTGCATTACTAACTTCCTTATATATGTTTGGATATGTTTTGTATTTAGCATGTCTCGAAATATGTTTTTATGAAATATATGTGCTACTTGATAGCAGCTCTGTCAGTCGAGTTTTTCTTGTTTGAAACTCGACCGATAGGCACCAATGGGTGTTGCCAACAGCTGTCATCGGTCGAGTTGTCAATACACAGAACTCGACCGAAAACACTGTGCACAGAATACACAGTTGGCTTATTGAATGAGAATTTCCCTCTCAACTAGATTTTCTCAACCGATAGCCTTATTCTTTGGCACTCTCATTTGGTACCTTTATATATGCATATTTCCAAGTTCTAAATTTCCTATCTTGCTTACAACTCTGTCTCTCTAATTGCTCTATTTTGGCATATCTATATCTTGAAATTACTTGCTTTGAGTTGTTTTGTAGGTTTTGATGATGATCTCTTTGGATCTTTTGGTTTGTATTAAATTGCTTCCGTTATGCTCTAACTTTCTACATCTATATAGGTGTATATCTTGCTTTGATACAACTTTGAGGTTCTTAATGGCAATCATCCTTTGGTAATGATGCATATTTTTTATATGAGTTATATCCCTTCATGCTTCTAAAATTGCATATCACTTTGTTTGGATATATCTCTACATCTACTCATAGCTTGCTTTATCTTGTGTATCTTTTGTTATCTATTGCTATGACCTAGATCCTACTAGTAGTCCTAACTTGTGATAACATCTACTAGTAGTTCACATACATGTAGTTCTAACCTTGTTTATAATTGGTATCTTTGCTCATCTAGTGGTATTTCACTATATGCTATGATTGTGTCTTGTCTCATACATGCTCAAGCTTGTTCCTTGAATTGTATATCTACTATCTTGAGTTGCTTGCATAACTTTATGATGCAGGGTACATAAATCTACATTGTATGTAGAAATTGGAGTATTTTTTTTGGATTTCATGCAACTTTTTCTCCAGTTTCAGTTTTTGGTGCAAGACTAGTGTTTTTCATGCAGAAACAACCTTCTGAGCAAGGCTCATCGCTTAGCCATGAGCCCTGATACTTTTTGGGAAAATTTTGTCATCTTGAGGGTCAAAATTGTGTTTTATTATTTTTCTGCAACACTTTATCTTGCTTTTTGGGTTGTTCAAGTGCATGCTTTAACTTGCTTTTCTTTATATGCTTGGACAAGCCCCTATATGTTCTCTTCTACTCTCCTCATATAACTTTTGTTATCTCCTTTCTCTTAACAAGTGGTGTTTCTTATTTCTTCATAACCCCACTTTTTGAAATGACAAAGGGGGAGAAAGGTATGTCTTCTTTTGACAAAACAGGGAGAAGGCATGTCCTACATGAAGAGGAGAAGCATGTCCATGTAAAGAGGAGAAGGTAAATGAGAAAAGACATATATGTGTAGAACATATATGAGTAGAAGACATAGTATTCTATAAATGTTATGAAATCTAACCATGCAGGAGAAATAGTATCAATGGAGGGGGAGTATGAGAACTCTACTCGCATAAATTGAGGGGGAGCATATGAACACAATTCTATTGAAACCCCTAGGTTTCTCCTAAGGTATGACTTTAATTAAATGCTTTCAATACATTTATGGAATGGTTTGTCATCTTCAAAAAGGGGGAAAATGTTGACTCAAGGTCTAAATTTACTAAACCCTTGTTTTGATGATGAATAAACCATTCCAATTAATTATGTCTAATGTCTCTACTTGAGTGATTTTAGATTAGGTATAGACACACTCCAAATTCCCTAACTTGCGCATCTCAACTTGGAGAAAAGACAAGTCAAAGTCCATACAAGTGCACATTTTTGTAATATGATGTAAATCCATTAGAATCATGTTGTAAATCACTTATAATGATTGTATGACTTGTAATTAAGCTTAGAAAAAATCAAGAGAACTTAGATTGAATGATTAAGCACTGAAAATCCATTTTCCAAAATTCACATCAGGTTGTTCATCGGCCAAGTTGCAAACTCGATCGATCCTGATTGGATCTTGAAAATGACTTTTGATCGATCGAGTTTACACTTCACAGAACGACCGATCCCTCTACTGACCAAAACTAATTTAAGTGAATCGGTCGAGTTACCCCAGGACAAACTCGATCGATGGCCTAAATTGGTCTTTTCTTTTAGTGGGATCAGTCAAGTTACCTTTATTGAAACTCGACCAATTGCACTGTACGGAAAAGTGCAGAAAAGTGTTTCTAGCTATTGTAGAGTTTCAACAAGTGAAAATATATCTGTTGCAAGCCAGAAAATGGCTAGTTTTCATTCTGAAGTGTTCCCAAAGGCTAAGAGGCATCCCCAGCTATAAATAGGACCCCTTGGGCTTCATTCTAAGGTTGAGCATTCAATGCAAAACTCTATGTGAGGTTCCTATTCTATGGTTGAGTGCTTCCTATAGCCTCCTCTCTCTCTCTAAGCTTAATCACTTGCTACATTCATTAGAGTGAGTAGGAAATTTGTAAGAGAGCTAGTCCTACATGTATATCTTGTGAGGCTCTCACTTCCACCACCTCCCTATCTCTCATTTCAACCATGAAGATGAAGGTTCTCTCTCTTGGCTAAGAGAGGTGAAGAAGAATAAGGGAAGGCATCTGTTACGTCTGTCTCGTGAAAACAAGATTAACTAATGCGGAAGCGTTCACTAAGCAGCGGATTACCGAAAATCACTAAAAATTAAAACCTTTTTATCAAAAGATCCATTGAAGGAAAACTTTCTCACATAGAACCAAAGTAACATATTTACATTCTTGTTCACAGGTACATATTCTGTATCATCTCCTTTTGAGAATTACAAGCATTAACTGTTCTGTCAAGCTAAACACAGGCAGTATAAAATCTCGAGGCACTAAGCCAAAATCTCAAAAGCACTAACTACTACTCCGAGGACCTGAGAGTACAGAGACGACACATAGGACTCTATTTACATCTATACTAGGTATAACAGTAAGTGTCTCCACCTGAGACTTCACTGCTGTCCCTGCTGTTGTTGTTGTTGTCCTTCACCTACTGAAGGATTCTTGCCACTTCACCCGCGTCCACCTAAAAATGTAGTCCCCACGGGGGTGAGACAATTGTAAATTGCCCCAGTGAGAAATATAACTCTCCACTAGAAACATTATTATTACAGCTTAAGAAGATAATTGTGCACATAGGATTCATAACTAATGGACAGCAGCTAATTCAATGTCTAACTGATTAGAATATTATTCTTATCTAAGAACATTGTAGCTGTAACTTGAATGAACACCATGTCACTTATCCTTTAAGGAATATGAAGAACATGTATAACATTTATTCACTATAGAATCATCACCACATCATTAACTCTCTTTAGGCTTAGACCATATATCTAATACCTGTTATTGTCATAGTGGAGTCATTGCATGTAGCCATACTTTTCTCACAAAGTATTGGGATCTTAATCCCTCAACTCATCAAGTACATTTCCACCTCTTAACAGGTTCATCATCATAATTATAGAATCAGAGTATTTGAACCCTTATCTCATCATAGAACAGTTGTTACCACTTATTAGGTAACTTAATACTTTCATATCATCTGACCAAGGACATCATGATTCTTGCTACATAAGGTATTGCACATAATACACTAAGTTCAATGATTCTTACTACACAAAGCATATGAAGGCATATAAAGCCTATAAAACATTCTCAATAACAAAGCATCGTAGTTCATACCTGTCTATGCTCATCTTTTCATCATATCTGCATGATTAGTAATCATGATACAATTACATATCAGTATCATGCAATACAAGGGTTATCATATTACATTCATAACCCATTAGTCTGTATTTGAGCTTCACACAGGATTACCCTGTGTTAGAATTTCACATAGTAACACCTTGTATTAGGGTTCACATAGCATTAACTTGTCATAGGATTTCACATAGCATTACCTTGTATTAGGGATCACATAGCATTGACTTGTATTAAAGTTTCACATAGCATTACTCTGTATCAGGGTTCACATAGCAAGGAATCAATATGAATAATCATAAGTATTCAATAATACTCTTTATTCTCATCATTCATCATTAAATGAATTATCAACACACAACATGAGTTTCTCTCTCATCTTTACCAGAATATGATCACATCATAGTTTATATGTTTGAACTAACCTTTTCATAAGGCATGCTAGCCTACATTCAACAGGGTGCATTACATCTCAATGTAACCATTGACATGACACACCTCATGTATCATTCATCCAATTATATTGAACTTATAACACATCAAGGTATACTAGTATTGGGGTGTTGGATGTGGTATCTATCATATCATGATGTATCACTTCCCTCAACACCTTTATCTTACTTGAGTTCGTACACTTAGTTTGTATTAGGGTATTCCCCATCCTAATACTTTATGCTCCAGATCATCACATTTATCATGTAATGTATTGGTCATGATTCATTTACTTAGAAAATACAACCATTGCCAATATTAAGGATTTATCCTTAAGTTAGGAACTAACAAAATGGCCATGTTAGGTCACTTACAAATCAGTTTCAAGTCAATATTAGAGCACCACGGTCGTGCAACCAAGAACGGTCGTGCGAGGGGAAGCCACCACGGCCGTGCTACCTTGCACGGTCGTGCAAAGGGAAGATACCACGGCCGTGCTACCTTGCACGGTCGTGCTACATAAGATCACTACATGATTCTTATTTATATATGAATTCTAATCTTTCATCCTTTCAACTTGATTAGGTCACATCAACCCTTCAGTCAAGTACATACAACTATGATTATCCGAGTGCATCAAGTTATTGATCCTATAAGCAATTAAGAATTCATCCCTTAATTGATACTAATAACTTAGTTACTATTAGGGTTTCATCCTTTGTACCTTTATTGATTATCATTACTAATCATTATTGGATCAATAGAACATTCATCATCTTAATTCTCAAAGATTCAATCACATTGGACCTCCATTACCTAAGGTGTCCAATTGAATTTGGGTTTTCAATGTTGATTCCTTCAATCATTGAATTCATGGAACCAATCATCAATTGGACGTATACTGATACTTCAATTGAGTTAAATAGGTCAGAATTCAACCTATTTGAACCTTAATTAACCCTCAATTGGTATTCAATTAGGGTTTGATTCAATTGAATTAGGGTTTGGAATCGATGATCCTTCAATACTAATCAATGCAAGACTAGTTACTTTGAAACCATAGAACCATCATCCAAATTGGGTATGACCTGACCCCAAACGGTCTTGAGGTCATATGGATGACCTCCAAACGGTCTTGAGACCATTTTCCCATCATATCATCAAAATACAAGTCAACCAATTAAGGTTTGGATCATTGGATTGAACACCAAATCAGCAATTTATTGCAAATCAACTTGGTACCTTTAGACCTTCATACACCTAACCATACTCAACCCTAGACCTCCAAACGGTCTTGGGTGACCACCAAACGGTCTTGATACCGTTTGGATGATCTCCAAATGGTCTTGAAACCGTTTGGATCATCGAACCTTTGGATTCTAGTGAAATTCCATCAAGGATTGGTCTATCGAGTTCATCAACAAATCAGCACTTAATTGCAATATGATTTGGTACCTTTGGACCTTCAAATGGTCAACTATACTTAACCCCAGACCTCCAAACGGTCTTGGGTGATCCCCAAATGGTCTTGAGACCGTTTGGGTGATCCCCAAATGGTTTTGAAACCGTTTGGGCTAATCGACCCAAAACATCATCTCATTCACCTGCAAAATCAGCACTTAGCTGATTAGGGTTCATACCACATCTTTGGATCTTCAACCACATATCCATACTTGACCCTAGACCTCCAAACGGTCTTGGGTGACCCCCAAATGGTCTTGAGTCTGTTTGGGTGATTCCCAAACGGTTTTGAAACCGTTTGGGCTAATCAACCCAAAATCTCAAATCAACTCATTGGAATTTCAGTACTAATTCCAATTAGGGCTTGCCTAATTGATTAGCATTCAACTCATTATTTCTTAGGAATTAACCCCTAAAATTTTGTGAGTCATTAAAAAACATAATTAGGATCAGGATTCTAAAACGGTCAACCCTTGGTCAATGATATCAAATGGTGTTGAAACCGTTTTCCCAAAAAGGTCAAGTTAATCAAGCTGAAAAATCAGTACTTAATCCAATTAGGTTTGCCTAATTGATTAGCCTTCAACTCATGATTCCTTCGGAATTAACCCCTCAAATTTGGTGAGTTATTAACCAACATAATTAGGAACAGTAATCGCAAACGGTAAACTCTTTGTAAACCATCTCAAACGGTTTTGAAACCGTTTTCCCAAAAAGTTAAATTAATCAAGCTGAAAAATCAGCACTTAATCCAATTAGGTTTACCTAATTGATTAGCCTTTAACTCTTGATTCCTTGGGAGTTAGCCCATAAAATTTGGTGAGTTATCAACCAACATAATTAGGAACAGTAATATCAAACGTTCAACCCTTGGTCAACCATATCAAACAGTTTTGAAACCGTTTGCTCCTAAACGGTTTGCAAACCGTTTGGTCACCAAACAGTTTGGTGAAACCGTTTGGTCCCAACTTCCAAACTGTTTGCCCAAGATATTTGGGGAGGTGTGTGCTTAATATGATGTCATCATCATCAAGATTCGTCCCTGAAGTTCTAACAACTTCTGATTTCATGAATTAATCAATTTCAACCAGCAACTAATCAAGATAATGAAGGAATTATTGAAATTACAAGATTAATGGTTGAATAACAATGTAAAAGGGTTCAAGTTATAAAACCCACCTCAAATCTGGTCTCCAAGCTCCACGCTACACGTCTATAATGGTTTATGAAGCTTATCCAACTATTACAAGGCTCAAATTCAAGATTTGAAGTGAAATGATCGACTAGAATTGAAGATTGAGTGAAGAAATGAAGGAATTACACATTGTTTTATGATTTTCATCATGAAATCATGAAGAACGAAGATCAAAGGCTTACCAACAGGTTGGGGACGTGATCCCTGCTGTCCTTAGCCTTCTTGGTAAGTTTTGCAAGAAAGGAGAAGAAGTGGGGTCATAAAAGCCTTTCATTTGGCTTGGAAAAGGTACTTTTATAAGAAAATTGAGGAGAGAGAAGATACTTTATAAAAGTCTTTTAATTCCAAAATTGTTGCCACCACTTCCCCCTTGGTTTCTTGCATGAAAGGGAATCTCTATCCCCACCGAACTCCCTTCCATTATCCATGAATTAAGGGAAAAGAAATTAATCACCTTAACCCTTATAATAAGAATATCCTTATTTGAGTGGAAATTCTTTTTCTTATAATAATGGTGAGTGGAATTTCACCTCCTTAGGATATGCTCGTTCCTTTGCAAGGCTTTAGGATTATCCACACACATCTGAATCCTACCATTTTAATTTTTGTTGAAGGCCCTTTAATTAATACATTCATTTTTGCCATAAATTGGATTAGGGTTTCACTTAGGATTAAATCTTGATTATTTTAATATCAAGATTATCTATCCTTCATCTTAATTCAAATGAGAAGTCCCTCTCATTTTATTTGCTCTATATGATTCCAAGAAACATTAAGGACCTTATTGAAGTGGTAATTTGCATATTGAACCCTAGGTTTTGGGTAAATTACACATTACACCAAAACTGGGTTTTAATGCACAAGGATTGCTTTACAAGCTTAAACTTGATGCCCAAGGTTGTAAAAACCATACCACTACATCATATTCATTCTTATGATGTCTCAACATCAGAGGAATATCTTATCATGCAACATTTGCAATTTAACCCCTCAACTTGGGTAATTTGCACTTTAGTCCAAAATAAGCAAACATTGCTTCAACATTGTTCAAACAGGACCAAAATTGAAACATAAGTTTCTCATGAGCTCTAATTACTCTTCCCAAGATAAGATTAAGAATATACTCAACCTTATTAAGCAAAACATCTAGGGTTAATTCATAACCCAGGTTAGGGATGTTACAACGTCCCTTGGTGAAGATCAAGGCTGAAGACTTGGAGCTAGAGTGGGTAAGCCCTTGGTGAAGGCAGGAGACTCCTTGCTCAAGTGGGTAAGTCCTTGGTGGAAGCTTCTCCGAGTGAAGGTGAAGTCAAATGCTGAAGATCTAAGAAGAGTGGGTAATATCTACAAGGCTAAAGACTTGTGCAAGAGTGGGTAAGTCCTTGGTGAAGGCCGAAGAATACTTGCAAAGTTGGTAAGTCCTTGGTAAGGTTGAAGACTCTTTGTATTAGATAGGTAAGTCATTTGGTTGGTCATGTATTATATCTCTTACAATGAATATAATGAAGGTGCAACATTAAGATATCCTAGAGGTTGACCTCTCTAGGTAAGTGGACTCTCACTTCTAATTTGAAGTGTGGAACCACTCTAAATAGATTGTCTACTTGTGTATGTTAAATCTCTCTCTCCCTTGCTATGCATGTTTTAGTTGCACTCAAATTTCCTATTTAGCAACCTTATCTTGTGATATATCTTGAAGGTCTAATGAATTTTTTTTTAGGTGCATTCAGCTCTATTCACCCCCCCTAGAGCATCTAATCACCCATCTAGGATCCAATAATATATACCTACCTAGAAATCTTATATGTATTAGACATGACAAGAAGCTATATGTCAGATACCGGTAAAAGTCAGTGAACTACCATAAAGAACATCTTTAGGTGCTTGTGAAGAACTTAAAGGATTTTTTCCTTATTTATGGTAATAAGGAAGAGTAGGATGCAAAGGGTAAAAATAGTCACAATCTAAATTTATGTTTGACAAAAAATGAAAATTATAATCTAGAAAGGGTTCTGAGCTAATGATAGTTGTTCGAATCTACAAAACAAGCTAAATGTCTTTGTGTTATAAGAACAATAGATGATACTGTATGGATTAAAAGTTCATATGGGTGAACTTGTGTGAGGTTCCAACCATTGATGTCACAGTAGCAATATTGATGACAACAATAGAGCTACTAGTTAGGTTGGGAATCTCAAGTAGTATAGTACGACACTTCCATCTCATACGAGTATCGTACAACAAAGAGATGAGAAAATTGCAAAATACCGACTTAAGGCAAACATTTCTTAACCTGATATAAAAGCACTTGTATAGAAAAAGCATGAAAGTCATGTTAGGTCACTCGGGATGAGATCTGTGGGTGATTGGCTCTAAGTGCAAATGGGAGTCTATTGGTATGTATGCCCTGAGAGCCAATCATATGATGATTGGGATGAGGCACTAGATACATGATTTGATAATTAATAATAAAAGGCAAGCTTACAATTTATTATGTTTCGTTAAGTTATGAGATAATGATGGAACACTATAAATATCTAGAGAATAATATTACTCAATGACGTATGTCTTCAAGTTTTGGCCTTGTTGAAATGAGATAATAAGGATCTTAAGAGTACATATACACATTCTCATTATGTCCTTAATCCTTTGTTATTGTGGAAGGTTGATAGACAACAATAACACATAAGATCAGAGTGTCGGTTGGTTGATGACACAATCTTGTGAGTCATGATATGGCTATATCAAATTATGCACATATACATGTTATGGAAAAATGTATTAGACAATCCCACTGTGAGACTGACACATGGAAGCCATCTTTAGGGAAGCCATAGTCAGTTCTCATAGTGATGGTGGTGGTTGTGGTTCTTAGACCTGAAATCACTGCACTCATCACATGTCATTGGGTACACTTTGACATCATCAAACATAGTCCTCAAACATGGGTTGTTATAACAGTGATGATTGGGTGACATTGACGCATGGGGACATGTTGTGAGTGATAGAGATGGATTTGTCCCTCCTATAGGAATATGATATCCAAGGCCTCTTGATTAATGAAATTGAGAGAAAAGTATGGCCATACACATGTGAGCCAATATGTGATATTGAGCTTACATATATTGCATGCAGTTTGGTCTGGTTTGAGGAACACGATTGAAGAATAATGAGGATGACTACTCCATGCCTCTAGCTCCATCTGGATATTAGTGACAAAGGAACTATACAAACATTGTAACACCATACATAGATTGTAGGTTGAAGTTGCTACCCAACTTTCTATTCACTTGACTAGAAATAATGTGTGACTAGGCACCGCTCATTGCTTATGATGTCATAAGCTAGTTATGGACATTCACTGTCAACGTTATATGGGACCTATAGGGTCACACATATAGGAAATCATATAGAAGAGGAGTTTGATCTTGAATGATAATTGAATTGATTACTAAAGTGTTTAGGTATTTCAATTCACACAACAGATCACCTGACTAGACTGCCAAATGATCGGTTCAAGTGTTGAGACTATTGTTTGGAGTGACAGGCTGATTGTATTATGCATTGGTTGGAATTCTACCTAACCTAGGCTGCAAGACGCCCATTTCACCTGTGTGAGATGGCCATATGGTACGGTGTGATATGCCCGTCTCATTCACACCAGATGCATATTTCTAGGGTGCAATTAGATTGCATAAAGGATTGGTGTTGACGCCAAGTTAAGTACTAATTGGAATTGAACTGCCAACATATGTGCAAAACTGGAAAGTGCAAAACACACGTTTCACTTAGTGAAACGACCGTATCTCTTAGAAAAATGACCGTCTCACTGGGCGGGATGACCATATCAGTGCAAGTAGGTTGTGAAACTTCCATAATTGTTGTGAAAATTCAAGATCTTCCGACCCCTTCCACTCCCGCTTTAGTCCCACATTGACTGGGGACTAGGATCCCCAACCCTAACCCCTCTTATATATAGAGGGGTACTGGGGGCTTCCCAGAACACACTTACTACACAGACAATTGAGAATCAATTACTCTGACAATTGTTGTCCTCTCCAGTTGTGGTAAACACGAGAGCCCAGACAAGTCCTACCCAACTAGGGAGGGATAGCCACGGGAGAAAAACAATTGAAGATCATTGTTGTGGGAGAGAATGTTGGTGACTCGTACGCCAACGAGAGGGACAACTCCTTATTGTCCGTTCTAGAAAGATGACATGAGTTCTAGTTGGTCCGTGTGGACTACTCTAGAGGCATGAGTCCTTTGGCTACTACTAGGAGGGCAACATCAACTTGCAGTCTGTGGTGAGATCATAGGATCCGTTGCAGCAGTTGTCCAAGTCTGGTGTCCATGGAGGAGCGGTCAAACGAGTCTTAGTGCAACTAGGAGATACACAGACACTGTCTAAGATAGAGTGTGCATCTACATCAATGAGGATTGTCGTTGGACTTGCTCCAAGATCAGGTATATCTTCATGAAACTATCCTTCCCATTGTATAGTTGTTGACGCGATCTGCTGGTTAATGGGAAATATGTCAGTAAATTTTTTTGTTTCTATTGCCTATCCGATTCCATATTTCCCTTCATTTTATTGCTTGTATGCTTGGTTGGTTGTCTTTTATACATGTTTTACTCTTCCTTGTTCTATTCGAGAGGATGTATGAGGGAGTAAGGAGTAGGATTCATGGTAATATGCACTTGACCACAGGAGTGGCTGGAGAATGTTTATGGTTCAAGATTGTGTTCGAATCTAAGCATAGATACATAAGTGTTATGTGAAGATGAGGACCATCTCATATCACCAGGAGGTGCATGGCAATGACAACCTCCTTTCATATTAATGACATGCTTTAATTTTGTAGTTATGCATGATGCGATGGTGTGGTAGTGAAATCTTTTGTCCAGGACTCTCTAAAATTTGTTTTCAACCCTTAAGATTTAACCCCTTTTGTTGTTTACTTGCCTTTTAGATATTTAAAATCACACTCTATTGTTGTAATCAACTTAGATTTTTATCCTTTTTGTGCCTATCTAGCCCTACTCCCTGTGGTTCAACCTCGACTACAATTGATCCCCTACACTTGCGCCTGATTGACGAGTTAAGAAAAATAAGATTTAAAACTCGTTCACCTTAGGAAATCAACACATATCCAACCTTCCAAAAACTACTTCTCCTCTTGTTGCTCAGCCTCAACAACAAAATCTCTACATCTTCATGCACGATCGCCTATAAGATGTGGAAACTCACGGGATGAGACCAAATATTCCAGTGAGAGATGTAACTCTCTGCCGACGTCTATTACAAGCACAAGTAGATAATACTAAGCAGATTAAACATTATAAGTAGATACATCTCAATGATAGGCAAATAACACTATTTAAGTAGTTTAAGTATCTATAACTGAGCAATAGAACATCTTATGCTTTTAGAAGGAATATGAAGAATTTGTATTGTAGTTGATTTCTCTTACCGCATATAATTCAAGAAATTAGTACAAAAGAGAAGGCAAGGAGTCATCTAATGAAATTTGTATTTGGCCCTAAGAAATTATACTACACGGCTATATTATATATTTTATTATGCTCTGAGGATTTGAGTTGTACCACCCAAATTCAACGGACCACTTCTAAGTCAAAATCATTCCCATACAAGATCAATGGAAGAGCCAGAATCTATGATTTTCTCTTGTACTACCCGGTCAGTTCGAGAGTGCACTGTAGTGACATATAGTCAAAATGCAAAGACAACAACTTATAGTCAAAGCTATAGTCATGTAAAACACCTAGCCCACCTTGGTACAAGTCATGACGCTAGAGAAAAACTCATGCATGTCTGTTCTAGAACAACTGACGCATGGCTAGACTGTAAGGGGAATCCTATAGTTTTACTGATGCCTTTCACCCATCAAAATTTAGAGAACAACTCACACATGGTCATCTCAAACTGAGGGCTAGGTATGACCATAGTCATCCTCCATAAACACTTGGAATTGGGATAACAAGCACCCCGCATACTCAATTGTATGTGCTTTGAATTTCCCTTGGGAATACCTATTTCACCATCCAGCAAAGTACTGACACTGGAATGGATCTATGTCTAGGGAAACTACATGATTAGGGTTTCATGTGATTAGTTAGTCGAATTAAGTGTCTTTTAGAAACAATCAATTTACAATGTATAAACCCTAAACAAACTCTACAAAGATAAGGGCATAATACAACTCTAGAAGATATAAAACGTATAAGGTGAAAACTTGTCACACTATCACTTGATATCACTGCCAATTTAAGGCCAACAACATTATGACGTTGTCATAGGATATCAATCTTGTTGGTATGTATGCCCTGAGAGCCAATCATGGGATGATTGGTGGGATACATTAAGATTGATTTGATGAAAATCAAAGGCAAGCTTCCAATTCTTTCTAGTTCAGTCATACGAGATAATGATAGAACAGATTGAATGTCTAGAGAATGACAATACTCAATGACATATGCTTTCAGGTTGAGGACCTGAATGATGAGATCATACAGATGATAAGAGTTTGTACATTCTTATTATGTCCCTAGTCGGATGTCATTGTGGAAGGTAGATAGACAACAATGACACACAAGACTAGATTGTGGTGTTGGTTGATGACATAATCCCATTAGTCATGATATGGAGATATCAAACCAAACACATAGGTACTTGTTAGAGAACAAGTTTACTGGACAGACCCATCATGAGTTTGACACATGGAACCATGACATGGTAGTCACAGTCAGTTCTCACAGTGATGGTGGTGAGTGTGATTCTTAGACCTGAAATCACTGCACTCAACACATGTCGTCGGGTACACTTTGACATCATCAAACGCAGTCCTGAAACATGGGTTGTTATAAAGGTGATGATTGGGTGACTTTAACACATGGGGCTTTTGAGGGGTGAGTGATAGATATGGGATTTGTCCCTCCTGAGGGAGTTTGATATCCATGGCCACTTGATGAGTAGGATTGAGATAGGCGTGCACACGCATGTGTGAATCAGTATGTGATATTGATGTTATACATATCTCCTCCAATCTACTCTGAGATCAAGAAAGTGAATGAACATTGACAGGATGATTGTTCCATGACTTGAGTTCATTAGGGATATCAGTGACAAAGGAATTATACATTCACTGTAACACTATTCACGGATTGTAGGATTGAAAGTTGTTCTCCAACTTTCTATTTCACTTGGGTAGCACTGATGTGCAACTAGGCACCGATCTTTGCTTGTGAAGTCATAAGTGTTATGGACTTTCACTACCAACGTGAAATGGACCTACAGGGTCACACACATAGGATTTAACCTGGAAGAGGAGTTTATCCACATAACGATGTTTAGATTGATTACTAAATGAGTTTAGAAGTTCAATTAAACACTCAATTAATTGATAGCTCAAAATCATAGTGTTCAAGGTGTTGGACCGATTGATTAGAATATCAGATTGATTGAAACTGTGATTGATTGATTTGCACAAGTCTGCTGCCCCAACTGATCAGCTCATGAGATGAACTGATCGGCTTAGGTTGATGAACCGATCAGCTCAACAGGTGAGACGATCGGCTCATGTGCAATGAGACAATCAGCTCAATTGTTGAACCAGTCGGCTCATGTGGCCAACTGAGATCGTTTGGAAAGTCAGAAGACTATTTTGCAAATACAATTTGTTTCACTTATAAAAATTCGATTTGGACAAGGATTAATATTTGATTAATCGGAGACAAATTTGAAAGTCAATTTGAGTTGGACCAGGACCATGAACCGATCGGCTCATGTGATGAACCGATCGGCTCAGGTGTCCCAAACGATTGGTTTAGGTGTGAACCGATCGGTTCAGGTCACCAAACGATCATTTCAGGGATGAAACGATCGGTTCAACTGGCGTAAGTTGCTTGTTTTGTGGAACATTCTGAACCCTTTTACTCCTGCTTTAGTCCCGCATTGCCTGGGATAGAGAACCTTGTCCCATGACCCTCCTATATATAGGGGTATTGGGGGCTTCTCTGGTGAACAACTCAGTGCATCGGTTTCTCTACAAAGTTGTCGTTCTCTCTGGTTTTGGTAACCGAGAGAGAGAGAGAGCCTGAGCAAGTGTGTCATAACCCTAATTTAAGGGTACCAATACACAAGATAAAACTCGAGGTTCAATAATGTTCACTAGATGACCAGTCTTAGAATGAAGTGATTTATTCAACATTAGAATTAATTCACCTAAAAGTATGATTAGAAATACATTTGGTGATGATGATAATTAAGTTCTATTATTATGAATAACTTTGTTTAATTGTTTTGGACACTATAAGACCAAGGGCTCATTTAACAGTCTCAATGAACTCAAGTGGTATAAGGATGCACCCAAAGGTTTTAAGAGCATAACAAGTATTTTGGGATTTGTTAGGTCAAGATTTAATGGTCAATTGAAATTTATTAAAGGTTTATGTACCTATTTATCAGGTTGTTTGGGGAATTAAGTTAGAGAACCAAATGTTGGAGTTTTGTTTTAAACTTAGTAACAAGATGTTTTGTGTAATGAGGAACACGAGGTTCAGATTTCAAGATATTTGGATGTCTCTGCAAAGAAATATAATGGTTTGAAGAAGAAGAAATTAATGATTTATATGTTGTAAAACTTTGGTCATATGGTTTCCTATAGATATGTCATTACATTCATATGTCACGCATGTTTGTCCCACCTTTTCTTAGGCACGACCCTCAGTTTTCCAAGGTGGCATGATCTCAACCACCAATAGAGAGGATCAGATGACTAGATACTCATCTACTACCTCCAGATCCTGCGGAGCTGGGGGGGATGACTGAGTCCCCGGTCCCGTCTGTGATGAGTATCAAACTAGCGAGACACACACATACCCAACTCATGCTTAGTTGAGATCCGCAATATCTGTAGCTTCCCAACCAACCCAGGTTACATCCTCAAGAGGTGTGATGAGAGAGATTAGACTCTCCTTGCCTTCATCCTCGCCATTGATATTTTTAGACATTAGGTGATAGAAAGATATGCATGGAGAGTCGGCGGAGAAGACTCCACCGTGACCAGGCTGAGAGGAGGTTGCGATCTCCACTGATCCCTCCCCGTCTACCCCCTACATGGAGGCACCCAACCCAAGAGCTACCAGAGGTTGGAATCTCGCTGCAGCGGCTTTGTATGAGCAGACACAGCCCACACACACGGGCGTCCAGGTCTGGTGGCCGACAGTGCCGCTTGCATAGATCCCAAGCAAACAGAAGCGTCCGGAGCAGCTGTGGCCGACGGCTTCCTGCCTGCACACCTGCAACAGTGTAAGATCAGAAGGAGGGTGGAGCTTGGGTGGCCGACCGCCGCTGAAGCCCTTCACCCAGGCAGCGGCGCCGGTACACGCCCAGAACAAAGCACGAGAGCCGAACGAAGGAATAGTGACCCCGGCGGCGGCACGAAGCTCCTGGAGCCTTTGGATCGTGATGGAAGGGTCTGAGGTGGAGAGATTCGATGTCCATTGCTCGTCGGAGACCCTTCCCACGGCGGCGGCAACATGGAACAGAGCCTGCTTACGGCGCTTTGTTTCATAGAGCAAATAGGGGACTGCAAGCGCGAGATCGCGAGAAAGAGGGGAGAAGCTCGCTCGGGTTATCGGGTCCAGGTTCTCGCGGATCCAAACCCCCAAACCCGGTCCGGGTCCCAGCCAGCAAAGGGGAACCCCCTGCCACGTGGCAAGGCCGGATTGGCCCGAAAAGGTAATAATTCCCAAAAATATTCAGTTCTTCAATAAATCATAGAAAATATCTCTGAGGTCGGAAAAATACAAATAATGTACCGAATTGTTCAGAAAAATGAGTAGAGCACATTAGAATGATAATATCAGTCATTTGATGCATTAATATTAGTGATATCATGTAAGATGTGTAATGCCTAATTCATGAGTAATAAATATCAAATGATGATATAAAATTATGTAAAAATGTCAGTAAGTCCATAACCATGTATTTAATGCATTTGATGTTAGACATAGTCATGTTTATGTACGAAATCATGTAATTTGCTTTATATGGCTATTTAAGGCTAATAATTCTAAATAAAATGTAGTAATGCATACATGCTCAATAAATGATGAAATTTACAGAAAACCCTCATATATGTAACTGGAATATAATATATATATCTGAGATCAGTTATATGCATAGAATTCATGTTATATGAAGATGACCCTTAATACATGGGTTGTCACCCTAAATTGAATAATGTATATAAACTAGGGTTAATATGTGCACCAAAAAGGATATGGGACCTAATATTCAGATAATGAATCATAATCTGGAAAATGACATCAGTAAGATAAATATAAGGCAATAATGCAAGTAAACGTTGGAATATCCTAATGAGATAATATAAACCCTAATGAACACGACTAGGGTTAAGATTATGAGAATTTGATGATAGTATGTGGTTTTGCTATTAATCAGGTGATGATCAGAGATGTAGATGATCTAGAATATAAGTATGAATCTCTGAAATCAGGTACATGGATATAATTATATGACTAGATTTTCTGGATGTTAAATATATGTACTTGCTTGCTTGTATTTGAAATACATTGTTGGATGTAGATCTATATGTATTGTCAAGGCCGCCTTGAACAATAAGAACACTAAGGAAAGAAAATGGAATGTAGTTACTGATGATTCATTAATCTCCCTATTAGAGAGGGAAAGCTTTAATGTTGACTAGCACCTCCCTAGAGTACACGGTATACGGGGAGATCCCTAGAGTACAAGGTACACGGGGAAGGTCCCACTATTTATGTGATTATGTGCTAAGTCCACCATAGTAATACATGTCCATTTAAATATGACTAATAACTTGGGATTACATGATTCTCCGCCTTAAATAATGTTTCCTTTCTCTTTCTTAAAATTCGAGTATTTTATATGCCAGCATAGTATAGCTTTTAATTCCACGTACCAACTTTTGTTGATGTTTTTGTTTCTCGTATTTTCTAGGTTCACAGCTAGCATGGGATAAAAGAATAGGATGTGAGCAAGTTGTATAGGTTGTACCTATTGTCTAAGATCCTTCTAGCATACATTTTTATACTTGTCTAAAAATTCTCTTTCAATATACAATTGTAATTCATGTTGTAAATTTGCATGTTATTGTTGAGAAATGTTATGGTTGTATGTTCATGTATGTGTATTATGCTTCCGCATCGCTTTCTGATATGATTGGATGATGTTTTCAGATTCTGACATCTCATTCCCAATAGGGTTTGGAGAAGCCAAAATCTGGGGACGTCATAGTTGGTATCAGAGCATGAACAATAGCTACACCTAACCATTGCTCACCATGAAACATAAAACTAAATTTCACCTTTCACTTTAAACCCTAGAAACTTGGTAAGTTGTTCTATAGGAAGAAGGTTTAACTTAGCCTCTAGGTTAGAACCTAGATGTTCGAGAACTAGGTTTAGACAAGTGTGTGAAACCCTTTCCATATAGAGCTCATATGCATTGGGTAGCTACACTAGTCTACATCTCGTTCTCACCATTTCACTAGGTTACATGACACTAGACTATCTACTGTGTGTGGGACACTCAGTTTTGCTGATTTGGTTTTGTTTTCCAATCGGCTCGAGCCTCGAGTGTTTTCTCTGACATCTTCTTTCTCAGAGAAAAACTATATAATATTTTATTACCTATATGTAAATATGAAAATGTGTCCCTCGCATAGGAGAGTAGTGGGTGTTCATGCAATCTAAGTGAAAGGGAGTGACATCAGTCTAGAAGAGAGAATAGATCTAGATTAGATGTCTAGAGCCTCATAAGGTTTTGATAGATATATAGACAAAAGAAAGATGGAGGAAATAAGTATATAGAATCTTACCTAAGTTGATCTCTGATGGTATAAGTTTCCTTATAAAGATTTAAATTGTATATTGGTTGTATCCAATTTTGGAGAATTTATGCAAAATCTTGATGATGAAAGTACATTCCTTTTTCTTACTTAAGATAATCTAAGTTAAGATAGAGATGAGTGTGCATGAGCCTCAAGCTCTTATACAAAGAGGATGTCTAGTGGTAGGATGAGATATGTGGTGAACTCTAGAGAGAGTAAGACCCATAGGGAGAAGGTCATAGGACCTAGCCTCCAATATATGAGATATGTGTTAACAAAAACAAATGTCCTACACTAGATTACTCTTGAGTGTTGAGTTGATTCCTTATGCATGATTCAAATCTATATGTGAGAATTGGGTAAAAGAAAAGGATGGATAGATGACCCATATGATAAAGTCAATCCTTTGGCTAAGTTAGGTCCTAGCTAGAGTGACATATTTTGAGAATCTCATCATTAGTTGCAAGTGAGGTAATATATGAACTCTAGTTATGAGAGTATGATGCTTTGTGCAAAAGATACTCAAAATACATGTTCTCCCTTCTTCCTCTCTTTCTTAATATATGATGATAGAAACCTCACTTGAGCTATATAGATTATTTATATATAAGGAGTCACTCGTATAAGCTTGACCTATTCTATAATTCCCTCCCCATATCATACATGTAGTACCCAAGATTGAAATCATGATAAGTTTGAGTTTAAAAATATTCTCTCCCACCCTTCATATGAAACATGAAAGATACGATGCTGAGATTATGGGATACACTTAGTATATTCTTTTTTTTTTCCTTCACATAATACATGCAAGACATAAAAAGTTGAATTCATTAACTTGATATAAAGATATTTTTGGATCATAGGATGTATGATCAGAAATATAGTTCGTAACTTTGATCTTATCAATGTATGCTTCTAAGTTGAGTATGAATATCACACCATAGGGTGAAACCCTAATGGTCAAACCTGTTACGAAAGCCCTTCTTAAGGAAAAAAAAATTAATATCAAGGGGGAAGATAAATCTCCTCTAATGCTGAAATCATTGTAAGATGTTAATGATGTTAGATTTGAATGATCTGAATACCATGGCATATAAACGAATTTCTCTTGAACTTTAAAAGTATGAACAAAACATGTATCCTTAGGGGTGATGTAATCCTAAGATATCATCATGTCATGCTATGGCTAAGACATTAAGTGATGTTTCCACATATATAAGGTTGGGTGGACACACCCAAGAATCTCTAGACCCTAAGATGACAACTTAGAGTACATGTAACTATGGTGGTCTTAGAACGTAAGCAATGATGATGTATATGAAGTTGAACTCCTAAATAGGCTCTTAAGGATGAGATTAGTTGAATTTCGAGGACGAAATTCCACATAAGGTGGGGTGAATGTCATAACCCTCATTTTAGGGTACCAATACACAAGATAAAACTCGAGGTTCAATAATGTTCACTAGATGATCAGTCTTAGAATGAAGTGATTTATTCAACATTAGAATTAATTCACCTAAAAGTATGATTAGAAATACATTTGGTGATGATGATAATTAAGTTCTATTATTATGAATAACTTTGTTTAATTGTTTTGGACACTATAAGACCAAGGGCTCATTTAACAGTTTCAACGAACTCAAGTGGTATAAGGATGCACCCAAAGGTTTTAAGAGCATAACAAGTATTTTGGGATTTGTTAGGTCAAGATTTAATGGTCAATTGAAATTTATTAAAGGTTTATGTACCTATTTATCATGTTGTTTCGGGAATTAAGTTAGAGAACCAAATGTTGGAGTTTTGTTTTAAACTTAGTAACAAGATGTTTTGTGTAATGAGGAACACAGGGTTCAGATTTCAAGATATTTGGATGTCTCTGCAAAGAAATATAATGGTTTGAAGAAGAAGAAATTAATGATTTATATGTTGTAAAACTTTGGTCATATGGTTTCCTATAGATATGTCATGACATTCATATGTCACGCAGGTTTGTCCCACCTTTTCTTAGACACGGCCCTCAGTTTTCCAAGGTGGCATGATCTCAACCACCAATAGAGAGGATCAGATGACTAGCTACTCATCTACTACCTCCAGATCCTGCGGAGCTGGGGGGGATGACTGAGTCCCCGGTCTCGTCTGTGATGAGTATCAAACTAGCGAGACACACACATACCCAACTCATCCTTAGTTGAGATCCACAATATCTATATCTTCCCAACCAACCCAGGTTACATCCTCAAGAGGTGTGATGAGAGAGATTAGACTCTCCTTGCCTTCGTCCTCTCCATTGATATTTTTAGACATTAGGTAATAGAAAGATATGCATGGAGAGCCGGCGGAGAAGACTCCATCGTGACCAGGCTGAGAGGAGGCTGCGATCTCCACTGATCCCTCCCCATCTACCCCCTACATGGAGGCACCCAACCCAAGAGCCACCAGAGGTTGGAATCTCGCTGCAGCGGCTTTGTATGAGCAGACACAACCCACACATACGGGCGTCCAGGTCTGGTGGCCGACAGTGCCGCTCGCATAGATCCCAGGCAAACGGAAGCGTATGGAGCAGCTGTGGCCGACGGCTTCATGCCTGGAGACCTGCAGTAGTGTAAGATCAGAAGGAGGGCAAAGCTTGGGTGGCCGACCGCCACTGAAGCCCTTCACCCAGGCGACGGCGCCGATACACGCCCAAAACAAAGCACGAGAGCCGAACGAAGGAATAGTGACCCCGGCGGCGGCACAGAGCTCCTGGAGCCTTTGGATCATGATGGAAGGGTCTGAGGTGGAGAGATTCGATGTCCATTGATCGTCGGCGACCCTTCCCACGGTGGCGGCGGCATGGAATAGAGCCCGCTTGCGGCGCTCTGTTTCATAGAGCAAATAGGGGACCGCAAGCGCGAGATCGCGAGAAAGAGGGGAGAAGCTCGCTCGGGTTATCAGGTCCAGGTTCTCGCGGAACCAACCCCCCAAACCTGGTCCGGGTCCCAGCCAGCAAAGGGGAGCCCCCTGCCACGTGGCAAGGCCGGATTGGCCCGAAAAGTTAATAATTCCCAAAAATGTTCAGTTCTTCAATAAATCATTGAAAATAGCTCTGAGGTCAGAAAATACAAATAATATACTGAATTGTTCAGAAAAATGAGTAGAACACATTAGAATGATAATATCAGTCATTTGATGCATTAATATCAGTGATATCATGTAAGATGTGTAATGCCTAATTCATGAGTAATAAATATCAAATGATGATATAAAATTATGTAAAAATGTCAGTAAGTCCATAACCATGTATTTAATGCATTTGATGTTAGACATAGTCATGTTTATGTACGAAATCATGTAATTTGCTTTATATGTCTATTTAAGGGTAATAATTCTAAATAAAATGTAGTAAATGCATACATGCTCAATAAATGATGAAATTTACAGAAAACCCTCATATCTGTAACTGGAATATAATATATATATCTGAGATCAGTTATATGCATAGAATTCATGTTATATGAAGATGACCCTTAATGCATGGGTTGTAACCCTAAATTGAATATTGTATATAAACTAGGGTTAATATGTGCACCAAAAAGGATATGGGACCTAATATTCAGATAATGAATCATAATCTAGAAAATGACATCAGTAAGATAAATATAAGACAATAATGCAAGTAAACGTTGGAATATCCTAATGAGATAATATAAACCCTAATGAACACGACTAGGGTTAAGATGATGAGAATCTGATGATAGTATGTGGTTTTGCTATTAATCAGGTGATGACCAGAGATGTAGATGATCCAGAATATAAGTATGAATCTCTGAACTTAGGTATGTGGATATAATTATATGACTAGATTTGTTGGATGTTAAATATATGTACTTGCTTGCTTGTATTTGAAATACATTGTTGGATGTAGATCTATATGTATTGTCATTTCCGCCTTGAACAATAAGAACACTAAGGAAAGAAAATGGAATGTAGTTACTTATGGTTCATTAATCTCCCTATTAGAGAGGGAAAGCTTTAATGTTGACTAGCACCTCCCTAGAGTACACGGTATATGGGGAGATCCCTAGAGTACAAGGTACACGGCGAAGGGCCCACTATTTATGTGATTATGTGCTAATTCCACCATAGTAATACATGCCCATTTAAATATGACTAATAACTTGGGATTACATGATTCTCTGCCTTAAATAATGTTTCCTTTCTCTTTCTTCAAATTTGAGAATTTTATATGCCAGCATAGTATAGCTTTTAATTCCACGTACCAACTTTTGTTGATGTTTTTGTTTCTCATATTTTCTAGGTTCACAGCTAGCATGGGATAAAAGAATAGGATGTGAGAAAGTTGTATAGGTTGTACCTATTGTCTAAGATCCTTCTAGCATACATGTTTATACTTGTGTAAAAATTCTCTTTCAATATACTATTGTAATTCATGTTGTAAATATGCATGTTATTGTTGAGAAATGTTATGGTTGTATGTTCATGTATGTGTATTATGCTTCCGCATCACTTTCTGATATGATTGGATGATGTTTTCAGATTCTAACATCTTATTCCCAATAGGGTTTGGAGAAGACAAAATCCGGGGACGTCACAAAGTGCTACCCAATAAGGGAGGCACAACAAGGGAAAGACAACTGCAGAAAAGCAACTGGTTGCAGGAGAGTGTGTTGGTGACTAGTACGCCAACAGGAGGGTACGACTCCTTCCGATTCCTTGTGGGACAAAGAGATCAGAGTTCCAGGTGGTCTGTGTGGACTACTTCAGAGGTGGGAGACTTCTGTCGCTCAGAGGATAGTTGTCAATCTCGACAGTCTCAATGAGACCAGGAGCTGCACAGACACCCTCTAAGACTAGAGGTGAAGACTGTACAAGCCGCGAGGTAACGTCACCGATAAAGCCTCGGGACAAGGTACGCCTCTACATACCATCCTTCATATTGTATATACGTTGACGCGATTCCTTTATTCTGGGTTTGGGAGAAGAAAATTTTTGTTTTCACTGCCTTCTCTGTCTCCCCATAAACCCAACAGTGGTATCAGAGCCACGTCAACTGCTCTATACTTTAGGATTATTGATATGATCGATTTTGGTTTGTCGCCTTTATTTATTGCATACGATGTGAATAAAATTGGTTTTTTGCATGTCTGATCCCAAATCCACAAATCCCAATATACATATATGATATGTAATATGAATGCACTCGATACGCGTTGCCCTTAAATGAGTTTTGTGGTGGATGTATAACGTGGTTATGGCCAATAAACCCTATATGTGTGCTTGGTTTCTTGCATCTCGATCAGCACACCGATTCCCTATCTCCTATTCCTGATGTAACTCGAGATAACTCAAGATTTCTTTCCTACCTTTGCACCCCCCGAATGTAACTCAGGGTTTCCCTTTTAAATGTAAAATAGGATAGATTTTATTTCCTATTATGTTTAAGAACGGTGGACAACCTGATGACAAATGAGATGATCAGTTCAAGGCGTGAACCAATCGGTTGGCATTCCAGATGACCAGTTCGAGGAGCGAGATGATCGGGTGGCAGCCATGAAGAGATGCACGATGACCAGGTGAATCGATCGGTTGGAGGAGCCAACCGATTGGCTGGTGGCACCCAGACAACCGGCCAAGGCAAGTAGGTCATTCATGTGATGAGTTGATCAACTCAGATGGCTACAACACTTCATCTTGTATAGGTTGCATGTGATGTAGACCTAGATGACTGTGATTCCTCTTAGCTCGAGGAATCACATTAGGATGGCCATAATCATCGCTTTTATCGTTTCACATGTTTTCTGTGGGATATAACATGTATATGATACATACTATATATTGTGGTGATTGGATATGTATATGTACCTATAAAACCAAATCCCTCATTATATATTAAAGTTTTAGATGCCTTCCAAATGCAACACACGTGAAAAGCTTGATCGGCCAAGTGTGGGCACGCCCTAGCGTGGCGCACCGTCTATCTCGTGGAAGCGTGAATGATGGATATGTGGGTCTGCCCTAGCATGGTGCATATTCATCATATTGTCTTTGGGTCAGACTTAACAAGGTGACCTAGATAGGATCTAGCACCTTGAGGCATGGAGGTGATCATGGCAAAGAGTTGCATATGACATCTTTCAAGAGTTGCATATGATGTAATTGGCAAAAGTTGCCTACCTGGAAGATCTAAGTTGTGGGTGACTACCCTAGCTGGTCCATGACTCAGAGGATTTCAAGATCTTGACCCACTAGAAGATTGTATGATGCAATCTTCCAAATTGATGGTGAGGGCTATCAATTTGAACAAAAATAGTGGGAGAGATAATTAATTAAAGTCCTAATTATATCGTCAACCTTTTAAATCAATCAAATAAGTCAAAATTGAGTTTTGAACTAAAATTTCATATATTTCCTTTTTGTAGTACAAATGACAACAAACAACAATCACTTTTCATTGCGATCGGTCCTTGAAAAGGACAAGCTAAATGGGACTAACTTCCACGACTGGTTTACGACATTGAAAATTGTTCTCACTCAAGAGTGAAAGCTCTATGTCCTGGATACTCCAATTCCAGAGGAACCTGCTCCTACCACACCAAAGGCAGAAAGGGATGCTTATAAGAAGCATTATGATGATGCCATTGATGCAAAGTTCTTGATGTTGTGCTCCATGAACCACGAGTTGTAGAGACAACATGAGAACATGGGTGTTATTGAGATGATTCAACATCTCAAGAACATGTATGAAGATCAAGCACAGCAAGAGAGATATGATGTCTCGAGGGCACTGTTCAAGTGTGTCATGACAGAAGGAGATCCAGTTGGTTCTCACACACTCAAGATGATTGGGTATGTGGAGAACCTGATGAGACTAGGATTTCCCCTGAGCTAAGATTTGGCTACTGACGTGAAACTGCAATCGTTGCAAGAATCCTACAGTCACTTTGTGATGAACTACAACATGAACAACTTTGACAAGTCATTGACATAGTTGTTGGGCATGTTGAGGACAACCCAGACATAGATGAAGAAGGACAAGCCTAAGTCTATGATGATGATCAGTAACAAGAAAGGCAAGTCCAAGCGCAAGGGAAAAGGAAAGGCTAAGAAAAGTTCTAATGCTAGCCAGAAGCCCAGGTCGTCTTCAGCTCTCAAGGCCAAGGGAGGCATGACTAAGAGAGACAATTGCCACCATTATCAAAAACCAGGACATTGGAAAAGGAATTGTCCACTCTATCTGGAAGAACTAAAGAAGAAGGAGGCGGCAGACGTCTCCACATGAAGGTGTCATGAAATAAACTTGTAACACTTTTGAGGTATATGATACCAAGATATAAAGTGTAAATCACTCAATAAATGGGGCAAGTGTTTCTGCCATAGATAGGAGTATTTTAGTTTATTTTCATCCTTGAGGGCATGTAATAGAGTTATGAAGTGCTATTTCATATTTGCCAAAGGATAGAAACATATTATTTTTGCATATTGTATGACAATGATTGCAATTAATAAAGTTGATGTTTCAATCTCAAAAGATATGATCTTTATGGCAATGCCTTGTTTATCTTGTGATACTTGGTATGCATAAGATAAAATGATACCTAAAAGTTATTGATAACTCAAATAATCAAATTAGCATAAATCATGAGAAGTTCATTTTTAGTTTATATATGATGGATAAGCTAGACTCTTTTAGTTAGAGAACCAGTAAGAGACATGAATATCTTAGACATGATAAATCAATATTCACTAATGGTAGTGGGAGAATGATTATCCTATTAGGTATAATACATGTGATGTATTTACATACCTATTGGAGCTAATGTTGATACTTCAAATGGTGTTTAGAGAAATACCAATATGAATATCTTGAAGTGTTCAAGAATATCATAGATGAAGTATGAATTTGGTAAAGTGTTAATTCTTGATGAGATCAATGAATGAAATACTTGAACCAAATATTTGAGATCCTTGTGAGTGATTATGATAGTGTATCATAGTGAACTCATGATTAAGGCATGATGATGTATAAATCAAAAGGAGTCATACTCTAAGGAGTTAGAGGATGATTATCAAATAACTAATTTCTTCTTAATAAAGAATACCCCACACTAATAAAGGACATTAAGAATTACAAGGAGTTGTGAGTACTTATATATCCTTGACAGATACACCTCAATTATCTATGTGATGAGTCAACCATCTAGATGAATATGAGGAACCGAATTTTGAGGTATGGTTTACGACCATTACATCCTAAATGACTTCCATGTGAACCATAAGGTATGACCTTAATGGTAGTAGCCATTGGATTGAAATCCATAAGTGCAAATAAGTCTTAAGCATGAAGACACATGGATAACATTTTTGAGAAGGATGATGCTTGTTAATTGCAACTTAATGACTAAGACATTTGGCATAACAGATACTAAAACCGCATTCCTATGAGGAATAAAACAAGGATGTGTACGTGACACAAGCTATAAGGTTTATGAATCCATTAATGCAAATGAAGTCTATAAGTTATAATGGACTAATCAATTTGATTGATTGAGTACAAGCAACTCAGAGCTGGATCTTTACTTTGATAATATAGTCAAAGGGTTTGACTAATATAACAAAGATAAAGAGAGATCTGTGATTTAGTGGGAGCGTATTCACATTCCACATGTTGATGTGAAATGGAAATGTTCTAGAATGGAAATCCAGAGTGGAAATTATCTATAGGGAATATAGAGACATTTCCTATGTGATAGGAATAGAGATCTATAGTTCTCAAAAACCTCTTGACCTGAAAAGTCAGAGCATACATTGGCAATCTATACTAAAGGGTTCAGTGTGCATAGATTCAGTGGGAGAAAACTTGTCCATGTAAAATGGAGTTAGTATCCCAAGGCCAAGTGTCCAATTCTTATGAAGAATGGGAACACTAAGAATAGATATGGATCTATCATGTATGTAATCATCCCATTATCTTGCATGTATGGACATGGCAATAATAAACTGAATTCATCATCTTATATGTAGGACATGACAATATGATGTGCTCATCCTGATAACTCGTATGTGGGACATGACGAGTGGATGTCTGTCTGTTTCCAGTAAGGGTTACTGGAATACCATAAGAACTTGATAAGTACTAGTTCTATGGAAATAAGAAAGGGTTCACTGTAAAGAGTTACACTGATGCAAACTTTCGAAAAAGGACAGAAAATAAATCGCAAAATATATATGGGATATATAAAAGTGAATGTTTGTTGATAAATGGAAACGTTCCATTAAAGTTGTTTAAAAGGAAATGCCAAGTATCCATGTGTTAGAGAACAACAGTGGATACTATATGGATCTAGAAGTTCATGAGATGAACTTATAGTTATCCCTATCATTGATTATAAGTAAGGTACGCTTGGTCATGCAATATGGCTAAAGGTTAGCAAAGGAATACTAGATCGCATATTACGACAACTCCATCTCATATGTGTGACGTACAATGAAGAGATGAGAGACATGCAATTAATACCGACTTTGGCAAGGTGTTGCCATAACTCACTATGTTAGCACTAGAGCACAGTTACATGTGGGACATGTTTGAAGATCACTATGAATATGATTCAAGGGTGATTGGCTCACAGTGCAAGTGGGAGTTTGTTGGTATGTATGCCCTGAGAGCCAATCATGGGATGATTGGTGGGATACATTAAGATTGATTTGATAAAGATCAAAGGCAAGCTTCCAATTCTTTTTGGTTTAATCATATGAGATAATGATAGAACAGATTGAATGTCTAGAGAATGACAATACTCAATGATGTATGCTTTCAGGTTGAGGACCTGAACGATGAGATCATACGGATGATAAGAGTTTGTACATTCTTATTATGTCCCTAGTCAGATATCATTGAGGAAGGTAGATAGACAACAATGACACACAAGACTTGATTGTGGTGTTGGTTGATGATAGAATCTCATTAGTCATGATATGGAGATATCAAACCAAACCCATAGGTACTTGTTAGAGAACAAGTTTAGTGGACAGACCCACCGTTAGTTTGACACATGGAACCATGACATGGAGTCACAGTCAGTTCTCACAGTGATGGTGGTGAGTGTGATTCTTAGACCTGAAATCACTACACTCAACACATGTCGTTGGGTACACTTTGACATCATCAAACGCCGTCCTGAAATATGGGTTGTTATAAAGGTGATGATTGGGTGACTTTGACACATGGGGCTTTTGAGGGGTGAGTGATAGATATGGGATTTCTCCCTCCTGAGGGAGTTTGATATCCATGGCCACATGATGAGTAGGATTGAGATAGGCATGCACACGCATGTGTGAATCAATATGTGATATTGATGTCATACATATCTCCTCCAATCTACTCTGAGATCAAGAAAGTGAATGAATGTTGACAGGATGACTGTTCCATGCCTTGAGTTCATTCGGGATATCAGTGACAAAGGAATTATACATTCGTTGTAACACCATTCATGGCTTGTAGGATTGAAAGTTGTTCTCCAACTTTCTATGTCACTTGGGTAGCACTAATGTGCGACTAGGCACCGCTCTTTTCTTGTGAAGTCATAAGTGTTATGGACTTTCACTGCTAACGTGAAATGGACCCGCAGGGTCACACACCTAGGATTTAACCTGGAAGAGGAGTTTATACACATAACGATGTTTAGATTGATTACTAAAGGATTTTAGTAGTTCAATTAAACACTCAATTAATTGATAGCTCAAAATCATAGTGTTCAAGGTGTTGGACCGATTGATTAGAGTATCAGATTGATTGAAACTTCGATTGACTGATTTGCATAAGTCTGCTGCCCCAAATGATTGGCTCATGAGATGAACCAATTGGCTCAGGTTGATGAACCGATCAGCTCAACAGGTCAGACGATCGACTCATGTGCAATGAGACGATCAACTCAATTGTTGAACCGGTCGGCTCATGTGGCCAACCGAGATCGTTTGGAAAGTCAGAAGATTATTTTGCAAATACAATTTGTTTCACTTGTACAAATTCGATTTGGACAAGGATTAATATTTGATTAATCAGAGATAAATTTGAAAGTCAATTTGAGTTGGACCAGTACCACGAACCGATCGGCTCAGGTGTCCCAAACAATCGGTTCAGGTGTGAACCGATCGGTTGCAAACGATCATTTCAGGGATGAAACGATCAGTTCAGCTGGCGCAAGTTGCATGTTTTGTGGAAAAATTTTAACCCTCCTACTCCTGCTTTAGTCCCGCATTGCCCGAGATAGAGAACCTTATCCCATGACCCTCCTATATATAGGGGTATTGTGGGCTTCTCTGGTGAACAACTCAGTGCATCAGTTGCTCTGCAAAGTTGTCGTTCTCTCTGGTTTTGGTAATCGAGAGAGAGCCCGAGCAAGTGCTACCTAATAAGGGAGGCACAACAAGGGAAAGACAACTGCAGAAAAGCAACTAGTTGTAGGAGAGTGTATTGGTGACTAGTACGCCAATAGGAGGGTACAACTCCTTTCGATTCCTTGTGGGACAAGGAGATCGGAGTTCCAGGTGGTCCATGTGGACTACTTCAGAGGTAGGAGACTTCTGTCACTCGGAGGACAGTTGGCAATCCTGACAGTCTCGGTGAGACCAGGAGCTGCACAGACACCGTCCAAGACCGGAGGTGAAGACCGCACAAGCTGTGAGGTAACGTCGCCGAGCAAGCCTTGGGACAAGGTACGCCTCTACAAACCATCCTTCCTATTGCATAGACGTTGACGCGATTCCTTTATTATGGATTTGGGAGAAGAAAAATTTTGTTTTCACTGCCTTCTCTGTCTCCCCATAAACCCAACAAATCCCTCATCACATAATTTGGAGGATAAGACCTCACACTAGGAATTAAGCCTCTACTAGATCATAAGACCCATCACCTCATTATGATTTCAATATGCCTCATCAAGGCTCATAGCCATCACCCTATATCATATGATTACCGCCATATCATTCAGAAGTTTTGACATTTATTCAGCCTGCAAGGTTAGGATTACACAAGTAGGGGAAAGAAAATATAATCACATGATATTCATCCGTGCAAGCTTAACAAGTATAACATACCTTAGAATTAGGGTTAGCATTTTCATAAACATGGCCGCTTAGGGTTTTCATTTCATTACTTGTCACCAAACCATAGATACATCACCTCTCATACATTTGGAGTACATTAGGGTTAAGAAACATGCTTAGGATTAATCAAACAATCATCCAAACAACATTGTGTATTAATTCTCAATTACATGTACACGTGTAGAAACCTTACCATGTTACACATATGTAGCGATCATGTACCCATGTATGTGTGTCGACCATTCTAGGTAACACCTTGTGGCGACTATAAGTCTACTCATGCAAGTGTAGCAATCGAAGGGGTTAACCCTCTAGCAACCATCAAGCCATAACAAATGTAGTGACCGAAGCACACACCAAATGTGTCAACCAACCAAGGCAAAGATGTGTTGCAACCAACATAAGCATTCAAGAGTATCGACCGCAACAAGGTCACATGGGTGTCAACCAAAATAGAACCAACTTGAAGCTCTTCAACCAAATCAAAACCATCCTAAGACAAGGGCATGTGGACCGAAATAGACTTACCCAACTTGTATCGGCCAAAAACATAGGGATGAGTGTAGCAGCCACCAAGGTAAAACTACCTCAACCACACATAACCATCTTCAAAATAGAGATAAACCATAATCAAAATAGATGGTAAATGTCAAAACACTAAGCACCATGTAAGAGGAAAAAACTCTATACAAGATTGTCATTAAAAACCTTAGAAACAATCCCCAACATGATCCACCAAGAAACAACACTACAAGAGAGAAGACCAAGCTTCAACCTCATGAAAAAAAATTCAAAACCTCAAGAAAAACATAAGAGCCAAATCATAGCATGGTGATAACACCAAAGATCATGATGTATGCATTAACTTTACCTCAACATCACTTAACAGTCGGGTACATGAAATTAGGGTTTAGGAATGAGAGCATTCTACATGAGAATAATACAAAGTCATAAATCGTAGATCATGATAACATCATTTACCATCTTTATATCATGATTAGAGATGAAAACCATAGCATGCAAGCACAATTAAGGTGCAATAACAGAAGAGGGAGAAGAGTTATATAACCTGCCTTATGAAGAGATCAAGCTCCCAAGATCACAAGCTCTAAGAAAGAGAAAGATGCTACAACAAAGATCAACTCCTCATCCAAAAGATCACCTCAAAAAAGAAGAACACCATGGTTAAAGGATAAGTCAAGAAAGAGCGCAATAACCCTAGGCCGAACAAGAAGAAGAAAAAAGAGAGCTTCTTCATACATAGGTACCACCATGATCAAACCACAATCTCCGATCTTTGTTAGGAGAAGATCTTCAAGATAGACACCATGGTTGCACCATAGTCTCACAGTCAAGAAACGAGAAAGAGAGGTATGGTTCAAGGGAAAATGAAATCAAGGGTTCAAAACCACTTACCAAGAGAGAAGATCACCAAGAACCACCACCAAGGAGATGATCAAGCTCAAGATCAACATATACAAGGATGATCAGTCACCAAAGCACCTAGACCAGTCCGTCTTTGCTCCACAAAGATTCAAGAATGACAAAAAGAGAGTAGGAAAGGAGGGCCAAAAAAGATGTGTGCATGAAGAGGAGAGAGGTTATATACTCAAGGTAGGAGGGAAATAAGGAGAGCATGAGGTGTCAACACTTAGGGGCATCAAAAGGACACTTGTCCACTAAGAAAACATCCATGCAACCACTAAACACTTGCATCCATCAAAGGTGATATAACCTAGGTAGGGTAGCGACCACTTAGGTCACTAAAGAAAATAAGGTTGAAACACACCACTACAAGACAATCCCCTTTGACCAAACCACCTCTAGGTCACCAAGGTCGAAAAAAACCACTACAAGACAAACCTCTTTGACCAAACCACCTCTAGGTCACCAAGGTTGAAGAAAACAACACCTAGGGTATGTATTGCGGTTGCAACACTCCAAACCCTAGCAAGGTTGATACACATCAAACAAGGCAAACCCTAAAAAACCCTATCGTCACCACATGATGCCACCTCATCAAGCAAGGTCGAACAAGGCACCCCATAGCATCATTTTCACTCTCATGATGCTAAGGCACAAGAAACAAATTCTACATGTGACAAATTATAAGGTTAACCCTCATCATGGGTAAATTGCAACTTGGTCCAAAACAAGGAAACATGGCTCAAACATCAACCAAACTGGACTAAACTGAAAACATGGATTTGTCACATGTTATTAAAGTATCTCACAAGATTAGATTAAGATTTAAGCATCTTATTAAGAAAAGAAAGCACACTCAAGAATTAAGCTAGGTCAGGGGCCTTGCATGAACATTATACTTTCATTTAGATTACCAAACCAAACAACAAGCTAGAGGCTAATGAATTGCCCTAAACTACTAACTAGCCATGGATAGGATAGGTTGGGTATAGGGGAACTAGTCCCTATCACCTCCTACTTACCCTTACGAGGTTCAATTGGGTTAGGGTTTAGGTAGAATTCAATTAGGGTCTAGCCAAGTCTAGGTTTCTAGGATATGAACTCCTAGGGTAATTAGGGGTCGAGGGTAGTAATGTAAGGTGGAAGTAACGTTTTAGACCTCACATCACCCACATTCTAGCCTTGAGAAGGCTCTAAGCTAATTACACTAAATGCTCCTATACTGTCTACTTAGAACTCTGACCTATGTGTAGGAGAATTGATTAACATGTAGGAAGGTGAATCTCTAACTAGGGATCCATTAATTGGAATTAAGAGCAATTGACAAAAACAACCACATATAAGCAATTTTCCTAGAATCATAGGTGATTTCAAGCACAAACCACAAAGAAATTTATGAAGAATGAGATAGAAATGAAACATAATCATTAGCAAATGAAATCATAATGTTTACATACCATTTCCCCCCAACATGGTATCAAAGTAACATTTTCCCCCAAATTGTTCACCTAAGGGGCCTATTTATTCATAGAATAAGAAAATATAAGAAGAAAGGAAGAAGAGCTAGTAGAGGAGTGGAAATCCATGTTGAGCTTAGTGAAGACTCCTCCTTCTCCACCTCCTAGCAGTAGTAGTTTGAGCTCCTTCCTCCAAGGTAGGTGAATGGCATGGGTGTGTGGTGGGAAGTGACCAAAACACTAGAAACTACGGTTTTAGTGGTGGAAAATGGTGAAATGGAGGCAGAATTGAGTGGAAATGGATGGAGGATGAAGTGTGGAGGCTAAAGTGGTTGTAGGGTAGCTAACCTTCATTCTAGAGTTGTCGGCCATGTATATAGGTTGTGGGGGAAGCACTAGGTTAAGTTGCGGGTAAATGGGAAGTGCAATGCAAAACTGTTGCTAGGATTGTATGTAACACGACCATGCTAGGTGGCACGGTCGTGGTGGGGTGTGAGTGGGGTGGTCATTTTTTATGAGACCTAACACGATTCCGATTAGTGGAATGAAACGGATGGGGCAAGCTGTAGGGAAAGGTTGGGAAGGGTTCAGAGTTTAAAATGAGCGGTAAGCAAGGGCAGCAATAGGAATCCTAACAGCCTTGTTTCTATAAACGAGGCAGGTAGGGCTTCCGGACAGAGCAGCCTTTTCTTTTAACAAGAAGATGGCAAGGGGTTCGGTGCTTTTGCGAGACCGAACCTATGCTTTCCTTGCTTTTTGATACATGCTTTTCCGTTATCGACTTGGGCAGGTCAGTAAAAGCATTCCCCCTTCAAAGTAACCCAGTGGTGGATCAAAGCTGAACTTTGACCCTCGTTCCGATCATTCTCCAGGGGGAGGTTCATTAGCATAATGAATATTCCATTGTTCCATGTCTGATTTATCGAGTGAAATGGGCTTCTTTCACTCTAAGAAGGGAATATTTCCTCATCTGAAAACCCCTATCGATGCGTTTTTAGCCAATCTCAAAACCCACAATGATGAGATTTTCACATCTCAAGTGAAATGACGTATATGATATCTGAACGCCTATGGTCATATATGAAAGTCAAGTAGCAAGATCAAAGGAATCTCTTCTTTGTCTCTAGGGTAGATATTGTGAGTTGGGCGCCTCATTGCTCAGAGCTCCAAAGTACGTTCTCGGGGGTGGCTCCCTCATCCTTTCCCAGTACCCGCCCACTGGAGCATCTGAATGGACTTACCTGAGTCCTTAAATTCACAAGCTTCAATTGGAATTCTGAATGGGAGCGACGTTCTTGCGAAAAGAAGCTTTCAGATCGAGGTAAGATTAGACACTAACTATAGGTACAAGAAGGCATATATTGCTCAAGAAGAGTTGGGGTTGCGCCCAATGAATTCAAGGGCACACGTTGGTCCCACCGGTGGCCAATCTAGGACTCAAGGGCAAATGAGTGCTAGCAAGCGCATGTCATGTGAAGAAGATGGCTCCATACGGCTTACACTATTTACTTTGAAAGGGAATAAAACCGCTCGTGAACTCGCTGGTTTTTAGGTTCTTTTTGGCTTAAAATTTTGGCTAAATTTTTTTAGGGCTAATGCCCACTAAAGGAATCACCCCTGACTCCATTTCATGGTCAGGGCGGTTAGCAGCTACAAGGGAATCCCTCCATTTCATGATCAAGTTCATGAAATGTTGGGGTCTTTTGTGACTCTTTGTCTAGCTCCTATTGGTGCTCTCTCTATTATCTCGCCCCTACCTCTTCTCTCTTTTTGTAGGACGAAAAGGTAGGAGCAGACTTTTATAGACGCACTGGTAGGAGCCAGCCCCTTGAGAAGCCGGAACCAGCAGTGGAACAACTAAGTCTCTATCGCTCATCCCTAACACCATTCCAATTAGTGGAATGAAATGGCTGGGGTGAGCTGCAGGGAAAGGTTGGGAAGGGTTCAGAGTTTAAAATGAGCGGTAAGCGAGGGCAATAATAGGAAGCCAGAACAACCTTGTTTCTATAAACGAGGCGGGTAGGGCTTCCGGACAGAGCAGCCTTTTCTTCTAATAAGAAGATGGCAGGGGGTTCGGTGCTTTTGCGGGACTGAACCTATGCTTTCCTTGCTTTTTGATACCTGCTTTTCCGATATCGACTCGGGCAGGTCAATAAAAGCATAACAGATGGGTGCTAAAAAGGAAATTGTACAAATTGCGCATGGAAGAGGACACACGGTTCGTTGACCATCTCAATGTCTTCAACAAGCTTGTCACACAATTGGTTAGCATGGAGGAGACATTTAGTGAGAGCGACAAGGTAATTCTCATACCTTCATCTCTACCACAATCATGGGAGCAACTGATGATGAACATTCTTGTTGTGAAAACTACACTCAATTTCAATGAGGCAGTTACATATCTTTTGGAGGTAGAGTCTTTGAAGAAGCCCTCAGAGTCTTCCTCAGGTGGTCAAGATTTGGTTGTTACATATGAAACCAATAAAAGCAAGGGTCACAGAAAGAAGAATCAGAAAGGTAAGGGAAAACACACATGCTATATATGTGACGAGGAGGGTAACATATTAAAAGATTGTCCAAAGTTGAAAGAATTGAAAAGTGGAGTTTGCCAATTGGAGAAAGAATATTCATAGGCACTAGATGTTATAGAATCAGGTACTCATAATGGTTGGATATTTGATTCAGACTCTCGCTACATTATATGTCCAGAGAGAGATGTATTTTATGAAGGATCTCTACATCGGGCATGTGGGACTGTTCAACTGTAACATCCCTGACCTGGGTTATGCTTTAACCCTAGGTGTTTTAATAAATAAAGATGATTATATGCTTAATCTTATCTTGTGAAAAGTAATTAGGGCTCATGAGGAACTTATGTTTCAATTTTGGTCCTGTTTGAACAATGTTGAAGCAATGTTTGCTTATTTTGGACTAAAGTGCAAATTACCCAAGTTAAGGGGCTAACTTAAAAATGTTACATATAATATGTTCCTATGATGTTGATACATCATAAGAATGAATATGATGTACTGGTATGGTTTCCACAAGCCTGGACACCAAGATACAGCTTGTTGGACAATGTTTGTGCATTAAAACCTAGTTTTGGTGTAAAGTGCAATTTACCCAAAACCTAAGGTTCAATATGCAAATTACCACTTCAATAAGGTCCCTAATTTTTCTTGACATCATTTAGAGCAAATAAAATGAGAGGGGCGCCTCATTTAAATTAAGTTGGAGTAGAGAGAATCTTGATATTAAAATAATCAAGATTTAAACCTAATTGGAACCCTAATTCAATTTAATGCAAAAATAAAAAAATAATTGAAGGGGCCTTCAACCAAAATTAAAATGGTTGGATTCATATGTGTGTGGACGAGCTTAAGCCTTGCAAAGGCACGAGCATATCCTAAGGAGGGGAAATTCCACTCACCATTATTATAAGAAAAAGAAATTTCACTAAAAAATGAATATTAATATTTTAAGGACCCTGACCTGCGTTTAGGGCTTACCCTGTTTGCTTTTCTTAACCTTGATGGTTTGAGGATTGCTAATCACTTTTGAGTGGTGATTAGGGTTTGGTTGTGCTTTGTTGAGGGTTGAGGGTGCTACTTGCAAATAACCCAAGTCTAGGGTTTTGTGAGCAAGTTTGCCGCCTTAAGAGGTGTTCTTCTCTCTCTTTGCTTCCTCTAGAGTTGAGAGGAAGGCTTGGGATTGTTGTTTGAGTTCTTTGGACCTTTATTGAGCTTGTTTGGGCCTTGGAGTCCCTTGTTTGGGCTTGCTTGGGCCTTGTGTCGGCCAAGTAGAGCTTGTGTCGGCCTAGAGTGGGCTTGTGTCGCCCATGGTGCTCATTTTGGACAAGTGTCTTATGGCTTGCAAGAGAGGTGGCTTGAGTTGGTGGACATGTGTCCCTTGGGTGGACGACACCTAGCAAGGGTTCACCTTGGTTTCTCCTCCTTCCTCATCTATATAGGTTGCCCCTTCCTTAGCTTTAGGCCCCTTTAGTTCCTCTTCTCCTTGTGCACGACACACCCTCTCTTCCCCTTGCTTGGTGGCCGACACACCCTTGAAGAAGGAGCTAAGGTGGCCGAAACACCCTTGTGTGAGCAGTTTGGAGGCCGATACACCCTTGGAGTTGAAGAGTGGAGGCTGATACACCCTCTTGGAGGAGCCTTGGTGGTCGACAACCCTTGGAGATCAAAGTGCATCTTCTTCCTTGGAGCTTAAGGCGGGTTGCATGACTCTAACCCTAACTACTCTACTCTCTTCTCAATATGTGTTGCTTTAATCTTGCTTATGCATGTTAGTGGTTGGTTCTTGTTTAGCTTGCATGTTGGCTGATCCATGTGTGTTAGGGTTTAGGAGGGCGACACTCCTTTCTCCCCTTGGTCTAGATGAGTGAGCTTGGGTCCTAATGCCATGAGCAACACCCCTCTTTCCTACTCGATTGAGGTGAGTTTATGACTTAGTGGCTTGAGAAATACCCTCTTCTCACCCTGGGCAAGATGGTGAGCTCGTTTAGATGGCTTGAACCTTAGTTGAGATGTGTGGGGAGGTGCTGCCTGACAACCCTTATCCTAGTTCTTTCTTGCACGGTTGGAGTGAGCAAAGTTTCTCTTTTTGTACCTTGGGCGGGTGAGCAACCTGACCCTGCTCTCCCTGAGCCAGCTCTGCCCGACAGGCTACTCGCCCAGTAGCTTGGCTCACCTAACCTTTGTTGCTCGCTCGGTTTTCCCTTGCTCACCTGCACACGTGTCGCCCAAACTCCCTGGCTTTGCTCGCCCGATCTTCCTTGGCTCGCCTGATACCCTGCTCACTCGATGTGCCTGCTCGCCCTATGTCTTGCTTGCCTGACATACCCTACACGCTTGAACGCACCCGGTACTTGCCCGCATAGCCCGATACTACCTTGCACACCCCTGTGTCGCCCGGTACCCTTGGCTCGCCCGACACAACCTTGGCTCGCCCGACAGGCCTTGCTCGCCCGGCACGGCCAGTCTGCTCGCTTGATACACCTACGCGCCTGAGCTGCACGCTCTTTATGTCCTGCACGCTCAATAGTGAGCTGCACGCCTTGGTTTGGGTGAGGGTGAACTCTACCCACTACTACAGAAGTGCCTTTTAGTGTCGGTTGTTTAACCCCCTTTGGCGTCGGTTTCTGAACGACGCCTATGTGGGCGCCGCTAAAAGGTTGGACACTTCAGCGTCGGTTAAAAAACCGACGCCTATTTAACATAAAGGCGTCGGTTTATTATAAAACACCGACGCCAAAAGGGTTCGCGCCACAGAAAACGGCGTCATCTAGGACGCTTTCTGCGTCGGTTATATACTAAAAAACCGACGCAGAAAAGTGTCCTAGATGACTCCCATTTCCTGTAGCGCGAACACTTTTGGCGTCGGTGTTCAACAAAAAACCGACGCTGTAAGTCTGTGCTGACGGTTATCGGTAAATAACCGACGCCTATATATATATATTTTTTTATAAATCTGTTTGCAGGCCTGCTGTGGCTGGTCAGCAGGATGAGAACCTGCAGTTCAGTTTTCTGAACTGCAGGTTTACGACATCCATTGATATCAGCCTACAAACAGGCCACAAACCTGCAAAATTAACATAAAAAGATTCACACAAGTAGATACATTCAGACATCAATTCAATTGTCACGTTCACACATATAGAATCATTCAAATACATGTTTTAACATTCAGAAACATTCATTTACAAAGTATCATTGATCATCACTATCAACATCCCAATTATATCTTACAGTTGCCACTGTTTGTACAACTATTGCCCATTCTTCTCTTACTTCATCTAATGCTTCCCTCGTATATGGAGCATGTACATTTTTTAAGTGTTTGCCTATAGTGTGGTCAGTTTTAAACACCTGCAAAGAGAATGATGTATATAAGTAATAATATAAAAATAAGATTGATATATTTTATACTAACTAATGAGACTATATATAATACCTCATGTATGGTATCGATGTCTTTCTTCGCCTGTGTATGGTATAGAACTCTCCTCCAGTATCTCCCTCACAGACTCCTGTGCGGAGAGGGACATTCCAACTCGAGATATCATCTTTCGTTGCCTCCTCCGCAGCAATATCCTTATCTCTGAACGTTTCTCGTAGGATTCTGAACCCCTCCTTCCCTCTACTACATCGAAGCCATGCCACAGTTGAACCCTTTCACCGAGCCCTACCCGGCCAAACAGACGTCGCCTGAAGTACCACCGTCGTCGTCGTCTCCACCTCCATCGCAACTTGCTGTGCTAGTCCTGGCAGTTTATCACCCCACATGCTTTCCTCACCAGTTCCTGCCGCTAGACGACCACACAATGGAATCCAAGAGGATATGCAGGCGTTCGCCACAGACTATAGGATGAGTATACTCAGCTTATAGTCTTTGGCGAACTCCTGCATATCCTCTTGGATCCATTGTGTGGTCGTCTAGCGGCAGGAACTGGGGAGGAAGGCATGTGGGGTGATAAACTGCCAGGACTAGCACAGCAAGTTGCGATGGAGGTGGAGACGACGACGACAGTGGTGCTTCAGGCGACGCCTACTTGGCCGGGTAGGGCTCGGCGAAAGGGTTCAACTGCAGCATGGCTTCGATGCAGTAGAGGGAAGGAAGGGGTTCAGAATCCTACGAGAAACGTTTAGAGATGAGGATATTACTGCGGAGGAGGAGGAAACGGTAGACGATATCTTGAGTTGGAATGTCCCTCTCCGCACATCAAGTTGCTCCAGTGCTTCAGTGGGTACATGTGCATCATCAACCTAAAATTTGACAAAAATAAACACACTAAATTAGCATTTGTATTAAAAAAGCAAACATTACTCTAAACGTTTGTATTTTACCATTTTTGCAGCCGCCTCCGCGCATCTGAAAATGTCATTAAAAAGGCAAACATTTAGCATTTGTATTAACTAGAAAAAGGAAAACATTTAGCATTTGTATAAACTAGAAAAAGGAAAACATTTACCATTTGTATAAACATACATGTCTCTAAAATTGTGATCTTTTATCAATTAACAATCCTTCATTGTGATCTCCGCGCACATATAAGTCATCATTAGCTTCAATATTTTGTGGAGTTGGCAACCCAACTGAGAATGGACTGGAGTCATCATACTTATCATAGTACTCTTCTTCATCTATAGGATCTTCAATGAACTGTCTTTTACCATGAAGAACAACCGACCATTTATCATTTGCAGGATCATCGATATAGAATATTTGTTTTGCCTGTGATGCCAATATGAATGGTTCAGCCTTCTCGCCAATCATTTCAAAGTTCACCAATGTGAAACCCAATTCATCCACTATAACTCCTTTGGTGTTATCAACCCAATTACATTTAAAGAGCGGAATATTGAAATCTATGTAGTCAAACTCCCAAATGTCTTCAATGACACCGTAATATGACATTTTAGCTTCACGTGGACTCTTATCCTTTGCACTTGCAAAGTACATAGTTGACGCTTGAAGAGTGACCCCACTATTTTGGACGACACTCTTATCATCTTGGCGCTTTGTGTAATATGTGAATCCATTAATGTCAAACCCTTCATAAGACATAACATTCGGTTTTGGTTTAAAGGCGAGACATTTGATAGTTTCTGTAATATCATTTGGTGTTTGAGATAGTTGATGTAAGACTTTATCTTCAAACCACTTAGTAAAAGTCTTATTATGCTCTCTAGCAAGCCACATTGAACTTGCTCGAGGATGTTGTCTCTTTATGAAATTGGTATGTTCCTCGATATAAACACTCACTTCGTCCATATTATGTAAAATATACAAGTGAGCTTGTTCCAACTGCTCACGGCTGATTACTTTCACCCGTGATCCCAAAATTCCTTTGCCCTCCTCAATATTCGTGTCATTATCAGGAGTGTCATTACCACTGAGAAAGTCATTGCAGAAATCCATAACCTCTCTCGCCACATAACCTTCAATAATACTCCCTTCAGGACGATAACGGTTTCGAACATCACCTTTAAAAACACTCATGTATCGTTCAAAGGGATACATCCAATGCAAGAAAACCGGTCCCAAGATTTTCACTTCCCTAGTCAAGTGGACAACAAGATGTACCATGATATCAAAGAACGAAGGAGGGAAATACATCTCAAGCTGACATAGGGTAACAACCACTTCTCTTTGCAAATTATCGAGAGTATCAGGGTCAATAACTTTGCTGCATAGACTGTTGAAAAAGAAACAAAGTCTGGTAATTGCAAACCTTACATGCTTCGGCAATATAGATTGAATTGCCACGGGCAATATTTGTTGCATTAGAGTGTGACAATCATGAGATTTAAGACCTATCAACTTCAGATCTTTCATTGATACCAATCTACGGATGTTGGATGAGTAACCATGTGGCACCTTAACATTTACCAAGCATTCACAAAAAGTTTTCTTCTCCTTTCTAGACAACGTGTAACAAGCGGGAGGTAAGTATGTTCTTTTATTACCCATTTCACGTAATTCTGTTAATTCTGACCTTATTCCCATTTCACGTAGGTCCAGTCTGGATTTTATCCCATCTTTAGTCTTACCTGGTATATTTAATAGAGTACCAATGATGTTATCACAGACATTTTTCTCAACGTGCATTACATCGATACAATGCCTGACTGACAAAGAACTCCAATAAGGAAGATCCCAAAATATTGACTTCTTTTTGAATGAAGAATTGTCACTCCGTGTGGCCATACTACATTGTGATTTCTTACCAAATTCATTGACAATGTCTTTTACTCTTTCATAAACAACATCCCCTGGTATAGGTTTAGGTGCACTCCGTTCATCATTCCATCCATTGAATGCTTTGTGCTTCCTACGATACGGATGGAATTTTGAAAGAAACCTTCGATGACCAAGATATACAGTCTTGCCGCCATATTTTAGTCTTATTGAATCAGTTTTTTCTTCACATATAGGACACGCTTTATCTCCTTTGACACTATATCCAGACAAATTCCCATATGCCGGAAAGTCATTAATAGTGCAAAACAACATAGCATGCAAACGAAATGTCTCTCTTGCAGAAGCATCATAGGTCATCACACCTTCAGCCCAAAGTTTCTTTAAGTCATCAATCAAAGGTTCAAGATAAACATCGATATCATTTCCGGGTTGTTTAGGGCCCGATATCAACAATGACAACATAACGTACTTATTTTTCATACACAGCCAGGGAGGAAGATTGTATATAACAAGCATGACTGGCCAAGTGCTATGTTGGCTGCTCAATGTCCCGTACGGATTCATCCCGTCTGTACAAAGCCCAAGTCTTAGATTCCTGACTTCTTCACCAAATTCAGGGAACAATACATCAATCTTCTTCCACTGTGGGGAATCAGACGCATGTCGTAGGATCCCATCATTATTTTTCTTAACATCTGCATGCCACCTCAAATTCTTCGCATCTTTCGGATTTGCAAACAAGCATTGAAACCGTGATGTTATAGGTAGATACCACAACACCTTGGCAGGAGAACCAGTTTTGGACTCCCCCGAAGTCATCAATTTATATCGTGACGCACCACATTTTGGACAATCTTTCAAATCTACATAGTCCTTTTGAAATAATACATAATCATTCGGGCATGCGTGTATCTTTTTGGCCTCCATTCCCATTGGGCACAACATTTTCTTTACCTGGTATGTTGAGATTGGCAGCTCGTTTCCTTCAGGAAGAATTTCTTTCAACAAAGTCAACAATTCAGTGAAGCTTTTGTCGCTCCATCTATTGTTAGCTTTCAACTTATACAATCTCAGCACAGCACTAAGCTTCGTAAACTTAGCACAGCCTGTGTATAACGGTATCTCAGCATCATGCACAATGTTTGTAAAGATAGGAGGTGGATCGGTGTGCTCTACCCTACAACTATCCAGCATCGCATCAACAATGTCTGCTGGAACTGGTTCGTTCACATTTACGTCATCGGAGGCAATTTCTTCTTCCACCCAAGCACTGCTATTGACATCTACTGGATTTGATTTTGAAATCTCTCCATGCCAGTGCCATTCTGTATAGCCTTGTACAATCCTGTTGCACATGACATGACTTTTGATTTCCTCACTAGTGTTGAGTTTCAAGTTGTTACCGCAATGCCTACATGGACAGTAGAACCTATCTGTAGGTTTTTTCCTATGTTCCTCGGCAAATCTAATAAACTGATCAAGACCAGATATAAACTCTGGGGTGCAACGATTACGAATGGACATCCATGATCTATCCATTCTATGATCAGAGAAAGCAAGTATATATTAGGAAAGCAAGTATATATTAGGAAACAAGTATATAAGCAAGTATGTCGTATTACAGTTCATCATTAAGAAAGATATAAGCAAGTATGTCGTATGAAAATAGACTAAACAATAAAAGAATTTTTTTTTGAGGCAAGACAATATGAGAAAATAGTAGTGTAATCATGTAAATGGGAACATTCATGGGAACACACACTTCAGTTATAAGCATTCATGTAGCAACTTACAGTTCCATTCATGGGAACACACACTTTAGTTATAACAATAACTAAACAAAGGGGTTGGTGTACCCCTAAACATGCGCATAATTAAAAAAACTATTACTACAGACAAGTCTAGATAGATAGACAACTAAATACTACACCAACATGGTCCCACATGCATCAGTAACTTCTTTTTGATGATGAAGCTGTGTCACGAAGCTCCTCACTGTATTTAGACGAATCTGAACTGATAGGGGCCTCAGATTCAGATTTGTCTGAGCTGATATGCGACGCCGTGCGCTCATACCGCAGAAGATGATCGGGGGTCTCGCAGTTGTTGTTGGTTATCCAAACTTTGATGGAATTATCGCCAACTGGACGGAGAAAAAGCCTATTCCAACGGACCACATGCAGCTCTCCAATCCAATCACGCCAACCGGATTTTGATACAAGATTTCCCGCCAAATCATACTCAACCTCGATTACATGTGAATAATTTCCAAAAGTTAGGGTCACTTTACCAGGCATGTAGTGTCTTCCTTTTAGAAAACGCCAATGTTTGGGTATGACCAATTGGTTTAAGGAACGATCATCTAGGATGATGTCCAATTGTTCTTCAATAGGGAACGTTAACATTGACATAGAGGCCCAATTCATAGTCATTGTTATGGGAAGACAGAGACTGCACAATATTAGTATTAACAAAGTGTAAGTACATATAACGATGTTATATATTTTCAGAAAAAGTTGTATAACATCAGTTAACCTTTTAAACAAGTATATATTAGGAAACAAGTATATATTAGTCAATCTTAGATGGGTTTCTAGGCCAACAAACACATTTGATGTCAATCTTATATATAATAAATGTGTACCACCTATCCCATCCTTGAACACCTAATCTCACTTAGGATGTAAGTGTATAATGTGTATTTGGTTTTCAAGAAAATTTCGGCAGCATTTCCCCGTTGTTCTCTAAGTACATATGTACTTAGAGAACAAACGGGGAAATGCTGCCGAACTTTTCTCGAAAACCCAATACACATTATACACTTACATCCTAAGTGAGATTAGGTGTTCAAGAACAGTCCCAAACTGGGGACTATCCAAGATTTACTCCTACTGAGTAAATCTTGGACGGGTTTCTAGGCCAACAAATACATGTGTTGTCATTCTTATATAAACCCTATAATTCATGAAATCATTCTAATTCAATTTAATATGTTGGGATCACATAATTATATAATGACATCAGAATATATAGAAGAATCATAATTAACATGATTAACAACATGCTCATCAAACTAGGGTTTTCTTGAATATCATCTAATAAATCAAGAATTTCATAGTTTCAAACATGCAATAATTCACAATGCAATGTTATAAACTATAGGCAACATGGATAGATGAAATAAATAAACATCCAGCATCTATCACTTATTCAATCTTCAAGAAACCTTGACAAACATCCAACATCTATCACTTATATAATTTGCATGTATATACACCCTAAAGTGCCACAAATCATATAATAAAACTATCATGTTATGATATTAGGACCACTTAAAGCAGATTAGGCACATTAAGCAAGCAGAGTAGGGAGCCAATTTCGTGCAAACAGATTAGGCAACAGATTAGGTCAGCACATAAAGAACCAATTTCGCGCCTGGGTAGGTCTGCAGGTACCTGGGCAAGAAGAGTAGGGTGAGGTCGAGCTGGTTGAGTACGTGGGTGGCGGCCGACGAGCTCCAGAACCAGCGGCAGTGACTCCGACGAGCAGGAGCGTCAGCCGCAGCAGGCAGGCAGGCGGCCAGGCGGCGGCAGGCAGGCAGCGGCCAGGCGGAGGAGAAGGAGAAGGGGGTACGGCGGCGCCGGTTCTCAGGCGTGACAGGCAGGTGGGCACCAGGCGTTGCGGCGGCGCCGGTTGTCAGGCGTGGCGGCGGCGCAGGCGGTTGGAGCAGGGGCGCCGTTTGTCAGGCGTGGCGGCGGCGCAGGGGTGCCAGAGAAGAAACGCGTCGGAGAGGGGCGCCGGAGAGGGGACGCCGGATATGGGGCACCGGAGAGAAGCGCCGGAGAAAAACTAGTACCAGCAGCAGAGAAATCGCCGGAGAAATCGCCGCAATAGGGAAATAGGATAGCAATGAGGGGAAGAGTCGGGCGATCGAAGGTTATGAAGTTCCCCAATAGCGTCGGTTGTTTACAACAACCGACGCCTAAACATATTTACCGTCGGTCGTTCGCAACATCCGACGTCCATTTGGACGATATTTTCGTGAAAATGTTTGGCGGGAACCACATTCAGCGTCGGTTATTAAAGGACGACCGACGCGGAAAAGGACACTTTTCGTGCAAATTTCCATCGCACATAAGCGTCGGTGTTTTAACTACAGACTCGACGCCGAAAGTGACATTATTTTTTTCGCTCGAAAATTGGATGAAATAATGCGTCGGTTTTGTATAAACAACCGACGCTGTATACAAAGCGGTACCCGTGTTTGGCTGGTCTTTGAATATAGACGTCGGTTCTTCTAAATAACCGACGCCTTTAATATAAGGCGTCCGTGTTCCTTAAAAACCGACGCCCAGAAAAGCGACACTGAATGCTATTTCTGTAGTAGTGTACCCGAGTAGGTTCTTTTGGTGAGGGCTTTAGTATCTCTTGTGAGGGACCTTGGTATCATGGAAGTAGCTCGTTTAGCAATTGCCCTTGATAGCATTAGTAGAACCTTGCTCACTTAATGATAACGATAATGACTATGATGATGCTTGTGTTATATGTACCTTTTGTTAACATGATGTCAAAGCATGGTAAGGTACATAAATGGTTGCATAATAGTGTATTTTGAGCACATGATTATTAGGTGATATATGGTGACATTTATAGCAGTGATATCTCCTAATGGTGGGCATAACCCTTATATCATTGATATGCTTAACCCTAATTTGATAATAATGTAATCCTGTGAATGGTAAGTTCCTTGGTTATTCTCTTTGGTTTTTGAATGATGCTAACCATGCAGGTAATGCTTAGCCCAATGAAAGGCTATGAGAATTGGGTAAATGAGCACTGTGATGACAGGTGTATTATGAATGATGATTTCATAATGATGTTGAAAGCCCTGAGAGGATATGGCTTTATGTGATGAGGGATTGAGATCCCATGATGTGTGATGATCCTTGAGATGGGTCTAGATGGTTGGCAAGAGGCCAAGTGATAACATGTGATGTGAGATCCTTGTGATGAATCAGTATGACGTAAATACCTAATGTTGAGTTTATGTTGTTTACTTCTGTTATACCTTGCATGTTATACAACTTGGTTGAATCTTGCAATCCATCTAAAAGATACTAATTAATCACAGTGTAATCTATAATGTAGCTTGCCCTGGCCATAGATTGATCACCATTCAGGATAGGGTGATGATGAAACGGGTTCTCCTGCGGGTTAACCCGGAGCGCATATTTTTTAATATGCGAGGTTTCTCCTAGCCTAAAATAGAGAGGTGAAACGAGTACAGCTGTGGTTGCGGACTCAGATGTGTGACGAGCATGGTGAACATGGCCCATGGCTCCAGATATGTGATATGTTGAGCATGAATGCGTTCATGGCTCTGAACACGGTGTTTAGACACATGGCTCAGTTTCTAGTGCCGTGACCTATACCGAGGCGGACTAGGCAGAGGGTAGCCTTTGGAGCTGATCTTGTGGCTTATGACCACTTCATGTACGAGACTGTGGTCCTGCTTTGTGTTCTAATGTACTAACCATGAGGCGGAGAAGGTCTTGGATTCCGGCTCTTCCATTGACCTTGTATGGCATCGGCTATGGGCTTCACAGACGAAGGTTGGATTTGAACGGTATGGTTCATTTCCTCAGGGCATAATAAAACGTTATACAGCCGTTTAGTATGTATTGATAAGACAAACACGAAACATTGGTTGAGGCCTTGTTTGTGTAGTTAACTTTATTTATCTTGCAGTTGCTTGTGCATTACTCCTATGTGGTAAGTTATATATATATTTCATCTCGTCAATCATGTCCCATTGAGAGGTATGCATGTTATATGCCTTTTTGGTACAGCTGGTAAATTGTATGGTACAGATGGCTTTGCTTTTCATAAACTGCTTCTGTTATATTCCTTATCAATAATCTGCTGAGATAAGCTTTATCTTATCTGAGGTTTTGTAGTTTTGGCACAGAGTTATGCCTCCCGCTGGGACAATGTTCAATTGTCTCACTCCTCTAGTTTTCACCCTTTTTAGGTGGTCGAGCTTGTCGTGGTGGTGGTCGCGGAGTTGCGGTCGAGCAGCGAGAAGATCTGTAGAAGGCAAGCTTTGGAGATGCTGTTGTTCTGGATTTTTTGTAGTAGAGTCTAGAGTTATCCCTGTACTCTTAGGTCCTTGGCGATGTTTGACATTGTTTTACGATGTACGAACGATATCGTTTGTATATCCTGCTACTGGCCGGATGTGGGCCTTTATGTATATAACATGTGATGAACTCATGGTTATGACAAGACAGCTGTTGCGCTAAGCTGTGGACATGTATCCATGCTTGTATGGATATGTATATAACATGTTTTCTTGCAGGATATGGACTGGAATGTAATATGTTTCACAGTTTATCAGTTTTCCGCAATCGGTTTTAATTAACCCATTTTTTTTATTAGTTGTGGTTATGGTGATTCTCGCACGTTTTCGCGTAACACCTCATTATCTGTGTGATAATGGGATGTGTTGCCACAAGTTTTGGTATCAGAGCTTTAGGTTCGCTGAGTCTACAGGGATTTAGGACTAGGTTGAGTCTGTTCTTATGTGTGTCTAGGTTTTCTTACAATATCTTCTGCCCTCAGTCGAAGAAAAGTCAAGATGTATGGAAACCATGAAGAACAGTCTGTTGAGTACAGTGATGCTGCATCGGTTGATGGAGTAGATGGACAGGCACATGAAGATCGGGTGCCTGAGGTCCCCCAACCTGACCCAGCCATATTTGAACATCCTGCCTACCAACAGCTTATGGGGCAGATGATGGCTACAATGAATCTCATGTTTGAGCGATTACCAGTGCCTCCTCCACGAGCACAGGTTACCCATGGAGAAGCATCGGGTATCGGGAAGACCTTTGAGCGGCTTCGCTGAGTCGGAGCTTCGGAGTATGCTGGAACGGCTGATCCAGCGGATGTAGATCTGTGGCTGACAAGTCTCAAGAAGGCTTTCCGGATCCTTGACATCCCTGAAGCAGACAAGGTAAAGCATGTTGTCTACCTTCTGAAGGGTAGTGCTGGTCACTGGTGGACCATCGAAGAAGAGAAGCGGCCTGGTGAGGTGATCTGTTGGGAAGTGTTTCGACGCGAGTTTGTCACCAGATACTTTCCCAAGACGTATCTGGATGAGAAGATCCGTCAGTTCGAGAGTTTGCGATAAGGAACGATGAATATCACCGAGTATGAAGCTAAGTTTATGGATCTGTTGAGGTTTTGTCCTCACATGGTGACGACAGACGAGGAACGTATCAGACACTTCGAGAAGGGTCTGAGTGCTGAACTGACGACACCGGTTTCTGCGTTGGAGAACCGAGAACGGTTTGCGACGTTTGTGGAATCTGTTCGGAGGATCGAACAATCTGTAAGGGAGAAGAGAGAGTCTATGGCTAAGAAGAGACCTGCTCAGTTCCAAGGTCAGAGGTTTGGTGGCTTCAAGAAGCCCAAGTTTTCAGCACCGGCAGCGATGAGAGGTTCTGGTAGGCCGTCTCAGTGGCCTATGAGTAGAGGAAGAGGCTATGTTTCTTCACCATCTAAGGCACAAAGTTCGGATTCCGTGGCAGTAACAGGACCGTCTAGGCCTCAAGATGATGTTAGGACATGCTATGCCTGTGGTCAGACAGGGCATATCAGGTCAAGTTGTCCCTACAACGATGTTGAAGTGACGCAGCAGCTGAGACACAACCTTCAGGGGTCTGAGAGACCATAGCCCAGTGGTAGCAGAGGACGGGGACGCGGTCAAGTGTCTCAGGCTGGATCGTCTGCTCAGGGAAGCAGAGGTCATGGACAGCAAGCAATGGCTCGATTCTATGCTATGAATCAGTCGGAGGCGGTAGTCAACCCGCGAGTAGTGACAGGTTAGATGGAGTTATTTCATTCTGATATGTCTTCTTCTTGCTTTATATCTGTTCTGGTTGACCCAGGTGCTACGCACTCTTTTATCGCCTATAGTATGCTTGAGAACTGTCGTTTACCTGTTAGCTGTAAGAAGGATAGTTTGTTGTTAGAAACCCCTCTTGATGGTTCCTCTTTGCTTCTAGAAGAGTGTCCATCTTGTGTTTTGTCTTTTTCGGGACATCGCATCCAAGTGGATTTTCCAGGGAGATAGGAAGATTCTTCCGACATGTCTGGTATCAGCTCTGGTGGCAGATAAGTTGTTACGACAAGGATGTGAGGCGTTCTTAGCTCACATGGTAGATACCGTAGTGGATGCCAAGGCAAAAGGTCCTATCCTTGAGGAGGTGTCAGTTGTTCGTGAGTTTGCCGACGTGTTTCTTGAGGAGTTTCCTGGTGTCCCCCACCCCGAGAAATTGATTTCGAGATCAATCTAGTACCAGGAACGCAACCAGTTGCGCAGACACCGTACATAATGGCTCCAGCAGAGATGGCAGAGTTGAAGAAGCAGTTACAGGAGTTGCTAGATAAAGGTTTTATCCAGCCAAGTACATCGCCTTGGGGTGCTCCAGTACAGTTTGTAAAGAAGAAGGATGGTTCGATGCGGCTGTGTATAGACTACCGGCAGTTGAACAAGGTCACAATCAAGAACAAGTACCCGTTGCCGAGGATAGATGATCTGTTCGATCAGTTGCGTGGTGCTACAGTGTTTTCAAAGATCGATCTACGGTCCGGATATCATCAGTTGAGGATAAAGACAGATGACATACTGAAGTCAGCCTTCAGGACAAGGTATGGTCATTATGAGTTTGTGGTTATGCCGTTTGGATTAACCAATGCACCTACTGCTTTCATGGACCTGATGAACAGAGTGTTCTGTCCGTTCTTAGATCAGTTTGTTGTAGTCTTTATAGATGACATATTGATCTATAGTCGGGATAGGCTTGAGCACGAGCAACATCTTCGTCGAACGTTGACTCTTCTTTGTCAACATCAGTTATATGCCAAGTTCAGTAAGTGTGAATTCTGGCTGGATGAAGTGACCTTCTTGGGCCATGTGATATCCGCTGAAGGAGTCAAGGTAGATCTGAAGAAGGTGGAATCTGTTGCAGATTTGGAACAACCGAAGACGGCGACAGAAGTTTGTAGTTTCCTTGGTTTAGCAGGATACTACCGGAGGTTTATCAAGGACTTCAGTTCGATAGCGTTTCCGATGACAAAGTTGACCAGAAAGGATGTACCTTTTGTTTGGGATGATTGATGTCAGCAAGCTTTCCAGAGGTTGAAGGAGAAGTTGACTAGTGCTCCAGTGTTGATCTTGCCAGAGCCTGGGAAAGGCTATGTTGTTTTCTGTGATGCTTCTAAGAAAGATTTAGGTTGTGTGTTGATGCAGGAAGATCATGTGGTTTCTTTTGCCTCGCGACAGCTCAAGAAGCATGAGGAGAACTATCCAACTCATGATTTGGAGCTGGCAGCAGTAGTTCATGCGTTAAAGATTTAGAGCCACTATCTATATGGGGAAGTGTGTCAGATCTTTACGGATCATAAGAACCTGAAGTATATCTTTACGCAACACGAGTTGAACATGCGACAGCGGCGATGGATGGAGTTGATCAACGACTACGACTGCACTATCGAGTATCATCCTGGTAAGGCGAATGTGGTATCTGATGCGCTTAGTTGAAAGTCTTCTCTTTCTTCAAAGACGGCACAGTTAAGTTCCCTGGTTTGCCATAGGAGGGATATGTTTGTTTCTCTGCGACAGATGAATGTGCAGATGGAAGTTTCTCTGTTATCTGGTCTTTTCGCACGGATGCAAGTCAAGCCTACGTTGAGGTAGCAGATCAAGGATGCACAGCAGACTGATGAGGCGGTACAGTTGATCAGATCAAAGTTTGGCAGCGACAAGCGTGATGGGTTTCATGAGTCCAAGGATGGACTAGTTTTCTATCGTGATAGGATGGTGGTTCCAGATGCTGACGATCTGAGGAAGTTGGTGCTTAAGGAAGCACATATGTCGATGTATGCCATGCATCCAGGTGTCACCAAGATGTATCATAGTCTGAAGGACTTGTATTGGTGGCCTGGTATGAAGAGAGATGTGGCTGAGTTCGTGGCTAGATGTGCGGTATGTCAGCAAGTGAAGGCTGAGCATCAGAAGCCGGCAGGTACGTTACAACCTTTGCTGATACCGCAGTGGAAATGGGATCATATAACCATGGATTTCGTAGTTGGTCTGCCCAAGACAACTAGGAATCATGATTCCATTTGGGTGATAGTGGACAGATTGACAAAGTCTGCCCATTTTCTACCTGTGAAGACGACGTACACGGCGGAGAAGCTTGCTAGAGTGTATGTGGATGAGATAGTTCGTTTGCATGGTGTGCCAGCAACAATAGTTTCTTACCAGTCGTTTTTGGGAGCAGTTGCACAGAGTGTTGGGAACGCAGTTGAGGTTCAGTATAGCCTTTCATCCACAGACAGATGGACAGTCTGAAAGGACTATTCAGATTGTGGAGGATCTCCTTCGAGCTTGTGTTTTGCAGTTCCTAGGCAGCTGGGATGTTCATCTGAGTTTGATAGAGTTTGCTTATAACAACAGGTATCAGTGAAGCATCGATGTGGCTCCTTATGAAGCTCTGTATGGAAGAAAGTGCAGATCTCTTTTGTGTTGGTATGAGTCTGGTGAGTATCAGCTTTTGGGTCCTGAGTTAGTCCAGCAGACGACAGATAAGATCAAAGTGATTCAGCAACAACTGAAAGTGGCACAGGAAAGGCAGAAGTCTTATGTAGACAATCGCCGACGACCGTTGGAGTTCCAGGTAGGAGACAAAATGTATCTTAAGGTTTCTCCTTGGAAGGGTGTGCTAAGGTTTGGTCGGAAGGGTAAGTTGGCACCCAGGTATATGGGGCCTTACCCAGTCCTAGCACGTGTTGGCAAGGTAGCTTATGAGATAGAGTTACCTCCTGAGTTGCACATGTTACATCCAGTGTTCCATGTCAGTATGTTAAAGAAAAGTCATCCAGATTCAGGTACAGTGATACAGCCAGTTGAGGTTGAGCTTGATGCTGATGTAACCTACGAGGAAGGTCCTGTGGCGATTCTTGACAGAAGGATCAAGAAGCTGAAGAGGAAGGACCTGGTTCTTGTGAAGGTCCTTTGGCAGCATCGTGGCGTTGAGGAAGCCATGTGAGAGCTTGAGGAAGAGATGAGGAGGAAGTATCCCTCGCTTTTCTCTTCGGATTTCGGGGATGAAATCCCTTAAAGGGGGTTAGATTGTAAGGACCCTGACCTGCGTTAAGGGCTTACCCTGTTTGCTTTTCTTAACCTTGATGGTTTGAGGCTTGCTAATCACTTTTGAGTGGTGATTAGGGTTTGGTTGTGCTTTGTTGAGGGTTGAGGGTGCTACTTGCAAATAACCCAAGTCTAGGGTTTTGTGAGCAAGTTTGCCACCTTAAGAGGTGTTCTTCTCTCTCTTTGCTTCCTCTAGAGTTGAGAGGAAGGCTTGGGCTTGTTGTTTGAGTTCTTTGGACCTTTGTTGAGCTTGTTTGGGCCTTGGAGTCCCTTGTTTGGGCTTGCTTGGGCCTTGTGTCGGCCAAGTAGAGCTTGTGTCGGCCTAGAGTGGGCTTGTGTCGCCCATGGTGCTCATTTTGGACAAGTGTCTTATGGCTTGCAAGAGAGGTGGCTTGAGTTGGTGGACATGTGTCCCTTGGGTGGACGACACCTAGCAAGGGTTCACCTTGGTTTCTCCTCCTTCCTCATCTATATAGGTTGCCCCTTCCTTAGCTTGAGGCCCCTTTAGTTCCTCTTCTCCTTGTGCACGACACACCCTCTCTTCCCCTTGCTTGGTGGCTGACACACCCTTGAAGAAGGAGCTAAGGTGCCCGACACACCCTTGTGTGAGCAGCTTGGAGGCCGATACACCCTTGGAGTTGAAGAGTGGAGGCCGATACACCCTCTTGGAGGAGCCTTGGTGGTCGAAAACCCTTGGAGCTCAAAGTGCATCTTCTTCCTTGGAGCTTAAGGCGGGTTGCATGACTCTAACCCTAACTACTCTACTCTCTTCTCAATATGTGTTGCTTTAATCTTGATGATGCATGTTAGTAGTTGGTTCTTGTTTAGCTTGCATGTTGGCCGATCCATGTGTGTTAGGGTTTAGGAGGGCAACACTCCTTTCTCCCCTTGGTCTAGATGAGTGAGCTTGGGTCCTAATGCCATGAGCAACACCCCTCTTTCCTACTCGATTGAGGTGAGCTTATGACTTAGTGGCTTGAGCAATACCCTCTTCTCACCCTGGGCAAGATGGTGAGCTCGTTTAGATGGCTTGAACCTTAGTTGAGATGTGTGGGGAGGTGCTGCCTGATAGCCTTTATCCTAGTTCTTTCTTGCACGGTTGGAGTGAGCAAGGTTTCTCTTTTTGTACCTTGGGCGGGTGAGCAACCTGACCCTGCTCGCCCTGAGCCAGCTCTGCCCGACAGGCTGCTCGCCCAGTAGCTTGGCTCGCCTAACCTTTGTTGCTCGCTCAGTTTTCCCTTGCTCACCTGCACGCGTGTCGCCCAAACTCCCTGGCTTTGCTCGCCCGATCTTCCTTGGCTCGCCCGATACCCTGCTCACTCGATGTGCCTGCTCACCCTATGTCTTGGTTGCCCGACATACCCTACATGCTTAAACGCACCCGGTACTTGCCCGCATAGCCCGATACTATCTTGCACGCCCCTGTGTCGCCCGGTACCCTTGGCTCGCCCGACACAACCTTGGCTCGCCCGACACGGCCAGTCTGCTCGCTTGATACACCTACACGCCTGAGATGCATGCCCTTTATGTCCAGCACGCTCAGCAGTGAGCTGCACGCCTTGGTTTGGGTGAGGGTGAACTCTACCCGAGTAGGTTCTTTTGGTGAGGGCTTTAGTATCTCTTGTGAGGGACCTTGGTATCATGGAAGTAGCTCGTTTAGCAATTGCCCTTGATAGCATTAGTAGCACCTTGCTCACTTAATGATAACAATAATGGATATGATGATGCTTGTGTTATATGTACCTTTTGTTAACATGATGTCAAAGCATGGTAAGGTACATAAATGGTTGCATAATAGTGTATTTTGAGCACATGATTATTAGGTGATATATGGTGACATTTATAGCAGTGATATCTCCTAATGGTGGGCATAACCCTTATATCATTGATATGCTTAACCCTAATTTGATAATAATGTAATCCTATGAATGGTAAGTTCCTTGGTTATTCTCTTTGGTTGTTGAATGATGCTAACCATGCAGGTAATGCTTAAACCAATGAAAGGCTATGAGAATTGGGTAAATGAGCACTGTGATGATAGGTGTATTATGAATGATGATTTCATAATGATGTTGAAAGCCCTGAGAGGCTATGGCTTTATGTGATGAGGGATTGAGATCCCATGATGTGTGATGATCCTTGAGATGGGTCTAGATGGTTGGCAAGAGGCCAAGTGATAACATGTGATGTGAGATCCTTGTGATGAATCAGTATGACGTAAATACCTAATGTTGAGTTTATGATGTTTACTTCTATTATACCTTGCATGTTATACAACTTGGTTGAATCTTGCAATCCATCTAAAAGATACTAACTAATCATAGTGTAATCTATAATGTAGCTTGCCCTGGCCATAGATTCATCACCAGTCAGGATAGGGTGATGATGAAATGGGTTCTCCTGCGGGTTAACCTGGAGCGCATATTTTTGAATATGCGAGGTTTCTCCTAGCCTAAAATAGAGAGGTGAAATGAGTACAGCTACGGTTGCAGACTCAGATGTGTGACGAGCATGGTGAACATGGCCCATGGCTCCAGATATGTGATATGTTGAGCATGAATGTGTTCATGGCCCATGGCTCCAGATATGTGATATGTTGAGCATGAATGTGTTCATGGCTCCGAACATGATGTTTAGACACGTGGCTCAGTTTCTAGTGTCGTGACCTGTACCGAGGTGGACTAGGCAGAGGGTAGCCTGTGGAGCTGACCCTGTGGCTTATGACCACTTCAAGCACGAGATTGTGGTCCTGCTTTGTGTTCTCATGTACTGACCATGAGGCGGAGAAGGTCTTGGATTTCGGCTCTTCCATTGACCTTGTATGGCACCGGCTATGGGCTTCGCAGCCGAAGGTTGGATTTGAATGGTATGGTTCATTTCCTCAGGGCATAATAAAACATAATACAGCCGTTTAGTATGTATTGATAAGACAAACACGAAACATTGATTGAGGCCTTGTTTGTGTAGTTAACTTTATTTATCTTACAGTTTCTTGTGCATTACTCCTATGTGGTAAGTTATATATATATATTTCATCTCGTCAATCATGTCCCATTGAGAGGTATGCAGGTTATATGCCTTTTTGGTACAGCTGGTAAATTGTATGGTACAGATGGCTTTACTTTTCATAAACTGCTTCTGTTATATTCCTTATCAATAATCTGCTGAGATAAGCTTTATCTTATCTGAGGTTTTGTAGTTTTGGCGTGGAGTTATGCCTCCCACTGGGACAATGTTCAATTGTCTCACTCCGCTAGTTTTCACCCTTTTAAGGTGGTCGAGCTTGTCGTGGTGGTGGTCGCGGAGTTGCGGCCGAGCAGCGAGAAGATCTGTAGAAGGCAAGCTTTGGAGATGCTGCTATTCTGGATGTTTTGTAGTAGAGTCTAGAGTCATCCCTGTACTCTCAGGTCCTTGGCGGTGTTTGACGTTGTTTTACGATGTACGACCGATATCGTTTGTATATCCTGCTGCTGGCTGGATGTGGGCCTTTATGTATATAACATGTGATGAACTCATGGTTATGACAGGACAGCTGTTGCGCTAAGTTGTGGACATGTATCCAGGCTTGTATGGATATGTATATAACATGTTTTCTTGCAGGATATGGACTGGACTGTAATATGTTTCACAGTTTATCAGTTTTCCACAATCGGTTTTAATTAACCCATTTTTTTTATTAGCTATGGTTATGGTGATTCCCGCACGTTTTCGCATAACACCTCGTTATCTGTGTGATAATGGGATGTGTTGCCACAAATATTATAAGGGTTAAGGTGCTTAATTTATTTTCCCTTTATTCTTGGATAATGAAGAGGTTTTGCAAGAACATGAATATGGCTTCGTGGACAAGAAATGGAGGGGGATTTGGTGGAAATTATTTTGGGAATTAAAAGAAATAATCCCATTTTCTCTCTCCTTGGGATTTCCTTATACATATCCCTTTTTCCACTCACTTAAGGACTTCTTTTCGGATTTCCTTTCTTTCTTTGCCTTGGCCGACCCCAAGAGAAGCTCAGGAACAGGAGGAGGATGACCCCGACCTGTTGGTAAGGTTCTTGACCTCTTTTCCCCTTGATTCCATGGTGGAAAGTGAAAGTAAATCATTGATTTCTTCTTAATTCGATCTCCTCTTCAACCCTAGCCAAACTTTTCAGCCAAAAGCTTGAGGACGAGCCTAGGGGGAGTTGAAAGAGATTCATCCACCATTGTTTCCATGAGCTTGGAGCTTTGGAGCTCAATTAGAGGCGGTTTTTATAACTTGAACCCTTAATATTGTTATTTCAATTAATTCCTTATCACTTGGTGATCCTTTTTACATTCCCGAAATTTGTTTTGGTTGATGGATGCAATCACCATGGAAACCACATTAGGTTTCATGAGTTCAGATATTGAATATGATAAGCACACACCTCACCAAAATATCCAAGGCAAACAGTTTACTTTTGTTTCTCAAACGGTTTCCCAAACCGTTTGGGAGCAAATAGTTTCAAACCATTTAGAAGCAAACAGTTTCACCAAACCGCATGAGACCAAACGGTTTTAGACCGTTTGCTGGTGTTGACCAGGGTTGACCATTTGGAGATATGTGGAAAATGATCTCAGTTAATGACCTATCAATTATTATTGATAGTTCCAATTGGTTCATGAGTTGAAGGTCCATCAATTACCAAAACCCTAATCGGGTTAAGTGTTGATTTGTAATTTGATTAAGTTGGAAACTTAGGTTGATTGACCCAAATGATTTCAAAACCGTTTGGGGATCACCCAAACGGTCTCAAGACCGTTTGGGGGTCACCCAAGACCGTTTGGAGTTCTAGGGTTGAGTATGGTTAAGTGTTTGAAGATCCAAAGATATGGTATGAACCCTAATCGGCTAAGTGTTGATTTTGCAAGTGATTGAGATGATGTTTTGGGTTGATTGACCCAAACAGTTTCAAAACTGGTTGGGGATCACCCAAACGGTCTCAAGACCATTTGGTGATCACCCAAGACCATTTGGAGGTCTAGGGTTAAGTATGGTTGAGCAATTGAAGGTCCAAAGATATTAAGTTGATGTACAATCAATTGTTGATTTGGTGACCAATCCTAGGATCCAAACCTTAATTGAATGACATGGTTAATGATGATGTGATGGGAAAACGGTCTCAAGACCATTTGGAGGTCATCCAAACGATCCCAAGACCGTTTGGGGGTCACCCAAGACCGTTTGGAGGTCTAGGGTTGAGTATGGTTAGGTGTTTGAAGATCTAAAGATACTAAGTTGAAGTGCAATCAAATGTTGGTTTGGTGATCAATCCAATGATCCAAACCCTAATTGGATGACTTGGATTTGAGTGATGAGATGGTCAAACAGTTTCAATACCATTTGGAGGTCATCCAAATGACCTCATGACCGTTTGGAGTCAGGTCATATTCAATTTGGATGATGGTCCAATAGTTTTAAAGTAACTAGTTACACATTGATTAATATTGAAGGATCATCAATTCCAAACCCTAATCCAATTGATTCAAACCCTAATTGATGACCAATTGAGGATCAATTGAGAGTCAAATCAGTTGAAGGATGACCTACTTAACTCAATCAAAGTATGGTGATAGTTCCAATTGATGATTAGTTACATGAATACAATGGTTGATGGAATCAACATTGAGAACCCTAAACCAATTGGAGTAGTTGAGACCAACTTTAGTCCATGCGGTTTTGAGGAGGTTTGGACCAAACGGTCTCAAGACCGTTTGGGACCAAATGGTCTCAAAACCATTTGGGACCAAACGGTATCAAGACTGTTTGGGACCAAACGATCCCAAACTGGTTGAGTTCATGCGGTTTCAAAAAGGTACTTTAGCAAACGATCTTGAAGGTCACTTTTACCAAATGGTTTCAAACCGTTTGAACTTTGAAAGACCAAGACCGTTTGGGGCCCAAGTAATCAAAAATTGTTTGAGGATCAATATGGTTAATCCTTTTGGATACTTAATGTAATTGAGGACTCAATTGGTTAATCCACTTGGATACCTATTGTGATAGAAGATCCAATTGGTCAATTCATTTGGATAACTTATGTAATGGAAGTCCAATGTGATTGAATCTCTTGAGAATTAAGATGATGAATGATCCATTGATCCAATGATAATTATTAAGGCTAGGTACAAAGGTTGAAACCCTAAAGTACCTAGATGATCAATACCTTTAGATTAATTAACCCTAAAAGGTTATGAGAGTAATGTCTTAGTACACTATGTTTACCATAGTTGTATGTACTTGATTGAAGGGTTGATGTGACCTAATCAAGTTGGGAGGAAGATAGAGAGGAATTCATATATGAGTGTTGATCATGTGATGATTAGGTTATGATCCTTAATAAAGAGATCATGAAACCCTAATCCAGAAGGTTAATGAATCTTAACCCTAGTTCAGGGTAACATAATGTAAAACCCCAATTATGGGAATAAAGAGTGAAACCCTAATTGGGATGAGTGATAACACCCAAATTAGTGCATATTTTCTATGCATTTTATCTATAGTTTTGTGCCACTTTAGTCTTAATATGCACTCTTTTGTTCATGTTTTATGCTTTTTGTCCTGAATTAGATAAAAGTAGTAAAAATAGCCAATAATGTAGCTAATTAGCCAATTTTTGACTTACAGGCACCGAAACTAGCCAATTTTGGGACTCTCAAGTACCGAACCTGAAAAGACAAGAATTCCAATAGCTGGCCGATAGGGCCTGGCCGATACGGCTGCCTGATAGGGTCTGGCCGATACGACTGCCCGATAGGGTCTGGCCGATACGGCTGCTTGATAGGGTCTGGCCGATACAGCTGCCCGATAGGGCCTGGCCGAGACAGCTGCCTGGTATGGTCTGCCCAATACGGTTGCCCGATACGGCCTTCCCGATACAACCTTCTTGATACAACTGCCTGACACTCCCCTTGCCCGATACGGTCTTCGGGCGACAGTCATATTGGCCCACCTGATGCCTCAAGATCGAAGCAACGAATGCAAGACACGTGGACCAATAAAAGCTACAACTCTCATCAACTCGCTACCTATAAATCACAGCTACCAACCTACAGAGCAAAGGGGGAGCCAGAGGGAGGACCCTGCAAGAGCTAGTTCCTAGACCAAGGAGCTAGTGTGTCGAGTTCCCCAAACGTCTACTGCCCGATACGGCTACCCGATACAGATACCCGATACGGTTGCCCGATATAGTTGCCCGATACGATTGCTCGATACGGTTGCCCGATACGGACTGCCCGATACGGTCGCCCGATACGGTCTAGAGAGAGAGAGACGAGGAGTCCAGAGGGACGAAGAGAAGACCCAAGGGCCGAGATCCGACCTGCACAGAGGCCGAGGAGCGAGAGCCACCTCTCCTCTACGGGCTATATCTCTTCCCTCTTCTCTTTCATTCTATTGCATTCCTTTGTTTCTTGTACGAACGATGTTTATCCATCTTTGTTCGGTGCCAGCTATGCTTGTCTATGGCTAGTTAGCTCCTTCTTGTCTATGTAGCCCGGTATAGGCATGTTTATATACTTTTTCCTTAAGCAAGTAGATTCATATCATATCTAGTATGTTGCTTGTTCTATTTTCTCTATCCAGGTTATGATTGCTAGTTTGGTTGATCTCTTACTCACTTGAACTGTTGTTTCTGCCTGTATCGAGAGATCTATTGTAGGAATAGCTAAGAGATGATAGTTTGGATCTGAACCTGAGAGGAGGATGATCCAAGGTATTTTGTTCCTAACACCCCAGAATATCCTAAGACCTGAGAGCGAACTTAGTGTATTCTAAGGTGTTGATATGTCATTCCTCGAGAGAGGGTCATTGACATATTGTTGATGGTTTTAGTCACGCATCGCGAGAGCGAGTGGGATGACCCCACATGACAGATGCCACCGTGCACACTAGATGCTTGCTTTGGTGTTCAAGGGTTGTCTACGCCCGAGAACGAGTGCATAGACTGCCCCGTTTGTGGTTACATAGCCAGGAACTCTCTTTCTCTGTTTAGTAGAATCACGAGCTCTATTTTGTTTTGTTTTCTTTTCTTTGTTTTGTTTTATATCATGACAACCTGCTAGACTAGTTCTAGCACTTACTTTTATCGACTATCGTCTTGGCTTATCTGACTAAAGAACGAGATCTGTGGCGTCCTAAACGTCACCACATCCCTGTGTTCAACCCCGTATATCTACTTCGACCCCGTAATAAAGTTGTTGGGGCCTAGAAGGTTTCAGGTTATAAATTTAAAGCTTGATTCCTTCCTTTGTCCCACGTTCATTTCTAGACGCGTGAAAAAAAGCCAAGATCAACTTTTGGCACCGTTGCCGGGGACGTGGTTTTCCACATTTACACGCCTAGTAGATTTTTGTCTGTCACTATAAGTCTGTATATACATGCATAGTTTTCCTCTTGCTTTTCACATACTTGTACATATATAGTAAATCACTTTTCTTTTTCTCATACCTTTTTTTTTCAGCAATGGACCTTGCTTCCGCAAGACAAGTCATCTTGTCCACCTGTCCTCATGAGTTTTTCTGTAGTTCTGACTACTGGCAAATAATTGAAGGTCGTGCTCTGCAACTAGTCAAGTTATACTCACCTCCACTGTCGTCATATTTTGAAATTCCAACAAAGGATATTGCCAGTCAACCATCGACCCCCATTCTATCATGGGATCAAGAACTGATTAAGGCAGTGGAGTTGGCTAGGGAAAGTATTCAAGCACTCACCTCATTGGCGCCTCATCTCCAAGAAGATGTCGATCCAATGCAACAACTGCTAGAAGAGCAGGATCGTCATCTCAAAGTAGCCACCGAAGCTGCAGACTGCAGTAGAAGTCTAGTTCAAACTGTTGAGTGAGGATTCGTTCAAGCACATCAGTTTGGTACAGCAGGTCAGCAACCGATGTGCATGGCAGAATCGACGGGTCTCGAAAGCATTGCTGCTCAAGTACACCAACTTCATGATAAAGATGTTGAACAAAGAAGGAGGCTTCAAGAGCTCATCGATTTGGTTACAATCCAATTACAACTGCCATCAAAAGATAACAAAGATGTTAGTCATCAAGGCCATTCCATTGGGTCTGAAGTGGAGTACGCACCATCATCCTATTCAGACCATCAACTAGATTCACTAGGATTTTTCTGTGAAGACCAACCCACTCCAGGAAACCCTTCATTATATCCAGATGACCCAGCTGATGAACCAATGGAAGATATGAGTCATAGACCTGAATGGATCTATGATGATTATGATGAAGACTCTAAAAGCCAAGTTTCCTTACAGCTAGAAGGTTGGCTAGAGGAACCAGAGTCAAATATTGAACAAGACCAGAGTGACATCTCTCATATTGAGACTTGTCATTTCACTTTGAGCAGTACGCCAACCATGGTTTGGAACAATTTTTTTGACGACGACGACGATGATGATAGTTGCTCGACATGGAGCAGTGAGTATAGTAACGAAGACGAGTTGGAGCAGCACGAGCCATCATTCGCCACCACCCCTTTACAAGGCTTGGTGGACGTCAAGGGGGTAGGATGGACAGTTCACTACAACATGGCTGCTGAGCATGAAGACACCCCTGACTCCATGCCAGGTGATAATCTTGGGGTGGTAGAATCACAAATAGATTCTTCAGGGGGTACTTTTTGCTCAGAAGATGATTGGATGACTCAGATGGTACATGAAGATTTATCTGAGCATCCAACCTCAAGTGCAGAGATGGAGAGAGAAGATATGAATTCTCAAGATGACGTCCAACCTCTCTCATCTATTTCATCCTCTGTCGACATCCCATGACCTTCATTTTTAGATTCATATAATGAAAGGTACCTTGAGGATGGTTTGCCAAAGAATTCATCCTGGTGTAGCTCAAATCAATTCCAGCACAAAGATGACTTCACTGAGTCGCTAGATTTTACTTTTCTTCTTCAGACTCGACAGAGCCAACACATTCGCCTATTCTACTCCTATTATGTGGCGGAACCCATCAACAAGACACAGGTGACACTGGTCCCAAAACTCAGAATTTGGGATCCCAGTGTCGGTATCGTGGGGCAGCCACCCCCTTTTCTATTACCCACCCTCCCAACCTTTTATTACAATAAATTTTGCTTTTCATGTTCTTATTAATTTCTTTCCTCTAACTGTTTTATATCCTTACATCCATGCATCATCTTTAGAACTTCAATAACTGCCATTAACAATCATTCATTCCTGCCTCACTATTTCAAGTTTAAGTCTTGCTCGAGGATGAGCAAACTCTTAAGCTTGGGGTGGTAGGCTTCACCCTTCTTTCTCTTCACCCTTCTTGCATGCACGTTTATTTCTTGCATATAGCATAAGCTTTTAGCTTTGCAATTATGGCTATGTGTGTGACTCTAATAGATAAACGTTTGACTTTATGCCTAATTGCATAGTTTTCATCTTAAAAATTGCTTGACCTCTTGCTTGACTTGCTCTTTGACTCTTTCCTTGAGTTTGGTAATAAATCTAAGGTTATTTCCCTTTTTCATAGCTTAAATCTAAATTCCCTTGATCTATGTTGTGAATGACAAATCCATGGTAAAGGACCCTTGGAATGAGCTAAATCATGATTAAAGTCTCCTAGCTGCGAATTTCACAAGCTTGCCTCTATTCTAAGGATTCTTGAATCATAATTGCTACTTCTCACACAGGTATCAAGCGGATTATAATGGGCTTTGAGCTATGATCAAGATGAAATGTTTCTCCTTGATGGACTATGTGCCTTCTCACATTAGAATGAGTCAAAAAGATGAAAAATATAAAAATGTGCAAAAGAGGCTTGGCCGCCCACAAAATCCCAAAAATATCTATATAGTTCTCACCCAAGCCCAAAAATAGAATGCAGATGATAAAAGCCTGAGTGTGAACAATAAATGAGCGATGTTTTCTCTTTTAGGAGAGTTGAGGATGGTGCCCAGCCGGTATATGACTGCGCTCACGAATGCGAATATGTCGTGCCTGGTAGTACCACTCCAAATGCTCATTAGAGAGACACTAGGAACCCCTAGGAGACCTATGAGATCATCTCAGTAGCAGGGTTGGTTTGAGCACAGTATGAGGAGTTCATCTCACTACTTTGGACCAACTGGTTCAGACTACAGGGACTGTTGCTCGTTACATGGATCAACCTGACGTAGATCGGGATCCTCAGAAGTCATTGGAGTGTTTTTTCTTTGTTTCTTAGGACATGAATAAGTGAGAGGCATGGTATTCCTAATTGGTTTGCATGGATTCATGGTAATGGCTCATTGCTCATCACCTGCGTGATCACCGATGTGTCAATTCTTTCATGTTTAATAATTATGGTTCAAACCCTCATGAGTATCGACAGGTTGTAGTGAATTTGCTTAATCTTGCCTGGAAACTCTTTGATCTTGCTTTGGTAGGATTGTGCCTGACAGGTGGGGGTTTGTTCTGAAACGACATGGATCAGGAGTATTGATGTTTTAAACTACTTTTCTTAACCTTAACATTTATTGCCAAGCTTAATTTGGATGTTATCTTTTGTTCTTTGAGCACAGTCTTGCTTGAGGACAAGCAAGTTTCAAGCTTGGGGTAGTTGATAACACCCAAATTAGCGCATATTTTCTATGCATTTTATCTATAGTTTTGTGCCACTTTAGTCTTAATATGCACTCTTTTATTCATGTTTTATGCTTTCTATCTTGAATTAGATAAAAGTAGTAAAAATAGCCAATAATGTAGCTAATTAGCCAATTTTTGACTTACAGGCACCGAAACTAGCCAATTTTGGGACTCTCAAGTACCGAACCAGAAAAGACAAGAATTCCAGCAGTTGGCCGATAGGGCCTGGCCGATACGGCTGCCTGATAGGGTCTGGCCGATACGACTGCCCGATAGGGTCTGGCCGATACGGCTACCTGATAGGGTCTGGCCGATACGACTGCCCGATAGGGCCTGGCCGATATGGCTGCCTGATATGGTCTGCCTGATACGGTTGCCCGATACGGCCTTCCCGATACAGCTGCTTGACACTCCCCTTGCCCGATACGGTCTTCGGGCGACAGTCATATTGGCCAACCTGATGCCTCAAGATCGAAGCCACAGATGAAGGACACGTGGACCAATAAAAGCTACAACTCTCATCAACTCGCTGCCTATAAATAGCAGCTGCCAACCTACAGAGCAAAGGGGGAGCCAGAGGGAGGACCCTGCAAGAGCTAGTTCCTAGACCAAGGATCTAGTGTGTCGAGTTCCCCAAACGTCTATTGTCCGATACGACTTCCCGATACAGCTACCCGATATGAACTTCCCGATACGGTTTCCCTGCCGAGATCCGACCTGCACAGAGGCCGAGGAGCGAGAGCCACCTCTCCTCTACGGGCTATATCTCTGCCCTCTTCTCTTTCATTCTATTGCATTCCTTTGTTTCTTGTACAAACGATCTTTATCCATCTTTTTTCGGTGCCAGCTATGCTTGTCTATGGCTAGTTAGCTCCTTCTTGGCTATGTAGCCTGGTCTGGGCATGTTTATATACTTTTGCCTTAAGCAAGTAGATTCATATCAGATCTAGTATGTTGCTTGTTCTATTTTCTCTTTCCAGGTTATGATTTCAAGTTTGGTTGATCTCTTACTCGCTTGAACTGTTGTTTCTTCCTGTATCGAGAGATCTGTTGTAGGAATAGCTAAGAGATGATAGTTTGGATCTGAACCCGAGAGGAGGACGATCCAAGGTATTCTGTTCCTAACACCCCGGAATATCCTAAGACCTGAGAGGGAACTTAGTGTATTCTGAGGTGTTGATATGTCATTCCTCGAGAGAGGGTCATTGACATATTGTTGATGGTTTTAGTCACGCATCGCGAGAGCGAGTGGGACGACCCCACAGGACAGATGCCACCGTGCACACTAGATGCTTGCTTTGGTGTTCAAGGGTTGTCTATGCTTGAGAACGAGTGCATAGACTGCCCCATTTGTGGTTACATATCCAGGAACTCTCTTTCTCTGTTTAGTAGAATCACGAGCTCTGTTTTGTTTTGTTTTCTTTTCTTTGTTTTGTTTTATATCGTGACAACCCGCTAGACTAGTTCTAGCACTTACTTTTATCGACTATCGTCTTGGCTTATCTGACTAAAGAACGAGATCTGTGGCGTCCTAAACGTCACCACGTCCCTGTGTTCGACCCCGTATATCTACTTCGACCCCGTAATAAAGTTGTGGGGGCCTAGAAGGTTTCAGGTTATAAATTTAAAGCTTGATTCCTTCCTTTGTCCCGCGTTCATTTTTGGACGCATGAAAAAAAGCCAAGATCAATGAGTATTCCCCATTGATAGGAAAGGAGAAACCCTAATTGATGGTGATGCCATGAGAAACCCTAATTGAGGGCGATGTCATGAGAAACCCTAGTTGGGATGAATAGTAAGTGAAACCCCAAAGCCCTAATAAAGGGTAAAGGTAGGTGAAATTCTAAATGGAGTTATAATATTTAAAGCCCTAACCTTGTGCAATATGATGACAAACCAGAACCCTGATAATAAAGCAGAGGGTGAAACCTTATCAAGGTGAAATACCTTAAAGGATTCAGTATAGGCAACCTTATTGTAGGCAATGCCTTAACCTAAAATGAGTCCATATCATTAATGGTAGTTGGACCATTCTTGTGTGTGACCTATGCACTTCATGATGAGAGTGATAGGTCAATGGATGAAAGTATTAAGATGGGAAGTGCCTTAATACAAGATAAGCTGATAACTCAAGGAAGATAGAGGTGATGAGGAAAGTGATATACCTTGATGCATTTCAAATCCAATCTTTTTGAGTAAGAAATATATGAAGTGTGTTATGTAAATTGTTACAATAAAATGTAATGAGTTTGATATACCTTGACAAGCATAGGCTAATATACCTTGAGAATAAGGGTAAGCAAAACTAATGAGTATGATGTAATCATACCATGATAAGGATGAGGAATGAACTCATACCTTGTACTGAGAATCATTTAATGATAAATGTTAAGAGTAATGAACATGCCTAAATTCTAAAGATGTGTAATGGCCTTATGAGCCATATGGTTAGATGTTGCCTAGTGAGAGGTGACAAGGAGTTTTATGGGCCTTATGAGCTACAAAGATGGTTGTTGCCTAGTGAGAGGTAACAAAATATTTTAAAGGTTACATAGGATTGACATAGTTCATACCTGGAATGAAAACACAGGATTGGTAATAACCCAATACTTGGAATAATAACACATGATTGGTTAAATCCCAATACCTGGAATAATGTCACAGGATTGCCATAGTTCAATACCTGGAATGATAACACAGGATTGGTAATAACCCAATACTTGGAATAATAACACATGATTGATTAAATCCCAATACCTAGAATAATGTCACAAGATTGACATAGTTCAATACCAAGAATAATAACACATGATTGGTAATAACCCAATACCTAGAATAATAACACAGGATTGGTTAATTCCCAATACTTGGAATAATGTCACAGGATTGACATAGTTCAATACCTGGAATAATAACACAGGATTGGTTAAATCCCAATACCTGGAATAATGTCACAGGATTGACATAGTTTAATACCTGGAATAATAACACAAGATTGGTAATAACCCAATACCTAGAATAATAACACAGGATTGGTTAAATCCCAATACCTGGAATAATGTCAGAGGATTGACATAATTCAATACCTGGAATAATAACATAGGATTGGTAATAACCCAATACCTAGAATAATAACACAGGATTGGTAATAACCCAATACCTAGAATAGTTGCATAAGATTGACATAGTTCAATACTTGGAATGGTTACACAAGATTGACATAGTTCAATACTTGGAATGGTTACATAAGATTGACATAACCCAATAACTGGAACAATTGCACAAGATTGACATAGTTCAATACTTGGAATGGTTACACAAGATTGACATAGTTCAACACTTGGAATGGTTACACAAGATTGACATAGTTCAATACTTAGAATGGTTACACATGATTGACATAGTTCAATACTTGGAATGGATACATAGGAATAATACAAGTCTAATGCTTGTACTAGTTGCACAGGATTGGTGTAATCCAATGCCTGAAATATTTATAAAGGATTGGTATAGACCAATGCCTGAATAAGACATGATGATGTACACTCTCATGTCCAATATAACCAAAAATCTATTTAGCAGATTGGCCAAGGCCAATAAGTTGAATTTAGAATGTCTCCTGGGTGACATATCAAGATAATGAGTGTCACAAGAGAAGTTTGACATGATGGTATGATACGAAGGATAAATGATATACATGTTCTTCCTATTCCTTACTAAGTGAATAGTTGATCTATTGTTCTATCATAAATAGTTATAATGCTTTAAGATGAGAATGCTTTAAACTGCATATCCTCTGTCCAGTTTTATATATTTAATTGCAATAATGATGTTTTAGCAGAGAGTTATATCTCCCGCTGGGACAATTTACAATTGTCTCACCCCCGTGGGATCCAATGTTTTTAGGTGGACGTGGACAAGGAGGCAGGAAAACTTTAGCAGAGAAAGAATAACAGCAGCATCGAGGACAGCAGTAATATCTCAGGTGGAGATACTGCCTGTCTAGTCTTATAGTTAGAAAGTCCTATGTGTCGTCTCTATACTCTCAGGTCCTCAGAGTCAGTAGTCAGTGATTTTAATTAATCGATCTGAGATTTGGCTTGATACCTCGAGGTTTTTATGCTGTCTGTATATAATGTTGAATAGGACAAATGATGTTGTAATCCTCAAGAAGAGATAGTACAGGTTGTGTACTTACGGAACAGAATGTAAATATTATACTTTGGATCTTGATGAAAAAGATTTCCTATGTGTGGATCTCTTTGCAAAAAGTTTTAATTTTTAGTGATTTTTAGCAATCTGTTGCAAATGATTCGCTTCCGCTTAGTTAATCTCGTGTTTTATAAGTTAGATGCCACAATTTAGTGGTATCAGAGCTCTAGGTTCACTGAGTCTACAGAGACATAGGACTAAGGTATCGAGTCTATTCTAAGTGTACTTTAGTGTATCTTATAGTGTCTTCTGCTTATGCAGAAGAAGATATATAACTTAAAGATGTCTTAAGGACATGAAGAATACGTTGCTGAGAGCAATGTTGTTGCACTAGTGGGAGGTGCAGGTGATCAGACAAGGGAGGAACCAGTGCCTGAAAATCCTCATGTTGATGAAATCATGAGAGGAAACCCAGATGTTCATAATCTTTTTGGGCAACTCATGACTACGATGATGTATATAGAAGACCGGATGCCAGAACTGGCACCTAGGACACCAGTTCCCAATGAGGGATATGGATCTGGTAAGACCTTTGAATGACTACGTCATGTAGGAGCCATAGAATATGCTGGAACATCTGATCCAGCAGATGTTGATCTCTGGCTCACTGAGTTAGAAAAAGCCTTTAAGATCCTTAGTATCCCAGAGGCTGACAAAGTTAAACATGCAGTGTACCTTTTGAAAGGTAGTGTTGGGCACTGGTAGGCTATAGAAGAAATAAAAAGGAATGATGAAAAGGTTGGCTGGGAGGAATTCTGTCAATAATTCGTCTATAAGTATTTTCCAAAGACTTATTTAGATGAAAAGATCTCACAGTTTGAGAAAATATGACAGGGAGCCATGTCAATAAGTGAATATGAGGTTAAGTTCATGGAACTTTTACGATTTTTCCCCCAGATGGCTCCTACTGAGGAGGAAAAGATTCGACATTTTGAGAAAGGATTGAATGCTGAGATGTCCATTCTGACATTTATCCTAGAAAGGAGAGAGAGGTTTTCCACATTCGTGGAGTCTATATGAAGGATAGAAAGATCTACGATAAAGAAACATGAGACAAACCTCAAAAGAAAGTCTACACAGTCACATGGACTAATGAGTAGTGGCAACAGACAACCAAAATATTCACTAGTCCAACCACAATATAGTGCACATATGAAGGGGTCATCAAGTTGGGGTTGAGCTTGTCATAAATGTGGACAGCTAGGACATTTTAGACAACAATGTCCAAGGAGAAACAGTGAGATGACCCAGCAGTCAAGGCATAATCTACAAAACCCACAAGGACCTCAGTCCATTGGATCATATGATAGAGGACAAAGACAAGTGTCACAGTTTAGTCCATCTACTTCTGGTAGTAAAGGACAAAGGGAATAACAAATAACAACTAAGTCCATGTTCTGGGTTAGATAAGATGCTAGTTATCTTGTAAAAGGTAGACTTGTCAAGATAGAACTTTCTATTTTGAGTTACCTTCTATTTCCTACTATAAGAAAAGTAGTTGTTGTTTAGTTCATCTGTATAATCCTTTAAGGATATGAGGAAGAGATAGTAGTATGAAATTTGTGTTCAGTTTAATATTATTTTATATGTTTTGAAGTTTCTCTTTCTCCATCAAGAAAGGGAAGAGATGAAAAAGGAACTCAGAAGAAATCTGATATATTAAATATACTAAATCTAAAGAGATGAAAAACATAAAATAAAGTAAGTGCATACTACTTGATCTCAGTATTTATATACCCTGGCCAGGTATACAACTATTGATGATAAAGTGACTATGGACCCTGATCAAGCAGTCATTCTGATACAATATAATGAGTATCATGAAATAAGAAGTATGGAATGAATAAATTTGTCCTGTTCTAAGCATAAGAAAGAGAAATCTAAGATAACCTCAGATGAGCATGGTTGTATGAGGAATTAAAAGTATAATCCTCATAAGATAAGAATGAAAATAAGGGAGATGAATCTTATCCAATAAAGTTGTAAGTATTATAAAGATCCCTTCCATGATGTGGGAATGGAAAATGTTATGAGATCCTAAGATGATCATAAACATGTTAGTTAATAATAAAGAAAAGAATATTGTTATGTGATCATCCTTATATATTCTTGAGCTTAGGGCAAGGAACTTAGGATGAGATGAAGAGTAAATCGTTCATGAATAGTTGAAAACACAGGAATAAATATGAGGAATATGAATCCTTGTTTTATTTCCTTTCAAGGACATGGCAATCAAGTGGGTCATAGGACACTTGATGTGCATAATACAAAGATGTTTATGTGATGGATACTTAGAAAGGTATCAGTTTATCTTGGGCTTTGGCTCCAAGATGAAAATATATGTAATAAGTAATGTTCTAAGATGAAAGGAAGATAAAGATGTCATGTGTCTTCAACACATGTGATAGGTACCAAGGTAAGAAATCCTGGTATCTAAAGATATATCAGATGATTCATGTTGACTACTTGGAAAGGTCAACCATGAAATCAAATTAAATATGTAAAATAACATGAACATCACCTGTTAGGGGTTTATGTTTTTCATAAACATAACAATTGAAGATATCCTTGAGAAAAGTTCTTGGTTGATATGTAACCTCTTCTTATGGTAAGAAAATGCACAAATAATGAGATAGTTAGTGCATGCAATAAGGAAAGCTTGTGTTGTGTCATCAGGTAAGGTGACACAATTAAAGCATAAAAAGACTTATAGTCCCAAGTGAATGATAGAATATAATGGTGAATCTTGTATGAGAAAGGTTGAATTAATTAAGGAACATGGGAGTATATGTTCCATGTGAATCATTCCATGATAAAATTATATGTAATAACTTTGTATTGATCAAAACTCTATGGTGTATCCATAATAATGAGGTGTTATGTGAGTACATGATGATATGATGCATGAATAATAACTTTTTTCCTTTATCTGGGATTTCGGGGACGAAATCCTTACGAGGGGTGGATGATTTGTAACATCCCTAACATGGGTTATGCTTTAACCCTAGGTGTTTTAATAAATAAAGATGATTATATGATTAATCTTATCTTGTGAAAAGTAATTATGGCTCATGAGGAACTTATGTTTCAATTTTGGTCATGTTTGAACAATGTTGAAGCAATGTTTGCTTATTTTGGACTAAAGTGCAAATTACCCAAGTTGAGGGGCTAACTTACAAATGTTACATATAATATGTTCCTCTGATGTTGAGACATCATAAGAATGAATATGATGTAGTGGTATGGTTTCCACAAGCCTGGACACCAAGATAGAGCTTGTTGGACAATATTTGGGCATTAAAACCTAGTTTTGGTGTAAAGTGCAATTTACCCAAAACCTAAGGTTCAATATGCCAATTACCACTTCAATAAAGTCCCTAATGTTTCTTGACATCATTTAGAGTAAAAAAAATGAGAGGGGCGCCTCATTTGAATTAAGTTGGAGGAGAGAGAATCTTGATATTAAAATAATCAAGATTTAAGCCTAATTGGAACCCTAATTCAATTTAATGCAAAAACAAATTAAATAATTGAAGGGGCCTTCAACCAAAATTAAATTGGTTGGATTCAGATGTGTGTGGACGAGCTTAAGCCTTGCAAAGGCATGAGCATATCCTAAGGAGGTGAAATTCCGCTCACCATTATTATAAGAAAAAGAAATTCCACTAAAAAATGGATATTAATATTATAAGGGTTAAGGTGCTTAATTTCTTTTCCCTTTATTCTTGGATAATGAATAGGTTTTGCAAGAACATGAATATGGCTTCGTGGCCAAGAAATGGAGGGGGATTTGGTGGAAATTATTTTGGGAATCAAAGGAAATAATCCCATTTTCTCTCTCCTTGGGATTTCCTTATACATATCCCTTTTTCCACTCACTTAAGGACTTATTTTCATATTTCCTTTCTTTCTTTGCCTTGTCCGAACCCAAGAGAAGCTCATGAACAGGAGGAGGACGACCCCAACCTGTTGGTAAGGTTCTTGACCTCTTTTCTTCTTGATTCCATGGTGGAAATTGAAAGTAAATCATTGATTTCTTCTTAATTCGATCTCCTCTTCAACCCTAGCCAAACTTTTCAACCAAAAGCTTGAGGACGAGCCTAGGGGGAGTTGAAAGAGATTCATACACCATTGTTTCTGTGAGCTTGGAGCTTTGGAGCTCAATTGGAGGCGGGTTTAATAACTTGAACCCTTAATATTGTTATTTCAATTAATTCCTTATCACTTGGTGATCCTTTTTACATTCCCGAAATTTGTTTTGGTTGATTGATGCAATCACCATGGAAACCACAGCAGGTTTCGTGAGTTCAGAGCTTGAAGATGATAAGAACACATCTCTCCAAAATATCCAAGGCAAACGTTTTACTTTCGTTGCTCAAACGGTTTCCCAAACCGTTTGGGAGCAAACGGTTTCAAACCGTTTAGAAGCAAACAGTTTCACCAAACCGCATGAGACCTAACGGTTTCAGACCATTAGGTGGTGTTGACCAGGGTTGACCATTTGGAGATATGTTGAAAATGATCTAGGTTAATGACACATCAATTATGATTGATTAGTTCCAATTGGTTCATGAGTTGAAGGTCCATCAATTACCAAAACCCTAATCGGGTTAAGTGCTGATTTGTAATTTGATTAAGTTGGAAACTTGGGTTGATTGACCCAAACGGTTTCAAAACTATTTGGGGATCACCAAAACGGTCTCAAGACCGTTTGGAGGTCTAGGGTTGAGTATGGTTAAGTGTTTGAAGATCCAAAGATATGGTATGAACCCTAATCGGCTAAGTGCTGATTTTGCAAGTGATTGAGATGATGTTTCGGGTTGATTGACCCAAACGGTTTCAAAACCATTTGGGGATCACCCAAATGGTCTCAAGACCGTTTGGTGATCACCCAAGACCGTTTGGAGGTCTAGGGTTAAGTATGGTTGAGAAATTTAAGGTCCAAAGATATTAAGTTGATGTACAATCAATTGCTGATTTAGTAACCAATCCTAGGATCCAAACCTTAATTGAATGACATGGTTAATGATGATGTGATGGGAAAATGGTCTCAAGGTTGTTTGGAGGTCATCCAAATGATCCCAAGACCTTTTGGGGGTCACCCAAGACCATTTGGAGGTCTAGGGTTGACTATGGTTAGGTGTTTGAAGATTTAAAGATACTAAGTTGAAGTGCAATCAAATGCTGGTTTGCTGATCAATGCAATGATCCAAACCCTAATTGGATGACTTGGATTTGAGTGATGAGATGGGAAAACGGTCTCAAGACCGTTTGGAGGTCATCCAAACGACCTCAAGACCATTTGGGGTTAGGTCATGTTTAATTTGGATGATGGTCCAATAGTTTTAAAGTAACTAGTTACACATTGATTAATGTTGAAGGATCATCGATTCCAACCCTAATCCAATTGATTCAAACCCTAATTGATGACCAATTGAGGGTCAATTGAGAGTCAAATCAGTTGAAGGATGACCTACTTAACTCAATCAAAGTATGATGATAGGTCCAATTGATGATTAGTTACATGAATACAATGGTTGATGGAATCAACATTGAGAACCCTAAACCGATTGGAGTAGTTGAGACCATCTTTGGTCCATGAGGTTTTGAAAAGGTTTGGACTAAACGGTCTCAAGACCGTTTGGGACCAAACGATCCCAAACCGTTTGAGTTCATGCAGTTTCAAAAAGGTACTTTAGCAAACGATCTTGAAGGTCACTTTTACCAAACGGTTTCAAACCGTTTGAACTTTGAAAGACCAAGACCGTTTGGGGCCCAAATAATCAAAAATTGTTTGAGGATCAATATGGTTAATCCTTTTGGATACGTAATGTAATTGAGGACTCAATTGGTTAATCCACTTGGATACCTATTGTAATAGAAGATCCAATTGGTCAATTCATTTGGATACCTTATGTAATGGAAGTCCAATGTGATTGAATCTCTTGAGAATTAAGATGATGAATGATCCATTGATCCAATGATAATTATTAAGGATAGGTACAAAGGTTGAAACCCTAAAGTACCTAGATGATCAATACCTTTAGATTAATTAACCCTAAAAGGTTATGAGAGTAATTTCTTAGTACACTATGTTAACCATAGTTGTATGTACTTGATTAAAGGGTTCATGTGACCTAATCAAGTTGGGAGGAAGATAGAGAGGAATTCATATATGAGTATTGATAATGTGATGATTAGGTTATGATCCTTAATAAAGAGATCATGAAACCCTAATCCAGAAGGTTAATGAATCTTAACCCTAGTTCAGGGTAACATAATGTAAAACCCCAATTATGGGAATAAAGAGTGAAACCCTAATTGGGATGAGTATTCCCCATTGATAGGAAAGGAGAAACCCTAATTGATGGTGATGCCATGAGAAACCCTAATTGAGGGTGATGTCATGAGAAACCCTAGTTGGGATGAATAGTAAGTGAAACCCCAAAGCCCTAATAAAGGGTAAAGGTAGGTGAAATTCTAAATGGAGTTATAATATTTAAAGCCCTAACCTTGTGCAATATAATGACAAACCAGAACCGTGATAATAAAGTAGAGGGTGAAGCCTTATAAAGGTGAAATACCTTAAAGGATTGAGTATAGGCAACCTTATTGTAGGCAATGCCTTAAACTAAAATGAGTCCATATCATTAAAGGTAGTTGGACCATTCTTGTGTGTAACCTATGCACTTCATGATGAGAGTGATAGGTCAATGGATGAAAGTATTAAGATGGGAAGTGCCTTAATAAAAGATAAGATGATAACTCAAGGAAGATAGAGGTGATTAGGAAAGTGATATACCTTGATGCATTTCAAATCCAAACTTTTTGAGTAAGAAATATATGAAGTGTGTTATGTAAATTGTTACAATAAAATGTAATGAGTTTGATATACCTTGACAAGCATAGGCTAATATACCTTGAGAATAAGGGTAAGCCAAACTAATGAGTATGATGTAATCATACCATGATAAGGATGAGGAATGAACTCATACCTTATACTGAGAATCATTTAATGATAAATGTTAAGAGTAATGAACATGCCTGAATTCTAAAGATGTGTAATGGCCTTATGAGCCATATGGTTAGATGTTGCCTAGTGAGAGGTGACAAGGAGTTTTATGGGCCTTATGAGCTACGAGGATGGTTTTTGCCTAGTGAGAGGTAACAAAATGTTTTAAAGGTTACACAGGATTGACATAGTTCAATACCTGGAATGATAACACATGATTGGTAATAACCCAATACCTGGAATAATAACCCAGGATTGGTTAAATCCCAATACCTGGAATAATGTCACAGGATTGACATAGTTCAATACCTGGAATGATAACACAGGATTGGTAATAACCCAATACCTGGAATAATAACACAAGATTGGTTAAATCCCAATACCTAGAATAATGTCACAGGATTGACATAGTTCAATACCTAAAATAATAACACAGGATTGGTAATAACCCAATACCTGGAATAATAACACAGGATTGGTTAAATCCCAATACCTAGAATAATGTCCCAGGATTGACATAGTTCAATACCTGGAATAATAACACAAGATTGATTAAATCCCAATACCTGGAATAATGTCACAAGATTGACATAGTTCAATACCTGGAATAATAACACAGGATTGGTAATAACCCAATACCTGGAATAATAACACAGAATTGGTTAAATCCCAATACCTGAAATAATGTCACAGTATTGACATAGTTTAATACCTGGAATAATAACATAGGATTGGTAATAACCCAATACTTGGAATAATAACACAGGATTGGTAATAACCCAATACCTGGAATAGTTGCACAAGATTGACATAGTTCAATACTTGGAATGGTTACACAAGATTGACATAGTTCAATACTTGGAATGGTTAGACAAGATTGACATAACCCAATGCCTGGAATAGTTGCACAAGATTGACATAGTTCAATACTTGGAATGGTTACACAAGATTAACATAGTTCAATACTTGGAATGGTTACACAAGATTGACATAGTTCAATACTTAGAATGGTTACACATGATTGACATAGTTCAATACTTGGAATGGATACACAGGAATAATACAAGTCTAATGCTTGTACTAGTTGCACATGATTGGTGTAATCCAATGCCTGAAATATTTATAAAGGATTGGTATAGACCAATGCCTGAATAAGACATGATGATGTACACTCTCATGTCCAATATAACCAAAAATTTGTTTAGCAGATTGGCCAAGGCCAATAAGTTGAATTAAGAATGTCTCATGGGTGACATATCAAGATAATGAGTGTCACAAGAGAAATTTGACATGATGGTATGATATGAAGGATAAATGATATACATATTCTTCCTATTCCTTATTAAGTGAACAGTTGATCTATTGTTCTATCATAAATAGTTACAATGCTTTAAGATGAGAATGCTTTAAACTGCATATCCTCTGTCTAGTTTTATATATTTAATTGTAATAATGATGTTTTGACGGAGAGTTATATCTCTCGCTGGGACAATTTACAATTGTCTCACCCCCGTGGGATCCAATGTTTTTAGGTGGACGTGGACAAGGAGGCAGGAAAACTTTAGCAGAGAAAGAATAGCAGCAGCGTCGAGGACAACCGTAATATCTCAGGTGGAGATACTGCCTGTCTAGTCTCATAGTTAGAAAGTCCTATGTGTCGTCTCTGTACTCTCAGGTCCTCAGAGTCAGTAGTCAGTGATTTTATTTAATCGATCTGAGATTTTGACTTGATGCCTCGAGGTTTTTATGTTGTCTGTATATAATGTTGAATAGGACAGCTGATGTTGTAATCCTCGAGAAGAGATAGTACAGGTTGTGTACTTACGGAACAGAATGTAAATATTATACTTTGGATCTTGATGAAAAAGATTTCCTATGTGTGGATCTCTTTGCAAAAAGTTTTAATTTTTAGTGATTTTTAGCAATCGGCTGCAAATGATTCGCTTCCGCATAGTTAATCTCGTGTTTTATAAGTTAGATGCCACATCAACTGGCAGATGACAAACTCTACCAAATCGCCAGAATTGGAACAGTTACGTTTAGGATGCATGATGGAGCACATCGCACATTGTCGGGGGTCTGATATGTCCCCGGTCTCAAGAGAAATGTAATATCTGAGAGGGCAATTGAATTCATCGGCTGCAAAATTTCAAAGCAAGGTGGAGTCATGCAAGTCACAGCAAGGGGCAAGTGATCATGAAGGGTACCTGGTCCAATGGAGCATATCGCTTGGTTGGAGATGTTTTAACCAAAGGATGAATAGTTTACGGGATTTCTACACATACTGGAGGTGTGGATGAAGCATTGGCACATGAGGCGAGCGTCATGAGCTCGGAAAGTGCTACATGTTATCAACTCCCAGGGGCAGTCAGGTGTGAGGCTGCAAGATCGACTACAAAAATCAACAAGTGCAGAGATGGAAGTTGTCAACTGTTGGAAGAAGGAAGACGTGGCAAGACCGACCACGCAGTACCATTGAGCAGGTGGAGCTCAGAGAAGGTACAAGCCTATGGCATGGAGGGACAAAGGTGTGAAGGATGTGGTTCCAACCGCATGTGGAGGCAGTGTAGTTTATCAAACTGTACATCTTGAGGAGCTCTCACATGATGGGTTCAGGCAGCCATGCTCAGACACGCACTCCGCATATGCGTGCATGGTAGAGTGCTTCCGGTGACGGAAGAAGCTTCCGGGGGAGGAAGCATAGAAGAAGAACGGGAGCAAAATTCTAGAAGGAGCAAACACACTTCAGTTGATAAGATCTAAGGTGGAGATTGTTGGGATATTGTCTCTTATCCTATTAGGATAATGAGAATTATCTTATCAATAGGAAAGTTTTAATTGATGTAGGCTTGGAGTCCTAATATTATTTCCTTATCCAATTCTCTTTTCTACTTAGTTGGAGTTATATTCACATTATCCTATTCCAAATAGAATAGTTGTATCCTCTTGTCCTACTCCTATTCTGGGATGGTCTATCTTTGGGGCCTATAAAGAGAGTAGTAGCCATGTGTTGTGAGCAGGCCAAAGAGGGAAACCAAAAAGATAGCCAAAGGGAGAGAGAGCAAGAGTGGATACGAGATTCTATTGTGAGCGTGGGATTGTGAGAGAGTGACAATCCTTGTAATCTTTCTGAAGGTGCTTAATAGAATTTTGCGGTCTTCTTCACCAACATTGTTCTCTTGTAGTTATTTTCTTCGCAGTTATTGGCTTCGTCGACTGTGGTCGTTCTTGTTCTTCTCGTGTATGTTCGGACTATATCTCGCATAATTGGATTTTCTTGGGGTTGAAGCTTCGGCGTGAATCCTATCATTAGGTAGGCTTAGTTGTTTGCTGGAACAAGGAACTTGTCTCATTTGTATGCTGGCTCTCATTCCCATGGTCGAAATTCACAGACTTGTCCATCTCGTTAATAAACACTGAACGAATAAAACTGCCACGCTGGAATAAAATGTGTGCACATGTTGCTCTGATTTTAATGGTTGTGTATGCCAAGTAACTCCTACCTACCTACTGAACCGGAATATCGTTTGCACATATATCTTCACAACCATTGGTGCCTTATCTAATTAATCGATCTGAGGTCAAATACATATTCCAACTAGCGTGAAGCCTCGGTTACAGAAAAGAGTGGATACGTCACCTCACTGTAACAAGACCGCTAGAAATGATCGGTTGCAGTCGAAGGAAGTCGGTAACCATCTTACAAATCAAGTAAAAGTCGACGTAGTTTCTCATGGGAAAATGTTCTCATATGCAAAATCCCCATGGGAAATTTTTATATAATCTTGCAAGCCATTATGATAAGATATATGCAAAAGGATAAAACAAAAGTTCACCATAGTCGGCACTTACCAACCGCAACAAGCACATGGTGTGTTTTTCTTTTTTTTTTTCCGGGGGGGGGCAAGCACATGGTGTGTTTTTCTTTTTTTTTTTCCGGGGGGGGGGGGGTGCAATTATTCAAAGAAGAATATTACATCACACCTTGCGAATGGCAAAGTTTGTAAGATAAATGACGATTGTTGTTACTGTAGCAACATGTAATTACTGTAGTGTCATTACTGTAGCAAATCATTTATTTAGCATGGGTTAAGCCTAATGTAGTGCAGCAAGTACATGTGAGAATGTAGTGTTGTTTCTAGTGCAAATGACAAAGAAGTTTTATCCCATATTGCTCACTCCTAGAACTTTTGTGGTCCTCATATATAGGATCACATGGGGCACTAGTGTCCAAAGGAGTCCTAGGAGGGAGGTATGCTCACCTCCTTGGTGGGTGGGGTTACCACATCACAACGCACGCGCGTGCCACGTCTCGCCTCGCCTGGCCGGGCTCGGGCTCGGGCTTGTGGCTTGTGGATTGTGGATTGTGGAGAATGTCTTCCATCTTCTTTTTGCACTAGGATACAACTAAGTAATTAATTACTTGTGTAATTAATTGTTTCTTTCCTATTCGGATTTCTTAATCCTAACTGAATAATGTTTCTCTTTGTGGTTTTTATTCCGTATTGTGTACAAGAGCAACCGAGTGTTTGCGTCTTACTGGGAATAGGATTAGGGATGTGTGTGGCTATATATATGCATCCGGTCATTAGGGTTAAATACACCGAAACAGTCTTCTGCCGCCGTGTGTTTTGTGAGCCATAATCCAGAGTACGAGAGCTGTCGTCCCGGAGTCGCTTCGTGGAGTCGTTCTCCTGCGTGAAGCGTGACTTTCCCTTCCCTTCACCGACGTAACTGTCAGGCGGTGGTTCCTGCGATTGCTGTGCTGCACTGGTAGCAGTGCAACGAGCGCGAGCAAGACGCGCACGTTCCAGGTTCGTGCCAGATCGCGACTGGGAGAACGGTGCCTATCCGCGAGGATTGTCGGGCACTGATTTCTTTAAGTAACACGTTCATTTCTTAACAAACGATCTGGTTTGCGAATCTAACTCCAGTTTTTCTATTCTCCTATTTTGTTTGAACTTCGTTTCTTATTTTGGATCTACCTGAATTGTTAATTACATTGCACCTGTCGTTGTTCCATGAATGACAATAACATATATTAACAAATGTCTTAAAAAAATCACTTTCTGTCGTTAATTAACAATGGCCGGTCAGGGTGGTTCGGGATGTAAAATTGATACAACTAATATGCCTGAAAAGTTTACTAGTACGAACTTTGCCCGTTGGCAGAGTCGTATGAAAATTTGGCTAAATATTGCGGGTTATGATCAGTACTTGGTTGAAACTGAACCTGTATCTAATGAAACAATTCCTGATAATGCAAATATAATTGCTAATTGGAAGAAGGGTGATAAAATGTGTCGCGGTTTGATTCTGTTTGGTTTAAATAACAAATTGTATGATTCTTACTCAAAGCCACCATTCACTACGTCCAAGATTTTATGGGAATTGTTAATTAAGAATTTTAGCACTGAAAATCAAGGTGTTGAAAAATACCGCGTGTCTAAATTTCTTAAGTTTCAGATGGTTGAGGGTAAGTCAGTTTCTGATCAAACACACGATCTACAACTCCTAGTTCATGAACTCTCAGATGCCAAGATGGTGTTGCCTGAGAAGTTTGTTGTTATGTCTATCATAGAAAAATTCCCTAAGTCTTGGGAGTCATTTGGTACGTCTCTGAAGCATCGCAAAGGGACACACACCATGGATGAACTAATGATGGATATTAATATACAAGAAGAACACTTAAAGGAGAAAGGGGTCAAGGTGCCTACTGATGCAAATCCAACTGTTAATCTTACTTCTAGGAAAAACACCAAAGATAAGAAATCTAAGAATGCACATAAACCCAAGGCAAAGATCCAAAAGAAACCGAAGAACAAACCTTGTTGGACTTGTGGACAGGTTGGCCACTGGAACAAGGATTGTCCTACTAAGAAGGCAAAGAAAGCTACCGCATCTGCAACTGAGTAGGCTGTGGTCAATATGATGACTACATCCTTGAACCTCAATGATGGGTACGTGTCTATTAAACCTGAAATCCTTTCTATTTTTGAACCACTTTATTGGATAATTGACACTGGGGCTAATGTACATGTGTGTGCTGATAAATCCCTATTTGTGTCTTATCAGGCCTCTCGAGGTCGGTCCGTGACTTTGGGTGATTCCATCTCTGTAGAAGTCAAAGGCGAAGGACGGGTGGATTTGAAGTTCCCTTCGGGGAAGGTTTTGACTCTTAACATGGTCAGACATGTTCCAACCATTCGACGCAATATCCTTAGTGGCATCATATTAGTTAGAGAAGGTTATAGAGTAGACTGTAAATGTAATAAGGCTATTATTACACGCCTTCGTGATTCTTTGTTTTTTGGCAAGGGGTACTTATGTGATGTGGAGAACTTGTTTAAGATTCATGTTGAACCTGTTTCAAATTCCTTTTTAAATTTGAATGATTATAGTTCTGTTTGCATGAATCTTGTTTCATTCGATGTATGGAATTCACATTTGGGACATGTTAATCTTGCCTCAATGAAGCGTATGATGAATCTAGATTTGATCCCTAAATCTGAAATTAGCAACAATAAATGTGAAATCTGTGTACAAGCTAAATTGCCTAGGAAGCCTTTTCATTCTGTGAATAGGAATTCAGAAATTTTGGATTTAGTTCATACAAATATCTGTGAATTTAATGGTGTTGCTACGAGAGATCAAAAGCGTTATTTTATAACTTTTATTGATGATGCAAGTAGATATTGTTATGTCTTTTTACTTAGAAGTAAAGATGAGGCATTGGATCAATTTCAAATTTATAAGAAAGAAGCTGAAACTCAAACCGGTAAAGTACTTAAGCGATTAAGGTCTGATAGGGGAGGAGAGTATACCTCGAACTTATTTTTGGAATTTTGCCAATTACATGGTATAGTTCATGAGGTCACTGCTCCTTATTCACCACAATCAAATGGGATAGTTGAACGTAAAAACCGAACCTTAATAGATATGGTAAATACCTTACTCCAAACATCTAGATTACCCAACTTTATGTGGGGGGGAATCTTTGAATACGGCTTGCCATATTCTGAATAGAGTTCCCCATAAACATTCAGAGAGTAGTCCGTTTGAGTTATGGAGAGGAAGGAAACTGAGTCTTAAATATCTTCGAGTGTGGGGGTGCCTTGCAATGGTACTTGTCCCTGAACACAAAAGGAAGAAATTAGGACCGAAAACGGTTGATGCCATATTCTTAGGTTATGTAGAGACAATCTATGCTTATAGATTCCTAATTGTAAAATCAGATATCTCTGGCATTGAGGTCAATACAATTGTGGAATTACATGATGCAACATTCTTTGAGGATGTGTTTCCTATGAAAACTGGTGTGCCCAATGAAGTTTCTCAAGAAGATTCATTTACCACATGTTCCATTCCCGAGCACATGGAAAGGATGACAAATGTGGGGGGCGACTCAGAACATGCTATTTTTGAATCTGATGATTCTGAAGAAATAGTTGAACCAAGGAGAAGTAAACGGCCTAGGACATCCAAAGACTTTGGAAGTGAGTTTCTTACTTACAATGTTGAGGATGATCCTATTACTTTCAAACAAGCTATGGAATCTCCAGAAGCTAAGTTTTGGAAAGAAGCTGTTAATGATGAAATCCGATCAATTCTCTCAAATGGAACTTGGGAATTGGTGGATTGGCCTCCTGGTTGTTCTGCAGTTGGTTGCAAATGGATTTTTAAGAAGAAACTTAATGCATACGGGACAATCAATAAGTATAAGGCTAGGTTAGTTGCTAAGGGTTACACACAAAGAGAAGGAATAGATTATTTTGATACCTATTCACCTATTTCCCGTATGACCACAATCCGAGTGCTTATGCTTTCATTTATAATCTCTATATCCATCAGATGGATGTGAAGACTGCATTTTTATACGGTGATCTTCAAGAAGAGATATATATGGAACAACCTGAGGGATTTGTGGGTCGTGGGAATGAGTCCAAAGTGTGTAAACTTGTTAAGTCATTATATGGCTTGAAACAAGCCCCTAAGCAATGGCATGAGAAGTTTGATTCTGTGATATCATCGTTTGGCTTTATTTCTAATGAATTTGATAAGTGTCTCTACTGCAAGATTGTCAATAATGGATTCATTTTGTTATGCTTATACGTCGATGATATCCTGCTTTTTGGTTCCGATATGAAAGTAGTAAATGAGACAAAGTCATTCTTGTGTAGCAAGTTTGAGATGAAGGATATGGGTGTCGCTTATGTGATTTTACGGCTTAAAAGCATAAGGTCTATTGATGGTATAACTCTCTCTCAGTCTCACTATGTTGAGAAGATACTGGAGAGGTTTGAGTACACATCACGTAAACATGTTAAGACTCCATATGATTCATCCAAGCCCTTATTCAAGAATGAGACTGGGGTTCCATTGTCTCAATTACGATACTCTCAGATTATCGGAAGTTTGATGTATCTTATGAACTGTACACGTCCAGACATTGTATTTGCCGTGAACAAGTTAAGTAGATATACCAGTTGTCCCGACAAGACCCATTGGGAATCTCTTGACAGAGTTCTGAGGTATATCAAGGGAACATGTTCCCTTGGGCTGCATTATGGTAAACATCCTTCTGTAGTCGAAGGATATAGTGATGCAAGCTGGATTGCCGTGAAGTCTGAGAGTAATGGTGTCTCAGGATATGTATTCCTGTTGGGAGGAGGAGCTATTTCCTGGAGGTCTAAGAAACAGACCATATTGTCTCGGTCCACTTTTGAAGCAGAGTTGTGTGCTTTAGATGAAACTGGATTGGAAGTTGAATGGCTACATGGACTTATGTCTAGTTTACCTATGGTAATGAAGTCGCTTCCTGCAATTTCAGTTCACTGTGACAACACTACAACTATTGCTAACATAAAGAGTTCCAAGTACAATAAAAAACAGCGTAGACACATCCAAGTCAGATTGAAATATGTAAGGGTGTTAGTGTCTAATGGGGTCGTGGCTGTGGACTACGTCGGTACCAAAGATAATACAGCTGATCCTTTCACTAAAGATCTTATCTTGGCTTTAGTAGAAAAATCCAAGTTGGGGATGGGACTGAAACCCCTATAGATTTGCAGGTAGTAGCAACCCAACCCAAAAGAGTGGAGATCCCACAAATTGGGTTCAATGTGGTAATAACAAGCTGTCGGGTAAATCGGATGACACTATGTATTCTTGTTTGATGCTTCTAGCATCTGTGTGTCTATCTCCTGGAAACCTGTTAGTGTCATGACTGCAAGTTAGTAAGAGAGTAGTCTCTTAATGGTGTCAAGTCTTAGGACATGATGTTAGCAGTACATCCTTGGAGACTCCAGCTAAGTGATTGATGTTGTGTAGGCCGCAACAGGAGAATTGGGTTGTTCTATGTTATTAATCATGATATAAAATTTTATATGCATGGCCTTAATGCATTGTTTTCCTTTACTACCATGTCTTTATTGTGTTGTTACCAACCTATACTCTTGTACCCAAGGTTCAGGTTCATGACTTTTGTTCACCTAGTTCCTACGGGGGTCACAGTTGGATAACTCAGGTAGATTCAAACCGAAAGGTATCTGCTGAAAGCACATTATGGAGGACTGAATGGTAGAGCACACTACACATTGGACTTTGTGGGGGATTGTTAGATAAATGACGATTATTGTTACTGTAGCAACACGTAATTACTGTAGTGTCGTTACTGTAGCAAATCATTTATTTAGCATGGGTTAAGCCCAATGTAGTGAAGCAAGTACATGTGAGAATGTAATGTTATTTCTAGTGCAAATGGTAAAGAAGTTTTATCCCATATTGCTCACTCCTAGAACTTTTGTGGTCCTCATATGTAGGATCACATGGGGCACTAGTATTCAAAAGAGTCCTAGGAGGGAGGTATGCTCACCTCCTTGGTGGGTGGGGTTACCACATCACAACGCACGCACGCGCGCCACGCCACGCCTTGCCTCGCCTCGCCTCGCCTGGCCGGGCCGGGCTTGGGCTCGGGCTTGTGGCTTGTGGCTTGTGGAGAATGTCTTCCGTCTTCCGTCTTCTTTTTGTACTAAGATACAACTAAGTAATTAATTACTCATGTAATTAATTGTTTCTTTCCTATTCCGATTTCTTAATCCTAACTGGAAAGTGTTTCTCTTTGCGGTTTTTATTCCGTATTGTGTACAAGAGCAACCGAGTTTTTGCGTCTTACTGGGAATAGGATTAGGGACGTGCATGGCTATATATACGCATCCGCTCATTAGGGTTAAATACACCGAAACAGTCTTCTGCCGCCGTGTGTTTTGTGAGCCCTAATCCAGAGTGCGAGAGCTGTCGTCCCGGAGTCGCTTCGTGGAGTCGTTCTCCTACGCGAAGCGTGACTTCCCATTTCCTTCACCGACACAACTGTCAGGCGGTGGTTCATGCGGTTGTTGTGCTACACCGGTAGCAGTGCAACGAGTGCGAGTGAGACGCGCACGTTCCAGGTTCGTGCCGGATCGCGACTGGGAGAACGGTGCCTAACTGCGAGGATTTTCGGGCACTGATTTCTTTAAGTAACATGTTCATTTCTCAATGAATGATCTGGTTTGCGAATCTAACTCCAGTTTTTCTGTTCTCCTTCTTTGTTTGAACTTCATTTCTTATTTTGGATCTGCCTGAATTGTTAATTACATTGCACCTGTCATTGTTGCATGAACGACAATAACAAATATTAACAACAAAGTTGCTGTTAACTTTGTATTACATCGTTACACACAACAACAAACAACTTTAAATTTCTAACGAATTTAGGCGAGATCCAAATAAGAAATAGAAACAATGTAGGAGAATAGAACATAAAAAATTTAGAAAATCAGAACAGATCACCATTCGTTAAAAAAATGAATGTTTTACTTAGGACACATTTGGATTGATGTATGTAGTCGGATTTATAAAAATGCAGCAATCGATAAATCCCAGTAGAAGGATTTTTTGATTTGAAGAGTTCCAGTAATACCAAACTTTAAGTTTGGTTTATATGCACTTCTGTCAGATCTGTCAGCCATTTGATGCGTTCGTACGGCGTGTAACAGATTCAAACAGCGTGACCCAGCATGATTTTGGCGGCCGACCAATTTGAGAAAGAAAAGTCCATCCAGCATGCCTAATTTATCTTAAACTCCAGGATTCCTTCAATTTCTCCTCTCCCGTAAAGCAAACTTAAAATTTGCTTTGCTGGAGCATTAGTTACAATCCAATAAGGCCACATCCGGTAAAGCAAATTTAAAATTTGCTTTGCTGGAGCATTAGCTACAATCCAATAAGGCCACATCCAGTGAAACAAAAGTGCCCTTAAAGAAATCATAAATCTGCAATCTTCAGAGATGAATGACATTTTTCTAGTTGACCGGATCACAAACTGACGACGTTCAGTGTGCACTATTAATGCCGCAGGGATCACATTTATCACCAACTGAATAGATCGTGTCTTTAGGGAGAGGACAAATCATGCTGTTAGGAAGAGAGAGGAAGAACACTTCTCGCAGGAGAGGATTCTCCTAAAACAACTCGGGAACGAAGGCAACAAAGAAGTCTCTCTAGGTTCACAAAGCACATGCACGAACAGTTTATGTGTTTATGTTCAAAAGATGATTTTAACCATAATCACCAGAGACTTATTTATATCCCTTCACGCTCCCAAATCTTATTCTCACTAAGATGTGATCACATGATCGCTATTGTACATATTTATGGAAAATAACGAGGCATAAGTTTCCAATTAGAATTAATAAATTGATTTTAGAAGAAATAATTAATAAATTTAATTATTAACTACGTAGTTGTATTCTTGTGTAAAAAATACGAAAGACAATTTCACAACCCACAAGTCCGAGCGCAACCAAGCTAGGCGTGGTGTGGCACGCACATGTACATGTGTGTGTTGTGGTCATTATACCCACCAAACAAGTGAACATACTCCCCCCTAGAACTCTTTGGACACTAGTGTCACATGTGATCCTACATATAGGGACCACAAAAGTTTTAGGAGTGAGTAATATGAAATTAAAACTCAAAAAACCAAAATAGCACAGTTTTATAAAATTATGTGCTGAACTAGCACCAAAACTATCTTAATTCCGGAAATAGCCCACTTTCTGGGAAAAACGCCAAGATTTTGGCGTGTTACTGTAAAAGCGCCAAGTTTGTGGCGTTTTAAGCAAAAAGCGTCAGAATTTAGGCGTTTTCATTAGAAAGCGCTAACCGAATTGGCGTTTTCAAGTGAAAGCGCCAAAAAGTTGTGTTTTTAGCTGCTGGGTTGCTATTCAACTAACTCGGATCGTAGTGGGCCGTGCTTGCCACTTCCCTTACTTTCCTACTCATATTCTGCTGCGTGCGTGTTGTGGAGGGGCTTCCAGACGGCGCCATAACCCCATGGAAGAAAGCCTGCGTGATGCTCACCGTGAGGACCTTGCTTGCGCTTCATGCCCTCTTATCCTTCCGCCTCGTGGATGCTCAGGTCCAGGGGCGGAGCCAGGGGGGCAAGCATGGGCCATGGCCCCCCCAAAAAAATAAAATTTTAGTATATATATGTATATATATACATATGTCTATGATATGGTATAATAATATATATAACTACAATGTGCATACAACACTAAGTTTACAGTTGGTTCAGCGGCTAGTGGAGCTTCTCTCTTAGATGAGGTCGCGGGTTCGATACCCATGAAGCACATATGTGTTTTATTTTTCCAATAAATGTGCAAACGATGTGTTTATATTACGGTTATAATACAAACTCATCAACATGTGAACGTAGTGCAGTGGCTTCAGTTGGTGTTTACTTTCAAAGGGTCTTTGGATCAATTCTTAGTGGGTAGTTTTATTATTTTGGCCCCCCCTCATATCAAGGTCTGGCTCTGCCCCTGCTCAGGTCCCCATCGATCATGCCATTTGGATTCTCATCCTGTCGTCCAGCGCCATACTCGCGCTCCTCCACTGCATCTGGGAGATGGAAGTGGAGGTGGAGGAGGAGCTTTGTGAGGCCCGTGCTATCCGCTGGCTTGCAACAAGGCCCCTCATGCTCATTCTCGGGGTTGTATTTTGCTGCCTTGTCACTCCAGGCGCCATAGGACCTAACGGGGACGGATGGTAAACTTTGGTTGTAGTTTCCATCATCACCCTGGGCTGCCTTTACGTCGAAGTGTTAGAACTTGGAAGAAGGCGTCGAAAGCTTCGGTATTTGGCAGCAGACAGTGTGTGTGTTAGGATGAAGCGAAGAACAAAATAAGAAGAGTTTTTTTGCAAATGGTGGAGCTTGGACTTGAAAACGCCAATACGGTTGGGGCTTTCAAATGAAAATGCCTAAATTCTGGCGCTTTTTCCTTAAAACGCCACAAACTTGGCGCTTTCACTAGAAAACGCCTAAGTTCTGGCTCTTTTCGCTTAAAACACCACAAACTTGGTGCTTTCACTGGAACACGCCAAAATCTTGACACTTTCCCCAGAAAGTGGGCTATTTCGAGAATTAAGATGATTTTGGTGCTAGTTTAGTACATATTTTTATAAAACTGTGCTATTTTAGTTTTTTGTCCACTCTTCTATTTGTACAAGACACAAAAGTACATTTTCTCTATGTACTGGTTGCACAAGGTTAGACATAACCCATTCCAAATAAATGACTTACAGCTACATATATCTAATAAAAGTAACCACCACGAACGTCCAAAAGCCGGTTGTTGGCCGGTAACAAAAAAGCTAGCACTCAAGGTTAACTCATATAGAACAACTTCCTACCAAAGTGAAGAAAAATTATACCTCAGAGTTTGCTAGTCCTCTAAATTTGCCCTGATCGATGCAGAAGGTGAGGGCTAAAATGTGACATCAAAAACACACTCCAAACCTCCCCCATATGGTCAAAGTTGCGTCCTAAAGAAAATCTGGTGTTGGATTAGTATTGGTGGAGATTTATTAATTGTTTGCCAGAGTGTCAGTAACATCTCGAATCATTTTGTACTGAACTTCTTGTGTACTTTTTTTTCCTTCATCAGGATGTCACTTTGCCTTCTAGAGTGGCCATGTATTTGTATATATCTAGTTTATCAATAGGTTTGCTAAGTATAATTCCCTGTTGGTCATGCATGACATGACTACTCTTCTTGGGTGGCACTACTAATTCTCTTTTGCTGTTTCATGGGAATTTCTGTCCTCCTTCTATTGTGATTCTATTGCTGCTCGAATATACTTGGTAGTTTCTTTTGCTAAGAAACATGTCCTTCCTCACGGACACATTGGTTTTGAGCTGCACGTTGTGTATCCTCTAGAAGGGCATGCATGGAAGTAGAAGCACAATTTGACGCCTTTGGTACATAGAACATTGATGGATGATCTTTAAAAACCACAAATATGTGTGGTGGTTGATGTGGCCTTTTAAATGTCGTTCGGTTTAAGTCGATGTTTTGTTAGTTCAATCTTCAGCTGTTTAGGCATGTGGGTATGTTGTGGATACCAATGTGGAATAAGGCTAAATATAATATATTGGTTGAAGTGTTTTGAGGGACATATAGTACAACTTTGCTCCTAGAGAAAATGAAATGGTCTTAAAGAGGCCAACTCCTGGAGTTGTGGGGGAAAAGACCCATAGTTTATATCCGGCCTACACCACTTAAGTCCATAATCACTAGTACAGAAATGACATATAACGTCACATTTGCTGGTGTCGGTTAAAACTAAAACACCGACGCTAATAACCTACGATGTCGGTTTAACATGACAACTGACATCTATATGTGAAGGCCGCACGTTTTAGAAAAGACACGGGTAACACTTTTTCTTTAACGTTGACTGGTTGAAATAAAAATTGACATCTAAAATCACCTGTGAAATATAATTTTCCAGGGAAAAAATTTGCCTTCAAAATTTTCAATTCGACGTCGGTTGTATAAACACAGATGGCTCATGTTCCGCGCCACGTCCCGCGAATTTTTTTCCCCCATATGTCGTCGGTTGTTTAAAATACAATTGACGTCTAAATATCCCTCGCAAGGTAAAAATTCATACCTTATTTGGCGTCGGTTGTTGCACATGAAACGACGAAGATGTTTGTTCGTGTGTTGTCCCAACAAAAAAAATTCCCCCCCCCCAATTTGTCTAATTGGCTTGGGTGTTAGGGGAGAAATCGACAACTATGATTGTAACTCAAGAATAAAAAAAATTGTCGACGTATGTGGATAGATCTCAGTTATTATACGTTTAAACCGACGATGAACACACTGTCTCGGTATTTGTTTGAAGTTGTAGATGGTGTTAAGAGTCAGTTTTATATAATAACCGACGTCGATAATTAACTGAATAGCACCCGCGTGAGCTAGACACTTCCCCTTCTCTGTTTCATTTCCGATTCTATGTAGCCGCTCAAGCTAGGTCTCACGATTCTGTGTTGCCGCTCGCCGCCACCACTGCTGCTGTGGAGAGGAGCTCGCCGCCGCCACTGTGGAGAGGAGTTCACTGCCGCCATTGTGGAGAGGTGCTCGCCGCCGCTGTTGTGGTTCAGTCACCGCCGATGCCACTCCAGTTCAGTCGCTGCCACCGCCGCTCGCTTACTCAGTCATCTCTGCCAATGACCACAGCCACATCCTGCCACTGCTCGCCAACTACTTCACTGCAGCTTCAGTCATCTCTGCCTCCACCTCTAGCCGCCTCCACCTCTGGCCACAGCTGCGACCACCTCCACCTTCGGCCGCCGCCACCACAGCCTGCTCCACTAGTATGGTGAGTTTTCTGTAAGATTATTATTGATTAATTAGGGTTGATTAATATTGATTAATAAGGGTTAAACAAAGAATGAATGAACTTAGTTCAATATATAATTGTTCTCCAAAATTGTGTAGTTGATTAATAATGATTAACTAGGGTTAATGATGAATGAATGAATTTAATAAATTGTTACTGCTTTCTTTCTCTCTTGTTAGTGATGGATTTAACTTATTTCAATATATAATTGTTCTTCAAAATTGTGTAGTTGATTATTAATGATTGATTTGGGTTAATGATGAATGAATGAACTTATCCAAATTGAAGAATGAATTGAATTAAATGATGTTACACAAAACCTAGGATATGAATGATGATACTATGATTGTAGGTATATGAATGACCACATATATACATGTATTTTGTTGGCTTGAAAACCCGTCCGAGATTTACTCATTAAGAGTAAATCTTGGATAGTCCCCAATTTGGGATTGTTCTTGAATACTTAATCTCACTTAGGATGTAAATGTATAATGTGTATTTAGTTTTCATGATGTTTTGTCAGTACTTCCCCATTTGTTCTCTATGTACATATGTCGGTGGCCATTTGCCCACGTACATCGGTGTACTTGGAGAACTGCGAGGAAATGCTGCCGAAATTTCTTGAAAATTGAATACACATTATACACTTACTAGTGAGATTAAGTGATCAAGAATGGGATAAGTGGTACATATTTATTATATATAACACCGTCAACCCTAAAATTATAACCATAAATTCTAATCTTTTAACCCTAAATCCTAATCTTTTAACCCTAAAACCTAATATATACTTGTTTTCTCTTTGATCATAGAATGGATAGATCATGGATGTCCATTCCAAATCACTGCAGCCCAGAGTTTATTTCTGGTCTTCATCAGTTTACTAGATTTACTGAGGAACATAGGAAACAACTTGGAGATAGGTTCTACTGTCAATGTAGGCATTGTGGTAACAACTTGAAAGTCAACACTGGTGATGAAATCAAAAGTCATGTCATGTGCAATGGGATTGTACAAGGCTATATAGAATGGCACTGGCATGGAGAGATTTCAAACTTGAAATCAGTGGATGTCAATAACAGTGCTTGTGTGGAAGAAGAAATTACCTTCAATGACGTAGATGTGAACGAACCAATTCCAGTAGACATCATTGATACGATGTTGGATAGTTGTGGGGTAGAGCACACTGATCCACCTCCCATGTTTAGAAACATTGTGCATGATGCTGAGAGACCATTATACATAGGTTGTACTAAGTTTACGAAGCTTAGCACTGTGTTGAGATTGTATAAGTTGAAAGCAACAATAGATGGAGTGACAAAAGCTTCACGTCATTGTTGTCTTTGTTGAAAGAAATTCTTCCTGAAGGAAATGAGCTGCCAATCTCAACATACCAGTTAAAGAAATTGTCGTGCCCAATGGGAATGGAGGCCAATAAGATACACACATGCCTGCATAATTGTGTATTATTTCAAAAGGACTATGTGGATTTGAAAGATTGTCCAAAATTTGGTGCGTCAAGGCATAAAATGATGACTTCGAGGGAATCCAAAACTAGTTCGCATGCCAAGGTGATGTGGTATCTACCTACAATATCACGGTTTCAACGCTTGTTTGCCAATCTGATAGATGCGAAGAATTTGAGGTGGCATTGTAGATGTTAAGAAAAATAATGATGGGATCTTATGACATACGTCTGATTCCCCACAGTAGAAGAAGATTGATTTATTGTACCCTAAATTTAGTGAAGAATTCAAGAAACTAAGACTTGGGCTATGTACATATGGGATGAATCTGTATGGGATATTGAGCAGCCAACATGCACTTGGCCAGTTATGCTTGTTATATACAATCTTCCTCTCTAGTTGTGTATGAAAAATAAGTACGTTATGTTGTTGTTGTTGATATTAGGCCCTAAACAACCTGAAAATGATATTAACGTATATCTTGAACCTCTAATTGATGACTTAAAGATACCATAGGGTGAAGGTGTGATGACCTATGATGCTTCATGAAGAGAGACATTTCGTTTGCACGCTATGTTGTTTTGCACTGTTAATGACTTTTCAGCATATGGGAATTTGTCTGGATATAGTGTCAAAGGATCTAAAGTGTGTCCTATATGTGAAGATAACACTGATTCAATATGACTAAAATATGGTGGCAAGATTGTATATCTTGGTCATCGAAGGTTTCTTCTAAAATTCCATCCATACTGTAGGTTGTGCAAAGCGTTCAATGGACGGAATGAGGAACGGAGTGCACCTAAACCTATACCAGGGAGGTTGTTTATGAAAGAGTAAAAGACTTTGTCAATGAATTTGGTAAGAGATCACAATGTACCATGGCCACAAGGAGTGATAAATATTTATTCAAGAAGAAGTCAATATTTTGAGATCTTCCTTATTGGAGTTCTTTAGCAGTCATGCATTGTATCGATGTCATGCACGTTGAGAAAAATATATGTGATAGCATCATTGGTACTCTATTGAATATACCAGGTAAGACTAAAGATGGGATAAAATCCAGAATGGACCTACATGAAATGGTAATAAGGAAAAAATTAACAAAAGTAGCTAGTAGCGATCGGAGAACATACTTACCTCATGCTTGTTACATGTTATCTAGAAAGGAGAAGAAAGCTTTTTGTGATTGCTTGGTAAATGTTAAGGTTCCATAGGGTTACTCATCCAACGTCTGTAGATTGGTATCAATGAAAGATATGAAGTTGATATGTCTTAAATCTCATTATTGTCATACTCTAATGCAACAAATATTGTCTGTGGCAATTCGATCTATACTGCCAAAGCATGTAAGGTTTACGATCACCAGACTTTGTTTCTTTTTCAACAGTTTGTGCAGCAAAGTTATTGATCCTGATACTCTCGATAAGTTGCAAAGAGAAGTGGGTGTTACCCTATGTAAGCTTGAGATGTATATTCCTCCTTCGTTCTTTGATATCATGGTACATGTTTTTGTCCACTTGACTAGGGAAGTGAAAATATTGGGACCAGTTTTCTTGCATTGGATGTATCCCTTTGAACAATACATGACCATTTTTAAAGGTGATATTTGAAATCATTATCGGCCTGAAGGGAGTATTATTGAGGGATATGTGGTGAGAGAGGTTATGTATTTTTTCAATGACTTTCTGAGTGATAATGGCGCTCCTGTTAATGACAAGAATATTGAGGAGTATTCTGACAAAGGAACTTTGGGATCACGGATGAAAGTAATCAGCCGTGAGCAGTTGGAATAAGCTCACTTGTACATTTTACACAACATCGACGAAGTGAGTGTTTACATCAAGGAACATATAAATTTCATTAAGAAACATTATCCTCGAGCCAATTCAATGTGGCTTGCTAGAGAGCATAACAAGACATTTATTAAGTGGTTTGAGGATAAAGTCTTACATCAACTATCGCAAACACCAAATAATCTTGCTGAAAATATCAAATGCCTCACCTTTAAACCAAAATTGAATATTATGTCTTATGAAGGGTTTGACATAAATGGGTTCTCATATTACACAAAGCGTCAAGATGACAAGAGCATCGTTCAAAATAGTGGGGTCGCCCTTCAAGCGTCTTAATTGTTTTTTGCAAGTGCAAAGGATAAGAGTCCATGTGAAGCTAAAATGTCATATTACGGTGTCATTGAAGAGATATGGGAGTTTGACTATGTAGATTTCAGAATTCTGCTCTTTAAATGTAATTTGATTGATAGCACCAAAGGAGTTATAGTGGATGAATTGGGTTTCACATTAGTGAACTTTGAAAAGATTGGCGAGAAGGGTGAACCATTCATATTGTCATCACAGGAGAAATAAGTATTTTGTATCGATGATTCGACAAATGATAAATGGTCGGTTGTTCTTCATGGTAAAAGACGGTTCATTGAAGATCCTATAGATGAAGAAGAGTACTATGATAAGTATGATGACTCAAGTCCATTCTCAGTTGGGTTGCCAACACCACCAAATATTGAAGCTAACGATGACTTATATGTACGCGGAGATCACACTGAAGGAATGTTAATTGATAAAAGATCATAGTATTAGAGGCATGTTTTTATTTTTTTATATGTTTTATTTTTCTGAAATAAACTTTACAATATTTTATTATCTTCTAGTTATGTTAAAATGTTAAATGTTTGATTTCTTAATGACAATTTCAAATGGCTGAGCATGAGTATGATGATTGTGATGATGATTACCGTGAGGGTAAGGATATCAATGTGGTGCCTCACAATGTAAGTTTTTAAAATATATCCTATATTTCTATCTATATGTCCATTTATAAGTTATATCATGTAAGTGTGTTGTTTTGGTCAAATTTTAGGTTGATGATGTACTCCATGAAGAACTTGGGGCACTTGATGAGAAGTAAAAAAATTGAAAACGTGAGGGGAATCACTATGATGAACAAGTTACTACAACAATGGGGCAATGGACCCAAACTGGTTGTGGATTTTGATCATGCAGGAAATCCAGTTGGAGTGAATTGTATCTCATTTATTTCATATCTTGGGGTTCTTACTCATAGCCAATGTAGTCCTAATGTAGAATCTTGGCATAAAGTTCCTAAGGGGAAGAAAGACTTAGTATGGAAGGAACTATGAATGAATTATTATTATTTACAATTCTATTTTGTATATTACCAATTTTTAGGATACTAGTTAAATATATGAAATTTTGCAGAGTATATTTGAAATGGATGAAAGCATGCATCGTAAATGCGTGATGCAACACTGTGGGAGGGTCCTAAGGAATTATAGGACAAATCTCACCTGAGATTACATACGAGATTCTGAGAAGAGGAAGAAGTCAGCCACCGATAAATGGAACTACCTAGACCCCAATGACTGGGACGAGTTTGTTGTCAAAAGAAAAAATGACGAATTCAAGGTATTAAGCACCACTCTCAATTTAATTAATATACATTCTTATGTATTCACCTATTCAATATTGACCTTTAGTGTTACTAACCAAATTAATGTGCTTACTAACAAGGCTATCAATGATGCTTAAAGAGCAAGGTGTGCACTGAATGTGCATGACACCACGATGGGTCCAAAAGGCTATGCAGACATTCACCAAAGACTATAGGTTGTTGTTGCTGCTGAGTCTGGTGCTACTCAGGAGACTGGGGAGTCCTCTACTATTACTCCCGTACCTCTGCCTCACCATGTTGTGTGGATAGCTGAGAGGCAAAATAAGAAAGGAGATATAACCAAACCCGCAACTGCCGAGGCAATTGTAAAAATGGTAAAATTCAACTCTCAAAGCAATGGATATTGATTATTATATTTACTTATCAATTTCTATTTATGGCGATTAGTAGGAGCTTCATGAGTAGAGAAAGCAAGGCAAGTTCATCCCTGAGGGCACAAGGGATGGATTGATAGTTTCTCTTAGTAACCCAAATCATCCTGGACGTGTTAGGGGTACATGCGTTAGTGTAGGCATAAAAGCGTTCTTTGGGCCATCACCGTGCAAACATGTCCCAAAAGCGAGATTTTTAAAAGTTGAGGTAACCTATTCTTTTTTTAGAATGTTATTACAAAAAGGAATTTAATAATCAAAAGCTAGAGTTTCTTTTGTCCATGTATAAGTAGATGAGTTAATTGATAGGAGAGTCGAGGAAGCACTTGATAAGAGACTTCATGAAGCAATGAGCAAGTGGTAGGTGTCTCTTACTACCACTCAAATAGTACTTGTGGTGTGTCACTCTTCTCCTACTGTAGAGGTGGTTGGGAGTAATCATATAGACCCACCACCTAGTACGTCCACTGTAAGTATTTTTATGACATAGTAGATAGTCTTTTCAAAATGAGATGTTTATGTATATATGTATATAACATACTTTACGTAAATCATGTAGGGGTTGAAGCCATACCATCTAAAAAGTAAAGAATTTGTCATTGCAGAGGCAAAGGCTTACCCACCCCTTCCAGGTGACATGTTTCATGGCACTCCAGTACCAAATGGTGCGGTTCGTGTGAGCCCGAGACTTGTACTCCACCCGTGGAAGCATCATCCATTGCCATATGCCCACCCAGATTCTGAAACGCTTGGTGAAGCAGAAGGCAGAGTGATATTGTGGCTCAAAACATATGTCATCTATACTGATATTGTATGGTAAATTTACATTACATTAATTTGTTAGTGTGTATATACGAGCTAGTCAATTGATCTGAAATTATATATACATGTCAAAATGAAGAAACCCACTACAGCTCAGCCTCCACCTCCACCTCTTCCTGAAGTACCTAGTTGGCTTCCAAGGGACCTATATGACTTGTTAGGTCCTAATTGTAAGGGTATGGAAGTATGGATAGGTGAACATGACCCAAATTCTCCTATAAATGTTTCTATTCCAATGGATGATGTAGGTGAATCATACGACAACAAAATATTTATACAAGATATTTTGGAGTTGTTTTATTATGATTAGCTGAATACATCTATGATAGAGCTATGTATATGGTAAGATATTATTTATATATCTATATACCTTGTTTTATATGTGGTGATCTGGTTTCTTATATATTAATGCATACGTAATACATGTTTTGCAACCACTTACACACAATATGTAAAGATTTTTCATTTTTCCATGTGGGATTTGTAATTCCATCTTTGATCAGTCGTGTAGATAAAGACCCTTTAACAGTTACCTCATAATTCTCTACCTCTTTTAAATATTTTGGTAAAAAAGAAGACGGTGATAATAGTCCCATTCAATGTTGAGTAAGTTTACTTTGCTTATAATTTAGACTTAAGAAATTATATTTTTATTGTGGATTTTGAGTTATTTATTTTGAACTTTCTTACCTCTAGTGCTCAGAGCATTAGGAGTTACTGGTAATTATCCCCAAGACGTGGACTATATATTATCAAGATCCTTCGGGGAAGGAATTAGACTCATTATATGGACACTCAATGAAAAGGTCATTATTCACGTGAGAAATCTTTCATATTTTATATCTGTTAACACCTATTATTACATTATTATTTAATAATGTAATTTAATATGTTACATTAACATGTAGGGCTTTAAAAGTGTTCAAAGAAGTTCAAGGAAACATGGTGTAACGCCTAGGCCCACTGCCCAAGGCTCTAGTAGAGTTTCAGGAATGACGACTGGCCCCACAGACCACCACTAGCCTTAACTGCACACTTTATCCACACTCACGCGCAAGCCAGGATAAACTTCCCGACTGGTCACCCATCCTAGTACTACTCCAAGCCAAGAACACTTAACTATGGAGTTCTTTAGTGATGGGCTCCCAGAAAAGGAGATGCACCTTGGTGATATGGGTAGTCCAATCATTCCTTATAAGATCTTTTTATCCGAGGCCTCAAATCCTGGGATGTTACAATCTCCCCCACTTAGACCCTTGACGTCCTCGTCAAGGCTCAACTATATGGCCTCATAATCTGACCCCATTTCATTGCAAACCCACAATGGCCCATGGACACCCAGATCCCATCCACGGCTACCAGTGCAAGGGCGGCTCCATCTCGTCTCTACGGATAGCCCTTTCCAACTTGCCTGGACCGCACGGCTCAAGACTAGCATGCCACATGCCCATGTGGGCCCCACCTACTGGAGAGGTTATGGCTCTGATACCATTTGTAACGCCTAGACCCACTGCCCAAGGCTCTAGTAGAGTTTCAGGAATGACGACTGGCCCCACATACCACCACTAGCCTTAACTACGCACTTTATCCACACTCACACGCAAGCCAGGATAAACTTCCTAACTGGTCACCCATCCTAGTACTACTCCAAGCCAAGCACGCTTAACTATGGAGTTCTTTAGTGATGGGCTCCCAGAAAAGGAGATGCACCTTGGTGATATGGGTAGTCCAATCATTCCTTATAAGATCTTTTTATCCGAGGCCTCAAATCTTGGGATGTTACACATGGCCAAGACAATGAAATCGTTACTTTGAGAGAATGTGAAAGTAATTTCTTGACTCTAATGTATATATTATTTATGTGAAATATGCTTTTTTGTATTTATTAACATTTTGTTTGTTTCAATTTATAGTGTGCTACACAAGACAACAGTTGGGCATGTGCATACTACATGATGTGATATATGTACCTAATTATCAAACATGCTGCAATGGAAATTGATACCATACAACATGTATTATATGTAGTCTCACTAGATAATATGAAATATATCAATCTTATTACATATTATTAATTTTATATATAAGTCATTCTCTTTATAGGTGTTTAAAACTAGTGACTTCACTACATGTGAAAATTTATAAGATGTACATACTCCCTATACGATGGAAGAATTAAATGATGTAAGAGAACAATGGGAAAAAGCCTTAAAAGTAGTGGAAATGTTTTATTATCATTGAAATACTGAGGGTGATGATTACGGAGATAATGATAAAGAATGCTATTTCTAAACTTTGTTGTCATAATTATTTCTATATTTGATGACATGTTAAACTTTAAAAGACACACTTATATATACATGTCTGAATGATTTTTTTTGAATTGTTTTATCTATATACATATGTGTGTGAAGATGAATATATGAATGTTTCTACATGTGTATGAATGTGAAAAGAGATTAAATGAATGGAACTACAAGTTGCTACATGTGTGTGAACATGAAATGGAGGAATGAAATGGAACTACATGTTTCTACATGTGTGTGATGAAATCATAATATGAAATGTGCTTATACATGTGTGTGAATCAATTAATGTTGTCCATTCTTGTTAATTTTGCAGGTTTGTGGCATGTTATTGGCTGAAATCAACGAATGATGTAAACTTGCAGTTCAGAACTGAACTGCGAATTTGGCATCCTGTTGACCAGCCGGATAGCAGTCCTCCAAGCTGATAAGAAAAAAAATCAAAACATAGCCGTCGGTTAACAAAAGAAATCAATAACAAAAACTTAACTCGACGGTTATTAATAGTTAACTGACATCTTTATCCACTAATGGTATCGGTTACTTTTTGGTTAACTTACAAATCATCAATAATTTTAGGTCAACAGAGTCGGTTTTTTGTTGCTAACCGACACCTATGGTCTAACCTGGGGCCAATTGTTTTTAGGATGGGATTATGGCATTGGTTATGAATCGATAACCGACGCATATGTTCCCTCTGCTGGTGCATTTTTAGGGTTTGCAATTGGGGGATGACTTTGTGGCGTCGGTTAGGAAACTGACGTCGAAGGCGTCTACATTTAGTGTCACCCACTTGGGTGTCGCTTGGAAACCGACTTCTAAAGTCATATTTGACCGACGCTAAAGGTGATATTTGTACTAGTGAATGGCCCTTTGTTTGGGTACCGTTAAGCAAAAATTGCTTGAGCAAAGACATTCTCTTGGGACACTGTACATTTTACTTTAATGATGATTTGAGTTTGCGGTCTCTAGAAGGAAGAGAAAAAACATGATTTTCTGTAACAATTTATTTTTTAGGAATTTCATCCTTGGAAGCAAAGAGTCCTAGAGCCTTGGAAACCTTTAGAAGGTTGATGTAATCCATAATGGTGTGTGAGGATAAGATATGTCTAGGCATCTTTTGGCTAAAATAATGGACATTGACTACTTTATCGATAGCTTTTCTAGGTGTATTATCCTCTTGCTCCTATATGAATCCTCTTGGGTGGTACTTCTAATTACCATTTGTTGTTTCATGAAACATTCTATCATCCTTGTATTGTGATTCTACTTCTTCCTAAATATACTTGGCAATATTTTGTTGAGTAAAGTTTTTTTCTTCACCCATGCATTGGTCAAATGATCAATGATATGTGTGTCATCCAAAAGGGTGTTGGGTTTTATGGGAGGCAGAGAAGCAGCGGAAACAAAAAAATTCTCCCTCAAACCCAGAACAAAAGGAATCGCGTCAACGTTTATACAATAGGAAAGATGGTTTGTGAAGGCATACCTTGTCCCGAGGCTTGCTCGGCGACAGTACCTCACGCCTTGCGCGGTCTTCACCTCCGGTCTTGGACGGTGTCTGTGCAGCTCCTGGTCGCACCAGGACTGAAGACCCCTAGTCTCACCGGGACTGTCGGGATTGATAGTTGTCCTCTGAGCGACAGAGGTCTCCCGCCTCTGCAGTCGTCCACACGGACTACCTGGAACTCTGATCTCCTTGTCCCACAAGGAATCAGAAGGAGTCGCACCCTCCTGTCGGCATACTAGTTGCCAACACACTCTCCTACCACCAATCACTTTCTACAGTTGTCTTTCCCTAGTTGTACCTCCCTTATCAGGTAGCACTTGCTCGGGCTCTCTCGGTTACCAAAACCAGAGAGAACGACAACTTCACAGAGCAACTGGTTGCACTGAGTTGTACTTTGAGAAGCCCCCAATACCCCTATATATAGGAGGGTCATGGGACATGGTTCTGTATCCCAGGAAATGCGGGACTAAAGCAGGAGTAGAAGGGTTTGAGATTTTCCACCAAAATAACCAACTCACAACCTGAACCAATCGTTTCATAACTGAAACAGTCAGTTGGGGATCTGAGCCGGTCGGTTGACACTTCAACTGATAAGATGGGACCCATGAACTGGTCGATTCGTGGTCATGATCTGTTCCCGATTGACTTTCCTTCTTTTGTTTCTAATTGGTATCAAATACCAATCCTTGTTCCAATCAAATTGGGCAAATGAAACGAAAGGAAATTTCTCACCAATCTTACTTTCCCATCTTGCTCGATTGGAACAGTTGAACCGATCATTTCAACACTTGCAGCAATCGTTCACCCTGTCCTTGAGTCGATCGACTCACCACCTGAGTCGATTAGTTCATCACATGAGCCGATCGGTTGGGAGTGCAGATTGTGCAGAATCAGTCAATTGCGGTTTCAATCAATCCGATACTCTAATCAATCAGTCCAACACCTTGAACACTATGATATTGAGCTATCAATTAATTGAGTGTTTAATTGAACTACTAAACTCCTTTAGTAATCAATCTAAACATGTTTGTGGACAAACTCCTATTCCAGGTTAAATCTTATGTGTGTGACCCTGCAGGTCCATTTCACATTGGCAGTGAAAGTCCATAACACTTATGACCTCACAAGCAAACAGCGGTGCCTAGTCACACATCAGTGGTACCCAAGTGAAATAGAAAGTTGGAGAACAACTTTCAATCCTACAATCCGTGAATGGTGTTACAATGAATGTATAATTCCTTTGTCACTGATATCCTGAATGAACTCGAGGCATGGAACAGTCATCCTGTCAAAATTCATTCATTTCCTTGATCTCAGAGCAGACTGGGTAAGATGTGTGTGACATCAATATCACATATTGATTCACGCGTGCATGAGCATGCCTTTCTCAATCCTACTCATCAAGTGGCAAAGGACATCAAACTCCCTTAGGAGGGACAAATCCCATATCTATCACTCACCCCTCAAAAGGCCCATGTGTCAAAGCCACCCAATCATCACCTTTATAACAACCCATGTTTCAGGACTGCGTTTGATGATGTCAAAGTGTACCCAACGACATGTGTTGAGTGTAGTGATTTCAGGTCTAAGAATCACACTCACCACCATCACTGTGAGAGCTGACTGTGACTACCAAGTCATGCATGTGTCACTCTCACGGTGGGTCTGTCTGGTTCCTTGTTCTCTAACAAGTACCTATGTGCTTGGTTTGATATCACTATATCATGACTAATGAGATTCTGTCATCAACCAACACGCAATCTAGTCTTTAGTGTTATTGATGTCTATGGTTATTTCCACAATAACAACCGACTAGGGACCAAACAAGAATGTATACTCTTAACATCCGTATGATCTCATCATTCAGGTCCTCAACCCAAAAGCATACGTCATTGAGTAAAACAATTCTTGAGACATCTATCATGTTACACTATCATCTCAGAAACAGTTAAAAATATAGATCGGAAATTTCCTTTATTATTATTCAAATCATTTAAAAAGTATCCCATTAAAAACATCATATGACTTTCTCTATGGGCATACATACCAATAGACTCCCACTTGCACTTAGAGCCAGTCACCAAGGAACCTCAGTCCTTGTGACCTAGCATGACCATCATGCTTCTGCTGAGAAAGGGCCTTAGTCAGTGGATCAACTATGTTGTCTTCAGTTGGTACTTTGCAAATCTTCACATCTCCTCACTGTACAATCTCTCGTATGAGATGGAAGTGCCACAGTATGTGCTTGGACCGCTGATGTGATCTAGGTTCCTTAGCTTGTGTAATAGCTCCATTATTGTCACAATAAAGCTCAATTGCATCACAGCTACTGGGAACTACACCAAGTTCAGAGATGAACTTCCTGATCCACATAGCCTCCTTTGTTGCATGTGAAGCAGCAATATACTCGGCCTCTATAGTAGATTTGGCAACTGTTTCTTGCTTGGAACTCTTCTAGCTCACAACTCCATTATTAAGGAAAAACACAAATCCTGACTGCGATCTGTAATCATCTTTATCGGTTTGGAAGATTGCATCGGTGTAACCCTTTACAACCAACTTTTCCTCGCCACCGTAAACAAGAAACTGATCCTTAGTCCTTCGCAAGTACTTGAGGATGTTCTTTACGGCTGTCCAGTGAGCATCCCCGGGATCTGACTGGTACCTGCTCATCATGCTGAGAGCATACGAGACATCTGGGTGTGTGCACAACATAGCGTACATGATGGATCTGATGGTTGATGCATATGGGATCCCATTCATACGCTCCCTCTCTTCACAAGATTGGGGACATTGAGCTCTAAAGACGGTGACTCCATGTAGCATGGGGATGTTGCCTCTCTTTGAGTTCTCCATGCTGAACCTCTTCAGCACTTTGTCGATGTACATGCTCTGAATTAGTCCAAGAAGCCTTCTAGATCTATCTCTATAGATCTTAATTCCTAGAATGTAGGATGCTTCTCCTAAGTCCTTCATTGAGAAAGTATTCCCAAGCCAAGTCTTTACCTTCTCTAAGGCTAAGACATCATTCCCCATCAAAAGTATGTAATCCACATACAATATGAGGAATGTGGTCGAGCTCCCACTAACCTTCTTGTACACACAAGGTTCATCTTCATTTTAAATAAAGCCAAACACTTTGACTTCCTCATCAAATCAAAGATTCCAACTCCGAGATGCTTGCTTCAATCCATAGATTGACCTTTACAACTTACAGACTTTATTGGCATTCTTTGGATCTCCAAAACCTTCACGTTGTGTCATATACACATCCTCATTTATATTCCCGTTAAGGAATGCGGTTTTAACATCCATCTGCCAAATCTCATAGTCATAATAAGTTGCAATAGCAAGCATGATCCTGATGGACTTAATCATGGCAACTGGAGAAAATGTTTCATCATAGTCAACACCTTGAACTTGTCGAAATCCCTTCGCAACCAATCTGCCTTTATAAGTTTGCACATTGCCATCCATGTCGGTCTTCTTCTTAAAGACCCACTTGCACCCTATGGGTTTTACCCCTTCGGGTGGTTCCACCAAAGTCAATACTTTGTTGGAGTACATGGATTCCATCTCGGATCTCATGGCTTCAAGCCATTTCTTAGAATATGGTCCCTCCATAGCCTCTACGTAGGTAGTTGGATCATCATCTATGATCAACTCACCACCTTCCTGAGTCACAAGGTATCCAAACTTCTCAGGTTCAAGGTGGGCCCTACTAGATCTACAAGGTCCTTGTGTTACCTGAGGAGACTGAGATTGTGGCAACACATCCCACTATCACACAGATAGCGAGGTGTTATGCGAAAACGTGTGAAAATCACCATAACCACAGATTACCAAAACACGGGTTAATTAAAACCGATTGCGGAAAACTGATAAACTGATAAACTATTACATTCCAGCCCACATCCTGCAAGAAAATAGGTTATTTAAACATATACAAAACTTATCCACAACTTAGAGGAACAGCTGTCTTGTCACCACATGACTTCATCACCCGTTTTTACATACATAATGGCATATATCCGACCAACAGTAGGATATACAAAACATCGATGGCTAAACATCATGAAACATCGTCAAACACCTCCAAGGACCTGAGGGTACAGGGATGACTCTAAGACTCTACTACAAAACATCCAAAACATCAACATATCCATCTCTTGCCTTCTACTGCTCTACTTGCTGCTTGACCGCAACTCCGCGACCACCACCACGTCTAGCTCGACCACCTAAAAAGGGTGTAAACCAGCGGAGTGAGACAATTGAACATTGTCCCAGCGAGAAACATAACTCCCCGCCGAAACTACAAAACCTCAGATGTATACATAGCAGCTAACTGATAAAAAGTATAATAAGAGCAGTTATAAGATAAAGATGTCTATACCTAGCAAACTTACCAGATGTACTCAAGTATTACTTGTGAAACATGATTAACAAGACAAGATATATAAGTTCTACTACATATGAGGAACATAAAAGCAACTACAAGATATGATGAGAGTAACTACACAAACAAGGCATCAACCAATGTTTTGTGTTTGTCTTAAGCAGTTGTACTATTCGGCCGAATTACGTATTATTATTATGCCCTGAGGAGGTGAACCGTACCGTTCAAGTCCAACCGACGGCTACGAAACCCAGAGCCGGTGCCATACAATGTCAATGGAAGAGCCGGACTCCACGACCTCCCACCTCATGATCAGTGCACGAGTACAGCATAAGTAGGACCGCAGTCTCATGCTGAAGTGGTCTTACCCACAGGGTCAGGCTGCCATCTGCCTAGCCCGCCTTGGTACAGGTCTCGGCGCTAGTGAAACTGAGCCACGGGCCTATTCACCATGCTCTGAGCCATGAACGCATTCATGCTCCTCATATCACATATCCCGAGCCATGGGCCTGTTCACCATGCTCTTATCACAATTGGGCTACGGGCCTGAATCTGCACCCTGGAGTCTACAACCGAAGTTGCACTCTTACCTCCTCACATTAGGCTAGGAGAAACCTCGCATACTCAACAATATGTGCTCCGGATTAACCCACAAGAGAACCCGTTTCACCATCACCAATTCCTGACGATGATGGATCTATGGCCAGGGCAACTACATGATATATTCCATTGTAATTATTTAGTATCTTTTAGATGGATTGCAAGATTCAACCAAGTTGTATAACATGCAAGATATAACAGAAAATAAACAACATAAGCTCAACACTATGCTTTTATTGTAATCACATCAACCTGATCCATCTCAAGGATCCAACATCACATGTTATCACTTGGCCTCTTGCAATCATCCAGATGCATCTCAAGGATCGTCACATACCATGGGATCTCAATCCCTCATCATATATTGCCACTACCTTTCAAGGCTCACATCATCATCATGGGACAAACACATCATATATGCAATCTCATCAACAAGAGTAATTATCAAAGTGATGTTACTCATAACGTATCTCTCATAGCCTTTTTATGGCTAATCATCACCTGCATGGTCAGTGTACACAATAATCATAGTTTCAACATAAGGACTATGCTTACCATCATGAGATGATATTCAAGATTCTATACTTATCAATCATACATCAATTGATGATCATGGGCATAAGACACATCATTAAACAACTATTTATGTGCTTATCTTCATCTCAGTATAAAGCAGATAACCAAGGTGATCACTTCATGCATATAGTCATGTTAGATACAAAGGACTAATGTTACCATTATCATTATCATCACCCTTATAAGCAAGGAGTTACCATCGTTTTAAGCAAGGACATATATATATATAACAGTCTACTTCCCATGAACCGTGAAACCCTCACTATATGCGCTAGGAGCCCTCACTAGAGGTACCAAGATCCCTCACTACAAAGCTGTACCGGGTCACCTGCCCTTACCCAAAGCTTAACGCACAACGGTTGATACATAAGCAAGAAACAATGTTGCGTTATGTGCAGCAGAACAACGCTGCGTCAGAGGGGTGTCACGCACTAAAGGTGTGTCGAGCACAAGCACTATCGGGCAACGCCCGTCACAACTCAGGATATCGGCCAACACAGTGTGACGCCCGTCACACACCGCACAACAACACCCATCACAGGGGCTCTCAGCTAGGTCACCACAAAAAGTTAACATCCAAGAGAGAGAACTCATCCCACATATCGTGCAACCAACTGATCAAGGCCTAACGGCCGTCACAAAGCAAAGAAAAGGATCTAACACCCGTCACAGGTCAGGGACCAAAGGAGATATCGTCCACACATGTGTCGTGCAAGGGGTCTAGGTCAAGAGGGCTATCGGGAGTCACCTCCCCATGCTCATGTCATCTAAGGTGTTAACTTACAAGGTCATCTTCCACCTTAAGCACAAGAACACCCGAAACCCTAGTGGGTCAAGAAGAGGCTCACCTTGTTGGCTAAATGGACATATGTAAACCCTTTTGTTTTGATAAATGACAAACATTTCATTCTTGTTGATCTAACGGGCTACTTGAGTGTTGCAGGAATAAGGTGGATGACAAAGCACTAGGGAATCTATATGCTTGAATGATTGTAAATGTCATGAAATGTAATCAATTGTAAACTTGTACAAATATATAATGTAAAAGTATTTAGACTTCATGTAAATCAAGCGTTAGATCTTCCCTAGCTAAACATCACATTTAGATAGGTCATCCCCTTCAATAGTGTCACATATGCATACTCATACACACACTTAATGTCTTCATTTGAAACATTGAAACAGGGTCCATCTCGGTCGACAAAATCCTCGACCGAGACACTCTCGGTCGACAATCTTCTCGACTGAGAAAGACCCAAGTAGCCGTTAGACACAGCAGACAAGGTAGTTGGCAGTTGGAGATAGACGTTGCAAAACACTTGATCCAGAGAGCCTGTCGGTCGACAAAACTTCGACCGAGTAGGTGTCTCGGTCGACCATTTCTCGACCGAGATGGTCTCTGACAGCAACTGCAGAATTAATTAACTAGTCGTTGTTAAAGCAACTAACTTATATCTAACGGCTAGTTAAGCACTTAAAAACCCCTAGAGAGTGTCTAGAACGTCCTTAAGAACTTGTAGGACATTCCTATAAATAGGACATGCCTTAAAACACCTAAATCAACTTGATTACACACTTGAGCAATCTTTGAGCATACACTTACATTGAGCAATCTGTTTGTGAGCAAATTGAGCATATTCACAATTGGCTACTTCTTCTCTTAGCTCAAATTTCGTGTCCTATAGGCTAGCATCTCCTAATCCACAGCAATCACATTCCATACACATTGGTTAGGAGATCTACACGCTTGATCTAGGCAAATCAAGCCTTGTGCTTCAAAGGATAAGTTGTAATTTCCATTTTCCTTTCTTGTTCACTATTATTGTTTGTACTCTCCTTGCTACTCCTAGGTTGGAGGCTGCGGATTGGAGAGGTTGAAAGATCTTCTTGGTGAAGAAGGGGACCTTGAACTACTTCAAGAAGGCTGGTGCAACGGGAGGTTACTTCTAAAGAGGAAGGCTACTTCAAGGGGGAGCTTGGAGTTACTTCAAGAAGGCTACCTCGGGTTGGTGCATCTACTTCAAGTGAAGGTTGTTCAAGGGGTGTAAGAAAGTATTGTATTTTGTGTAAATCCTTGTGAAGGTAATAAAATTAATAATTTCAAAATCCCAGTTGGGTAAGCAACCGGGTAGTGGACTGACAACCTTAGTATTTGCTAAGGTTGGAACCACTCTACACACTTGTCTCCTTCTTCCATTTTCAATTGTGGTTGCTTGAGTTAAATAATTTTTAAAATAATTTAAAAACTCTATTCACCCCTCCCTCTAGTGTTTTTCAATTGGTATCAGAGCAGGCTTCAAGGAACCCTAACAAGGTCTTGAAGAATGGGTGACGGGGTGCTTAACAACCTTAACCTTGAAGGGACACTTGTTGCTAGACCTCCAGCGTTTGATGGAACAAATTACACATATTGGAATAGAAGGATGCAGTTCTACTTCCAAGGCATCAATTGGGACTTATGGAGGATGGTTTCAACCCCATACGAGCTTCCTCAAACACAATATGCAGAGTGGGATGCAAATACGGTAAAGTTGGCTCAAATGAATGCCAAAGCTGTAAGCATTTTATATTGTTCAATTTCAGTAGGAGAATTTAATAGGATATCAAACTGTGACACAGCCTATGATATTTGTCATAGACTATCCATAGCTTATGAAGGTACAGTTCAAGTCAAGAATTCTAAGATTAGCATGCTTAAACAAAAGTTTGAACACTTCCGTATGGATCCAAATGAATCTATTAGTGAAATGTTTGCAAAATTCTATTCTATTGTTAATGGTTTAAATGCCCTAGGAAAAACTGTTCTTGAAGAAGATCAGGTATCAAAAATTCTTCGATCACTTCCTCCTAAATACAAGCCAAAGGTGACAACCATTGAAGAAGCTAATGACCTCACTCGACTGAAAATGGAGCAACTCATAGGCAATCTAGAAGCTCATGAAGCAACCCTAGAAGAGGAAGAAAGAAGAGAACATGAACTTCAGCAAGGAAAGAAGAAGGATGTGGCTCTAAAAGCTTCAAAGATAATCACACCAGAAAGTGAGGAGTCAAGTGAAGAAGAAGGAGAAGAAGCCTTGATTGTAAATGGTAAGAAATATAAAAGATTTAAATCTAACAAGATTTCTAGTTCTTCTTCCTCTCCTCCTAGGTGCTTTGAGTGTGGAAAGAAAGGACATTTCAAAAATGAATGTCCTAAAGCAAAGAAAGGAAAGAAAAGCTCACACAAGAAGAAGAGACAAAAAGCCTATAAAGCTGCATGGGACGAGTCAAGTGAAAGTGAAAGCGGAGAAGAAAAGGTAGAATGTCTAATGGCAAGAGAAGATGATGAAGACTCTCAAGAGGTAAGCCTACTTGATCTTCCTAAAGAGGAGTTAATTACTAGTCTACAAGAAGTTCATGATAAGTATGTTGATGTCAAGAAGAAACTAAAGAAGGTTATCAAAACAAATGACGAGCTCTATGCTAAATTAAATGATCTCTCTTCTGAAAAGAACAACATTGATCTTGAGAATTTGTCTTTAAAAACATCTTTAAATGACTGCACTAAAAAGCTACTCACTCTAGAAACAAAAGTTGATCTTCTCTCTCAAGAAAAGACTGAATTGTTAGCTAAACTAAAAGATTTTCAGACTCAACCAATTCTGTGTAACCATCTAGACTATGACAATGTTGTGAAAGAAAGAGACTCCCTATTATCTGATTTAGATCAAGCAAGAAAAGATGCACACAAAGAGATGGATGACATTGCTAAGCTACAAAGAAACCTACATGAGTTAAGAAGAAAAGATATCCTTGACAACATTCTAAAAACCTCCTCTAGTTTCAATGGAAGAAAAGGTTTAGGATATGCTCAAAAGAAAAATCAACCCAAAAGAACTCGGACTATGTTTGTACCTAAGAACACAATTCCTAGAAAGAGAAATGAAGTTGACTCTATTACTTGTCATTTTTGTTTACGTCTTGGACATTATTCATTTTCATGCCCTTATAAGACCAAGGATTCCTACTTAGTTTGGGTCCCAAAACCCCAAACTTAGTAGAGTCGAATGCAATTTAGTTGAGATATGATCAAACGCTCAATTTTGCAATTTATATTGTCTTATCTCAACTTAATAAAAGGTTTCATGCATTATGGTAATTTTCTGAACTGCTGTACTGAAACAGAAACTTAGTCGGTCGAAGTATTGTCGACCGAAAATATAATCGGTCGAACTTTTGTCGACCGACCAGATTCCTGTAACAAATCAAAATAAACAGCAACTATTTCGGTCGAAAGTTGGTCAACCGAGCATAATCTTTGTTCTTAATTTGCAATACAACAACCTTCTCGATCGACGATTAGTCGACCGAGAAAGATGTCGGTCGAACAATTATCGACCGACTGAAGTTCTGAATCAGAATTTTTATACAATCTGTACTTAAATGCTTCTAACCATATCGGACCATCACATGGGTACCAAAACCTACTTTTTAATGCAGGATTGGGTGGTCGACAGTGGATGTTCCAAACACATGACCAGAAACAAGGATGCATTTCAAACTTTTGAAGAAAAGAAGAGTGGAACAGTCACTTTTGGAGATAACGGTAAAGGTAAAATCGTTGGAATAGGTAACATTAGTACGAACCTCAAAATAAAGAATGTTCTACTCGTTGATGGTTTGCACCATAACTTAATAAGTGTGAGTCAATTATGTGATAGTGGATATGATGTTTTATTTAACAAAACCTGCTGCAAATTATTAATAGAAAACACTACAAATGTTGTCTATGAAGGAAAAAGAGTTGGAAATCTTTATATTCTTAGACCTAACTCTATGAAATCTGTAGTAGGAAAATGCTTTCTTGCAAATGAAAATAATTTACAACTATGACATAAAAAGCTAGGACATGCTAGTTCACATGTTATCAAAAAGTTAGTGAAATATGATCTTGTTCGTGGTTTGCCTACTTTATCCTTTGATCAAGTTGAAAATTGTGAGCCATGTACATTGGGAAAGAAAACAAAAACCTCTTTTAAACCTAAACATGTACTTAGTACCAGTAAATCTTTATAATTAATTCATATGGATTTATTTAGACCCATGAGGACACAATCTATTGGTGGCAAAAGATATTGTTTTGTTATTGTTGATGATTATAGTAGATATACATGGGTATATTTTATTGCAACCAAAGATGATACTATTCATGTTTTTATAAAATTTTGTTCTATGATTGAAAATCTATTACAAAGCAAAATATGTATCATTAGAAGTGATCATTGTGGAGAATTTGAAAATCATGTCTTGAAGAATTTTGCACATCTCAAGGGTACACTCACAATTTTTCTGCTCCACGCACTCCACAACAAAATGGTATAGTTGAAAGGAAAAATCGATCACTACAAGAAATGGCTAGAACTATGATGTTCGAACATAACACACCCAAAACCTTTTGGGCTGAAGCTGTAAACACCACATGCTATGTGTTAAATAGAGTAACTGTTCACTCTAATTTGAAGAAAACTCCATATGAAATAATACATTCTAAGAAACCTAGAGTTGACTATTTTCATACCTTTGGATCTACATGCTATATCTTAAATACCAAAGATGATAGAGATAAGTTTGATTCTAAATCCCACAAAGCATTCTTTTTGGGATATTCTATCTCTAGCAAAGCATTTAGAGTCTACAACACTATCTCTAGAAAAGTTGAGGAATCTATTCATGTCTCTTTTCATGAAGAGTCCAAATCAGAAAAACTAGAAATAATTGATCTTACTAATCAATTCGAAAACTTAAACATACCAAATGATAGTAAGAAAGATACTACAAACAATAATCAAGCCGAAACACAACCTATACCTAGACTTATTAAGGATCATCCTCAAGAATTAATTATTGGAAATCCAAATGATAAAGTAAAAACTCGGTCTTCCTTTAAGGATGTCGCAAACATGGCTTTTGTTTCTATCATTGAACCTAAGAAGATATCTGAAGCTCTTAAAGATGATTATTGGATAATAGCAATGCAAGAAGAATTAAACCAATTCACAAAAAATGATGTATGGGATTTAGTTCCTAAACCACAAAATAAAACCATCATTGGAACTAAATGGGTTTTTAGGAATAAGCTCAATGAGGCAGGAGAAGTAATAAGGAATAAAGCTCGGTTAGTAGCACAAGGATATAATCAACAAGAAGGAATAGACTTTGATGAAACATATGCACCAGTAGCTAGACTTGAAGCTATTAGAATGTTACTAGCTATTGCTGCACATAAAAACATCAAACTCTACCAAATGGATGTAAAAAGTGCATTTCTAAACGGAATCATTCAAGAAGAAGTATATGTTGCCCAACCACTCGGTTTTGAAATACCGGAAAAAGGTGACTATGTTTATAAACTTAAGAAAGCACTTTATGGTTTAAAACAAGCACCTAGGAACTGGTATGAAAGGCTCAAGACATATCTTTTTGATAATGGTTTTTCTATTGGAAATTCAGATTCTACTTTATTTTTCAAAACATATACATCTGATTTTCTAGTTGTTCAAATATATGTTGATGACATTATTTTTGGAGCTTCAAATGAATCATTGTGCACACAATTTAGTGACATTATGCAAAAAGAATTTGAAATGAGCCTCATGGGTGAACTAACTTTCTTTCTTGGTTTTCAAATTAAACAAACGCCTGCCGGGATTTTTATAAGCCAAGAAAAGTATACTAAAGAACTCTTAAAACGTTTTGGGATGGATCAGTGCAAACATGCTACTACTCCTATGGCCACTTCTACTAAAATTGATAAGGATGAAGATGGGGAACCTATTGATGATTCCTTATATAGAGCCATGATTGGTAGTTTGCTTTACTTAACTGCTTCTAGACCGGACATCATGTTTTCCGTTGGTCTTTGTGCTCGATTTCAATCACAACCTATGCACTCTCATTTTCAAGCAGTTAAACGAATTCTTCGATACTTAGCCGGCACTACATGTTTTGGTTTATGGTATCCAAAAGGACAATCCTTGGATTTTAAAGCTTATACTGATGCTGATTATGCTTGTTGTCGACTTGATCGCAAGAGCACTAGTGGTGGCTGTTTCTTGTTAGGGAGAGCTTTAGTATCTTGGTTTATCAAGAAACAAAACACGGTTGCCCTTTCTACAACTGAAGCTGAATATATGGCAGCCGGATCTTGTTGTGCTCAAGTGCTTTATATGCAACAGGTGTTAAACGATTATGGTTTTACCCTTTCATCTACACCTATCTTTTGTGACAACACAAGCGCTATAAACTTAGCACACAATCCTATTTTACACAGCAGAGCTAAACATATTGAAATCCATCATCACTTCTTAAGGGATCATATTTCTAAAAATCATATTTCCCTTCATCATGTTGATACGGAAGATCAATTGGCTAATATTTTTACAAAACTACTTCCACTAGACCAATTCAACAAAATAAGGAAGCAATTGCTTATCACTCCTTTGGAAGATGTTTTCTTTGATATTTGTGCTTCCTAACACTGTCGTCTATTTGCATCATTTTGGCTTTTAATGGACATCTTTTTCATTGAATTTGGTATTTGTTGGGACATCTAATTAAGGGGGAGTTTTATTCTTAAACGAATATCTTTTTGAAATGACAAAGGGGGAGAAATAAATATAAAAATTAATATTTTTGCAAAACTCAATTAATGAGTTTCATAAACTCTTGGCTTTACATTGAGAGTTGCTATATTCCCTAAAGAATTGGATTTCATGTTCCATAATTCATGGGGAATAATAAGCACACATTTTATAAACAAGAGAAGAAATTTCACAAAGGTAATCTTCATGTATGAAACTCACATGTTTTTATACTTTCTTATTTTATATTTAGGAAATGTTTGTCATCTTCAAAAAGGGGGAGATTGTTGGCTACATGGACATCTGTAAACCCTTTTGTTTTGATAAATGACAAACATTTCATTCTTGTTGATCTAACGGGCTACTTGAGTGTTGCAGGAATAAGGTGGATGACAAAGCACTAGGGAATCTATATGCTTGAATGATTGTAAATGTCATGAAATGTAATCAATTGTAAACTTGTACAAATATATAATGTACAAGTATTTAGACTTCATGTAAATCAAGCGTTAGATCTTCCCTAGCTAAACACCACATTTAGATAGGTCATCCCCTTCAATAGTGTCACATATGCACACTCATACACACACTTAATGTCTTCATTTGAAACATTGAAATAGGGTCCATCTCGGTCGACAAAATCCTCGACCGAGACACTCTCGGTCGACAATCTTCTCGACCGAGAAAGACCCAAGTAGTCGTTAGACACAGCTGACAAGGTAGTTGGCAGTTGGAGATAGACGTTGCAAAACACTTGATCCAGAGAGCCTGTCAGTCGACAAAACTTCGACCGAGTAGGTGTCTCGGTCGACCATTTCTCGACCGAGATGGTCTCTGACAGCAACTGCAGAATTAATTAACTAGCTGTTGTTAAAGCAACTAACTTATATCTAACGGCTAGTTAAGCACTTAGAAACCCCTAGATAGTGTCTAGAACGTCCTTAAGCACTTGTAGGACATTCCTATAAACAGGACATGCCTTAAAACACCTAAATCAACTTGATTACACACTTGAGAAATCTTTGAGCATACACTTACATTGAGCAATCTGTTTGTGAGCAAATTGAGCATTTTGACAATTGGCTACTTCTTCTCTTAGCTCAAATTTCGTGTCCTATAGGCTAGCATCTCCTAATCCACAACAATCACATTCCATACACATTGGTTAGGAGATCTACACGCTTGATCTAGGCAAATCAAGCCTTGTGCTTCAAAAGATAAGTTGTAATTTCCATTTTCCTTTCTTGTTCACTATTATTGTTTGTACTCTCCTTGCTACTCCTAGGTTGGAGGCTGCGGATTGGAGAGGTTGAAAGATCTTCTTGGTGAAGAAGGGGACCTTGAACTACTTCAAGAAGGCTGGTGCAACGGGAGGTTACTTCTAAAGAGGAAGGCTACTTCAAGGGGGAGCTTGGAGTTACTTCAAGAAGGCTACCTCGGGTTGGTGCATCTACTTCAAGTGAAGGTTGTTCAAGGGGTGTAAGAAAGTATTGTATTTTGTGTAAATCCTTGTTAAGGTAATAAAATTAATACTTTCAAAATCCCGGTTAGGTAAGCAACCAGGTAGTGGACTGACAACCTTAGTATTTGCTAAGGTTGGAACCACTCTAAACACTTGTCTCCTTCTTCCATTTTCAATTGTAGTTGTTTGAATTAAATAATTATTAAAATAATTTAAAAACTCTATTCACCCCCCCTCTAGTGTTTTTCACACCTCAATCGACTAAGAAAGAGGGGTCTTGCACATCTTCTATCACCAAATGGGTCACAATGGGAAACCTTAGAAAGAGTCACCCCCATGACCAAGCTCACCCTTCTAGTCCATGGTGAGAGGAGAGTGTTTCTCAAGCAACTAGATTACAAGCTCACCTCAATCGACTAAGATAAAGAGGGGTGTTGCTCATGATACTAGAAGCTTAAACTCACTCCTCTAGACCAAGGAGAGAAAGGAGTATTGCTCACCAAGAAACCCTAAATCATAAGGATCAGCCAACATGGATACTAAACAAGAAACTAAGCCACTAACATGTATAACCGATTCTAAGAAACATGTTCATAAAGGAAGGTAAAGTAGTTAGGGTTAGGAGTTATGTCACCCGCCTTAAGTAAGCTCCAAGCTCCTAGCTCCAAGCACCACCAAGCAAGGAAGATGGAGACTCCAAGGCTATCAGGCACCAGCTACTCCTCCAAGGGGGTATCGGCCACCACTTGCAAAGAAGAAGGGTGTGTCGTGCACACCAAGGTGGAGAGGAACCAAGGGACCAAAGGAACTCCTAGCTAAGGAAAGGAACCACCTATATAGAAGGAAAGGGAGGAGAAAACAAGGTGGAACCAAGCAAGGTGTCTCCTACCTAGGGACACTTGTCCTAGTGCACGAGCCACCACTCTAGAAAGCTCTATACACATGTCCAAGGTATGTACCAAGTGTCCACTTAGTGGTGACACAAACAAGGTCAAGGCTAGGTCAAACACCATGGGCGACACAACAAGGCACCATGGATGACACACTCTACCCCCATGGGTGACACACACACACACACCTAGGTCGATACACTCCCCATCTTGGGCGATACACTCTTCCCTTGACCGATACAAAGCTCAACCAAGCCAAAACAAGGCACCTCAAGGCCCAACAAGCTCAAGCAACGAGCCCAAGCCTACTTCTCTACCCTAGAGGAAGCAAAGAAAGAGAGGAACACCTCACAAGGTGACAAACTTGCCTACAAAACCCTAGACTTGGTTTATTTGCAAGTAGCACTTCCAACTCTCAACAAGGCACAACCAAAACCCTAATCACCACCAAAGGTGATTAGCAAGCAACAAAGCACCAGGATTAAGCAAAGCAAACAGGGTAAACCCTAAACGAAGGTCAGGGTCCTTACAAGCTAACCCCCTTTAAGGGATTTCGTCCCTGAAATCCAAAGAGAAAAGTGAGGGATACTTTCTCCTTATCTCTTCCTCAAGCTCCCACGTGGCTTCCTCAACGCCACGATGATGCCAAAGAACCTTCACAAGAACCAGGTCCTTCCTCTTCAGCTTCTTAACTCTTTTGTCGAGGATCACCACAGGACCTTCCTCATAGGTCACATCTTCATCAAGCTCAACCTCCACAGGCTGTATCACTATTCCTGAATCTGGATGGCTTTTCTTCAGCATACTAACATGGAACACTGGATGTAAACTGTGCAACTCCGGAGGCAACTCTAACTCAAGAGCCACCTTTCCAACCCGTGCTATAACTGGGTAGGGCCCCATATACCTGGGTGCTAACTTACCCTTCCGGCCAAACCTTAGCACACCTTTCCACGGCGAGACTTTGAGATACACTTTGTCTCCTACCTGGAACTCCAAAGGTCGTCGGTGATTGTCTGCATAAGACTTCTACCTGTCATGTGCCACTTTCAACTGTTTCTGTATCACTTTGATCTTTTCTGTTGTCTATTGTACTAACTTAGGACCCAAGAGCTGATACTCACCAGACTCATACCAACACAAAGGAGATCTACACTTCCTTCCATACAAAGCCTCATAAGGAGCCATGTCAATACTCCGCTGATAACTGTTGTTGTAGGAAAACTCTATCAAACTAAGATGTACATCCCAGTTGCCTAGAAACTACAATACACAAGCTCGAAGGACATCTTCCAATGTCTGAATAGTCCTCTCAGATTTTCCATATGTCTGTGGGTGGAAGGCGGTACTAAACCTCAACTGTGTTCCCAATGCTTTGTGCAACTGTTCCCAGAAACGACTCGTGAACTGAGGACCTCTGTCAGAAACTATTGTTGCTGGCACACCATGCAAACGTACTATCTCATCCACATATACTCGAGTGAGTTTCTCGGTTGTATACGTTGTCTTTACTGGTAAGAAATGGGCAGACTTCGTCAATCTGTCCACTATTACCCAAATGGAATCATGATTCCTAGTTGTCTGGGGTAGACCAACTATGAAATCCATGGTTATATGATCCCATTTCCACTACGGTTTCGGCAAGGGTTGCAACGTACCTGCCGACTTCTGATTCTTAGCTTTCAGTTGCTGACAAACCACACATTTCGCCACGAACTCAACTACATCTCTCTTCAAATCGGGCCACTAATACAAGTCCTTCAGACTATGATACATCTTTGTGACCCCTGGATGCATAGCATACATCGACGTTTGTGCTTCTTCGAGCACTAACTTCCTCAGATCATCAGTATTTGGAACCACCATCCTACAACGATAGCAAACTAGCCCATCCTTGGACTCATGGAACCCATCACGCTTTTCACTACCGAACTCTGATCGGATCAACTGTACTGCATCATATGTCTGTTGTGCATCTTTGATCTGCTGTCTCAACATAGGCTCGACTTGCATCTGTGCCAAAAGTCCAGCTAACAAAGAAACTTCCATCTGCACATTCATTTGTCGCAGAGAAACAAACATATCTCGCCTATGGCATACTAGAGAACTCAACTGTGCTTTCTTTGAAGAAAGAGAAGAAGACTTTCTGCTAAGCACATCAGCTACCACATTCGCCTTACCAGGATGATACTCAATAGTGCAGTCGTAATCATTGATCAACTACATCCATCAACGTTGTCGCATGTTCAACTCATGTTGCGAAAAGATGTACTTCCGATTCTTATGATCCTTACAGATCTGACACACTTCCCCATACAGATAGTGTCTCCAAATCCTTAACGCATGAAACACTGCTGCCAACTCCAAGTCATGAGTCGGATAGTTCTCCTCATGTTTCTTAAGCTGTCGCGAAGCGAAACAAACCACATGATCTTCCTGCATCAGCACACAGCCTAAACCTTTCTTGGAAGCATCGCAGAAAACAACATAGCCCTTTCCAGGCTCTGGAAGGATTAACACTGCAGCACTGGTCAGCTTCTCCTTCAAACTCTGGAAAGCTTGCTGACATCGATCCTCCCAAACAAAAGGTACATCCTTTCTGGTCAACTTTGTCATTGGCAACGCAATTGCACTGAAGTCCTTGATAAACCTTCGGTAGTATCCTGCCAAACCCAGGAAACTACGAACTTTAGTCAGCGTCTTCAGCTGTTCCCAATCTGCAACAGATTCCACCTTCTTCGGGTCTACTTTGACTCCTTCAGCAGATATCACATGACCTAAGAAAGTCACTTCCTCCAACCAGAATTCACACTTACTGAACTTGGCATACAACTGATGTTGACGAAGAAGAGTCAACGCTTGTCGGAGATGTCTCTCATGCTCTTGCCTGTCTCGACTATAGATCAAGATGTCATCTATAAAGACTACAACAAACTGATCTAAGAACGGACGGAACACTCTGTTCATCAGGTCCATGAAAGCAGCAGGTGCATTGGTTAGCCCGAACGGCATAACCACAAACTCAAAGTGACCATACCTCATCCTGAAAGCTGACTTTGGTATGTCATCCGTCTTTATCCTCAACTGATGATATCCGGACCGTAGATCGATTTTCAAAAACACGGTAGCACCACGCAACTGATCAAACAGATCATCTATCCTTGGCAACAGGTACTTGTTCATGATCGTGATCTTATTCAACTGTCGGTAGTCTATACACAACCGCATCGAACCATCCTTCTTTTTGACGAACAACACGGGAGCACCCCAAGGCGACGTGCTTGGTCGGATGAAACCTTTGTCCAACAACTCTTGCAATTGCTTCTTAAGCTCTGCCATCTCCACTGGAGCCATCCTATATGGTGTCTGTCCAACTGGTTGCGTTCCTGGAACCAGATTGATCTCGAAATCAATCTCTTGGGGTGGAGGAACACCAGGAAACTCCTCAGGAAACACATCTGCAAACTCCTGGACAACGGTCACCTCCTCGAGACTAGGACCTTTTGCCTTGGTAGCCACAGCGGTATCCACCACATGAGCTAAGAATGCCTCACATCCTTGTCATAACAACCTATCTGCCACCATAGCTGATACCAGACACGTCGGGAGAATCTTCCTATCTCCTTGGAAGATCCACTTCTCCCCATCATCATCAAACACTGCCCGCTTGGAACCACAGTCCAAAACAACCTTATACTTCTCTAAGGTATCCATCCCAAGGATAACATCAAACCCATGAATATCAAGTGGTATGAGATCCACTTGAATGATGTGTCTCGAAAAAGATAAGACACAAGATGGACACTCCTCTCGAAGCATCGAGGAACCATCAAGAGGGGTCTCTAACAACAAGCTATCCTTCTTACAGCTAACTGGTAAATGACAGTTTTCAAGCATACTATAGGCGATAAAAGAGTGTGTAGCACCCGGGTCAACCAGAGTAGATATAAAGCAAGAAGAAGACATATCAGAATGAAATAACTCCATCTAACTTGTCACTACTCGCGGGTTGACTATCGCCTCCGGCTGACTCATAGCATAGAATCGAGCCGTTGCTTGCTGTCCACATCCTCTGCTTCCTTGAGTAGACGACCCCGCTTGAGACACTTGACCACGTACTCACCCTCTGCTACCACTGGGCTTCTATCTGTCTGACCCTTGATGATTCTGCCTCGGCTGCTGCGTCACTTCAACATCTCTATTCGGGCAATTGAGCCTAAAATGCCCGACTTGTCCACAAAGATGGCATGACCTGTTATAACACCCCTGACCTAGGTTATGAACTAACCCTAGGTGTTTTGCTTAAAATTATGATTAGAGGCTTGTGTTTAACCATTTATATGTCATTAAAGCTTTAGAAGAATCTATATTTTTATTTCTGCCCTTTTTGAACAATGTTATAAGATTGTTTTGTTTAATAGGGACCCATGTGCAAATTACCCAATTAGAGGGGTTAACTTGCAAATTGCACATTTTAAGATGTTCCTATGATGATGAGACATCATAAGAATGAATATGATGTGGTGATATGGTTTCCCCAAGCTTGGGCACCAAAATATAGCTTGTAGAGCAATCCTTGTACTTTAAAACCTAGTTTTGGTGTAAAGTGCAATTTACCCAAAACATAGGGTGCAACATGTAAAATATACCCTCTAGAGTACCTCTCATGCTTTTTAGCATCAAGTGGAGTAAAGAAAATGAGGGGGGCACCTCATTTGAGTAACCATATAAGAAGGATAATCATTGTAATTGAATAATCAAGATGTATGCAAAATGACCCTTATATATGTATGACTTAATAAAGTGTTTGGCTTCTTTTCCTCTAAACCAAGGTTGAGAGATAAGTTTGCATGTTATAAGAAGGGAGGAACGTGGCAAAGAAGTATGAGAGGGGCGTGGAGGATATAGATGTAAAACAGAAGAAGTATTTATCATTGCCTTGGAAATATGCCCAAAAATATATAAGAAAGCTCTTTCCACAATCAAGGGATCGTTCCCTTCATTTCCTCTTCTCATCCTTTTTCTTTGGGCTGACTAAGGAGGAGGTTAGGAGCAGAGGAGGACGACCAAGTTGATCTAGGTAAGTTTGGTCATCTTCTAGCTCGGATTCATGGAGGAAATTCCATTATAAGGTTGGTTTGCTAGTATTCCTTACACAACTCTTGCTTCTAGCCATCTTCTCCATCCAATTCTCAAAGCAAGAACCTTGGACGACCCCTGGAGCTCAAGACACCATTAAAGCTACGGATCTTGGAGCTCTAGATCAGATTATAAGGCAGGTTTTATAACTCTAAACCCTTAAACTTTGTTATACATCTTTCTTTCTTGCAAAAGTAGTTTGTTCTTCTTTCCTCCATCCTTCCTTGCTTTCTTGCAACAAAAACCACGAAGAACAGACCTTGATCTGGAGGTAGAAGAAGATGGGCATGATTACCAATGTTACTTTATCAAACGGTCTTGCCCCCCCTTTTTGGCCAAACGGTTTGGGCAAACGGTTTGCAAAACCGTTTGAAGGGCAAACGTTTTCACAAGGTCGGTTGGAGAAAACGGTCTCCAAGACCATTTGGTTGAGTTGACCAAGCATTGACCGTTTTATATTTCTGTTCATAATTATGTAGATTAATAACCCTCCAAATTTGAGGGATTAACTCCCAAGGAATCATGATTTAAAGGCTAATCAATTAGGTAAACCTAATTGGATTAAGTGCTGATTTTCAACCTGATTAACTTGACCTTTTTGGGAAAACGGTTTCAAAACCATGTGAGGGCGTTGACCAAGCATTGACCGTTTGAGATTCCTGTTCATAATTATTTTAGTTAATAACCCACCAAATTTTATTGGTTAACTCCCAAGTAATCGAGAGTTGAAGGCTAATCAATTAGATAAACCTAAATGGATTAAGTGCTGATTTTTCAGATTGATTAATTGAACTTTTTGGGCAAACGGTTTCAAAACCATTTGAGGGTGTTGACCAAGCGTTGACCGTTTGTGATTCCTGTTCATAATTATGTTGGTTAATAACTCACCAAATTTGATAGGTTAATTCCAAAGGAATCATGAGTTGAAGGCTAATCCATTAGGTAAACCCTAATTGGATTAAGTACTGACTTTCAACTTGATTGATTTGACTATTTGGGTTTTCTTGCCCAAACGGTCTCAAGACCGTTTGGGGGTCACCCAAGACCGTTTGAAGGTCTAGGGTCAAGTATGGATATGTGTTTGAAGATCCAAAGATGTGGTATGAACCCTAATCGGCTAAGTGCTGATTTTGCAAGTGATGAGTTGATTGTTTTGGGTTGATTGGCCCAAACGGTCTCAAGACCATTTGGGGATCACCCAAACGGTCTCAAGACCATTTGGGGATCACCCAAGACCGTTTGGAGGTATGGGGTTAAGTATAGTTGACCAATTGAAGGTCCAAAGGTACACAATTACAAAGCAATCAATTGTTGATTTGATGATCAACTCAATAGCTCAAACCCTAATGATTTTTCACTAGAATCCAAAGTTTGGGTGAGCCAAATGGTCTCAAGACCGTTTGGAACTCATCCAAATGGTCTCAAGACTGTTTGGAGGTCACCCAAGACCGTTTGGAGGTCTAGGGTGAGTATGGTTAAGCAATTGATGATCCAATGTTACTAAGTTAAAGTGTAATCAATTGCTGATTTGGTGATCAATCCAATGATCCAAACCTTAATTGATTGACTTGGATATTGATGATATCATGGGCAAACGGTCTCAAGACCATTTGGAGGTCATCCAAACGACCTCAAGACCGTTTGGGGTCAGGTCATACCCAATTTGGATGATGGTTCTATGGTTTCAAAGTAACTAGTCTTACATTGATTAGTATTGAAGGATGATCGATTCCAACCCTAATCCAATCCATCCGAACCCTAATTGGTGATCAATTGAGGATTAATTGAGGTTCACATCAGTTGAGTATTAACTTAATTGGCTCAATTGATAAATGGTTAACCATGGCATGAACGATTGAGGGGTTCAACATTGAAAACCCTAACTCAATTGGAAGTGTTAATACTCTTTTTGGTCCATGCGGTTTTGAGGGTGTTTGGACCAAACGGTCTCAAGACCGTTTGGTGGTCATGCAGTTTCAAACCGTTTGGACGTTGAAAGTGGAAAACCGTTTGGGGTCTTTTAAGGTCAAGATTGCTTAATGCTTTAAAGGCTTAGATAGTTTAATGGTTGATTAATCTAAATCCTAATGATGTATAAAGACATTAAGGGAACAAGTAATTAGTTGATTGAAGCATGTTATGATCAATGGTGAACATTACTAAAGTACCCTTGATGGGTTTAAGTAGTCCACACCTCTTGATCAAGCAAACCCTAATGAACATTGTAGTAATAATGTGACTTATATTATCAAGGTTGAATTGACCTAACATAATCATAAGAGATGTAAACATCATCTAATAAAAAGAGGGGAGAGAAGACTCCTAATATGAATGAGAATCAAGTAATATACTTCCAACATGTATGAATACACATAATTAGGGTATGATCCTTTACAATGGGATCATGGAAACCCTAATTATGATGATCTATGAATCTTAACCTAAGTGAAGACATGAATGGAAGTAATCTTCATACATAATGATGGTATGATATCAATTCCCTACTATGTGAATAGTAAACCCTAATCTAGGGTAATGCGATGCTATGTGCATAGTAAACCCTAATCTAGGATAATGTGATGCTATGTGAATAGTAAACCCTAATCTAGGGAGATGTGATGATATGAACAAGTAACCCTAATTCTGAGTTATGCTTTTAAGCATGAAACTCCATGATTGAGAAATGAGATAGGAATCACTATTCCTAATCTAGTTAAGAGGTGGAATAACACTTTTTGGATTAAATGAGAATCCTAACCCTAGAAACCAGTCATGGTATTATGACACGGTCGTGGTGAGTCCTTTGTTATACGATCGTGCAAGGTAGCACGGCCGTGGTATCACATATATAATTTGAGAAGAACATGTATTGTGCGGTTATGATACAATATGCATGTCATTAGTAAATATTGATCATGTAGGTTTTCATAAAGAGGTGATCATATCCAGGTAAGGATTATGATATCTTATGTATTGAAATTACTTTACCTGCTTCAAGTATAATAATATGCTATGATACCTAGTGAATGGTAAATTATGAGTTCAAGTACCTAGATTCTATAATCATGATGATAAATTTAGAAAGGTACTTGATAAGTTGAGGAATTGAGATCCTAACACTTTGTGAGAAAATGTATGGCTACAGGCCATGACTCCCCAATAATAATGTCAGACATTAGATATATGATCTAAGTCTGAAGAGAGTTAATGTTGTAATAATGGTTTTATAGTAAATAAATGCCATACATGTTCTTCTATTTCTTAAAAGATAAATGACATATGGGTTTATCAAATTATAGTTGTATTGCTTTAATTGGAAGAATGGTTTAATCTGTTAAACATTGTTTTCACTACTCTCAGACATATATAACTTCTTTGTGTACATTTACTCTCTTAAGATGCAATAATTATGTTTCTGGCAAAGAGTTATATCTCTCGTTGGGACAATTTTATAATTGTCTCACCCCGTGGGAAACATATTTTTAGGTGGACGTGGGCGAGGAGGCAGAAATCCTTCAATAGGTGAAGGGCAACATCAACAGTATCAGGGGCAGCAGTGAAGTTTCAGGTGGAGACACTGGTTGTTATGCCACGTATAGATGTAGTTAGAGTCCTATGTGTCGTCTCTGTACTCTCAGGTCCTCGGAGTAATAGTTAGTGCTTTCGAGTTTTTGGTCCAGTACCTCGAGATTTCTGTATCTTGCCTTATATAGTTAACATGGTAGTTGATGATTGTAATCTCGAGATACGACCTTACAGAGATGTACTGATGGATCAGTTTGTAAATAACTTATCATGTTTCTTTATGAAAAAGCTTTACCATTTAAAGATCTCTTCACATAAAGTTTTAAATTTTTAGTGATTTTTGGTAATCCGCTGCTTAGTGAACGTTTCCACATTAGTTAATCTTGTTTTCTCGAGATAGACATTACACTTGTTTTCAAATCGTGGCCTAGATGGCCCTGTCACTGCCACAGAAGTTGTATTGTATGCCTTAGACGGTGAAGAAACATAACCTCTTCCCCGAATTGGAGACCACTGAGACGGTACACCAGAACTTCTCATCACTGACAGTGCCGCAAACCTTGGCTTTTTGAAGCCACCAAACCTCTATCCCTGGAACTGAGCATGTCTCTTCTTAGCCATAGACTCTCTCTTCTCCCTAACTGATCGTTCAATCCTTCAGACAGATTCCACAAATGTAGCAAACCTCTGTCGATTCTCCAACGCAGACACGGGTGTTGTCAGCTCAGAACTCAGACTCTTCTCGAAATGTCTGATCCTCTCCTCATCTGTCGCTGCCATGTGAGGACAAAACCTCAGCAGATCCATGAACTTGGCTTCGTACTCGGTGATGTTCATCATCCCTTGTCACAAGCTCTCAAACTAACTGATCTTCTCATCCAGATACGTCTTCGGAAAGTATCTGTTGACGAACTCGCGTCGGAAAACTTCCCAAACGATCACCTCACCAGGCCGCTTCTCTTCCTCGATGGTCCACCAGTGACCAGCACTACCTTTCAGAAGGTAGACATCGTGCTTTACTTTGTCTGCTTCGGGGATGTCGAGGATTCGGAAAGCCTTCTCAAGACTTGTCAGCCACAGATCTGCATCCGCTGGATCAGCCGTTCCAGCATAATCCGAAGCTCCGACTCGGCGAAGCTGCTCGAAGGTCTTCCCAATACCCGATGCTTCTCCATGGGGAGCCTGTACTCACGGAGAAGGCACTGGCAATCGCTCAACCATGAGATTCATCGTAGCCATCATCTGCCCTAAAAGATTTTGGTAGGTAGGGTGTTTAAGAATGGCTGGGTCAGGTTGGGGGACCTCAGGCACCCGATCTTCATGTGCCTACCCAAAAGCTCCATCAACTGATGCAGCATCAATGTGCTCATCAGCATGTTCTTCATGGTTTCTAGACATCTTGGCTTTTCTTCCGCTGAGGGCAGAAGATGATTATAAGAAAATCTAGAAAACGCACGAGAACAACACAACCTAGTCCTAAATCCCTGTAGACTCAGCGAACCTAGAGCTCTGATACCAAAACTTATGGCAACACATCCCACTATCACATAGACAGCGAGGTGTTACGCGAAAACGTACGGAAATCACCATAACCACAGATTACCAAAACACAGGTTAATTAAAACTGATTGTGGAAAACTGATAAACTGAGAAACTATTACATTCCAGCCCACATCCTGCAAGAAAACAGGTTATTTAAGCATATACAAAACTTATTCGTAGCTTAGAGCAACAGCTGTCTTGTCACCACATGACTTCATCACCTGTTTTTACATACATAAGGGCCCCTATCCGGCCAGCAGCAGGATATACAAAACATCGACGGCTAAACATCATGAAACATCATCAAACACCTCCAAGGACCTGAGGGTATAGGGATGACTCTAAGACTCTACTACAAAACATCCAAAATAGCAGCATATCCATCGCTTGCCTTCTTCTGCTCTTCTTGCTGCTCGGCCGCAACTCCGCGACCACCACCACGTCTAGATCGACCACCTAAAAAGGGTGTAAACCAGCGGAGTGGGACAATTGAACATTGTCCCAGTGAGAAACATAACTCCCCGCCAAAACTACCAAACCTCAGATGTATATATAGCAGCTAACTGATAAAAAGTATAACAAGAGCAGTTATAAGATAAAGATGTCTATACCTAGGCTACGATGGTTGAGGCCTTGTTTGTGTAGTTACTCTCATCATATCTTGCAGTTGCTTTTATGTTCCTCATATGTAGTAGAACTTATATATCTTGTCTTGTTAATCATGTTTCACAACCGTGGTCAGTGCCATACAAGTCCACCCTGCTCTTGTTAATCATGTTAATCAGCATACCCTGAGGAGGTGAACCGTACCGTTCAAGTCCAACCGACAGCTGTGAAACCCGGAGCCGGTGCCATACAAGGTCAATGGAAGAGCTGGACTCCACGACCTCCCACCTCGTGGTCAGTGCACGAGTACAGCATAAGCAGGACCGCAGTCTCATGCTGAAGTGGTCTTAGCCACAGGGTTAAGCTACCCTCTGCCTAGCCCGCCTTGGTACAGGTCTCGGCGCTAGTGAAACTGAGCTAGGGGCCTGTTCACCGTGCTCTGAGCCATGAACGCATTCATGCTCCTCATATCACATATCCTGAGCCATGGGCCTATTCACCATGCTCTTATCACAATTGGGCTATGGGCCTGAATCCACACCCTAGAGTCTACAACCGAAGTTGCACTCTTACGTCCTCACTTTAGGCTAGGAGAAACCTCGCATACTCAACAATATGCGCTCCGGATAAACCCGCAGGAGAACCCATTTCACCATCACCAATTCCTGACGATGATGGATCTATGGCCAGGGCAACTACATGATATATTCCACTGTAATTATTTAGTATCTTTTAGATGGATTGCAAGATTCAACCAAGTTGTATAACATGAAAGATATAACAGAAAATATACAACATAACCTCAACATTATGCTTTTATTGTAATCACATCAACCTGATCCATCTCAAGGATCCAACATCACATGCTATCACTTGGCCTCTTTCCAATCATCCAGATCCATCTCAAGGATCGTCACATACCATGGGATCTCAATCCCTCAACATATATTGCCAATGCCTTTCAAGGCTCACAACATCATCATGGGACAAACACATCATATATGCAATCTCATCAACAAGTGTAATTATCAAAGTGATGTTACTCATCACATATCTCTCATAGACTTTTTATGGCTAATCATCACCTGCATGGTCAGTGTACACAATAATCATAGTTTCAACATAAGGACTATGCTTACCATCATGAGATGATATTCAAGATTCTATACTTATCAATCATACATCAACTGATCATCATGGGCATAAGACACATCATTAAACAACTATTTATGTGCTTATCTTCATCTCAGTATAAAGAAAGTAACCAAGGTGATCACTTCATGCATATAGTCATGTTAGATACAAAGGACTAACGTTACCATTATCATTACCATCACCATTATCATTATCATCACCCTTATAAGCAAGGAGTTACCATCGTTTTAAGCAAGGACATATATATAACAGTCTACTTCCCATGAACCGTGAAACCCTCACTATATGCGCTAGGAGCCCTCACTAGAGGTACCGAGATCCCTCACTACAAAGCTGTACCGGGTCACCTGCCCTTACCCAAAGCTTAACGAACAACGGCCGATACATAAGCAAGCAACAACGCTGCGTTACGTGCAGCAAAACAATGTTGTGTCAGAGGGGTGTCGCACACTAAAGGTGTGTCGGGCACAAGCACTATCGGGCAACGCATGTCACAACTCAAGATATCGGCCAACATAGTGTGACGCTCGTCACACACCACACAACAACGCCCATCACATGGGCTATTGGCCAGGTCACCACAAAAAGCTAACGTCCAAGAGAGAGAACTCATCCCACATATCGTGCAACCAACTGATCAAGGCCTAACGGCTGTAACAAAGCAAAGAAAAGGATCTGACGCCCGTCACAGGTCAGGGACCAAAGGAGATATTGTCCACACATGCGTCGTGCAAGAGGTCTAGGTCAAGAGGGTTGTCGGGCAACACCTCCCCATGCTCATGTCGTCCAAGGTGTTGACTTACAAGGTCATCTTCCACCTTAAGCACAAGAACACCTGAAACCCTAGTGGGTCAAGAAGAGGCTCACCTCAATTGACTAAGAAAGAGGGGTCTTGCACATCTTCTATCACCAAACGGGTCACAAGGAGAAACCCTAGAAAGAGTCACCCCCATGACCAAGCTCACCCTTCTAGTCCATGGTGAGAGGAGAGTGTTTCTCAAGCAACTAGATCACAAGCTCACCTCAACCGACTAAGATAAAGAGGGGTGTTGCTCATGATAATAGAAGCTTAAACTCACTCCTCTAGACCAAGGAGAGAAAGGAGTATTGCTCACCAAGAAACCCTAAATCATAAGGATCAGCCAACATGGATACTAAACAAGAAACTAAGCCACTAACATGTATAACTGATTCTAAGCAACATTAACATAAGGGAAGGTAAAGTAGTTAGGTTTAGGAGTTATGTCACCCACCTTAAGCAAGCTTCAAGCTCCTAGCTCCAAGCACCACCAAGCAAGGAAGATGGAGACTCCAAGGCTATCGGCCACCAGTTGCTCCTCCAAGGGGGTATCGGCCACCACTTGCAAAGAAGAAGGGTGTTTCGTGTACACCAAGGTGGAGAGGAACCAAGGGACCAAAGGAACTCCTAGCTAAGGAAAGGAACCACCTATATAGAAGGAAAAGGAGGAGAAAATAAGGTGGAACCAATCAAGGTGTCGCCTACCTAGGGACACTTGTCCTAGTGCACGAGCCACCACTCTAGCAAGCTCTATACACATGTCCAAGGTATGTACCAAGTGTCCACTTAGTGGTGACACAAACAAGGTCAAGGCTAGGTCAAACACCATGAGCGACACAACAAGGCACCATGGACGACACACTCTACCCCCATGGGCGACACACACACCCCTAGGCCGATACACTCCCCATCTTGGGCGATACACTCTTCCCTTGGCCGATACAAAGCTCAACCAAGCCAAAACAAGGCACCTCAAGGCCCAACAAGCTCAAGCAACAAGCCCAAGCTTACTTCTCTACCCTAGAGGAAGCAAGGAAAGAGAGGAACACCTCACAAGGTGACAAACTTGCCTACAAAACCCTAGACTTGGTTTATTTTCAAGTAGCACCTCCAACTCTCAACAAGGCACAACCAAAACCCTAATCACCACCAAAGGTGATTAGCAAGCAACAAAGCACCAGGATTAAGCAAAGCAAACAGGGTAAACCCTAAACAAAGGTCAGGGTCCTTACAGAGATTCCACAACACCTTGTGAATCTCCATTTTCCTCTTGTACATCCACCGGTTCTATATTTTCTTGTTGGGGTTGAACCTCTTCAAGATCTACTTTCCTCCCACTGCTTCCTTTGGAAATAAATTCCTTCTCTAGGAATACAACATCCCTGGCAACAAACACTTTGTTGTCAGTAGGGTGGTATAGATAATATCCCTTGGTTTCCTTGGGATATCCAACAAAATAACATTTATCAGATTTGGGTCCAAGCTTATCAGGAAACATTTTCCTAACATAAGCCTCACAACCCCAAATCTTCATAAAAGACAAGTTGGGATGCTTCCCAGTCCATATCTCATATGGTGTCTTTTGAACTGACTTAGATGGTACACGGTTAAGTGTAAACGTTGTGGTTTCAAGAGCATAACCCCAGAAAGAAATTGGAAGATCAGCAAAATTCATCATTGATCGCACCATATCCAACAATGTGTGATTCCTTCTTTCAGACACACCATTATGCTGTGGTGTTCCAGGCGGAGTCCATTGTGATACAATACCATGGGCTCACAAAAGGTCCTCAAACTCCTGGCTTAAGTATTCTCCACCTCGATCAGATCGAAGTGCCTTAATACTTTTACCATGTTGGTTCTGTACTTCATTCATGAAATCCTTGAACTTTGCAAGGGTTTCTGACTTATGTTTCATCAGGTACACATAGGCACACCTACTGAAGTCATCAGTAAAGGTGATGAAGTACTGATACCCACCTCTGGCATTAGTTCTAAAAGGCCCACATACATCAGTATGTATGAGTCCTAATAGATCACTGGCTCTCTCACCTTTACCTGAAAAGGGAGTCTTGGTCATCTTGCCCATCAAACAAGATTCACATGTCTCTATTGATTTATAATCAAAAGAGTCTAGATAACCATCTTTATGGAGTCTAGAAATGCGCTTCTCATTTATGTGCCCTAGACGACAATGCCAAAGATATGTTTTGTTTGATTCGTTGAGTGTTTTCCTTTTGGTGTTTACGTTGTATACAATTGTCTCCAAATCTATCAAGTATAGACCGTAAGACAATGGGGCACTACCATAAAAGGTCCCATCTTTAGAAATGGAACATTTTCCATTCTTAATAAGAAATTAAAATCCATCCTTGTCCAAATAAGAGACGGAAATGATATTCCTATTTATGGAAGGTACATAATAGTAGTTCTTTAACTCTATTATTAGACCACTTGGTAGAGTTAACTCATAGGTTCCTACGGCACTGGCGGCAACCCTTACCCCATTAGCAACACGTAGTTCAACCTCTCCTTTCCCTAAAGGCCTACTTCTCTTAAGATCCTTCACATTTGAACAAATGTGAGATCCGAAACCAGTATCAAGTACCCATGAAGAAGTAGTAAAGTTAATCTCTATCATGTATACACCAGAAGTAGAGATCTCTATCTCTGACTTCTTCTTCCATCATTCCTTCCATCCTCTCCATGTAGAAGAAATTGGTTTGGCGAGAGAACCCTTCTCTCCCTTACCATTCGTTCCATTGATCTCTATCAATGAACTTTCTTTCTTCTTCACCAACGCATTAAGCATACATAGAGTGGATTCAAAGGCTCCTGGTATATCTAGATTGTGCAAAACACTTCTCACAGTCCTCAACCAGTTATGGAATTTATTCTCAATTAATTTTCCCATTTTAAAAGATGATTCCTTTGCCATTCTACAAGAGAAAATTGCATTTTGTCAAAAGTCCTTTTGATTTGATTTGAATAAATTTGACGATAGTTAATTAGGCCTTTAATTAATTACCGCTCCCACTATTTTGACTCAAATTGACAACCCTCACAATCAATTCGGAAGATTGCAGTGTACAATCTTCTAGTGGGTCAAGATCCATATTTCATCAAGTCATGAGTCAGCTTTGGCTGATCGCCCATAATCTTGACTATTTAGGTAGGCCATCATGCCAATTGCATCATATGCAACTCTTGATGAATGAACATGCGCAACACCTTGCCATGAACATTTTGTGCCTCTGGGCTTAGACGCTCTAAGAATCACCAGTTAAGTCTATCCCAAAAGCCGACACGGTAAACATGCACCCTGCTTTGGCAGAACCTGCATGTCGACCCTTCGCACTTCCACAAGATGGACGGCGCACCACGCTTTGGCGTAACCTACACTTGGTCGATCGAGTTTTCCATGTGTGTCGCTAATGGAAGGCGTATAAGACTTAATATTTTAATGAGGGATTTGGTTTTTATATACATATACATATCCAATCACCAAAATATATAGTACATATCATATACATACTATATCCCACAGAAAACATGCAAAATGATAAAAGAAATGGTTATGGCCATCCTATTGTGATTACTCGAGCCAAGAGGAATCACGATCATATAGGTCTACATCACATGCAACCTGTACAAGATGAAATCTGTGCCTACCTTTCTAGGTTTGATCAGCTCATCTCCATGATTGATCGGCTCGCCATCAAGTTGGTTGTTCGGGTGCCACCAGCCGATCGACTGGCGTCTCCAGCCGATCGGTTCACCGGTCATCGTGCATCTCCTCAGGTCGCCACCCGCTCATCTCGCTCCTTGAACCGGTCGTCTGGAACACCAACCGATTGGTTCATGCCTTGAACTGATCGTCTCAGGTCGTCTGCAGGTCATTCGCCGTTCTTTGACATACCAGGAAATAAAATCTATCATATTTACAATTTAATTGTGAAACCCCGAGTTACATTCAGGGGGAGAAAAGGTAGGAAAAGAAATCTCAAATTATTTCGAGTTACATCAAGAATAGGAGAAAGGGAATCGGTGCGCAGACCGAGATGCAAGCAACCACATACAACCACACACAGATATAGGGTTTATAGGCAATAATCATGCTACACATCCACCACAAAACTCGTTTAAGGGTGACGCATATCCAGTGCATTCATATTACATATCATATATGTATATTTGGTATTTGTGGATTGGACACGCATAAAGCCAATTTTATTTGCATCGTATGCAATAAATAAAGGCGACAAACCAAAATCAATCATATCGATAATCCTAAAATATAGAGCAGTTGATGTGGCTCTGATACCACTGTTGGCTTTTATGGGAGGCAAAGAAGCAGCGGAAACAAAAATTTTCTCCCTCAAACCCAGAACAAAAGGAATCGCGTCAACGTCTATACAATAGGAAAGATGGTTTATGAAGGCATACCTTGTCCCGAGGCTTGCTCACCGATAGTACCTCGCGCCTTGTGTGGTATTCACCTCCGGTCTTGGACGGTGTCTGTGTAGCTCCTGGTCGCACCGGGACTGAAGACCCCTGGTCTCACCGGGACTGTCGGGATTGACAGTTGTCCTCCGAACGACAGAGGTCTCCTGCCTCTACAGTCGTCCACACGGACTTCCTAGAACTCTGATCTCCTTGTCCCACAAGGAATTGGAAGGAGTCGCACCCTCCTATCGGCGTACTAGTCACTAACACACTCTCCTGCCACTAGTCGCTTTCTGCAGTTGTCTTTCCCTTGTTGTGCCTCCCTTATCGGGTAGCACTTGCTCGGGCTCTCTCGGTTACCAAAACCAGAGAGAACGACAACTTCACAGAGCAACTGGTTGCACTGAGTTGTACTTTGAGAAGCCCCCAATACCCCTATATATATAGGAGGGTCATGGGACAGGGTTCTCTATCCCGGGCAATACGGGACTAAATCAAGAGTAGAAGGGTTCAATATTTTCCACAAAAACAACCAACTTGCAACCTGAACCGATCGTTTCATAACTGAAACGGTCGGTTGGGGATCTAATCCGGTCGGTTGACACTTCAACCGATCGGTTGGGACCCATGAACCGGTCGGTTTGTGGTCCTGATCAGTTCCTGATTGGCTTTCCTTCTTTTGTTTCTAATTGGTATCAAATACCAATCCTTGTTCCAATCAAATTGGGCAAGTGAAATGAAAGGAAATTTCTCACCAATATTACTTTCCCATCTTGCCCGATTGCAACAGTTGAACCAATCATTTCAACACTTGAAGCAATCGTTCACCCTGTCCTTGAGCCGATTGACTCACCACCTGAGCCGATCGGTTCATCACATGAGCCGATCGGTTGGGAGTGCAGATTGTGCAGAATCAGTCAACTGCGGTTTCAATCAATCTGATACTCTAATCAATCAGTCCAACACCTTGAACACTATGATATTGAGCTATCAATTAATTGAGTGTTTAATTGAACTACTAAACTCCTTTAGTAATCAATCTAAACATGTTTGTGGACAAACTCCTATTCCAGGTTAAATCCTATGTGTGTGACCCTGCAGGTCCATTTCATGTTGGCAGTGAAAGTCCATACACTTATGACCTCACAAGCAAAGAGCGGTGCCTAGTCACACATCAGTGCTGCCCAAGTGAAATAGAAAGTTAGAGAACAAATTTCAATCCTACAATCCGTGAATGGTGTTATAGTGAATGTATAATTCATTTGTCACTGATATCCTGAATGAACTCGAGGCATGGAACAGTCATCCTATCAACATTCATTCATTTCAATGATCTCAGAGCAGACTGGGTGAGATGTGTGTGACATCAATATCACATATTGATTCACACGTGCATGTGCATGCCTTTCTCAATCCTACTCATCAAGTGGACAAGGACATCAAACTCCATTAGGAGGGACAAATCCCATATCTATCACTCACCCCTCAAAAGTCCCATGTGTCAAAGCCACCCAATCATCACCTTTATAACAACCCATGTTTCATGACTGTGTTTGATGATGTCAAAGTGTACCCAACGACATGTGTTGAGTGTAGTGATTTTAGGTCTAAGAATCACACTCACCACCATCACTATGAGAGATGACTGTGACTACCAAGTCATGGTTCCATGTGTCACTCTCACGGTGGGTATGTCCGGTTCCTTATTCTCTAACAAGTACCTATGTGCTTGGTTTGATATCACTATATCATGACTAATGAGATTTTGTCATCAACCAACACACAATCTAGTCTTTAGTGTTATTGATGTCTATGGTTATTTCCACAATAACAACCGACTAGGGACCAAACAAGAATGTATACTCTTAACATCTGTATGATCTCATCGTTCAGGTCCTCAACCCAAAAGCATACGTCATTGAGTAAAACAATTCTTTAGACATCTATCATGTTACACTATCATCTCCGAAACAGTTAAAAATATAGATCGGAAATTGCCTTTATTATTATTCAAATCATTTACAAAGTATCCCATTACAATCATCATGACTTGCTCTATGGGCATACATACCAACAAAGGTAAGGTATGGATATAAAAGTCATGTTTGATGATTTTGGTACATAACACATTGAATGGTGATACTTAATTACCACAAATATGTGCGGTGGTTGATGTAGATATATGCTTATGCTTAGACTTAATATAAGTTTTCTCCTAGTCTAATCTTCAAATTGTTAGGAATTAGGTGTATTGTGGCAAAAAAATTGGCAAAAAGCGACTATTGTTTGTTGGTTTAATACTTTTAGGAGAACAATAGTTTAAGTTTTCTCCCAGAGTGACTGAAATGGATATGAAGGGGTCATGCAACAAAGTTGTGAGAAAAGATCCACGATTAATATTCACCCTATACCATATCTCTTTGTATTGGCATCTCCTTTATTTGGAGACCATCAACCAATAATTGTTTATGATATGATTTTCCTTAAATGCTTTCAATACATTTATGGAATGGTTTCTAATCTCCAAAAAGGGGGAGAATGTTGACTCGAGGTCAATTTAGTCAATGTTAAATCAAGATCTAAATTGACTAAACCCTTGTTTTGATGGTGACTAACCATTCCATTCATTTGTCTCTAATGCTTCTACTTGACTGATATTAGATCAAGTATAGACACAGTCCATATGCCCTAAGTTGCGCATCTTAACTTGGAGAAAAGACAAGTCAAAATCAATGCAAGTGCACTTTTGTGTAATATGATGTATATCCATTAAAATCATGTTGTAAATCACTTGTATGATTGTATAACTTGTAATTAATCTTATAAAAAATTAGGATCACTTAAATCACATATTTAAGCATTTCAATGACATTTTCCAAAATACATTACAGACTATTTTTCAGTCAAGTTATAAACTCGACAGATCTCTTGATGGATTTTGAATATGCCCAGTGTAAGGACCCTAACCTTTGTTTTGGGCTTACCCTGTTTGTTTTGCCTAAACCTTATACTTGGTTGCTTGCTAATCATCTTTGGTGGTGATTAGGGTTTGCTTGTGCTTAGTTAAGAGTTGGAGGTGCTACTTGCAAAATAACCTGAGATAGAGTTGAAGAGTAAGTTTGCCACCTTGAGAGATGTCTTCTCTCTCTTTGCTTCCTCTAGGGTTGAGAGGAAGCTTTGGGCTTGTGCCTTGAGTTGTCTTGGGCTTGGTTGAGCTCTTTTGGGCTTTGTTCTCCCCTATTTGGGCCTTGATTTGCTTGGTTGAGCCTTGTATTAGGCAAGGGTGCCTTGTGTCGCCCATGGGGTGTCGCCCATGAGGGTGTGTCAGCCTTTGAACTTTGTTGACCATCTTGCTTTGGTTGTGTCACCCTAGTTTGGACATGTGGCCAATCCTTGGTTGAGTTGTGGCATGGCATGCGCATATGTTTTTCAAGGTGGTGGAATGTGTGGACAAGTGTCCTTTGGTAAGGTGACACCTTGCCTTGGTCTAACCTTGACCCCCATCTATATATGCCTTGCCTTTCTCTTCCTTAGGAACCCTTTAGCTCTTTGTTGCTCCTCACTTCCTTGGTGCACGATACACCTACCCTTTGGAGCAAGTGGTGGCCGAAGTAGTGTGCTTGGAGCTAGGAGCTTGAAGCTTGGAGCTTTGTAGCTTGAGGAGTTTGCTTTAGGTGGGTTACATAACTCCTAACCCTAACCATATTACCTTTTTCCATATTCTTGTATGTTTTCTTATGATTATAATCGGCCAAGTATGTTCTAAGATAGGTTTCTTGCTTGTGGCACCTTTAATCCCATGGTTATAGTGATCTTGATGTTATGGTTGAGGTTGTGTACCTTTGTACCCTAGTTGGCCGAACCATGTTTAAGGGTTTCCTTGTTGAGAAACACTCCTTTCCCTCCTTGGTCTAGAGAAGTGAGCTTGAGCTCTAGTAATATGAGCAATACCCCTCTCTCGTTTAAGTTGAGAGGTGAGCTTGTGTTCTAGTTGCTTGAGCAACACCCTCCTCTCACCATGGATGTGAGAGGTGAGCTTTTGATGACGTAGGTTGAGGTTGATCCTTGTGGTTGCCCGATTTGTGAAAGAGATTGTACAACACACCTCTCTCTTAGTTGTTGAGAGGTGAGCCGACCTTCTTGATCATTTAGGGTTTGGTTCCCTTATGCTTGAGGTTGAAGACGACCTTGATGGGTTGTGTCATGCACAATATAGCTTTGGGGATAGTGCTTCCTGATACCCTTCTTGTCTTGGGTTGTATGTTTGGTCGATACCCTTGTGTGCTTGGGCATTAGTGCTGCTCTAGGTGACATGAGTTGTCTCCCCTTCTTGCACGATATGTCCTTGAGGTGATCTTGGCCTTTATGTGATGTTAGTTTGATGCCCGACACAAGCTTTGGACGACACCACCTTAGTGAGCATGGACGATATGGTATGGTACCAGGATGTCTTTGGATGACACTACCATGTCCTGGTCGAGCCTTGAAGGGTTGGACGACATGGTTTCATGCCCGACATACCAGCCCTAGGATGCTGACCGTTATGATGTTGACCATGCACGACCCCTTCCTTGGGCGTCACGGTTACCCAGGACAATAGGGTTAACCTCGGTTGATACTAGAAGGTTGCACGATAGGGGCACCTTGGGCGACACCCCTTTGACCGATATGGCTCATGTTGAAGGTTAGTCGATAACCCTAACCCTAGCTTGATGCACGTTAGACCTTTGGTCGATATCCATGGTAGTGTTGCATGATATGACCTTGTGGATGGCTGCCCAACACCATGAGAGTTAGTGGAACCTTGGTGCATGATCAAGGATGAGCAGCATTTGGTTGATATGGTGGTAAGTTGCTTTAGGGTTTGGAACCCTAGCTGGTACACCCTTTGGTGAGGGTATGGCACTGCTCGCCATACCTATAGTGAGGGTTGCAGAAGTCTTGGTGAGGGTTCTAATAACCCGGTATGTATATAGTTGATGGTTCTCTTTTAATAATTGACATAATGTAATCCCTTGCATCCTACAAACATGATGATAAGATGTAATGTCAGGTTGTGAACCTGGAAGCTTGGAAGCTTATGATGCTGCTTCACATGTTGATATAACACATGCATATGTTCACAAGTATAAGGCATAGCATATGCCCATGTTTGATAATAATACTATGAATGATAAAGCTTGTGTAATATATTCTTGATAGCATGATCATTCTACTAATCCATGATGGTTTCAGTAATCTCTGTGAATGTGTATACTAACCATGCAGGTATTTCATGTGGATTCATACCCTGGTAAGAGCTATGAGATATATGTTCTTTGACTAGCACAATGTGATGAAAATCCTTGTTAATAAAGTGACAAGTTGATAGGTTTGAGGACTTGATATAAGGCTGAGTGCCTAGTTGAGGTGTTATCCTCTGATGGTGAGATAAGGGATGTGTTCCTAGGATGCTGATGCACGATTGTGATGCCTTGATAGGAAATGGTTGATATCATGAGGGATTGAGGTCCCAAGATTGTATGTTTATGGCAATAATGATGTAATTCTATAAGTCTATGTTGATACCTTGTTTTGCCTCAACAATTGGCTTAAAATATACTAATCAATGATAGACAAACATATCATGTAGTTTTCCCTGGCCATAGATCCATTACCGTCAGTATTTGGTGATGGTGAAATCGGTTTATCCTGCGGGATTACCTGGAGCTCATATTGTTGAATATGTGAGGTTTCCCCTAGCCGAAAATAGGAGGGTTGAGTGCAACTGTGGTTGCAGACTCAGGATATATGGAGCATGGTGAACATACCCATGGCTCAGGATATGTGGTGATGAGCATGATGTGTTCATGGCTCAGATTTATATACTAGCACCTATGATGAGGTGAGCTAGTGATGGGTAGCTTGCAGAGCTAACCCAGAGGTTGAGGCCTATAAGCATAAGACTACGGTCTTGCTTGATGATTCGTGTACTGACCACGAGAAGGTGAGGTCATGGAGTCTGGATCTCCTTAGACCTAGTATGGCACCGGATTGGGCTTTGCATCCAATGGTTGGACTTGAGCAGGGAAGGCTCACTTCCTCAGGGCATAATAAAACATAATCCAGCCGACTAGTATATCTTACTTAGAGCAAAACACGGAACATTGATTGAGGCCTTGCTTGCATAGCTGATCTAGTTACACCTTGCAGATATGTGTACGATCCTTATATCTTGTGATAAGTTCTTATAAAGCTTATCTTGTCAATCATGTTCTATAAAGAAATACTTGGTAATATGCCTCCCGTATATCTTAGTAAGCTTGATGGAAATAATAGCTTTGCTCAGTATGCTACTCTTGTTATATACTTATTCAGTTATTTGTTGTTATCTCCTTTAACCTTTGAGGTTTTATCGTTGCGGCAGGGAGTTATGTTTCTCACTGGGACTGTCTGTCTCACCCCACTGGTTTACACCCTTTTTAGGTGATCGCTCTAAACGTGGTGGTGGTCGTGAGGTTGCGGCCGAGAAGCAAGAAGAGCAGTAGAAGGCAAGAGATGGACATGCTGCTATTTTTGTGGTTTTGTAGTAGAGTCCTAGAGTCATCCCTGTACTCTCAGGTTCTTGAAAGTGTTTTGATGATGTTTCACGATGTTTAGCTACTATAACTTTTGTATATCCTATTGCTGGCCATACGTGGTCTGTTATGTATGTATAAACAGGTGATGAACTAATATGCATTGTTGCGACAGTGGGTGGCTTTATGATGTGAACATATTTGGTAGGTGATCTTGCATATATCTATATATGACCTGAACTTCTTGCAGGACCTAGTTGCAAATGTTCTGTGTGTATGTTCCACAATCGGTTTTAATTAACCCGTGTTTTTGGTAATATATGGTTCTGCACATTTTCGCGTGTCATCTCATTGTCTATGTGATGGCGGGGTGTCATAGTTGGTTTGGTATCAGAGCTCTAGGTTCGTTGAGTCTACAAGGATCTAGGACTAGGCTTGTGTCTGTTCTTGTGAGTTTTCTAGATTTTCTTACGATAACCTTCTACCCTCAGCAGAAGATAAAGCTTAAAGATGTATGGAAACCATGAAGAACATGCTGTCGAGAGCAGCGATGCTGCATCAGTTGATGGAGAAAAAGGGTAGGCACATGGAGATCGGGTACCTGAGGTCCCTCAACTTGACCCAGCCATTCTCGAGAACCATACCTACCAACAGCTTCTAGGGCAGATGATGGCTATAATGAATCACATGGTGGAATGGTTGCCAGTGCCTCAGCCAAGAGCACCAGCTCCCCAATGTGAAGCATCAGGCATTGAGAAGACCTTTGAGCGGCTTCGCCGAGTCAGAGCTTCAGATTATGTCAGGACGGCTGATCTGGTGGATGCAGATCTGTGGGTGACAGGTCTTGAGAAGGCCTTCCGGATCCTTGACATCCCCAAAGCAGACAAAGTCAAGCATGATGTCTACCTTCAGAAGGGAAGTGATGGCCACTGGTGGGCCATCGAGGAGGAGAAGTGACCTGGTGAGGAGATCGGTTGGGAGATCTTCCGGTAAGAGTTCGTCAGCAGATACTTTCTGAAGATGTATCTGGATGAGAAGATCAACCAGTTCGAGCGTCTACGCCAAGGATCTATGAGCATCACTGAGTATGAAGCCAAGTTCATGGACTTACTGAGGTTTTTCCCTCACATGGCAGAGACAGATGATGAGCGGATCTGGCGGTTTGAGAAAGGTTTGAGTGTTGAACTGTCGACACCTACAACTGCTTTAGAGAATCGAGAAAGGTTTGCTACATTCATAGAATCTGTCTGGAGGATCGAACGGTCAGTTAAGGAAAAGAGAGAGGCCATGATAAAGAAGAGGCATGCTCAGTTCCAGTGACAAAGAAGTGGTGGCTTCAAGAAGTCAAGGTTTTTAGCACCTTCCATGATGAGAGGTTCTGGTGCACCATCACAATGGTCCCCGAGTAAGGGAAGAGGTTATGTTTCTTCGCCGTCAAAGGTGCATAGTACAACCTCTGTGGCAGTAAAAAAGCCATCTAGACCACAGATAGAACGCAGGTCATGTTATCACTGTGGACAGACGGGGCATTTAAAGTCAAATTGCCCAAGAAGAGACGTTGAGGTAACACAACAGCTGGGACAGAATCAACAAGGACCCAACAGACAGCAGCCCAGTGCTAGTAGAGGGTGAGGACGTGGTCAAGCGTCGCAAGCAAGATCGTCTGCTCAAGGAAGTAGAGGACGTGGACAGCAAGCAACGACTCGATTCTATGCTATGAGTCATCCAGAGGCGATAGTCAACCCGCGAGTGGTGACAGGTCAGATAGAGTTATTTCATTCTGATTTGTCTTCTTCTTGCTTTAAATCTGTTTTGGTTGACCCGAATGCTACGCACTCTTTTATCACACATAGTCGGCTTGATAGCTGTCCTTTACCTGTTAGTTTTAAGAAAGATAGCATGTTGTTAGAAATCCCTCTTGATGGTTCCTCGATGCTTCGAGAAGTGTGTCCATCCTGTGTTCTATCTTTTTGAGACACAAGATACAAGTGGATCTTATACCACTTGATATGCATGGATTCGATGTGATCCTTGGGATGGATACCTTAGAGAAGTATAGAGTCATGTTGGACTGTGGTTCCAAGCAGGCTGTGTTTGAGGTATGTGGAGAGAAGTGGATCTTCCAAGGAGATAGGAAGATTCTTTCGACGTGTCTAGTGTCAGTGATGGTAGTAGAAAAGTTGCTACGATAAGGATGTAAGGCGTTCTTAGCTCACGTTGTCGATACCAAGGTGAAAGGTCCTAGCCTCGAGGAGGTAACAGTTGTCTGAGAGTTCACAGATGTGTTTCCTGATGAGTTTCCCAGTGTTCCCCCACCTCGAGAGATTGATTTTGAAATCAAGCTGGTACCAGGAACACAACCAGGTGCACATACACCATATAGGATGGCTCCAGCAGAGATGGCAGATTTGAAGAAGCAGTTACAGGAGTTGTCGGAGAAAGGTTTCATCTGACCAAGCACGTCGTCTTGGGGTGCTCCAGTGTTGTTTGTTAAGAAGAAGGACAGATCGATGCGGCTATGCATAGATTATCGACAGTTGAACAAAGTCACGATCAAGAATAAGTACCTGTTGCCAATGATATATGATATGTTCAATCAGTTGCGTGGTGCTACATTATTCTCAAAGATCGATCTACGGTCTGGATATCATCAGTTGAGAATTAAGGCAGATGACATACCAAAGTCAGATTCAGGATGAGGTATGGTCACTATGAGTTTGTGGTTATGCCATTTTAGCTAACCAATGCACCTGCTGCTTTCATGGACCTGATGAACCGAGTGTTCCATCCATTCCTAGATTAGTTTGTGGTAGTCTTTATAGATGACATTTTGATCTACAGTCGGGACAGTTAAGAGCATGAGAGACATCCTCGAACAGCATTGACTCTTCTTTGCCAACATCAGTTGTATGCCAAGTTCAGCAAATGTGAGTTCTGGTTGAAGGAAGTGACATTCTTGGGTCACGTAATATCTGCAGAAGGAGTCTAGGTGGACCCTAAAAAGGTGGAGTTAGTTGCAGATTGGGAGCAACCAAAGACGCCGACAGAGGTTCATAGTTTTCTGCATTTGGCAGGATACTACTGGAGGTTTATCAAGGACTTCAGTGCAATCACGTTACCGATGACAAAACTGACCAGGAAGGATGTACCTTTTGTTTGGTATGATCATTGTCAATAGGATTTCCAAAGTTTGAAGGAGAAGCTGACTAGTGCTCCAGTTCTAGTGCTACCAGAACCTGGGAAGGGCTATGTTGTTTTCTATGATGCTTCCAAGAAAGGCTTAGGTTGTGTGCCGATGCAGGAAGATCATGTGGTTTCTTTTGCTTCACGACAGCTTAAGAAACATGAGCAGAACTATCTGATACATGATTTGGAGTTGGCAGCGGTGGTTCATGCGTTAAAGATTTGGAGACATTATCTTTATGGGGAAGTGTGTCAGATCTTTACAGATCATAAGAACTTGAAGTATATCTTTTCGCAGAATGAGCTGAATATGCGACAACGTCGTTGGATGGAGCTAATCAATGATTATGATTGCACCATTGAGTATCATCCTAGCAAGGCCAATGTGGTAGCTGATGCACTTAGTAGAAAGTCTTCTTCCCTCCCCACGAAGAAAGCACAGTTGAGTTCCTTGGTCTGCCATAGACGGGATATGTTTGTCTCCTAGCGGCAGATGAATGTGCAGTTGGAAGTTTCCTTGTTGGTAGGACTGTTGGAACAGTTGCAAGTCAAACCTTCCCAGAGACAATAGATCAAAGACACAGAGCAGGAGGACGATACAGTGCAGTTGATCAGATCAGAGCTTTGTAGTGACAAGCATGATGGGTTCCATGAGTCTGAGGATGGACTAGTTTGCTATCATGGTAGGATGGTGGTTCCCAATGGTGATAATCTAAGAAAGGTAGTGCTCGAGGAAGAACACGTGTCGATGTATGTTATGCATCTAGGAGTCACCAAGATGTATCATAACCTGAAGGACCTGTATTGGTGGTCTGGCTTGAAGAAAGATGTAGCCGAGTTTGTGGCTAGATGTGCGGTATGCCAGCAAGTCAAGGTTGAGCATCAGAAGCTGGTAGGTACGTTGCAACCCATGCCAATACCACAATGGAAATGGGATCACATAACTATGGATTTTGTAGTTGGTCTACCAAAGACAGCTAGGGATCATGATTCCATTTGGGTGATAGTGGACAGAGTGACAAAATCTGCTCATTTTATACCGGTAAAAATGACGTATACAGCAGAGAAGCTTGCTCAGGTGTATGTAGACGAGATAGTACATTTGCATGGTGTACCAGCAACAATAGTTTCTAACAGAGGTCCTCAGTTCACGAGTCATTTCTGGGAATGATTGCACAAAGCGTTGGGAACACAGTTGAGGTTCAGTACCTCCTTCCACCCCCAGACGAATGGACAGTCTGAAAGGACTATTCAGACTTTGGAGGATCTTCTCCGAGCTTGTGTTTTGCAGTTCCTAGGTAGTCGGGACATGCATCTCAGTTTGATAGAGTTCTCTTATAACAATAGTTACCAACGAAGCATTGACATGGCTCCTTATGAGGCTCTATATGGAAGAAAGTGCAGATCCCCTTTATGCTGGTATGAGACTGGTGAAAATTAGATTTTGGGTCTTGAGTTAGTACAACAAACAACAGAGAACATCAGAGTGATACAGCAAAAGTTGAAAATAGCACAGGACAGACAAAAGTCTTATGCAGATAATTGCCGGCGACCTTTAGAGTTCCAAGTAGGAGACAAAGTGTACCTAAAGGTCTCGCCTTGGAAAGGCATGCTAAGGTTAGGCCGGAAAGGTAAGCTAGCACCCAGGTATATGGGGCCATATCTAGTAATAGCACGTGTTGGCAAGGTAGTTTACAAGTTGAAACTACCGCCAGAGTTGTACAGGTTGCATCCAGTGTTCCATGTCAGTATGCTGAAGAAAAGTCATCCGGACACAGGGAAAGAGATACAGCCAATTGAGGTTGAGCTTGATGAAGACGTGACCTACGAGGAGGGTCCGATGGCGATCCTTGACAAAAGAGTAAAGAATATGAAGAGGAAGGACCTGGCTCTTGTGAAGGTTCTGTGGTATCATCGTGGTGTTGAGGAAGCCATGTGGGAGCTTGAGGAAGAGATGAGGAGGAAGTATCCCTCGTTTTTCTCTTCAGATTTTGGGGACGAAATCCTTTTGTAGAGGTTTATGGCTTGTAAGGACCTTGACCTTCGTTTTGGGCTTACCCTATTTGTTTTACCTAAACCTTGTGCTTGGTTTCTTTCTAATCATCTTTGGTGGTGACTAGGGTTTTCTTGTGCTTAGTTAAGAGCTTGAGGTGATACTTGCAAAATAACTTGAGATAGGGTTGAATAGCAAGTTTTCCACCTTTAGAGATGTCTTCTCTCTCTCTTTGCTTCCTCTAGGGTTGAGAGGAAGGTTTGGGCTTGTGCCTTGAGTTGTCTTGGGCTTGGTTGATCTCTTTTGGGCCTTGTTCTCCCCTGTTTGGGCCTTGCTTTGCTTGGTTGAGCCCTGTATCAGGTAAGGGTGCCTTGTGTCGCCCATGGGGTGTCGCCCATGAGGGTGTGTCGGCCTTGGACCTTTGTTGAACATCTTTCTTTGGTTGTGTCACCCTAGTTTGGACATGTGGCCAATCCTTGGTTGAGTTGTGGCATGGCATGTGCATGTGTTTTGCAAGGTGGTGGAACGTGTGGACAAGTGTGCTTTGGTAAGGTGACACCTTACCTTGGTCTAACCTTGACCTCCATCTATATATGCCTTGTCTTTCTCTTCCTTAGGAACCCTTTAGCTCTTTGTTGCTCCTCTCTTCCTTGGTGCACAATACACCTACCTTTGGAGCAAGTGGTGGTCGAAGTAGTGTGCTTGGAGCTAGGAGCTTGAATCTTGGAGCTTTAGAGCTTGAGGAGTTTTCTTAAGGTGGGTTACATAACTCCTAACCCTAACCATATTACCTTTTTCCATATTCTTGTATGCTTTCTTATGATTATAATCGACCAAGTATGTTCTAAGATAAGTTTCTTGCTTGTTGCACCTTTAATCTTGTGGTTATAGTGATCTTTATGTTATGGTTGAGGTTTTGTACCTTTGTACCCTAGTTGGCCGAACCATGTTTTAGGGTTTCCTTGTTGATCAACACTCCTTTCCCTCCTTGGTCTAGAGAAGTGAGCTTGAGCTCTAGTAATATGAGCAATACCCCTCTCTTGTTTAAGTTGAGAGGTGAGCTTGTGTTCTAGTTGCTTGAGCAACACCCTCCTCTCACCATGGATTTGAGAGGTGAGCTTTTGATGACCTAGGTTTAGGTTGATCCTTGTGCTTGACCAATTTGTGAAAGAGGTTGTGCAACACCCCTCTTTCTTAGTTGTTGAGAGGTGAGCCGACCTTCTTGATCATTTAGGGTTTGGTGCCCTTGTGCTTGAGGTTGAAGATGACCTTGATGGGTTGTGTCATGCATGATATAGCTTTGGGGATAGTGCTTCCTGATACCCTTCTTGTCTTGGGTTGTACCTTTGGCCGATACCCTTGTGTGATTGGGTGTTAGTGCTTCTCTAGGCGACATGAGTTGTCTACCCTTCTTGCACGATATGTCCTTGAGGTGATCTTGGCCTTTATGTGATGTTAGTTTGATGCCCGACACAAGCTTTGGACGACACCACCTTAGTGAGCATGGACGATATGGTATGGTACCAGGATGTCTTTGGACGACACTACCATGTCCTGGTCGAGCCTTGAAGGGTTGGACGACATGGTTTCATGCTCGACATGCCAGCCCTAGGATGCTGACCGTTATGATGCTGACCATGCACGACACCTTCCTTGGGCGTCACGGTTACCCTGGCCGATAGGGTTAACCTCGATTGATGCTAGAAGGTTGCACGATAGGGGCTCCTTGGGCGACACCCCTTTAACTGATATGGCTCATGTTGAAGGTTAGTCGATAACCCTAACCCTAGCTTGATGCACGTTAGACCTTTGGATGATAGCCAGCGCGATATGACCTTGTGGATGGCTGCCTGACACCATGAGAGTTAGTGGAACCTTGGTGCATGATAAAGGATGAGCAACATTTGGTTGATATGGTGGTGAGTTGCTTTAGGGTTTGGATCCCTAGCCGGTACACCCTTTGGTGAGGGTATGGCGCTCCTCGCCATACCTATAGTGAGGGTTGCAGGAGTCTTGGTGAGGGTTTTGATAACCCGGTATGTATATAGTTGATGGTTCTCTTTTAATAATTGACATAATGTAATCCCTTGCATCCTACAGACATGATGATAAGATGTAATGTCAGGTTGTGAACCTGGAAGCTTGGAATCTTATGATGCTGCTTCACATGTTGATATAACACATGCATATGATCACATGTATAAGGCATAGCATATGCCCATGTTTGATAATAATACTATGAATGATAAAGCTTGTGTAATATATTCTTGATAGCATGATCATTCTGCTAATCCATGATGGTTTCAGTCATCTCTACAAATGTGTATACTAACCATGCAGGTATTTCATGTGGATTCATAGCTTGGTAAGAGCTATGAGATATATGTGCTTTGATTAGGACAATGTGGTGAAAATCCTTGTTAATTAAGTGACAAGTTGATAGGTCTGAGGACCTGATATAAGGCTGAGTGGCTAGTTGAGGTGTTATCCTCTGATGATGAGATAAGGGATGCGTTCCTAGGATGTTGATGCACGGTTGTGATGCCTTGAGAGGCAATGGTTGATATCATGAGGGATTGAGGTCCCAAGATAGTATGTTGATGTCAATAATGATGTAATTCTATAAGGCTATGTTGATACCTTGTTTTTCCTCAACAATTGGCTTAAAATATACTAATCAATGATAGACAAACATATCATGTAGTTTTCCCTGGCCATAGATCCATTATCGTCAGTATTTGGTGATGGTGAAACAGGTTTATCCTGCGGGATTACCTGGAGCGCATATTATTGAATATGCGAGGTTTCCCCTAGCCTAAAATAGGAGGGTTGAGTGCAACTGTGGTTGTAGACTCGGGATATATGGAGCATGGTGAACATACCCGTGGCTCAGGATATGTGGTGATGAGCATGATGCGTTCATGGCTCAGATGTATACACTAGCACCTATGATGAGGTGAGCTAGTGATGGGTAGCTTGCAGAGCTAACCCAGAGGCTGAGGCCTATAAGCATAAGAATGTGGTCTTACTTGATGATTCGTGTACTGACCACGAGAAGGTGAGGTTGTGGAGTTCAGATCTCCTTAGACCTAGTATGGCACCGGATTGGGCTTCGCAGCCAATGGTTGGACTTGAGCAGGGAAGGCTCACTTCCTTAGGGCATAATAAAACATAATCCAGCCGACTAGTATATCTTACTTAGAGCCAAACACGGAACATTGATTGAGGCCTTGCTTGCATAGCTAATCTAGTTACACCTTGCAGATACATGTATGATCCTTATATCTTGTGATAAGTTCTTATAAAGCTTATCTTGTCAATAATGTTCCATAAAGAAATACTTGGTAATATGCCTCCCGGATATCTTAGTAAGCTTGATGGTAATAATAGCTTTTCTCAGTATGCTTCTCTTATTATATACTTGACCGGCCTAAATCGAGCATCCTAAAATTGGAGGCAGATTTGAGGTAGTCGAGCTTTTACATTTATAAACCTGAATCCTTCTAGGCCCCCACAACTTTGTTTACGGGGTCGAAGTAGATATACGGGGTCGAACACAGGGACAAGGGTGGTAGTGTTGAGAACCCAGAATCGACACGCTACACTCCGACAGGTATAAAGAGATGATAAATTCCCCAGAAGGGAAGTAGTAAGGTGTCACGAACAAAACAAGAAAACTATCTCCAGGTGGAGTTACTAGAAAGATTTAAGGTTTTAGTCATTTAGCAGTTTTTAGAGGTTTTCTTGCAACAGAAACAGAAGGATAAAACTAGGGCTAGAGCAAGGTACGAAGGATAAGACTACAGCATAACAAGCGGCACCAGTAACATCTTGCACCCCTCCTCTCAGAGCAGATACCTCTAACCAAGCCTCGGCACCCCTCTCGAGGTTGCTGGGCTCAAAGTTAGAGTGGAATGTTATTGAAATGACTCCGTTCCAGGCACTCTCGTACTCCAGAATCGGACCAAACACTAGAGCCACAACACAACTCTCGAAGTTGTTGCGACAGGAAAACACGATTCGATAGCTAAGCGAAACGCGATCCAAACATGCAAGATAGAGTTCAGATATCAAACATAGCAGTCATCCAACATATTGTACCAAGCATAGAGCAGCAAGTAATTAAGCTTTTCTATTTCCATAAACTGTAAGGGTCTTAGTAAATTGCGTAAGAAAGGAAATAAATAACAGAATTAAAGATAGAGGTCGCCTTCTTGATGTAGAAGGGCGACAGACTACAGCGACTCTCCCGCCCGATACCGGGCAGGGCCTAGCCCGATACAGTCATGTTGGGCGGCACACTCTCTCGAGTGGCACGCCACGACGGCCGACTGTATCGCTCAAGGACATGGCCGATACGCTCAAGTCGGGCGGCACACTCTCTCGGGCGGCACGCATGACGGGCGAAGCGTATCGGTTTCGATATCGTGCCGGGCATGGAGCGATGCATTCATCATGTCGGTCACTTGTGTCGCTCATCGTCGTGGTCGATATCGGCCCGCAGTGTCACCTGGGACGGTTCTAAGTGAACCATCCCCTCCCTCTCGGGATGAGGAAGGCTCACCTAGTGTCGCCCGATACGAGCACTGGGGCGCGATACACCTGCTCTCACAGTTTCCTCCGAAGATCACTCAAGCTACCAACTGTGCGACTGTGCGACCCTATCTTTTCGGCTCCCTGTAGCTGCTATTTATAGGCAGCGGTTGGGGGAAGTTATGGTGTTCGAAGTGCCACGTGTCCTCCTTATTCGCGGGTCTGTGGACGGCCGATACGGGTATCGCTCGGCGCAGGGGTATCAGCTATCGGTCACGTGACGGGTGGCACGCCGGCCGGTGAGTGGCTGTGTCACCCGACAAGCCTGGGTTGTCGTGGCGAGCTTGTCTCCCTGTCGGGTAGAAGGTGTGTCGTCCGTCAGCTTCTTCTTGCACGGTATCCCTTTGTCGTGTGTCATTTTATCGCTCCACCCTGTCGGGCAGAGGTTGTATCGGGCGTGAGGAAGGCCGAAACAGACTTGGACTTATTTGTGGGCCGGGACGGCCTTATTGCCCCAAAACGAGGAGAAATTCTGCAAAAGATGGAAAAATAGGATTAAGAGCATTGCCTGGCCAATTATTGTGAAAGTGCTTACAAAATAGAGGAAAATAGCAGAAAAGGGCAGTTTTGATAACAGAAAAACAGCCTAAAACATCACAAAAATTGGTGTTATCAACTCCCCCAAACTTAGCTTTTTGATTATCCTCAATCAATATTTAAACTTTATTTAGTGATGCTTCTTCTTGCGTAGTATAGTTTTCATGCCAAGAAGTAAAACAAGAATCGCGATGCCTTAAGAGATAATGCTGCCCCACTACGAATAAAAGACCTTGTGTTTCCTGCCTTATTGTTTCAGTAAATATTTTCTTTCTCTACAGCTTCAGTGAGACTTTGGTGTATGTTTCCAAAGTTAGCTTACGCACCAAACAGCTTTATTTTCGGGGCAGAAAGTTGTGTATAGGGTAGGCTAAGGCTTTTTGGGTTTTTCTTCTTGTTTCCCATCATTCCATCCAGGTAAGGGTCCGTTAACGGGCAAGTGGTCCCTGCAGTCCAAGCCTGTTGGCTTTAGAGCAGTGATTTCACATCCTACGTACCACTGCCCCGGATCTACCATGCCTAAAGATGGGTACTTTTGGAAAACAAGTGTTTATGTATATATATTTTTTTCTTTTCTTTTATAGGGCACAACTCTCATGCATTTATTCACTCTCATAAGGCCGCTTTCTCTTTTTGGGATTTTTGTTGGGTAAAGGGAAACAAAAATTTCTTGCTGTTTGGGCAACTTTTTCCTTCTCCATACTCGTCTCTTAGCTATTTGCGAGATTATTATATTTTTCGAAATTTTTGGCACGGAAAAATGTAATCTTCAGTTTGTTTGAAGCAACATTATCAGAAAGATATAACAAAACTTGCATTACATTAAGCACATAGAAAATAAACTTTGTAAGCAGTTGCATCAGGTTTTTACTAATATAGCGACTTTGTACATATGCATGGGAACAAAATAAGCAGAATTTTTCAAAATTTTGACATAAACATATATATGTACAAATGATACACGCAAGAACAAAAGAATAAAGAATTGGAGACAAAAGAATGAAAAAGACTAAGTTAGAAAATTCAGACAAAATTTGTACCTCCCTCACTGGTACATGGTACCCCCCCAAACTTGCTCCACACTCTGTCCCAGAGTTGTGAAGTAGTTAAGGTGAGATAATGTTTATTCCAGTGAGGTTGCGCCTGCGTCAGCCAGAAGCTCCCACACATATTCGCCCCTTCTGCTATGATAGACGATGTGGTTGAGCTGGTCAGGCGTTTCTTTATTTGCTATCCATTCTAGGACGTAGATGCCGCAGTCGTTGGATAATGGAAGTTGATGCGGACTGCGGTGGCAGAACTGGAGTTCATGCCATTTGCTTTCTTGCAAGTCCATGAGTGGTTGTATCATCTTTTCCACCTCGTCGTAGTATTTGCGGACCAGGCGTTCGATGGGTGTCAAAGGATCTGATGTACACGGCACTGGATGGTTCCTGTTGCTGTCCGAGCTGTTGTAGAAAATTCCTGCTCGCTGCCGGGTGTACACAGTTAGGAGCGTCCAATGATTGTAATGCAGAATTGGCAAAAAGATAGTGCCCGGAATCCTGCCTCTCAATTCTGCCAGAAAATTTTTCTTCGCTCCTGTTTCTTCGGCGAGGCAGACATCATTGAAAAGCATGGGCGGGGCTATGTATGCATCTTCTAGCTTAGGTTGTATATATTGGATGTAAGCGGCTGCAACTGTTACAGCCAAGCACCCACCTTCCTTCACTACATCCCTTAGATCGTCGACTGGGACTACGACGTCGTCTGCCTGAAAGGTGACAACCGATGGGGTAGAATCAGCTAGCTTCAGCTGGATTATATTGACCTGCTCATGTGTGAGGGTTGCACATGAAAAGCGGTTGAAATTTGAGATCAGCCCTTCTGAAGCTTTAGGCGAAGCAGTGTCCTCCATCCCCTGCACCTTCTTCAGGACCATCAACTCCTTGTCTGCCCCATGTTTGAAGGTCACCACTTCTTCTTCTTTTTCTGAGGGGCTGCTGGACTGAGAAGAGTCTTCTTCCAGGTCACTGTCCATTAGCTGCTCCGGTACCCCTACGTCCCGGAAATAGCGCTTGTCCTTGATCAGCAACATGGCGTAAATGCCCCTACGTTGATAGAAGGATGTGCCTTTGAGGACCCCTAGGTTTCCAAATGTGTTGAGCGCCTCAATGGCACCCAGGATGGCGATAGCACTGTTTCCACTCCCCTCTTTTGCCTGAACGGGGAGGTCTGGGAGAGAAAAGAAGTTCCAAGGACCTTGATGTCGTTGGCTTCCTCGCTTTATAGCTCGTAGCAGACGTATTGGCAGGAGTCTCAGCTTCCTGTCCTCCGGGCGGCAGAAGACACCCCCAGAGCATGGCACCTCGTTCTGGCTGCAGCTCAGCAACTGGAGGTCGTGGTTTCTAAGGTCTACCGTGCAGAGGAACCACACCTTGCGGTGTTTATACGAGGCCATCACAAGGTTTGGTCTATGCTCTTCAATGTGCTACAACATGTCGGCCACCGCACGGGAGCCTGGATCTCCCTTCATCAGACTTCTCGCCAAGGCCGGGGTGCCATTGTATATCATTCTCGGACCTGTCCTGCTATCGGTACGTTCTATTATCGCTCCTTCTAGGACCCTGAACAATGTCTTGCCGACGAAGGCCGGCGTGCAAAACATGTTTCGAAGAGCTCCCCATCGCACGGATAGGTAGCCGTCGGTCCAGACGGCGTCATCTTCATTTTCCTGTGATCTCAAGACCTTATTCAGCAAGTTCTGGTCTCTGATCGTCAGGTTTCCGATGGCTCTTCTATCAAAGTCTACTATCTCGAAAGAGGGTATCTCTGATGGCTCATGGAACTTGTCCGCCATCGAGTGTTTGCTTCGGGGAAGATGTCTCTTATTGACTGTGTAGACATCCCCCTTCTCTCCCTCAGACTCATCAGAAGAGTCTCCCCCGATGCTGATATCTGTACTATCATCTTGGGCTTCATCTAGGGGACTGAGATGTTTGCATCTCCCAAGCCTAAGGGTTCTCCTGTCCTGTTGGAGCTCCGTCGGTTGACTTTGGCTGCGTCCCCTCCTCGGGCGTTATGGATCGCTTGCTGGAGGCGGAGGGGGACGCAGATGTAGAAGCGGACGTCGATGAAGATGAGGAGCCATAGCTAGGGGGTGACGGCGACCTTCTCGGTTGCCTTCGACGCAGATGGTCGTCCCCTCTATCCAGCCTCTCCTTGATCTTGTCGAGACGTTGGAGAACTTGCTGAAGTGTCGCATTCAGAGTCTCTAGCCTGCCGGGGAGACCGGCTAGAGTCAGCAGCTCTCACTCTTGGCTATTCAGCCTGTCTTGGAAAGATGCAAACTTGCGGGTTAGGGAACAACAGGTAGCTGAGTTGTTATCTATTACCTCCCACAAGTAATCGAGCTCGTGCCCTAACATCTTGCCGAGTGACGGAGGGGTTCCTGCAGTCCTCCCTTCCGTCCTCATGACACCTTGCCCGCGTGATGGTCTACCAGATGAGGTAGAGTCTATCTCAATGTCTCTGGGCGAGGTGTCAGCCCTCTTGCGGCCGCCTCCACTTCGCCCTCATGTCCTGGTGAAGATGGCCATGGTGTGGGCGGATGCTGCTCCACCTCTACGTCCTTGGCGATCCTTCCAGCAACTCTGACAGGGGACACCGGTGGCGGTGTCGGCGTCAGCTGCGCACTTTCGAGCTCCATTCCCAGGATCTCGGCGAACACTCCATTACTGGTGTCCGGCTCAGGTGCTTCTTCTGCCTCTACAGGCCTTTCAGGGATGTCGGGCGTTGCGGCTGTCTCTTCCACGACAGCTCCCGTAGTTGCTGTCTCAGTGACGTCAACGATCACCGGTTCTTTGTCAGCCACCACAGTTGTCTTTGTTGTGGTGGTAGCTCGTCTGGTAGGAGTGACGACATCTCTATCGGCAATTTTCATTGGTAGCTCTAGAGCTACCCTCTCCTGGGCTCCGATGGTGGTGGTGTAAGCCGTGCCATATGCTATAGCCTCAATTTCGGCGGCGGTGAAGACCAGTTTTTCTGCGTCGTAGTCGGCGCAGCGAGGGAGGGGAAGGAGTATCTCCGTCCTTAAAAACTTGTAGAAATAGTTTCCCCCCTCCTTCTTAATGATGTTGGTCCTCATCAGGTACTTGGTGTCAAACACCTAATCGCCTTGCGTCCTCGAAAGGCTACGCGGCTGTTTTGGGTACCCGAGTCCTACTGCGATTAGATTGACGATGTCGCCCATGCAGTATTCTTTGGTGGCTTCTTTCATTGGATGCAGTCTGTTCAGCAAGAACCGCCCGAGATTGATCACTCGGCTCTCCATTATGTATCTCATGACCTGGAGCTCTTCTGTATAGATGCTACTGGACTCATTCTTGCTGAACAGCAAACACGCCACCAGTTTGTGCACTATCCTCCAAAAACAGGAGTGCACATCCACCACCTTTCTTCCCGGCTTGAACGAGGACTTGCCGGTTAGCTTGCTCCAGAGTGCCACGGGGTCGAACCCATCTCCTTTGGTGATCCTCTCACCGCTGTTCATCATGTTCTCCTCCTCTTCACCGGAGGAGAAAATCTTATTCAGCAACTTCTCAGAGATGGCGTGCTCCGATTTGTACAGCTGGGCCTGGAGTCTATCTGCTCTGCCGAATTCTTCTCTTTTTGCAGTAGAATTCTTTACTCGACGGAGAGATGCCATGAATTCTTTCGTCAGTCCGGTGTACGAGGAAGATCGGCTGAAGCAGATCTTTCGTAGCCCAGCTGCAGCAAGTACGCCCTTCAGCCTCTCTAAGGTACCCAGCTCAGTGAAGGAGGCTCGATGGCAGAACCTACTTGGTCGGTAGACCTTGGTTGCTAACTCAGCGTAACGGCGAGTGTGCTCATCGTCCCTTGGCACGAACATCTTTGGCGTGTATTCCAGGGGTTCTGCTGCTGCTACTGGCGTCGGAGCTGTCACTTCTCCAACTCTGGCCCTTTTCCAGCTGTTGACGCCCCGGCTGTTCCTGGATTCAGGCGTTTCTGCCCGGTAGTTGACGCTTCTGCTACAGTCTCGGGGTAGATCCTTCTTCCTTGTGCGTCAACAGGGACAACAGTCGACTTGATGCGAGCCATCTCTGTAAATGAATAAACAAACCCCTTGATTAATTAAATGTGACGATGCTGTAAAGAATTTAAACTGAAAGTGCGAGGGTCCCACACCCCCATATCGGGCGATATGAGGTTTTCAAAAGTGAAGTCTCGTACCCGACATGTGGTGTGGGTGACGCTCGCCACGCGATATAATCAAGGCGACACGCGTCAGGCCTGTCGGGCGATAAGGGCGATAGGATAAGATGCCCGATACGGTCTTTTTGAAAGGAGGACAGCGTGTCGCCTGACATGGTGTATCGGGCAATCGAGATAAAAGGTACGTTGCGCGACATCCATATCGGGCGATACAAGGATGCCTAGAAAGGAACTGCAAGACCGATAAGCCACTTGCTTTAAAGAAGGAAATGTGTCGGGCGATAGGGTCTGCTGGGCGATAGGGTCTATCGGCCTTTACCTTGCTGTGATCTGAGCTTCTGCACGACACGAGAGAAAGGCGGTCCTGCACGACACGGGAGAAAAAACACAAGTTCTTAGCACGATACGGGAGCGCAAAAACAGTAAGGTAAGGAGCCTGACACGGTAAAAACTCGCCCCTATTTAAAGAAAACTTCAACCGGGGTAAAACAGGTAAATCTGGGGCGCGTTTCGGCCGTCATGGCAACTCGTAAGGTGGGTAAGTCCATCCGTCGGCATGACCCTTGCGGTCCCCGAGATTCCACTACCCGATATGAGCGAATTCATAGCACCAGTTGGGTTGCTGCCCGATACAACCTTAAAACAGGGCGTTTAGAAGCGGTTGATGAGTAAAACATCATTGGCCGAAGACTAAGATCCCAGCCTGAGACGGTACTACCCACCCTGGTTAATAAAACTAAAGCGGTGACCCATAAGGGTCAGCACATGTGGCGCATGCGCTGACTCGGGCCTTATTACATACTTTAATGTTCATAATGTTCATTGTGCTTGAAAGTAAATGCACCCTATACTAGGAAATTAAAGACAGCTCGGGTTGCCTCCCGAGAAGTGCTGAGTTTTCCGTCCTCAGCTGGACATCTTTTGGCTTCTCCTTCGTCTCTTTCCTCCGCAGCTACTATCCTGACCTCTTGGTTGGTTCGGTGTTGGACGGGATCTTCCCCGACGGGTTCTTCACTATCTCGGAAAGCTGAGCTAGCTGCTGGTCGATTTGGCGTTGATGCGTCTACATGTTCGCCAACTGTACCTGCAATGAGTTCAAAACGCCAGAATTTGATAGCGCACTTTGCGCTAGTTGGTTATTAACTGTGTCCTGCTTCTTAGCAAAATCAAATAATTGGCCGATTACATCTGATTGGCCTGCGCCCTTGTCCTGTTCTCGGTTCGGCCCTTGGTATTTAAGTTGCCCCTGGAAGTTTCCTTTGTTTGCCTGGAAGGAGGTGTTTTGGTGTATTGACTTGGCCCTCCACTTTTCTTGAAAGCTTGAGGTGGCTTGGAGGAGTTATGCAGCTGATGTGAGTTCTCAGCTGCATCTTTATTGCCATAATTGAAACCGGGATGGTCTGGCCTTTTGAAATTTACGAAAGAGACATTCTCAGTCTCCTCAGCCTCTGATTCAGACTCGCTAGACTGGTCAGGTCCGGTGTAGATACAATTGTCTACCCTGTGTCCTCCCTCTCCACAGGTAACACATTTCATAACCTTCTCGAATTGCTTCTTTCCCTTCCCACTGGTCTCTTTCAGCTGCTTCACATCAGTTGCGATCCTCTGGATCTGAGAAGTAATGGTCTCCAGGGCCTTGGATTCAAAAGAGGGTCCTTCATCAGCCTTCTTAGCTTGTCTCCTGTCAGATCTATCATAGTCAGTGCCGGCTTGCAACTCGGCCATGTTTTTGATGATCTTCTCAGACTTGCTCGGCTTTTTTCCCATAAAGTCACTTCCTGCTGCTGCATTCAGTGAGAGCCTTTCCTCAGGGGTTAAACCGTTATAGAAGGTGGTGACCAAGAAACCTTTCTTGTAATTGTGATGAGGGCAGTCCCTCTGATATTCTTGATATCTCTCCCAGGATTCGTGGAGGTTCTCATTTGGCTTTTGCATGAAGGAAGTTATCCTTTGTCTGTTCCGCACAGTCTTCTCAGTTGGATAGAACTTGTTCACGAAGGCGTCCGCCAATGCTCCCCATCAATTCAGAGCTTGGTGGGGCAGCCCCAGATACCATGAAAGAGCCTTATCTTCCAAAGAAAAGATGAAGCCCTTACAATAGATTACCTCTTGGGGGACTCCTCGCATCTTGATGGTGTCGCATATGTTTTTGAAAGCATCCAAGTGGTGATAGGGGTTGTCATTCTTAGAAATCCCTCTAAAACTTTTATTCTGAATCATGGAGATGACAGATGGCTTGAGCTTGAAGTTTGCCGCGTTGAAACGTGGAATGATGACAGGGCATCTGGAATTGTTAGCCTTTGTGGAGGCTAACTCCCTTAGAGTCTTTTCTTCTTCATCTGAATTGTCACTGTCGCTGCCTTCTTGATGTTGTTCTTGATTGTTTTGGTTCCTCCTGTGCCTCCGGTGATGACGTCTGTCACGATGATGGTCTTCCTCGAAGTGTTCCGATTCCTGCTTTTCATGCCCATCATTGCCGTCATAGCGGTCTTCGCCGATTGGCGGAGGAGGTTCATTCCTAGGCCTTCCTTGTTGTTCCCCCTCAGAGTGTTCCGGGTCGACACGGGGAGGCATGGTGTTTATGGTTGTGCTCGGTTGAACATTCGACAGGTGTTGGAGCTCGGTGGAACAGTGATCTGTTCTTCAGAGTTCCTGAAAAAGCATGAAAAATCCAGTTTAGAAAATTGAATTATTAATCTTAGGCAGAGAATGGTAACAAGGTGAAGGAAAAAGAAAAAGAGTGCTGTCAAACTCATTTCTAAGCTTGAGGCACGGGAATGTAGTTAGTGGATTTGGATTCATCTACAGTACCACTTTTGCCTTGTCACCGACAACGACGCCAAAAAGTAGACCGGCCTAAATCGCACGTCCTAAAATTGGAGGTGGATTTGAGGTAGTCGAACTTTTACATTTATAAACCCGAATCCTTCTAGGCCCCCGCAACTTTGTTTACGGGGTCGAAGTAGATATACGGGGTCGAACACAGGGACAAGGGTGGTAGTGTTGAGAACCCAGAATCGACACGCTACACTCTGTCAGGTATAAAGAGATGATAAATTCCCCAGAAGGGAAGCAGTAAGGTGTCACGAACAAAATAAGAAATCTATCTCCAGGTGGAGTTACTAGAAAGATTTAAGGTTTTAGTCATTTAGCAGTTTTTAGAGGTTTTCTTGCAACAGAAACAGAAGGATAAAACTAGGGCTGGAGTAAGGTACGAAGGATAAAACTACAGCATAACAAGCGGCACCGGTAACATCATGCACCCCTCCTCTCAGAGCGGATACCTCTAACCAAGCCTCGGCACCCCTCTTGAGGTTGTTGGGCTCAAAGTTAGAGTGAAATGTTACTGAAACGACTCTGCTCTAGGCACTCTCGTACTCCAGAATCGGACCAAACACTAGGGCCACAACACAACTCTCGAAGTTGTTGCGACGGGAAAACACGATTCGATAGCTAAGCGAAACGCGATCCAAACATGCAAGCTAGAGTTTAGATATCAAACATAGCAGTCATCCAACATATTGTACCAAGCATAGAGCAGCAAGTAATTAAGCTTTTCTATTTCCATAAACAGTAAGGGTCTTAGTACATTGCGTAAGAAAGGAAATAAATAACAGAATTAAAGATAGAGGTCGCCTTCTTGATGTAGAAGGGCGAAAGACTACAGTGACTCTCCCGCCCGATACCGGGCAGGGCCTAGCCTGATATAGCCATGTCGGGCGGCACACTCTCTCGAGCGGCACGCCGCGACGGCCGATTGTATCGCTCAAGGACCTGGCCGATACGCTCAAGTAGGGCGGCACACTCTCTCGGGCGGCACGCATGACGGGCGAAGCGTATCAGTTTCGATATCGTGTCGGGCATGGAGCGACGTGTTCATCGTGTCAGGCACTTGTGTCGCTCATCGTCGTGGTCAATATCAGCCTGCAGTGTCACCCAGGATGGTTCTAAGTGAACCATCCCCTCCCTCTCGGGATGAGGAAGGCTCACCTATTGTCGCCCGGCACGAGCACTGGGGCGCGATACACCTGCTCTCGCAGTTTCCTCCGAAGATCACTCAAGCTACCAACTGTGTGACTGTGTGACCCCGTCTTTTCGGCTCCCTGTAGCTGCTATTTATAGGCAGCGGATGGGGGAAGTTATGGTGCTCGAAGCGCCACGTGTCCTCCTTATTCGCGGGTCTGTGGACGGCTGATACGGGTATCGCTCGGCGCAGGGGTATCGGCTATCGGTCACGTGACGGGCGGCACGCTGGCCGGTGAGTGGTCGTGTCGCCCGACAAGCCTGGGCTGTCGTGGTGAGCTTGGCTCCCTGTTGGGTAGAAGGTGTGTCGTCCGTCAGCTTCTTCTTGCGTGTCATCCCTTTGTCGTGCGTCATTGTATCGCTCCACCCTATCGGGCAGAGGTTGTATCGGGCGTGAGGAAGGCCGAAACAGACTTGGACTTATTTGTGGGTCGGGACGACCTTATTGCCCCAAAATGAGGAGAAATTCTGCAAAAGATGGAAAAATAGGATTAAGAGCATTGCCTGGCCAATTATTGGGAAAGTGCTTACAAAATAGAGGAAAATAGCAGAAAATGGCAGTTTTGATAACAGAAAAACAACCTAAAACATCACAAAAATTGGTGTTATCAATACTTATTCAGCTATTTGCTGTTATCTCCTTTAACCTTTGAGGTTTTATAGTTACGACGGGGAGTTATATTTCTCACTGGGACTTTCTGTCTCACCCCGCTAGTTTACACCCTTTTTAGGTGATCACTCTAGATGTGGTGGTGGTCGTGAGGTTGCGGCCGAGCAGCAAGAAGAGCAGTAGAAGGCAAGAGATGGACATGCTGCTGTTTTGGTGGTTTTGGTGTAGAGTCCTAGAGTCATCCCTGTACTCTCAAGTCCTTGGAAGTGTTTTGACGATGTTTCATGATGTTTTGCTGCTATAGCTTTTGTATATTCTGTTGCTGGCCATACATGGTCTGTTATGTATGTATAAACAAGTGATCAACTAATATGCACTATTGTAATAGTGGGTGGCTTTAAGATGTGAACATATCTGGCAGGTGATCTTGCATATATCTATATATGACCTGAACTTCTTACAGTACCTAGTTGCAAATGTTCTATACGTATGTTCCGCAATCGGTTTTAATTAACCCGTGTTTTCGGTAATATATGGTTCCGCACGTTTTCGCGTGTCATCTCATTGTCTATGTGATGGCGGGGTGTCACACCCAGGTTCGGTCGAGTTACGAACTCGACTGATCCGTTTGGTTGAGTTTGTCGTTGCACTGGACAAAATTGATTTAAGTGATCGCTTGATTTTCATCTAGGATAAACTCGACCGATTCTTTAAATCTGGTTTGTTGAATAGTACAATCAGTCAAGTTATTGACACACAGAACTTGATCGATTGTACTGTACGGAAAAGTGCAGAAAGTGTTTCTAACCATTGGAGAGTTGTAAAACTCAAAAAAAATATTCGTTGCAACACTCCAAACAGCTAGTATTTTGTCCTTAAGTATTTCTACTGGCTAGTAGGCATCTCCAACTATAAATAGGACTTTGTGGGCTTCATCCCATAGTTAGCCAAGCACTATGAAGGTTCCTATTCGGCAGTTGAGTGCATCCTACAAGCTCCTCTCTCTCTCTCTAAACTTAATCACTTTCTACATCCATTAGAGTGAGTAGGAGATTGTAAGAGAGCTAGTCTTACATATATATATCTTGTGAGGCTCTCAACTTCCTCCACCTCTCAATCTCTCATTTCAACCTTGAAGATAAAGATTTTCTCTCTTGGATAAGAGAGGTGAAGAAGAAGAAGGCAATGTTAAAGACTTAGAGTAAGAGTGGATAAGCCCTTGGTGAAGACAGATACTCCTTGTTCAAGTGAGTAAGTCCTTGGTGAAAGCTTCTCCATGGCAAAGATGAAGTCAAAGGCAGAAGATCCAAGAAGAGTGGGTGATTCCTCAAAAGCGAAAGAGTTGTGTAAGAGTGGATAAGCCCTTGGTGAAGGAAGGAGACTCCTTGTAAAGTGTATAAGTCCTTAGTGAGATAGAAGACTCTTGGTTGGATACATAAGTCCTTTGGTAAGTTGTTTCCTCCCTTCTCCTCAAAGGGAAAGTTGGATATCCTTGACTAGGAAAACAAAGGTCATATGTTGTAACTCTTATAAGTGAATATAAGGAGTAGACATGATTAAGAAATCCTAGAGGTTGACCTATCTAGGTAGTGGATTGACAATCTCCTAATTTGGAGATTGGAACCACTATACATAGTTTTCTTTTGGTCCTACCACTCTACATAGCATGTGTTCTTGTGATTGTTTCAATCTCTCTCATCCTAGATATGTATGTTTAGTTGCGCTCAAATTCATATTAGCAACCTTATATTGTTTAATAATTTGAAGGTCTAATGAATTTTATTTAAGAACATTTGGCTCTATTCACCCCCCACTCTAGAGCCCATCTTAAATCCAATGCAAGCTTCACGGACAGCTCAGACAGTATTCGGGAGCTTTGGGCATTATTTTCTCTTTCCGTGCGACAATGTCCAATAGCAAGCTCACCGCTTCATTAGTCCCAACCACCCTGATTATAACGGAATGGTTAGACTTGTGCATAGAAAGTGATTCAAGGGAGTTCTATCCCCCGTATCTAGGCAACGATGAGGCTATCCACAATTGGTTGATACAAATCAACAATGTGACGTCACCCAACTGTAAAGCTTGTCATTATGTCAGTTCCCACCCCAAGTCGACAATGACATCAAGTTTGTAATGAGGACGATGAGGTCTTGGACGTTCTTGGTGGTGTAGGGGAGTACGAAAGGTATAAGCCCCAATTCTCATTGCACCTTCTCCACCATAGGGAGATGGGTCAAGGTACGCATCACCTATAGATATAGAATTCAGCTGTCAGAGTCGCCTAGACATTTGTGAAGGTTCCCCGATTCCTTTATGGCGTGAACACAACTTGGTTGAGCACAGGATGTCGTCCGAGTTCTATGTGCGACGACACTAGTGAAGGATCTAAAAAATGGAGGATGAAGAACGCAAGTTAAGTGAGCAAGAGTCTGGGGGTAGGCATGATCAGGTTTTGCTGGACCCAAACCTCAATAAATCAGATCTAAAATGGACCCAAACCCAAAAGGTTGGACCTAGATCAGAAATACCCTCAAAATCAATCGGACATGACTGGACCCTAAAATCATAAAAGATATTCTATTTCAAAAATTTACAAAAAAAATATGACAAACCTGAAACCCGACCTGATTGAACCTGATCCAAAATAGATAAGACCTAACTCGAGCTGAATAAAAATAGACCCAAACAGGCCCGACCCAAAACTGAATAGACCCAAAAAAATATCTAAATAGCGAATTGGGTTGGGTCGACTCAGGTAGGGTAGGGTAGGGTCGGGTACATGTTTTTTCCCACCCCTATTTGGGGACGGATGTGGGTCTCTCAAGACCCAATAGGAGTCACCCAGACATGGGTGGCATAGTAGAATCTGGATCCACGGTTGGGAGGATCCAACGACTGTAGATTATCAAAGAAGGTAAATACCTCATATCGCATGTTGTGATCTTGTGAAATTCATAGAAAATAGCTCTTTTGGCCTAAAAATTCACCAAAAAAATACCCTCAAACTTAGAAAAATAACCTCTTCATTACTGGATCCCTAGATCATGCTTTTGAAGAACACTAATCGACTATTTTCAATTTAGAAGTAAATTATATGGTTTAGGATGTTTTCAGTTATATTAGAGTCATAACCCCTCAACTAGGTGGGACCCACGTGGACATGTGGCATGTCCGTCTTGAGGTGTGCGGTCTAGGCAAGTTGTAAAGGGCTATCCATGGTGATGTAGCAACCACCCTTATACTAATATTCAGTGATCAGGAATTGGGTGTCCATTGGCCATTCTGGATCTGCACTAAAATGAGAATATATTATAAGGTCATATATAGTTGAGCCTTGACGAGGACATCAAGAATAAATGGGAGAGATTATAACATCTAAAGATTTGAGGCCTCAAATAAAATAATCATAGAAGGAATGATTCAGACTACCCATATCACCAAGGAGCACCTCCTTTTCAGGGAGTCCATCTCTAAAGAAATAACTAAATCGTTGCTCTTCCAAAGTTTCAAGTCTCATTTGTGTGACTAGTTATTTAATTAAGTTGTTGGATTCAAATAATTGCACATGTTAAAAAAGGAAACAATTATTGTAGTTGATTTTTCAAATCTTTTAGCTTTAGAGATTTTAATGTTTTACATCCACTAAAGGGCCATTCTTCCCCCTATCATCCACACCACTTCTTGTTAATTCAACCTTAGATTAATAGATAACGAGGTAAATGGTTGGGATGAGGATGCTGGTATAACCCTACGAGTTAAATGACTATAGTTAAGTAGTTGGTAAATGAGTTATGTACTCATAGCCCAAGTATGGGTGGCAGGAATTGAGTAACACTCTATTTGCTTAAGAGCAAGCATGGGGAGGAACATGAATTGATGGATAATAACAAGGGTTAGGGTAGAACAGGTGGTGGAGGAGGCGATATGGATGAGGAAGGGAGGGGCCGAGGAGGTTTGTTAAAGATTTAACAGAAGTTAAGCAATCAATTTACGTGATAAAGATATTGATAGGGTAAACAAGTTCGTGATATCCTTTAAATGTGAGCCATTTACAATATCACATATGCAAAAAAAATCGTTTAAGCATGCACAAATTGTATCATGTATGTACATTATTTGCATATCTCAAGGGATTTGGCCTACAGTAATATGAGCAAAGGAATGCTTTAGCCTTGACGGGGGCGGTGGTGGATAGTCGGTCTCCATTGGCCTCCTCCAAGTGTAATATGCCTCTTCCAACCAGTTAACGGAGACAAGATGCTTGCCGTTGTCCACCGCCCATTTGGCCTCCTGCGCTTCCTGGTCGTTGGCCACTACGTGGGTGGTCATCTTGTCTTCTAGCTCCGTGCAGCGCGTGGCACCGAGGCGTTTGGCAATGTTCCATACGGCTTCCTTCTCACCGGCAGGGAACGAATCACCGATGACGACCCGGCAGCTAGAGAGGATTTCATGCCGGATATTTCTCAGTACCATCCTGACGTCTCTCCCGTTGGTCTTATAATCTCCCTGCTGATCGAAGAAATCGGAATGGATCCTGCTGAGAGCTTCGTAAACATACAGAAGGCTGTCGTCCTCATTTTCAGCGATGATGTTGTGGTAAACAACATCACAGAACCCAGAGTACTGGTAGTGTTTGACATTGACGAGACGCATCCTGTCCGTCTTCCTCCGCCACAACAATTCGGTGTCGTCGACGATGACGACTGCCTCGGGCGGGGCGAGCACGATGTCCAACGCCTTGGTGCAAGCCTCTGTACAATCCTCGCGACAGATGATCTTATTCCTGAAGAGCCGTCCCTCAGGGTCAAGCAGTTGGGCCATCTTGGAAGCGTACGGCCGGTTGCCCATGGTGTAGATGTACATGTCGTAGGAAGGTTCAAGTGCCGTCAGCAGATGTCTCGCGTAAGGTCTGAGCTTTGTGGTCGATTCGGAGTCGTCAAACAGATCCACATCCAAAGCCGGCGGCGGCGCAGGCGCATTCTCCTGGGTGTTGACGTCGGGGTTCTCCTCAGTCTTATCGTGTCTGCGAGTATGCAGAAGGGTGTGGTCAAGATCTAGAACCAGCACTAGTCGTCGCCGCTCCATGAGATTTTCACCGGACTCCCTCCTCAGAGCGTCCACGACATCCGCGTTCAGTTTAAGGCCTTCTTGAATGTACTCGAGAGGCACAAGGAAGTCACCGCCGTCGGAGTCAGTATTATTCCCACCGCCGACGTCTTTCACGGTGTTGCCGCAGCTGATGCAGACACCGGAGACGAACCCCGGATGGGGAGGACAGCAGAGGACGAGTGTCGGTGCGGCGGCCTCACCTGAAGCAAGGAGCCGTCTCCTCTTCACCGGCCTCGACGGCAGTGAGGACAGATGCAGCAGGCTGGTTGCTGGGGCGAACGTCTCCATCTCCGAGAGTGCAAAGAAGGGACCGAGGCGCGTGCTTCGTATGGCGCGCGGCGAGAGCAGGGCAAAACCACCGGCAATGGCGATATATATATAAGTTGGTTATGAGTGCCTCCGTAACGGCGAGAAACGCGTCGAAACAGAATCCTACTCGCACAATTAAAACAACAAGACGCGTTAGTGTGCCTGACTGGGTCTGGGATTTCAAGATCTTGGAAGAAGATGATTATTGACAAAATCCGGGAGTTCGATTTTCAAGATTTTCGACGATATGATTATGATCAAAAGGAAATTGCTTAGAATTCTCGACCGACTTCCGGGGAAAGGCCAACGCAGCAGGCAAGGCCCCTCGTCGGAGAGGCGCAGAGAGTGTGATGAACAGCGCGAAGGGGAAGCAGGAGGGGAGCCCCATGAATGGATAGGAAGTCTGGGAATCGGCCAGCTGCAGTATATGGGTAGGGTGGTAGGCTCTGCTTCGTGGATGGCGTGGTTGCGGCGTTCAGGTGCCAGGAAAGGACTTGAGCAGGCAGAAGCTGGACTCCCGGTGGTCCAGGAGTGCAGGATCATCGTTGAGAATGGCAGTGCAGTGCTCGGGGCCGCGAGCTGCTCGAGAGAAAACTCGGCAGAGGTCGAAGCATCGCTCACCCGACACTCGTTTTCCGAGAACATGAACTTCAAGATTCAAATATATAAGAGTTGCTCGAGAGAGCCCATGCTATTGTTTTTTAGAGGACCAAAAAAGAAATAACATGGGCTTTCATTTGAGCTCGTTTTCAAAAGCCCCCTCAATTTTGCTTTAAATTCCAGACCTATCCTAAAACTTTGACCTTTTGGGTTTGTCCAAACAAGATTGAGCGTTGGACCATAAAAGATGTTTAATAAGGTCCTAATGAGCTAAATCATGAATATATCACCCTAATATAATCTAACATGTCACATAACTATTTTGGATGGTAATATGAAGATAAGGAACTTAATTGGATGAATAATATAGTTAATGGGTCATTAGTGGGCCATAGCACATATCTCATAAAAAGAAATCTCAAAAGTGGAAACAAACTTCGTATTCATAATCTACATATCAAAATAGTCTACATGTCAATTTTCATCTAATTTTGATAACTTTGAAATAATAGGGTAAGTTTAGGAGAGAGAAAGTTGATAAAAGGCATTAATACTTAATATTGTGATAAAATGCTCCAAAAGATGGAAATAAAGGTAAATTCGTAATCAACTAATCAAAGTTAACTTATGGGTGAAGTTTCACCAAAAGTGGACAATCCTAATGTCATTAATGCATGAGGAAAGAGAAACTAAGATTTTGATAATTAATGCATCTAAAGTCTTCAAAAGGAAAATCTAATTGGAGAATCATATTCTACATGCCTTAATTGATCTCTTTGCAAAATTTCAACTAATTTGGATAATGAATGAACCCTCAATTTAAGAGAGAGAAAAGGTAAATAATTTATGTGTCACTTTATTCAATTTATTATCCGACGAAGATTTCCCAATTATTTCCCTGTCATGCGGTCTAATTTTTTATTTTCCTTTACATGGCTTGATCTAACGGCTCAGGATTTCCCTAGAATTTCTCGAATTCATCTAATGGATCTCTGCTTTCTCTCTCGCCTGTCCTATTCCTACTAGGACTGCACAGTAACCGCGACCCCCTTTCTCTCATTCCTCTCTCTCTTATTGCCTTCTCGTTTCCTTTTGTCTTTTCCACCGCAATCCTGGTGCTTTTACGATCGGTTTGATCCTATATATGACGGGGGTTCGTCGACTCTTTCTCTTGGTCGACGACGATGCTCCTCAAATCCCTATTCTTGCCCTGTTCACCTCTCCCATGCATTCATGTGCCATCGGAGCCCCGGGAACTTGGTCCTCGACCTTCTCTGATATCCCAGGTTCGTTTTCCTCCTTTGGTTCAGCTTCACTGGACCCCGAGAGCCCTTCCCCTTTTCCGGCCGCTCTTGCTTGGGAGGTCGGACTCGCCGACGTCTCCAAGGTCTGCTCAAGCTCAGACAATCGTTGTTCTGACATAGATTGATCTTTGCAGAGGTGTTGGCACCTTCAATTGGGTAAGTTGTTGTCACTTATTCTTTTCTCCCTTCTGAGATTTTCCATGCTGCTCTCGATGAATCGATCAAATCTTTTCCTTCACCGACTCGTGTGTGATTTGTCTTTGACCGTGGCATCTTGACGAAGAAGTTTGTGAGTTTTTCATTCATTTTGGGGCCTGATTCCCCTCTTTCCTTGAGGTCAATGGTTGCTTAGCAGACATGGAGAGTTAGATACTAAGGGGAGAAACCCTGATATCATTTCTCTTCCTTGCCCTTCATTTCTATCATGCTTTTGTTTTTCCCCAGGGGCACAACGGTCTTTTCATACCCTCCTGAGTGCTTTTTCTCGCGTTGTGTTATCGAGCCTTGTTGGCATTGGTCCTAGACCAGTTGGCCACCTATGATTGGTCTGACTCAGCCTGGTTGACCCGCTGACTAGGTCTTTTCAATGACATGGAAATTTGGTGATTTATTACTGGTTAGAATTTATAAAATCAGTAACTAATTCCCTGGATGTCCAAAAATTATAGATAAATAGTCATTGGATTCAAAAAAAGATTTACTATCTAATGTATGTTTTCTTGGATCTAATTTGAATGGATAATATCTTATAAAATTCATAACTAATTATCTATAAGTTAGAAAAATATAATAAATATGTTTTAAAATCCTAATAACCTAATCTATAATGTGGAATAGTTTTCATAACTGAATTCACATCATAATAAAAAGGTAGTTTTTAGGGTTTGAATGATGTGTATTAAATTTACAGAAAATCTGTATATGTGTTTAATAGGCCCTTTGGTGACCTAGATTTGGATCTAGAAGTGAATTGGACTTTGGACTCTGAAGTTGAGGTATGTTTGAATCCTCGATTATTCTTTTGAGCAATCACCTATATTCTTCTTTCTCTTGTTCCTATGGATAATAGCCTATACACATTGCTCTTATCTTTTAATATCATGGTTCTTATGAACTGTCTTATTTTGTTACTGATCTTGTGATCATGGATATTCTCTTGGACTCTTTTTCTTATGCATTGGTGCAAGTTGGACTTATTTGATTATATGTGCCCACTTTGAGGTGGTTGTTTATTTGTTGACATGTGATGTCTTTTTCCCACTTATGAGGAGGATGTATATGCTGGTCACTTATGTGGTGACTAGTTTGTATAATCTGACTATACTTTCTACTTGCCTCTACATTAAACATGTTATGTGATTCATTAGTATTAGAGTAGTGTAATTGCATTGATTTTGTTTATGGAAGATGTGTTATTTCCTGCCGAGCAGATGTGATATTCCTTCTCTTTTGGGATGGAAAGGAACCTCATACCTAGGGCAAGATGTGTGATCCTTGGCCCATGTTTTATGTATTTGGGAGATTGACAATATTCCTTTCTCTATTGGGTTTCAAGTTTATGAGGCTTGGCTTCCATTGTTATTTATATTGTTCTAGGGCTATGTTTATCTCACATGCATGTAGGATATTGATTGTGGGGTGTGTGCCCTACTTGTGCTTCATTTCCCACCATGGTAGTGGATGTATATATGGAACAATCTTTTATGTTATTTTATGGCAAATATCATTCTTATTGTGATTCTTTTATCTTGATACCCACTTGGGTGGTACTTACCTCTTCTATGGGAAGCTTCTTATTATTTGATGTCCTTAATTCTTTATATTGCTCAATTTTACTTTTTCATATGCACATACCAGCCTTTGCTGATGTCTTCTATTTTCCTCTTCTTACTGGGGTATGCTTCCAACCCTAGGTGGAGGACTTTGATGACAAGGCATGTTGACCTGGACATAGATTGAGAAGTTTAAGCTTGGAGACAATCTTGAGGTGGATAGATTTCCTCTACATGGATCCTTTCGATGTAAGTTTAAGATGTTACCTTGTTCTATAAATTAAATATAGTCTTGTTTTTATTCCACTGATACACTTTGGTTGTTTTGTATACCATTAATAAAGATTTGAAAATTTTACACCCACTCCAAGCATACCTTTAAGTGTGTTTGGACTGGAGGTTCTACTATTCAAATTTTTAGTAGCGAAGTGGTTTTACTTCTTTACAACATGGTATCAGAGCCCATGGTAGTCGGAATCTGACTATTTCAATTTTATCTCCCTAGTTAGACCTTTTACTTAGATAGTTTCCTCTAGGTGAGATGTTCACCCTAGATTTGATCAATGATGATCTTTTTATGCAATAAGGTGGTTTGAGGATGAGACTATGATTAGAGGTCTTGTTATGGAAATATTGTGACATGGTTCTCGTATTGATTTTTAGCGTGCATGTTTGTTTTATTCCACAAAATATTTCATCAACAAAAATTATTTTCATTGTACTACTATATGTACAAAAAAATTCTCTGGTTTGTCGAGGTTTTCTTGAACTAAGTCACAATGAAGAGAAACCCTAGAATTAGTTGAATAGAATCTAACCTTAGTTTTGACTTTGGAGTTGTGACAAGGTTTGATATAAAGGGGTAGTTGACCTACCTATGCTCATGTAGGTTTGATAGGTTAGAGACACAAGGACCTAAAACTCAACCCTAGATGGTGACTTCTAGTTGGATACATGAACAACGTAAATATCTAAAACATTCACAACTAAATAATATGTGGGTAGTCTTAATACCTTAATGATGATTAGTTTGACTTGTTAGGTTGAACCTTTTTAAGAGGTGGAGAATAATTGGTTGTTGATGTTGGATCTATAGATTTCGAGGATGAAATCCTTTTAAGGGGTGGAGTGTTGTAACATATCGGATCTTAGACCCTACCCTAGAACTTGGACCTTTTGGGTTTGTCCAAAGAAGGTTGAGTGTTGGACCATAAAGATGTTTAATAAGGTCCTAATGAGCTAAAGCATGAATATATCACCCTAATATAATATAACATGTCACATAACTGTTTTGGATGGTAATATGAAGATAAGGAACTTAATTGGATGAATAACATAGATAATGGGCCATTAGTGGGCCATAAGGTATATCTCATAAAATGAAATCTCAAAAGTGGAAACAAACTTCATATTCATAATCTACATATCAAAATAAGTCTATATGTCAATTTTCATTTAATTTGGACCCTTTGAAAATAATAGGGTAAGTTTAGGAGAGAGAAAGTTGATAAAAGGCATTAATGCTTAATATTGTTATAAAATGCTCTAAAAGATGGAAATAAAGGCAAATTCGTAATCAATTCATCAAAGTTAACTTGTGGGTGAAGTTTCACCAAAATTTGACAATCCTATTGTCATTAATGCATGAGTAAAGAGAAATTAAGATTTTGATAATTAATGCATCTAAGTCTTCAAAAGGAAAATCTAATTGAAGAATCAGATTCTACATGCCTTAATTGATATATGTGCAAAATTTCATCTAATTTTGATAATGAATGAACCCTGAATTTAAGAGAGAGAAAAGGTAAATAATGTATGTGTCACTTTATTCAATTTATTATTCGACTAAGATTTCCCGATTACTTTCCTATCATGCAGTCTGACGGCTCAGGATTTCCCCAAAATTTCTCGGATTCATCTAACAGATCTCTACTTTCTCTCTCGCTCGTCCTATTCCTACTAGGACTGCATAGTAAATGCGACCCCTTTTCCCTCATTTCTCTCTCTCTCCTTTCCTTCTCGTTTCCTTTTGTCTTTCCCACTACAATCCTGATGCTTTTACGATTAGTTTGATCCTATATATGATGGGGTTTTGTCCCTTCTTTCTCCCAGTCGACGCATGTGCTCCTCAAACCTCTGTTCTTTCCCTATTCAACTCTCCCATGCATTCATGCGCCATCGGAGCCCCGGGAAATTGCTCCTTGACCTTCATTGGTATCCCAAGGACATTTTCCTCCCTTTGGTTTGGCTTCGCTAGACCCCAAGATCCCTTCCCCTTTTTCGGCCGCTCTTGCTTGGGTGGTTGGACTCACCGACGTCTCCAGGGTCTGCTCAAGCTCAGATAATCGTTGTTCTCACTTTGGTTTATCTTTGCAGAGGTTTTGGCACCTTCAATTGGGTAAGTTGTTGTCACTTATTCTTTTCCCCCTTTTGAGATTTTCCGTGCTGCTCTCGACAAATTGATTGAATCTTTTCCTTCACCGACTCGTGTGTGGTTTATCTTCGACCGTGGCATCTTGATGAAGAAGTTCGTGAGTTTTTCTTCATTTTGGGATCTGACTTCCCCTCTGGCCTCGAGGTTAGTGGTTGCTTAGCAACCATGGTGGGTTAGCTATTGAGAGGAGAAACCCCAATATCATTTCTCTTCCTTGCCCATCATTTCTATCGCACTTTTTTAACGGTCTTTTCATACCCTCTTGAGTGCTTTTTCTCATGATGTGTTCTTGAGCCTTGTTAGCATTGGTCCCAGACCAGTTGGCCACCTACGATTGGTCCAACTCAACCTGGTTGACCCGATGACTGGATCTTTTTGATGACATCGAAATTTGGTGATTTATTACTGGTTAGAATTTATAAAATCAACAATTGATTCCCTGGATGTCCAAAAATTTTAAATAAATAGTCGTTGGATTCAGAAAAAGATTTCCTATCTACTGGTATTAGTTTTGTAACCTAAATACAATATTAAAAATGTATATTTTCTTAGATATAATTTAAATGAATAATATCTTACAAAATTCATAACAAATTATCTATAAGTCAGAAAAAATATAATAAAATATATTTTGGAATCCTAATAACCTAATCTATAATGTGGAATAATTTTCATAACCTAATTCATATCATGATAAAAAGGTGGATTTTAGGCTTTGGATGATGTGTATGAAATGGACATAAAATCTGTATATGTGTTTCATAGGCCCTTTGGTGACCTAGATTTGGATCTAGAAGTACTTTAGACTTTGGACTCTAAAGTTGAGGTATGTTTGCATCCGTGATTATTCTTTTAAGAAATCACATATATTCTTCTTTCTCTTGGTCCTATGGACAATAGCCTATACATATTTCTCTTATCTTTTGATATCATGGTTCTTGTGAACTATCTTTTCTTGTTACTGATCATGTGATCATGGATATTCTCTTGGACTCTTTTTCTTATGCATTGGTGCAAGTTGAACTTATTTGATTATATGTGCCCACTTTGAGGTGGATGTTTATTTGTTGACATGTGATGTCTTTTTCCCACTTATGAGGTGGATGTATATGTTGGTCACTTATGTGGTGACTAGTTTGTATAATTTGACTATACTTTCTACTTTCCTCTACATTAAACATGTTATGTGATTCAGTAGCGCTAGCGTAGAGAAGTGATTTCACTTCTTTAAAGGATTTGTCTCTTACAAGAAAAGGAGAGGATGAAAGTGGGGTAAGGTGTTCATACAAAACAAGAGAATGATCTATTACATAAGTACAACTTAGGAAAGTTGTGGTAAGAATTTGTAAGAAACAATGTGGAAGAAAACTACCCAAACATGGGTAGAGCATGAATGTTGTACTTGTTGGCAACATTCCTATTACCAGATACAAGCTATTGTGCCTCACTTTTCCTTTTATACTACTTGGAAGATGTAACTGCAACAGGTCAGTTAAATTGGGATAACTTAGTCCACAGTCACATCTTCAAGAGGATGAAAGAATTAAGTGAAAATCTCAAAGGAAGAAAAGAGAGGAACTAGTAGAAACACATTCTATACCACAAGATGTGTTATGTGCTTATGTGTAAGTAACTATTTTCATCTTTTTTATTTCATTGAACCATTCTATATGAAGATTTGAATTCTAAATTCTACTTTTCATGTCCACATAGGTATGGGCTTATGAGATTATAGGGAAATCAAAGCCAACATTCAATGAAGCAAACCTGAGGATAAAGAAATGGGTTGCTCTTGTTAAGAATGTCAAGGATCTCAGCAATTTCGAGACTCAAAATATAAAATTGAATGTCATCGAAGAGAATGACTCTATAAATCGATATAAGACCTATATGATACACATATGATACATTATTGGCATTGTGATGATTAATGAGAACAATTTTTGACAAACTTGAAGAAGGATAGCATGGATAACTGGAAAGTTGTAAAGAGAGTCATAGAATTACCCTTTTGTCTTGCAGTAAATTGTGAAGAATAAGGCTGTGACTACTAGGGTAGTTAAAACAGTTGGCATGAGCATGATAGTATTAGATAGCTTGGAGAAGAGAGTCCATATTCTTGAGGATGAACTGAGACTACAGAAGGAGAGGTCTGCAATCAAATAGCAGTAGAATCTTTTTCTTCTTTAAGAGAAGAAAGTAAGAGGTTGAGGGAAAGATTGTCAGAATTTGAAGAGGAAAAAAGAAGGTTTAGGAAGGAAAATGAAGTTTAGAGGCATATAGAAGATGAAAATACATCGACTCCCAAATTTAGTGAGAATGATAGGTGTGATTTAGTAGATGTAAATGAAGTTAGAAATAGGATAGAGGAGTTGAGAAAGAAGTTGGTAGATACTACCAACATAAGACAAATGGAGATTGCATTTTGAAGAGGTTGGAGATGAAATGTGGTGGTTCAATAACTAAATCTACAAGCAATAATGAAGACAAGGAAGAAACACTCAAATTTAGCAAACTTCATCTAAAGAGGAAAGTGGTTGAGAAAGTAAATAAGTAAGATTCAACTACAATGCAAGAAGATGACAAAGTCAAAGAAGGAGATACTTAGCCTTCAAAAATTGTCCCAGAACATGCTCAACCTGGAGGAGAAGTTTCAGAAGAAAAAGATAAAGATGAGACACAAAACATAATGATGGATGTAGACATTGAAGCTGAACTGAAATAATTTGAGACAATTGATATAGAAAAAGAAGCTAAAATACCTTCTGATGAAGTCGAGAAGAAAATGCCTAAAGTGTTGAGAAACAAAAATAAGAACATGAAGATAGATATAGGAAGCATATAAGAAAATATCAAAATTAGAAGGCATGCACAGGTCAGGGTAAAACATAGAAGAAACTATTTGATTTTTTATGTATCTGAAGATAACTAACTAACATAAGTTACACTTCAAAAATATCAAAAGAGTCAGCATTCATAGGTTTAGAGCACTTCAAGACAAAAGAAATAAAAGAGAATGTAGAGGAATTCATTCAAAAGATAGACATAGTGTAAGGAGTTACTTTTTTGTACTCATAGACTAAAAATTGGTTACATAGTATACATTATTATTACTTTTTAAATGTGCACCAATAACTTAGACATCAACTACAATAGTTACTTGTTAAAGACAATAAAAATATTCAGTATGGATTAGTTGCTCAATTTATAAATTCTATGTCACATTTTTAGTATGAAACTTTTGCAAAAATAAACAATGTGCAGATCTAGGAGAGAAGGGAGTTTTGGAGAATATACACGGTGCACATGAAAGGATCTATCAACACTATTGTTTAAAGATATAGTGATGTAATCACTTGTAGGAATCGAATTCGTAAGTATTTATCACTATATTATGGATTGATAGCTGAAGAGTTTGGATTTTCAGGTTATGGATTGCTTTGTGAAAATATTGAAAGAAACAACAATCAAAAATAGGAAGAAGACATTGTCATGGCATTGTTTGAGCACTTATGTGCCAGTAAGAGAAACCACTATCACACTATATCAAGGAAACTTACCACAATACAATAAAGGTTACAACTATGTAATTTGGAATATTGCTTTTACAGTAAAAGCTAGGCATGATGGTGACATAACACTAAAAGAGATCGATATGCTATCACATGTATTCAATGTACCCGACCCCAGATTTATGACAATGGATTCAGTGTTTACGATACTTAACAATGACAATCACTAGCACTTCCTTGAAGCAAGTTTTAGAGATGGGGTGCATAGGTCTTACAATTTAATGTCAAGAAAATCCAATTCTAAAAAAGAAGTCATTAGATGGGTAAGAAAAGGCAAACATTGTTAATGCACTTTTGAATGAAAATGGTGTTGGTTACATCATACTTAACACTGTTTGGTTTTGCTTGCAGACGGGCTTCATTCATGAGTTCTTCAAGGGAATGCCAGAGCGTACAAGTCAAATGTCTCAATGGACAATTGGGTACCCCGAATGCCCTCAGCAAGAATACGATGGTGTGGAGTATAAGTTATGAAGTATCTTGAATGTTTGATGAATGGAAATGAAATGAACTTCACAAGTAAAGACATCCTTGCAATTAGGGTAGATATCTTACAAGGAATGATGAAGAGGGAAAGACTGCAATCAATTAGAGAACTTGCTCAAGATCAAGAAGAGTCAAAAGAAGGAATAGGTGATAAGTAGGATGAAGAAAAGTCTAAGGATAACATGCCAAGTGTCAATACATGGCTTGTGTCAGATTAAGTACATCCTTTCCAAAAGAATGTAGTAAAACAATGTGATTTTGAAATTATGCTTGAGAAAATGTGTATGTAAACTCAGAAAATATAGTTCGAGTATGGATTATGTTTTGGTTTGAACAAAAATTACAGTTGGATTCAGGAGAGAATAGGAGTTGTATGAGTTTATCTTTATGCATATATTATGGTTCTGATTACAATAAATTCTCTAGATTTGATGCTTTTTATATGATGTTTGAACATGTTACTTTGATGCTCTTTGCATGGTTTTGTAACTTTAGCTAGTTGGTGTCCATATGCATGAGAATTCATGTGTATGACATGTTGTATCACAAGTCATATAAAATCTAAAAGATAATGATTGTGATCAGTTGTGAGGTGCTCTTCCATCTATGAAGTAACTCTCTAAACTAAAGAGTACATGTGAAACATAAAGTAACTATGTGAACTAAAAAGTAACTATGAGAACTAGTAGAGTGACTATCTAAACTGAAAAATAATTTTGTGTATTAAAAAATAATGATTGAACATGTAAAGTAACTCTTGGTTGAAAAAGTAAAAAAAAGGTTCTGAAATATTTTTTTTTGGTCCCGTGGTTCTATAATATTAATACAAAGGAATTCTTAATAAGAATTCAACTATCTAAACATAAGGTTACACATGTGTTTTGTTATTGCGGCTAAAATAACAAAGTATGATCATTCCAGATGTACATTAACTATATGAACTGAAAAGTAACTTTGTCAACCGAAAAATAATAGCATGAGGTTACAAGTAACTATATCAACCTGAAAGTAACAGTGTGAACGAAAAAGTAATTCTTGGATATAGAAAGTAACATTGGGTCCACAAGAGTAACATAGGGTTCTGCAATGTAGCAGAAAGGGGTGCTTTCCCTTTTCAGAACAGTTGTGTTCAATGATGACTTTCATTATGATTAACATGTTGATAAGGTTCAACAAATTCTTAAGACTATTATTGAATAATAAAGTGTTATTATTCTTTTTATAAAGTAACACTTTGAACTAAAATGTAAATATGACAACTGAAAAGTAACACTTTTGAACACAAAAGTAACTATGTGATATAAAACGTAACCCATTGAACTGGAAAGTAACTCAACAAACTGAAAGGTAATTGTGTAAAGTACAATGTAACTATCAGATGTATTTGTTAAGTTTGGGTCAACAAAAGTAACAAATGGTTCCAGAAAGTAACAACAAGGGATGCTTGATAAAAATGAAATTATATCAACATAACATCAAACAACTTTTGTGTTGCAACTATGAAATAACAAAGTGTCATCTTTCTAATTATAAAGTAAATTAGTGAACATAAAAATAACTATATTTGCTGAAAAGTAACATGAACAACATAAGTGTAACATGTTGAACCAAAATATAAACAATTGACATTAAGAGTAACTATATGATACAAAAAGTATCATTGTGATATAAAAGTAACTTTGTAATTGAATTGTAAGAGAATGAGCATGATCTTAATTCAGGATTCGATTGTAGCAAGAATGATTTTTCAAATCTAATACGGAATAATGGAAAGAAGAGAAATTAAATCACTGAACATTTATGTAACAGAAAATGGATGTATATATCACATGCCAAATGAACCTTCAAGAAATTTAACATAGATTTGAATTCAATACAAAAGTAGCTACATGTAAAAGAGTAACAATAAAACTGAAGTGCAATTTATTGTGAATAACAATTATCGCAAAGTACATCTGAACCATTACATTTACATCAAATTTTAACATGACTCACGCACGAAACAATTGGATAACATTAAACTAAAACAACACAACAAATCTAGTCCAACAACAACAGTAGCAACAATGTAGATGAGAGATCCGCATTAGGAAGCCAACATCAAAAGAAATAGTAGCATCAACAATATGGTGGAGCATGGAGCATCATTACAGATCAACGAAGGAACTAGCATATCAATCAGCAACACCAGAATCCAGAATCCAGAACAAGCACTAAATACTATCTGCCACAACTTTCAAGAAAGACATGCTCAGTTCCTTCTCATAAACAGAACAAAAAGAAATGTAAGACGACAATTATGCAAATTTACATAATATATGTTTTCTTTATAGGTAACACACACACATATTTATTTGAAGGATAGTTTCTTCTATCATGGTTGACATCGTATTATAAGACATTTTTACACTGTATCCCTTTAGACTGGGAAATTTCAACTTCAAATTTATATTGCACGTCACTCGCTCTAGGTCTATCTTTAGTTTTGTAAATACTATGAATACAGACCTTGACAACATAAGAAGTTGTATTAGAACCAGTTACACCAACATCAGCAATATCTAATTCCAACAACTCCTTTTGTAAAGCAATTAGCTTTTCATGACAAAGATCTATAGTGTTGTTCCTACACACTATGTTTACAACTAAATTACAAGTGGAAACTAGTTGAAGTGTACTCCTAATGGATGAATGCATATCATATACTTTGCCAAAAATCAAAGGGTGATTTTTGTATCCTTTGCTCCACCTCATTATAATATGTGGCTCAAGAAGAGTACAAAAATCATGACTCTTTAAATAAGCAAGAATGTGTCTATATGGAATTGCTTTGAATTCTAACATGAAACAGTTATACAATCACATATTAGTAGATGAATCTTTCTTCAAAATGTGAGGACAACTAGAACCACCAACATGATAGACCTCAAAGACACCTTCATTAGAAGTTTTCTTCACGTTATAAACCATACTTTGATGAACTTGTGAATGAAAGATCTTAAAAATAGACTTGGTGTGTATATACCTCTCATTTGCTCCTCCAAAGGCCACAATGAAGCCAAAGGTAGATTGTTGTACTCGTCATCAAAATCTTTGAAATTTTCTATGTCCCACACATGAGAATAAGCAATCTACAAACTATAAATAAGTTCAAAGAAAGTTTTCCTACTTTTGACATGGATTCTAATGAATGCATTAAGGGTCTCACTTCTTTACGTTGTCATCATGCCAGCAAAGAAGGAATCATGCATAAAACATGGCACCCACTTCCACTGCATAGCATACACATCACAAAACCAACTAATGGACAATAAACCATTCTCTTCAATTGTAGAACTCCATCTCTCTTCCAAATTGTTTGCATCATCTATGTTCCATACAAAACCATTCAAATCACTAAAGATTTGATCCTTGTTAGGAACTCCATCGAGTTTTAAGGGTAGTTTTTGTAAAATATGCTAGTTGTAAAAATGATGCTTGCATGATGGAAAAACAGTAATAATCACAACATTCAATCATGGTTCTTGATCGGTTATGATGGAAACTGGCTCTTTACAAAAATGTGATGAATATTGATTGAAAACCCATACAAATGAATCATACTTCTCATCTGACAATAAGGCTAAAGCAAATAGCACTATTTTGTGATGGTGAACAACACCACCAAACATTTTAAAAACCATTGAATACTTATTGGTACGATAAGTAGTATCTAATACAATGGCATCTCCAAAGAGTGCACAATCATCAATAGCGATGGGATCAAGCCAAACTAAATGTGTCAAGCAACCATTAGAATCTTTTTGATACGTATAAAAGAATTCAGAATCCAAAACCTTGAAGCTTGCAAAATGTTCCAACACCATGCCCACATCATATTTAGATGACTTTTTTCTCTTGCTACTGAGGTATCCATGAGCTTGTCTACTTGTAAATGTCAACTTGTCATAACCTCCAGACTCAGATGATATTAATGCAAGTTGTTTGGAGACATGCATGTTTGCTTGACTCATAGAAGAAAGCATGTTTTTTTGAGTTAGGTCAAGAGATGAATTACACTTCAAGCACTGCAAGTGAGCGTCATCAACAAGATCATGATTGTGTTCATCAACAAATGTAGTAATAAACCATTTAGATGAGGACTTGTCAAGTGTAAATTCGATCATGTGTTTGCACCCACACCTTTTCATAGAATGCTATGTTTCTTGGACAACTTCTCATGTAGATCACCAACTTCATCACAAATAGGGCTCAAAAGACCTTTAGATCTTGTGGAATGACTAAGATGATCTTGCTTACCACAAACCAAATCTTTAGAAAGTAAAATATTGGTACCTCATTCATTGCGATTGTCATCTTTCCTAAAATTAAACCCAACCATAGCAGCATATCTAGTATAAAAGGGTATGTCATCCTCTAAACTTTCGAATTTAAGTCCAATTCTAGGGACACCAGTTGAGGACAAAATATCAATGACAACATATGAAGAAGAATGAACATATCATCCAATAAATCATAGCATTTTTGGCATCAGTATCAAGACTAGAAGTCATAATAGAAACAACCTCAGTAGCAAAACCTGCATAAAAACAATACATAAATAATTGATAAACATACATACAAAAATCCATTTTAGAAAACAAAAAAGGAGTGAATTTTGTTGTAAGAAAATAGTTAGAAAAGACACCCATTTCAGGTACATACTAATCAAACTATGTTTTAATAAAAAAATCATTTCAGACAACAAAAAATAATGAATTCAGTTACTATGTATATGTATTCAAATAGTTAATTCCTACAACTTAATGATAGTTACTAGTCATAATCAGTAGTATTTTAGTGAAATGTACTCTATGTGTATAAACAACTATATACCAAACTGGAAAGTAACACTGTGAGCCAGAAATCAAGTAAGTATTGTTGAGGTGTACTCCCCATATAAGCATGGAGGGAACCAACCACTATACTTAATTCATATGTATATTTGAAGCTACTAATGATGGATGGATAGAAAAGCAATAATGAGTTAATTTTGATTCCAATCACCATGTGCACATGGCCTATATAGTGCACATATGCCATATGCTTGTTTCTTATGCTCACCCCCACCCCAGGAACACACAGAAACTATCACAGTCCCAAACACACAACCAAATAAGTGACCAGCATCGTCATCATCACTTCAAGGAGCATATAAAAGCAACCCACGATGGATAAAGATACAAAGTTATTTTTTATATGATTTGATACTAAGAATTGAAAAATAGACATCAATATCTAAAAAAATTATAATAAGGAAACGTAACAATAGCAACTAGAAAGTAATTATCTGAACTTTAAATTCACAAAGTGAACAACAAAGTCATTATTTAATAAAAAAAGTAATTATGGTTAAAAAAGGTAACTCTATGTTACATTAAGTAACTTAATGAATGAAATGTAACTATTAAAATTAATTGTTTGATTTAGATACCTAACTATGCATTATATTTTATTGATGCTCCGGCAGAGTGAACTAGAAAGTAAGTATTGTTGAGCTATACTCCACATATAAGCATGGAGGGAACCAACCACTATAATTAATTGATATGCATATTTGATGCTGCGACTGATGGCTGGATAGAAAAGAAATCACGAGTTAATTTTGATTCCTCAAAAGGAAACAGGGTAGGAGGGAGAACTCGATCCCCCAATATGTTGACCATCGACGATAGATAGGGAGAAGGTATGTGAGAGGTAGGGGATGTTTCCAACCTGGTTGTTACCTGAGCAGTGTTGTCGTCACTATTTGCAACCAAGGCTGCCTGCTCCTCCTCCTCCCACCATCAACATAAGGTCCACATCGTCAGATGTGCACGAAGTTCTAAGGGGAGAAAGTCGTTGGATGTGGTTGGAATTCCAAAAGGGAGAAAATTGATGTGAGGAATCAGGGATGGAGGTCAGTCTCAACCTGTTTAGGACTATGACAACCTGATGCCACACAAACAAGATAACTCAAAACTAAAGTGCAAAATTAACAAGTAACGTCGACAGGGTAATTTAAAATTGATCTCATGTATTCCATCTCAAGCAGAAACATGTAAATTAGAGTTCACAAACTATGCACATGTATCATATATCCTACCACAAGGGTATATACATCACTGTACAGTGGCCATCCTGCCACAAACTAGTTATAAAAGATAACCTATTCATATACACAATCCATTCATATACAACAATGGCATATTGTCAAAAACCATGTATCGATGTACAACATCTACAAAACACCCCCAAGGACCTGAGAGTACAGGGATGACACATAGGACTCTACTACAAAACACTAACAATATATCCAACCTTCAATAGCTATTGATCTCCTTACTGCTCTTCCTCAACCGCACTATCTCTACCACATCATGCACGACAGCCTGAAAGATATGGAAACCCATGGGGTGAGACCAACGGCCCAGTGAGAGATATAACTCTCTGCCAACAACTATTGTTAATATAGATAGATACATAGCAGGAAAGTAACATTACTATCAGGATGAGTAGATTCAGTTAAATGAATAAGTAAAATTGATAACACAGGTTAAGCAGTTTAATCAGCTTCAATTGATCAATAGAATATCATATAGTTTTAGAAGGAATATGAAAACCATGTATAAAGGATAATAGATAAGTAGTATAAGAAACAAGGCAAAGAGCAACATCCATGTGAATTCTGTTTAACCCTAAGAAGATAAATTACATGTTGTATTGTGTCTTTTACTATGCCCTAAGGAGATAAGGTATACCACTCATACTCCAACTAACCACTGCTAAGTCGAAATCAGTGCCATATAAGATCTAGAAGAGCCAGACTCCTATGATCTCCCACACCCTCAGTCAGTATGAGTCCACAGTAGTCACATATAGAGTCCAACTGCAAAAAAAGCCTAGTCTGCCTTGGTATATAGGCATGAAACTAGTAAATAGTGTATTCAAACCCAATCATCTAATGTACAACCATAGTTGTTATCTATCACATCATATACTGAGATATGACCGCATCCGTTCTCCTTCCAAGGAATGACCACAATCCTCCTCCATAACTTGTAATTATGGATGCAAGGATATACCTTCAACTTGCACCCCTACATATTCAACAATATGTGCTCTGAGTTTCCTTAGGAATCACTCATTTCACCATCCTACAAGTCTAGGCACTGGAATGGATCTATGGCTCAGAGAAATTACATGATTAGGGTTTCACTTGATTAGTAATTGCCAATTGGGTATGTTTTAATGCATCAATCAAGTTACGACGTAAAAACCTGAAACAAATTCTACAAAGATAGGGGTAGATGCAATGCCAAAAGATATAAAATGTATTCAGCATAAAGCTCATGACATCATCACATGATATTGTCTCACTACCTTAAACCAGGCCATCACCATTATCATATCACCGTGGAATAACCATCCCTTATCACATCATCAGAGGATATCACCTCACATTAGGAACGAAGCCATCATTAAGGTTATAAGACCATTCAAATTATCCCTATTCTTTCAGGGAACATCATTAGCTCACCATCCCTCATCTAGACTTATAATGATCATCATGTGTTGCATAAGAGGTACCATAGCAATCACAAGCTATAATGTCCATTCAACCTGCAACATTAGGGTTACACAAGTAGGAGAGAAAATACTCAATGCATACTAATCATTCAAGCAAGATAGGTATTACATCATGTACTCAAGATTAGGGTTAGGGTTCCTCATAGTTAATGAATTAGGATCTCCATAACAACACTTACCATCATACCCTATTGATTACCTCTTCCCAAAGGTTAGGCATCATCACCATAACTAAACAATCATACAAACCAGCAAGATGTAGCGACCAAACCAGGTATAACCACCTCTAACGATCGCAACACCTCATATGAGTAGAGATCACCACATGTAGTGACCATATGAGCTAACATCACCTCTAGCGACCACTAGGCATTGGTTGCCCTAGCGACCATTAGGCATTGGATGCCCTAGCGACCACTAGGGTTATGTATTCCATAGCGACCATGACAACTCATCAAACGTTGCGACCACAACACACCAACGAGGTAGCAACTGCAACTCACCATCACATGTAGTAACCCTCAAACTTATCCAAATGTTGCGACCACAAGGGAGGTGCTCCATGTGTAGAGACAAACACATGCACCAAAGCATAGAGACCACAACACACCTCTTGGATCAAATAGTGATCAACACACGGCCATGTAAATAGGGAAACATCACAACCATGCAAGGTTAAGATAACATAGTGACCAAGGGTAGTTAGGGCTAGGATTATTGCAACCAACCAAAACCCAAACCACAACACCCAACATGGAGCATAGCGACCACTAGGAACCAAAGAAATATGGTGAGCAAAATAGATGTGAAACATCATGAGACCCAAGTGTCACCAAGGTGAAAACCCTCATGGAGATGATGATCATCAAACCCTAAAACAAGAGTCACAAGTTTCAACATGGAAACCAAGATAAGGGGAAGAAAATCAACATTGACTTTATGTAACAATAGTCAAAACTTCCATCTTCCAAATGATAGTCGAACCAAAACTCATGGTGATAAATCCAACGATCAAGATGTTGCATGAAAGCCTTAGAAAATCCACCATCCATAAGGTTTCGGATACAAGATTTAGGGTGTAAGAAAAAGAGATAATCTACAAAAGATTATTACATAATCATAAACCCTAAAACAAGATATCATCACCAAGAAACTTATAACTACATTTTAGAGATAAGATAACATGCATGCAAGATCAAGTGCAACAATAGAAGAGGATAGAGTTATATAACCCGCTTTGACGTGAAGTTCAACTCCAAAAGCCAAGAATCTCCAAGAGAGAAAATAAATGCCAAGCTTGGATCAACTCTAATGCCAAGCAAGATCGCCTCAAGAGAAGAACAGAAAACCAAGGTCCAAGAAAGCTCAAAGGATAAAGAGCACAAGCCCTAGGCCGAAAAGAAAGAGAAAGAGAATATATTCATCTCACTCAAGTGCTACCATGGGAGAACCATAGATTCAACCTCTATTGGAGAGAAGTTCCTAAATAAGGCTACCAGGAAGAACCATAGTCTCCGCTAAGAGAAGAAAGAGAGGGCAGGGTTTCAAGAAAATTGAGATCAAGAAGGTTAGACCGTTTACCAAGAACAAGCATCACCAATGGATAAACAAAGAGAGATGATTCAACCATAGATCACCACATGCAAGGAGAAAATGATCACCTTCTTAAAGCTCAAGCACCTCCACTTGCACCACCAAGAACAAGGGTCGACTCCAAGCAAGAAGAGAGAAAGAAGAGATAGCTAAAGGGGTTACTTGCATGAAAAAGAAGGGTATAAATACCTAAGAGTAGGAGAGAGGTGAGGGGATATGAGGTGTTATGATACTAGAGCCACTAGTGACACTTATCCCTAAAAAACCTCAGCCATACAAGAACCCAAGATATGCATGCAAGAAAGGGTGATAAGACCAAAGCTTGGTAGCGACCAACTAGTCCACTACCCCTCAATCGAAACAAAATCAAAATGGTAGCAGACATGGTTCAAGATCAAATGGTCACTACAAAAAAAGCATGTGACCACAACGTATTTGGTTGCAACACTCCAAGGGTCACAAAACATATCGGGTGCCACACAAAAAGGATCAACAACACGATCGACACCACCATCAACTCATGCAAACCCTAGCATCAACACATGATGCCACCTCATCAACCAAGGTCTAACAAGGCACCCCTATGCATAATTCTCTCTCATGATACTAAGGAACAAGAGGCACAACCAACATGTGAAAAATTGCAAGATAGACCCTCCACATGGGTAAATTGCCACTTGGTTCAAAACAAGCGCACATATAGCATAACTAGCTCAAACATCATGCAAATAGGACCAAACTGAAAAAATAAACATGTCACATGTTATTAAGGCACTTCACATGATTAACTTAAAGTTTAAGCATCTTATTAAGAAAAGTAAGCAATATCAAGCACTAAGCTAGGTCAAGGGTCTTACGAGGATGACGGTGGAATCAAAGGAAGCAGGAGTTGGGACACAACCTTTTCAATATTTACAAACTTTCCACCACATTTTTCAGAAATAGGTAGCATTGATGCAATACCTGTATGAGTCTTAAATGAGAAACCATATTATATAAATACATTTACATATGTGTGTATGTGTTTATATAATATATAAGGAAGTATGTGATGAGTAGTACATATAAGTTATGTGTAATGGCCATTAAAATGACATATGTGGTATATGTTAATTAAATTCAATCAGGATTGAATTAGTGTTATTTCGATTAGATGTGTTAAAAAATCATAATCATATCTCATATATATTATGACATATATCAATATATCATCCAATGGGTTCTCCAATTTCTACAACTTACCATTGATTAGAATATATACATCTTTGTTCACTAGATGATCGAGTAATGTCACATTGTGGTGAAATTGACACACACATTATCTAAGGATTTACATCATATACATAGGGTTAGATTGTTCTTTAGAGTTCTGCAACCATCATAAATGAAGATGGGCTCATATTAAATACATGTACTCAGGTACACAATTATTTTAACCATATATATAACATATATATAACATAAAACATGTCACATGTTATTAAGGCAATTCACATGATTAATTAAAGTTTAAGAATCTTATTAAGTAAAGAAAGCAAGATCAAGCACTAACCTAGGTCAGGGATCTTACAACCATAAACCCCTAACAAGAATTTTGCCCCTAAAATCCAACGTGAAAAGAGACGAGTACTTTCTACGCATATCATCCTCTAACTCCCACGTGGCTTCCTCCATACCACAATGATGCCACAAAACCTTACCCAACATTATATACTTCTTCTTTAGCTTCTTCACCCTTCTATTCAAGATCAACACATGACCTTCCACATACGACACATCCTCATCCAGTTCAACCTCCAGAAACTGCAACACTAGCTCTGTGTCTGGGTGACACACGAACATGGAACACTGGATGCAACCTGTGCAACTTAGGCGGCAACTCCAACTTATAAGACTCCTTCCCAACACGTGCCACCACAGGTTAAGGTCCCATATACCTAGGAGCCAACTTACCCTTCCTGCCAAACCTCAAAATGCCTTTCTAAGGAGAGACCTTGAGATACACTCTATCCCCCACTTGGAACTCTAAAGGCCTATGAAGATAATCAACATAAGACTTCTGCATGTCCTGGGATACCTTTAGTTCCTATTGAATCACTTTAATATTCTCTATAGTCTATTCACAAGATTAGGCCCTAAAAGTTGATACTCACTCATATCATGCCAACATAAGAAAGATCTACAATGTCTCCCATACAAAGCCTCATATGGTGCCATGTCAATACTCCTCTCATAGGTATTGTTATAAGCAAACTATGTCAAATTGAGATGTACATACCAGCTGCCCAAAAATTGTAGGAAACATGCTCTCAATAGATCCTCCAAAGTGTGGATAATCCTTTCACACTAGCCATTTGTCTGTAGGTGAAATGCCATGCTAAACCTCAATTGCGTTCCCATTGTTGTGTGCAGACGTTCCCAGAAATGACTTGTAAATTGAGGACCTCTATGAGATACAATGGTAGCTGGGACACCATGTAGACCTACTATCTCATCAACATATATATGAGAAAGCTTCTCTACTATATACATTGTCTTCATATGAAGGAAGTGCACTGACTTGGTCAACATGTCAACAATCACCCAAATGGAATCATGATTTTTTTTATTTAGAGAGACCAATCACAAAGCCCATCGCAATATGATCCCATTTCCACTATGGTATAGGCAATAGTTGCAATGTCCCTGTGGGTTTCTGATGCTCAGTTTTAACTTACTAACACACTAGCACTTTGCCATGAACTTAGCTATGTCATGCTTCAAGCCAGGATACCAATATAGATCTTTTAGATTGTGGTACATCTTGGTGCCGCCCATATGAATAGAGTACATCGAAGAGTGATTCTCTTCAAGAACCAGCTTCCTTAGGTCATCAATATCAGGAACCACTACTCTACCATGGTAACATATTGTCCCATCCTTGGACTCATGAAAACCATCATGCTTCTCACTACCAAACTTTGATTGGATCTATTGTATCATAGTATCAACACATTTTGTGTCTCAAAATGGCTGCCTCAATGTTGACTTCACCTATAACTACACTAATAAGCATGCTAACAGAGATACCTCCAACTTCACATTCATCTGAAGAAGAGACACCAATATGTCTCTCTTATGGCACACCAAGGAACACAATTACACCTTATCAACAGATGATGACAAAGAAGACTTCCTCCTCAAAGCATCAACCAACATGTTCACCTTCCCTGGATGGTAATCTATGGCGTAATCATAGTCCTTGATTAACTCTATCTAGTTTCACTGTCGGATGTTCAACTCCTGCTTTGAAAAGATGTACTGAAGATTCTTGTGGTTGGTGAAGATCTGACACTTCTCGTCATAAAGGTAGTGTCTCCAAATCTTCAAAGAATGGACCATAATAGAAAGCTCCATATCATGTGTCGGGTAGCTGTCCTCATTTTTCTTAAGTTGTCACGAAGCAAAAGAAATCATGTTCTTGTCTTGCATCAACACTCAACCCAAACCATTCTTTAATGCATCACATAAGATGATATATCCTTTCCCTTTCTTAGGCATAATTAACATTGGTGCACTGGTCATCTTCTCCTTAAAAATTTGGAAAGAATGTTGACACTTGCGTCCCATACAAAAGGTATACCTTTCCTTGTGAGCTTCGTTAGGGGTAATGCTATAGCACTGAAGTTCTTGATGAACCTATTGTAATAACCTATCAAACCTAGAAAAATGTGCACCTCTATCGGTGTCTTTGGATTCTCCCATTCTAACACATAATGAACCTTCTAGGATCCGCACACACACTGTTAGCAGATATCACGTGCCCAAGGAAAGACATCTCCTTCAGCCAAAACTCATACTTGCCTAATTTAGTGTATAACTTGTGTTGTCTCAACAAAGTCAACACCTATCGTAGGTTCTACTCATGTTGCTGGTTGTCTTTTGAGTATATCAGGATGTCATCGATGAACACCACCACAAATTGGTCAAGATAAGGTCTAAAAACCCTATTCATTAGGTCTATGAACGCTACAGGTGCATTGGTTAGCCCAAATGACATAACCACAAACTCGTAATGAACATAAAGAGTCTTGAAAGATGACTTGGGTATGTCATCCACCTTGATCTACAACTGATGGTATCTTGACCTTAGATCTATCTTTGAGAACATTGTGGCACCTCTCAACTGATCAAATAGATCATCTATCCACGACAAAGGGTACTTGTTCTTAATCTTCACCTTATTCAACTATCGATAATCGATGCACAACCTCATATAACTGACTCTATTCTTAAGAAACAACATAAGAGCACCCCAAGGGGAAGTGCTCGGCATGATAAAGACCTACTCTAGTAGTTACTCCAACTGATTCTTCAACTCCTACATCTCAGTTGGTGCCATCCTGTATGGCGACTGTACTATCGACTGTGTACTAGGAACCAGTTTGATCTCAAAATCAATCTCTCGAGGTGGGGGAACACCAGGATACTCAGTAGGAAATACATCCTCAAACTCACGTATCACTGGCGCTTCCTGGATACTAGAACTCCTCACCTTGGTATCCACCACATGCACCAAGAAAGCCTCACACCCCTACCTCATCAGCCTCTCCATTGTCATCGCTAACACCAAGCACATCAGAAGAATATTCCTATCTCCTTGGAAGACCCACAAAACATAACCATCAAAGAAGGTCACCATCTTGGAACTACAATCCAAAACCACCTGGTACTTGTATAAAGTATACATCCCAAGGATCACATTAAATTCGTTCATGTCAAGCAGTATAAGGCACACTTGAATGTTGAGTCCTATGAAAGAAAGAATACAGGATGGACACACCTCCCGCAACTCGACATAACCAACAAGAGGGGTTTCTAGAAGGAGACTATCAGATCTATGAATAACATGCAAAGAACAACTAGTTTTCACTTCTCTAGTGACAAAAGAGTATGTCACACCTAGGTCAACCAAAATAGATATAACACAGGAAGAGGACAAATCAGAATGAAATAACTCCATTTGCCTATCATGACCCATGGATTGAGCACTCCCTTTGGCTAACTCATGGCATAGAATCAAGTCATTGCATGTTGTCGTCCATGTCCTCTACTTGCCTGTCTAGAAGAACCAGCCTATGATGCCTGACTACATCCTCTCCCTCCACCACTGCTAAACTTTCGTTGTTGCGACCCTTGCTGACTCTATCTCGGTTGTTGTGTCACATGCTCATCCTTCAATGGAAAAAAACCTCAGATGTCCCTATTGTCCACACATATAACATGTCCTTGTGTCAAATTGCGGCCCAGACAACCATGTCACTGATATTAACGTTGCACTGTGAGCTCCCGTCGGTGGAAAGCTATTGCCTCTGCCCTTGCTCGACGACCACTGAGACTGAAACACTAAACCTAGGTTTCTTGAAGCCTCCAGAAGACTGTCCCTGATACTATGTCAGTCTTTTCTTTGTGTTAGCTTCACACTTCTCTATCATCGAACACTCTATTTATCTCATAGACTCCACAAACATCGCAAACCGCTCTTAGTTCTCTAAAGCAAATATTGTCATTGTCAACTCTGTGTCCATCCCCTTCTTAAATTGTCATATTCTCTCCTTATCAGTCACAACCATGTGAGGACAAAACCTCAACAACTCCATAAACTTAGCTTCATACTCATTGATCGTCATAGATCCCTATCAGATCTTCTCTAACTATGACATCTTCTCATCTAGGTATGTCTCTGGGAAGTATCGACTCACAAACTCTCACTAAAAATCCTCCCAATTGATGGCAACCCCAAGCCTCTTCTATTCCTCAATGGCCCACCAATGGCCAGCAGTTCCCTTCAACATGTACACCAAATGCTTTACCTTATCCACTTCAAGGATATTGAGGATCTTAAAGGTCTTCCCCAGCTCGATCACCCAGATATCTACATTTGTCGGGTCCTCCATACCAGCGTACTCTATCGCTCCCACACGCCTTAATCTCTCAAAGGTCTTTCTAAAATCTTGGGATTCTGTGTGGGGGATGACTATCCTTGCTTGGGGTACAAGCATCCTATCCACCATATGCGTAATCGTGGCCATAAACTGTCAAAAAATGGACTAAAAAATGGGACTAGCCAGAGTTGTTGGGTCAAACTGAGGCATCTCAGGCACTCCATCTACTCTGTCCTGCCTCCTTGCACCACCTCTGGGTGCATCAACACTACTCTCAACATGTTCTTTGTGTTCTCCATACATATCTTCTTCTTCTACATAAGAAAAAGATGCAATCAGATATACTGGATACACAAGAACAGACTCAGTAAAACTATAACTCTGATACCAACCATATTGTGACAACCCGATGCCACACGAACGAGATAATTCAAAATTAAAGTGCAAAATTAACAACTAACATCCACATTATCACAAACATGGTAAATTAAAACCAATCTCATATAATCCATCTCAAGCAGAAAAATGTACATCAGAGTTAACAAACTGTTCCACATGTATCATATATCGTATCACAAGGGTGTATACATCACTGTAAAGTGGCCATCCTTCCACAAACGGTTACAAAAGATAACCTATTCATATATACTAGCCATACATATACAACCATGGCATACTGTCAAAAACCACGTATCAATGTAAAACATTTACAAAACACCCCAAGGACATGAGAGTACATAGATGACACATAGGAATCTACTACAAAACACTACCAGCATATCAAACCTTCAACAACTACTGATCTCCTTGCTACTCTTCTTCAACTGCACGATCTCAACAACACCATACACGACCGCCTAAAAGATGTTGAAACCCATGGGTTGAGACCAACGTCCCAACAAGTGATATAACTCTTTGCCAACAACTATTGTTAACGCATATAAATACATAGTAGGAAAGTAACATTATTATTAGGATGAGTAGATTCAGTTAAATGAATAAGTAAAACTAATAACACATATTAAGTAGTTTAAGAAACTTCAATTGATTAGTAGAACATCATATACTTTTAGAAGGAATATGAAGAACATGTATGAAGGATAACAACTAAGCAATATAAGAAACAAGGAAAAGGGCAACATCCATGTGAATCGTGTTTAACCCTAAGTAGATATAATGCACGAATGTATTATGTCTTCTATTATGCCCTATGGAGATGAGGTATACCACTCATACTCCAATTGACCATTGCTAAGTTGAAATCTATGTCATACAAGATCTAGGAGAGCTAGACTCCTATAATTTCCCACACCCTTAGCCAGATCGAGCCGCCATAGTGACATATAGACTCCAACTACAAAAAAGCCTAGTCCGCCTTGGTATATAGGCACGACACTAGTAAATAGGGTATTCAAACCCAATCATCTGAGGTACAACCATAGTTGTCCTCTATCACATCATATATTGAGATACGACCATAGTCATTCTCCTAATAAGGCATGAACGTAGTCATCCTCCATAACTTGTAATAGTGGATACAAGAATATACCCTCAACTTGCACACCATCATATTCAACAATATGCACTCCAAGTTTGCCTTAGGAATTACTCATTTCACCATCCAGTAAGTCCTTACACTGGAATGGATCTATGGCTCATGACAACTACATGATTAGGTTTCACTTAATTAATTATCGTCAATTGGGTATCTTTTAACGCATCAATCAAGTTACAACATACATACCTTAAACAGATTCTACAAAGATAGGGGTTTTTTACAACGTTAGAAGATATAAAATGCATTAAGCATAAAGTTCATCACATCATCACATGATATTGTCTCACTACCTTACACCATGCCATCACCATTATCATATCACAACAGGATAACCATCCCTTATTACATCATTAAAGGATATCACCTCACATTAGGAACACAACCTTCTTTAAGGTCATCAAACCATTCACACTATCACTCTCCCTGTTCTTACAGGGAACATCATTAGTTCATCATGCCTCATCAAGGCTTATAATCATCATTGATTAAGAGATACCATAGAAAGCACAAGCTATGATGTTCATTCAACCTGCAACATCAGGGTTACACAAGTAGGAGAGCGAAAATACTCAATACATACTAATCATTCAAGCAAGATAGACATTACATCATGTACTCAAGATTAGGGTTAGGGTTTCTCATAGTTAACCGATTAGGATCTCCATAACAACACTTAGCATCATACCCTATCGATTACCTCTTCCCACATTCTTAGAATACAATAGGTTAAGCATCATCACCATAACCAAACGATTATACAAACCAACAATATGTAGCGACCAAACTAGGTATAACCACCTCCAGTGACTGCAAAACCTCATCATGTGTAGCGACCACCACATGTAGCGACCATATGAGCTAACATCACCTCTAGCAACCAATAGGCACTGGTTTCCCTAGAGACCACTAGGGTTAGGTCATCCATAGAGACCATCACAACTCATCAAATGTTGTGGCTGCAACACACTAACCAAGTAGTGACCGCAACTCACCATCACATGTAGCGACCCTCAAACTTATCCAAATGTAGCAACCACAAGATAGGTGCTCCATGTGTAGCGATCAACACATGCACCAAAGCATAGCGACCATAACACACCTCTTGGATCAAACAATGATCAACATAACGACATGCAAATAGGGAAACATCATGACCTTGCAAGGTCAAGATAAAGTAGCGACCAAGGGTAGTTAGGGCTAGGATTATTGTGAACAACCAAAACCCAAACCACAATGCCCAACATGGAGCATAGCGACCACTAGGAACCAAAGCAACATGGCAACTGAAACATATGTGAAGCATCAAGAAACCCAAGTGTCACCAAGGTGAAAAGCCTCAAAGAGATGATCGTCATCAAACCCTAAAACAAGTGTCACAAGGTTCAACATGGAAACCAAGATAAGGGGAAGAAAACCAACATCAATTGCATGTAACAATATTCAAAACCTCTACCTTCCATATGATAACTGAACTAAAACTCATGGTGATAAAACCAATGATGAAGATGTTGCATGCAAGCCTTAGCAAATCCATCATCCATAAGGTTTCAATTATAGAATTTAGGGTCTAAGAGAAAGAGCTAATCTACACAATATTACTACATAATCATAAACCCTAAAAAAAGATATCATCATCAAGCAACTTATAATCACGTTTTAGTATGCAAGGGGAAAACGTCCACCTTCTTCAAGCTCAAGCACCTCCACTTGCACCACCAAGAACAAGCGTCGACTCAAAGAAAGAAGAGAGAGTTCAAGGGGTTACTTGCATGAAAAAGAAGGGGTATAAATACCCAAGAGTAGGAGAGAGGTGAGGGGATATGAGGTGTCAAGATACTAGAGACACTAGTGACACTTGTCCCTAAAAAACATCATCCATGCAAGCATTCAAGATATGCATGCAAGAAAGGGTGATAAGACCAAATCTTGGTAGCAACTGCCTTGTCCACTACCCTTCGACCGAAGAAAAACCACCATGGTAGTGACCATGGTTCAAGATCAAATGGTCACTAAAAACAAAGCACATGACCACAACATCTTTGGTCGCAACACTCCAAGGGTCACAAAACATATCCGACGCTACACAAAAAGGATCAACAACATGGTCGATACCACCATCAACTCATGCAAACCCTAGCATCAACACATGATGCCACCTCATCAACCAAGGTCCAACAAGGCACCCATATGCATCATTCTCTGTCTCATGATACTAAAGCACAAGATGCACAACCAACATGTGACAAATTGCAAGATAGACCCTCAACATGGGCAAATTGCAAATTGGTCCAGAATAAGCACACATATAGCATAACTAGCTCAAACATCATGCAAACATGACCAAACTGAAAACATAAACATGTCACATGTTATTAAAGCATTTCACATGATTAGATTAAAGTTTAAGAATCTTATTAAGAAAATCAAGCAAGATAAAGCACTAAGCTAGGCCAAGGGTCTTATAAGGATGACAATGGAATCAAACAAAGCAGGAGCCGAGATACAACCTTTTCAATATTTACAAAATTACCACTACATTTTTCAAAGATGGGTAGCGTTGATGCAATACATGTACGAGTATTAAATGAACAAAAATATTATATAAATACATTTATATATGTGTGTATGTATTTGTATAATATATAAGGAAGTGTGTGATGAGTCGTACATATAAGTTATGTGTAATGGCCATTAAAATGACATGTGTGGTATATGTTAATTAAATCCAATTAGGATTGAATCATAATTATTTAGATTAGATATGTTAAACAATCATGATCATTTCTCGTATATATTATGAAATATATCAATATATCATCCAATGGGTTATTCAATGTCTACTACTTACCATTGATTAGAATATATACATCTTTGTTCACTAGATGATCGAGGAATGTCACATTGTGGTGAAATTGACACACACATTATCTAAGGATTTACATCATATAGATAGGGTTAGATTGTTCTTCAGCGTTCCACAACCATCATAAATGAAAATGGACACACATTAAATACATGTACTCATGTACACAATTATTTTAGCCATATATATAACATATATATAAAATACATATATTGCTCTAACATCCTTACTGCGTGTTTCAATCCATTTTGCATGTCATGAGACAATCTCCTCTTTTAAGGCCATTTTCATCCAATTATGTATACCAAATTATATGAAAAAAAGGTCACATGATTTCATAATACTCGCACTTAACTTAAGACAATTGTATAGAAAACATACAAAAAAGGCCTAGACACCTTACAAACATGTATCTCATGCATTGAGAAATTTCCACTGAGGAAAAAGTGTTTTTGGTACAAAAATTTAAAAAAATAGTTGATAGTAACCACCATAAATTTTAGATGATTCTTTTTCTTCATCTTAAGAATGTGAGTCAAAGTTTTACATATAGGGGAAAATTCAACATATATTTCTAGCTAAAGACCACAATTACATTTTGGACAATGGTCTAAGGGCCAATCCAAAGGGGATATTTGCGAAAAAAATGTGATATAAATCATAATATCTCCTCTCTTCTTGGTGGTTAAAGGTCGTATTCTTCTCTCCCAATGTGAACATTACTCTCCTTCATCCAAAAACAAAGATTTCACTCAACAAAAATGAAGCTTATCCCTATGACTGAGGCAAAAAGGAGGCTATTCCTTCATCACATTACTACAAACATATGTTATACCTTTGTGTTTGCATAAGCAGTAGAAAAGATATAATGCTCGTGAGACTGATTCTCCTACTAATAAAAACTCTAATTAGGTGAGATTAGGACTAGTCAGTCAAGTTGAATAGATTGCAGTCCATTTTGGAGTCCTTCCATGCAAACCTAGAATCCAAGGACATTTTTGGTAAGTTAACCACCCTGAGATGATATACCAGTCACAAGAAAAGTCATGGTTGATTAATATGATGCGAATGTGGTTCTAGAATTTGATGTGAATATGATTCTCAAAGGAAAGTTATTCTTTTTTTTAATAAAGCCAGGAGGTCATTTTATTCACCCCACCCTCCTCGTGTGGGCACTAAACTGCAAAAATTACAGCTCCTGCTTATAATTTCAGGTATGAGATCAACTACAACACAAAAAAACCTTCTAAGCTAACACTCACAAAAATTCAAAGACATCCTCCTCGAAGCCAGACTAACTATTGTTTCATTATCTTTAGGACGACATATGGGATCTGCCTTTTCTCAAACTGTGCCAGGCCTCTAACTTTCAAAGGTAAACCTCCTGCATCAGAGCAAATGAAAGTTGTGGCGAGGTTGCTGCCCCAAGACCCTAGCTCTTTAGGTATATAGTTTAATATCTTACGAACCAAGCTTCCTATGATATCTATCTGTTGCAACTCTACCTTGAGTTCTCTAACAAAAGGGGTTGCTCTCCACAGTTCAGTGGCCTTATTCCAAAGAATATTGTAGACATAGTTGTCATCAACTTCAATAGAGGATATGTTTAAGCATTGGTCATCAGTCATTTTAAGTCCAATGAGGCAAGCATGTATGTATGATAAGGTGAACTCAGAAGCTTTGAGCCAGGCCCGAATAGCTAGGCAAATATCTGTATTGTGGTTGTGAATGATTCCTGCCATCCATCTACGTTTCCTACCATTTTGGGAAGTGTTGCTCCCAATGGTAATATTCATCTTTAGATTATGCACATCATGTGTCCTCCATCTGAGTAAAGAAATCTCTCTCAGTATCATGCACAGTTCCTCCATCATGGCTTCTTTCATGGCATTATAGACGTCTGGGTTGTCAACCAGATTTAAGGCTTTCACTCGCATCATCTTGTTGAGCTTGAAGATAATCTGTTCCCACTCTTTGACTAGTGACTTTCTAGATTCTACATACCTATGTGCACATCGCATCCTCTAGATAGTGCAAGGAATGAAGGTTGCTAGTCTCCCTACTATCCAAACATCAATAGATTTCAAATTGCCTTGATGACAAAGATGTAATAGGGACTGTATGTCTATTGGTGCCATCAGCTCTGTGAAGTCAGAAAACTTAAGACAAAAGAAGGTGGCCAACTGTCCATGGAAGAGGAGGTGGGAGGTGTCTTCAATAAGAGGATGATCACATCAATTACATTTGGATACTAGGGGTATCTGGCATCTACAGACGTTTTCATCTGTAGGAACTGCCCTTCTGGCGAATTTCCATATGATTGTGTTTTCTTTGGGGGTGTCAATTTCCCAAATTTGACCCAAACTAGGAGGACCCTAGATCCTCATCTCCCTAAGGATCTTTTTGGCTAACTTCAAGGTGAAGTACCCTCACGCATCAAGAGACCAAATTATTTCATCATCAACATCAAGCGCGAATGGGCCAGCCAATTTGATCAAATGAATATCTTGATTATCAATGATTTGATTCAGAGATTCCCAATCCCATCCATGCCCAGAAATCTAGAAGTCGTTGACCAAAAAGGGTTGATTGTGGTCACTAGTATTCAAAGCATACTCAGATTGTCTGTCATTGCATCAAAGTGAATCCCAAAAAGAGATTTGTCCACTGCCCACCACCCATCTGCAATGGGGGTAAACTTTTGGGAACATTTTCCAAACTTTTTTCCAAAATGTAGAAGGTGTAGCACCCAGTCTGAGGTCTCTCGGGTGGAGGCCAAGTCTTCTTGGAGATCTGGTGGCATATTCAGCTCTGCAAAATGAAGCCCAAATCGAGTCCCCCGTGGTGATTTCCCAACAAGCTTTTGTAATGAAAGCATCATTGATCAACTGAATGGGTGTCAGACCGAGACCCCCTTGGTCCAGTGGAGTAGCCACACAGTGCCAACCAATCCAAGTTTTTCTTGAATGATTTGATTTGTCTGCCTATAGGAACCGAGACATTAGCATATCAATTCTCTGAGTGATGTCAGTTGGAATCCCTACAACTGCTGAGGTGTATATAGTAGTAGAGGACAAGACATGGTGAATCAGGAGGCGTCACCCAGCAAAAGATAATAATCTGGATTTCCATCCAGAAATCTTTGCATTGACTTTGTGGATGCGGACTTCATAGTCTACTAACTTTGATCTCCCCACTGCTATCGGTATTCCGAGATAAGTGAAGGAATTGGTGGCTTCTTCCAATCCCAAATTTGAAGCAATCTCATCAGCCTTAATTGGATTTGAGCACCCCCACAACACAAACTGACTTTTATCCGCTAATAGACTACCATGTAGCCTTCTCATAGGATTCAAAGGTTTTTCTAATCACTTTAATTGAGTTTTGATCTGCATTAATGAAGACCATAACTTCATCTGCATATAGAAGAATAGGCGAGGCCTCACCACCACCTCTGGTGTGATAGAAAAAAATGAGGGAGTTTACAGCCAGGTTGGAGATTTTCCTACAAAGTATCTCTTCAAAGATAATAAACAAGAAGGGAGAAATTGCATTCCCTTGATTTATGCCTCTCTTCATGGGAAAGACCTGATGTTACATCCCCTAGGGTGATTGTTGCCCAAGTATGTCTGAAGAATCTCATGCAAAGATCGATCGTGTCTTACAGAAATCCAAATCTGGCTAGTATTCTTTATAGAGCAGACCAATGGACTCTATCAAAAGCCCAAGACATATCGAATTTGATCATGGCTTTAGGCGAGATGACACCTTGATCGATATCATGCATAAGTTCCTTGACCAATCTCACATTGTTGGGATGTCCTTACCCTGCATAAAAGCACCATGGGCTTTTGAGATCAATGATGACATGAAAGTCGCATCTGTGAGCCAGCTAATCCTTGCCTTTTCTTTTCAAATTGACTCCTCCTGGTCCAGGATTTGCTATAATTCCAGATCAACTAAGTGCATATTTAATTCGTTCCTGGGGGTAGGATTATCATCAAGAGCAATTTGAGTAGTAAGAACAATATCCTCAAGGTCTTGCTTGCGTTGACTAATATCCCCAAATTTCTCTATGTTCCATCTCTTTAGGGCTGTTCTAACTCATTTCATCTTATATTAAAAGATATAGGAAGGATGGCCTACTACTTGCTCTACTTGCTCTTCCCAAGCACGATGAATAATGTCCAAGCAATCTTCATGTTGTATCCACACCAACAGGAAGGAGAAATAAGACTGTCTCTTCATAGAAATTGAGTTTCCATGAAGAACCAAAAGGGGACAATGGTCAGAAACTCTATACCTCATCAGGTGTAGTAGGCAACTATTCGACTTCTTCAAAAGCCAGGAATCATTCATCAAAGCTGTATCAATCCTCTCCCAGATCGTAGGAGTAAGATACTATTTGTTCACCCAGGTGAACTGACTACCCTCAAAAGGGGTTTCCTTCAGATTAGCATCAGTTATGAAAGAGTTGAAGTCTAACATATCTTGAAAGGCTATAGGGGATCCCCCTCTTTTCTCATGTAAAGTGTGAATCACATTAAAATCACCCGCAATGAGCTAGTGTGAGTCACAAATGGTTGAGGACATCTGAAGAAGTTCATCCCACAGAAGTCTTCTATCCACATTGTCACAACTGGCATACACCACTATGATGAAGAAGGAAGAGCCATCAATGTTTAGAAATTTGACTAAAACGTGTTGTCTATGTGTTCTGTAGATCTCCAGATTGAGTGATATGTCTACATAAAACCATATTTTGCCTTCATCTACCTGATTATCGGTAACCCAGTCAAGTCTTACTATGTCCAACAACATCTCATCCTGGACAGCGTGAAGGAATGGCTCAAACAAGCATACCACCTTGGGTCTGTGATGCCTATAAAGCCGCCCGAGGACCTTTCTTGTGGCATTGTTAGTTGCACCCCTTATGTTCTAAAATATGGATGACTGATCCATAGAAAAAAGGCACCACAGAAGTTACCCAGAACTCCCTCCTTATCAGCTAAATCTCCTTTCTTCTTCTTCACTATCCTCACCTAGGGAAGATTGGTCACCATCTGAGAATCTCCTATGGGAATGGTCACGGCGGGGGAAGATATGCGCTCAGACAAATGATGTTGTCCATCAATATCTCTCTGGGATTTTGTCCTGTATCGGCTGTATCCCATCCTTTGGGGGGATCATCATAGTAATCATCTATGGAGATGAAATCTGCTAGGCTTTTGTGATGCAAGAACCTTGTGTTGCCTTCTTCGTCAAAAATGACCCTGCTAGGCCATTTATGTCGATGTTCTCTTCTTGGGGATGATCCACACGAGGGGTTACCGGAGGGAGGAGGTGGTATGTGACCCACGACACCTTCATTATGACAAAAATTCTGATCCCCGACTGTTGAAGAGGTTGCGAGTGCTGCCGCAGGAATCGCAAGGTCCTTCCCTACTTCTATCAACTAGAAATTGGGGGAATCAATTGTACCCCTGCAATCATGTGCAGACACACTGAAGATCTACAAAGGCCATAGGTAAGAGAAATAAATTGTGGGACGTCATCGTTGAAGGCTTCAACCAATACAAGGATGCCTAAAACATCATGGGCACTGCATCGCCACACAGAGATGAAGATCAAATTGCCAAAAGGTTGGATCATAGCCTTCATCGATTCATTATCTCTACAGATAATTGGCACATCAGTGAGCCAAAACCAAAAGGCTTCACGACAATCACACCTCTCTCTATTGGTCAAGTAGCTCAAGGTGAGATTGTATCCTTTAAAGGATGTAATTCCTGCCTCCATGACAAAGTGGGCTTCATCGAGATTAGAAAAGAAGGCCACCGCTTTCCTAGCGGCAAATTTGTAGATGTCCTTGGTTGTGCACCATCTCATCTGTAGGAATGGGCAAAGATCTTCCCACAAAACTCGATCAGGCCACGAGATCTCAATGGCACGATCAAAAGCTAATGATTTCCTTAGTCGTGTTTCATTGTTTGACCTAGGTCCGTGCATGTCCTTTTGGGAACATGTTGTGGAGCTCCTCTTGCCAAAATACCTACAGATAATGGCAGGAAGGAAAAGGTGGAATTGATATCGGGTAGACAAGCGAACTCGAGACATCTTTGAGCTAGGTGGCCCATTCTCTGCATTTGTAGCACACTTTAGGACGGTGGCATTGGGATTGCCAATGTCCCTTTCCCATACACCTAAAGGAGGTGTCATGGGGAATACCATACATGGGGTTTTGTGCCGAGGCGGTTGAGGGTTTTCCATCATCTCATTGTGTTGCACTCTCTGTGATTCCTAGGAGTCTTGTCAGGGGGTTGCTGCTCGATGATCATCCTCTCACCTGGGGGAAGGGGCTCGAGGCGACTGAACTTCCTGATGTGTACCAGCTTTAACTGTTCTGCCCTCGTCTTCTTGGTTAAGTATCCACCTCACATCTGGGATCACCTCGTCAGGGTTTAGCGTGGAGGCTGATGATTCAGACCTCTGTTGGGCCACGGTCCTATGTGCTCGAAGGCCATGATTGGTGGTTCTCGGTATTTGCAACAATACCAGGATGATGCAACTATCCATGACTTTCCAAGTGGGAAAAGCGATAATCATTTCAAAGGATGCCAATAGTTAACACATCTAGGGTTTGACGATGTCGGCCGGGGGGTGCGTAGGTGGAGGGAAGGAGGAGCCTCGTCTAATGGCCTACCTTGTCTGGTCAGCACCAAAGTATTAGACACTAGAGAGGCTTCTCCTTATCGGCAGTTGTGGGGAGTACCTCATGGTCTACCTTATCTGGTATACTCATTGAAGTATCGAACAAGTGGTGTTCACCTGCCTATAGAACCACCCTTCAGATCAAGGAGCCTAGCAGAGGGGAGGGAGATCGATGACTCATTGGCAATGTCTCTCAGTAGGAGAGCAAGATCGATCATTGGCAATGACCAATACAACGATGTCTGAGGCTACATCGGGGGACATGACGATTCAGTTCCTCATCGAGATCTCTATTCCTCCATGCATTGAGGTGGAGAGGGAGACATCAATGGAGGTTCTGGGTGGACCCCGGTAGGCGGAGTGCCTAACCAAAGGTGTCGAGGAGGCGGCAGAGCCGTCGGGCTTCATGATCGCCCGCGTGATCACCTACTGAATTGCCTTCAGAGATGCGACAGTTTGACTCCCGCGCCTCTAAAAATTGTTAAAAATTTATGGCAAGGGGAAAGTTATTATACCTAAGGGTATTTTGGACATTTAACTAAATTAGGCTTCTAATGCATAGAGAATGAAATTAAGAGTTGTATTATGTTCTTGATGATATATAAGAGGTGAAGAATTTTGGTGAAGTTTATAGTTGAAATGATGATTTAATTTGTGAATCTTGGTCATGCAACAAATGAAGTCACATACACTATCTAGCATAGTTTAAGTAGTGATTTAAGCTTTTATTATTGTTCTATAAGAATATAATAGTTATATGAGGCATTGATAAAATTTTGGGACCAATTGGTTTCATGGAATCACATGTAGAATTCTAAAAGAAATCAGAGACAAAATAGTATATAAAGTCCTTTTGGGGCATTGAAATAAGGGATTTGGAGGTTAAAGCATGGATTCATGATCATTTGAGCATCGAAAGGTTCAGTTGAGAGGTTCCAGTTTAAACAAATAATTTTGTGAGCCCTAATTTGGAAAGAACACAACCCGAACATAGTCTCAGTAGAGGAAAAATCTCCCTACAAGATTGGTGTAACGTACTAGATCTCAGACCTTACCCTGGAAGATGACATTTTGGACTTAGCTAAACAAGGTTGAAGGTTATATCTTAATATACATTTAGTATAACCCGAACGTGATAATGCATGTATAGATCACCTTAATATAACCTATGGCTCTAACATTAATCTTAGGTTTATAATGGATACATAAAATATGCCACATGACTCATTTTGTTGGTAATATGAAGATAAGAAACTTAATTAGATGAATAATTTAGATAATGGGTTGTTAATGAGCCATATGAAATATCTCATAAAAATAAGTCTCAAAAGTGGAAACAAACTTCAAATTCTAAATCTACATATCAAAATTAACCTACATGTCAAATTTCATTTAATTTGGACAACCTTGAAATATTAGGATAAGTTTAGGAGAGAGAAAATGAGTAAAAGGAAGTCAAGTCACATAGCATCAAGGGTGTGGACTCTCTCTCTAGGGTTTCTGATCCCGCCTCTCTCTAGTTCTCCCCAGCAGGCACCGATGGAGGGAGGGGGCGTCGTTCGGCGCTCTCCTCCCCTGGCCTCTATAGCCACGACGACATCTTTCATGGAGTGCGATAGCAGAGACCCTATGGTGAAAGGAAGGCGTTGCAGTGCTGGGGTTCTCCTCAGCTGTGGGTTGAACAGAGGACGTGATGTGCCGCTAGGAGTAAAGGTTGGGATCACAGTTCGACATAGTCAACCTTATCGACTCCATTCCGTCCATGAGTGGCGGATGGAGAGGAGCGGTTCCTTTCCTTTTTTGAAGCTCAACTGTGGTCACTCCGTCATCGTAGCAGAAATAGGGCTTCTCACCCCTTTGCCTCTGCACCTATTCTATTGTCTCCTATGATGAGATCTGATCCTCCAGGGCTACGCCTTCCCTCGGCTTCGAGCTAGTCCATCCTTGGCGTTATGGCGTGCGGTTGTTTCCCTCACAAGGCAGATTTAACCTGCGGTGGTGCTATGCTCACATCTTTTCCCAGTACGGTTCCTTCCTATGAATCTGCCAACAAGGGTGCTAATCAGATAAGAAGTGTGGTCATTTAGCTGTCTTCAGTCGGCCTACAACATTTGGGGATCCCTTCACAGGGTCTCGTTGTTTCATCGGCAACCTTGGCAGCAAGGTGGCAGATGATTGGAAAGGGTGACTATGGCCTGCAGATTTTCTTGCTGACTAGTGTTAGGCTCCTCGTGTCATCATCCTCTCCATAGGGGGCTCAAAGTGACAAGGCGGTGGTTGATTCCATCCTAGTGACTAGAGGCCTATCTTGGCATTGCACCTCTAAGTGCACACTGGGCGTTCAATTACAGTCCGGCCTCCAACCATTTGAGAAGGACACCTTCAAGGTGTTTGATGAAAAGCCTCGGTTCGATGCAATGTTGTTGTGAAAACAACAACTCTCAGTTCTATTGAGATTCTTATTCATGCTCAATGTGGATATCAGAAGCAAGGTCTCTAGACGTATGCATGTGTTGATAGTCAGACATGTCCTCTCCTTGTGGGTGAACTGAACGCTAGAGGCTCCATGGATGCATGTCTCTAGCTGCAAAAGTCTATGGAAGTTTGTTGACGATGCCCCTGTTGAGCTTGAACTACTGTTTTGCTTAGACCTTTTTGAGTGAAGTAATGACCAGGTGCAGATGGCCACTGCTTCATGGAGAAAGACTTTGAGTGACAATCATGTCTTTCTCGTTTTGCTATCTTATGTGTTCCTACTGAGTTTGTTCTTGGGGTTGGGACAGGCGATGGCTTGCCCTCTTGAGTTGGCAGAAGTGATGGAGTTCATTCAGGCGTCTTTGTGGGTGCTATGTTTTGGTCCTGTATGCTCTCCCTCTCCCTGCTAGGTCCTTCGAGCTTGTTTCTCTATCCTGCCCCTTCTCTTAGTCTTTCTTAGTTTGGAGTCTTCTTTTGTTGGATCCCTTTTATGTCTCCCTACGTGGAGACTTGGGATCTATTTTGTTTCCCCAAGGGGCACAATTTGTACCCAAAGTTTTTGGTTTTATTAGTAACAGGATTTTGAGCGACCAAAGAAAGAGAAAATGAGTAAAAGGCATAAGTAATGAATAATGTGATTATATAACTTCAAAATATGGAAATAATGGCAAATTAATATTCAATACATCAAAGATAACTCGTGGATTAGTTTGGTCCAATTTGGATGTTGTTTGTGCAAGTCATGCAATTTTAGGTACATTCTGGATTTTTCTGCAATTTACCCAATTGGAAGTTTTCTTTGCAAATTGTCGCATGCATTATAATCCTTATATATTCCCTTACCATTTTCTAGTTTTTGAACCATAGGGCACCTAGTTGCACCTTGATTTGAAGGTGTTTCTTTCCATGGGCATTTTAGGAATTACTCTCTTTATAAATGAGCTTATCTTTAGAAGCTATCAACCAATGGGGTTATTTCTTTGATTGGAGGTCAGTTGGGATGGATTTTAAGTGTCCATAAACTGACATTTGATATTCAAAAAGCCTCTATGAGTTTTCCTCTTGCATGGCCATGAAATCCCTAGGCTAAGGACACATGGAAAGTTCCATGGACACCTCATGCTTGACTTCTTCCTTATCCATAAAGGTTTGCATGTCCATAGGCACCCTTAGCATTGTACACATGGAAAGTAACTTGACACCTAATGCTTGACTTCTTCATTATCCATAAAGGCTTGCATGTCCATGGACGCCCTTATACATGACACATGGAAAGTCTCATAGACACCTCATACTTGACCTCTTTCTTTATATGGCCATATCTACCCCTTCCCAACTCCAAATTCGAAAGGTTTTTCTCTTCTTTCTTTCCTCTAGCTTAGAGTATCATTCCTACTCTAGTTTTCCATTAAGATGTTGTCCCAAGGTAAAAAGTAGGTGCCTACCTTGGTGAAGAAGGCTCCTAGGGTTCCAAATTTCTCTATTTAGGATTTCTTAAGCTCCTCCTTGGTGATTTTGACTAAAACTAGTAAGTATCCTCCTTTCCTTCCCTATTTTCATGTTGTTAGTCATCCTTCCACTTTCCACCAGGTCGGAACCCTGGTCTTCCATGGTGAAACCCCGCCTAGAGCCCTTAAACACTCCATTTCCATGTTCTTTTGTTCGGTTTTTTCACCACTAAAGTGGAGAAGGTGTTTCTTGCTCCAGATGAAAACTTTGTTGGAGAAACCAGCCTCTCTAAGATTGGGAACCTTACTTATTGGACATGTCCACCTTTCCCTAGAGGTTCTATGGAGGCCTGTGCTTGACTTGGACTATTTAGACTCTAAAGTTGAGGTATGATGTATCCCCTATTCTTATATGTTGAGCAATTCACCTATGCTTATTCATTCTCTTTGTCCTATGGACATTAGCCTATACACAACATATTTTCTTTTGAAAATAATGGTTCATGTGAACTACCTTATTTGATATTGATCATGTGATCATGCATATTCTTTTGAACTCTTATCTTATGCTTTGTTCATGATGGAACTCTAAAATATGACAAGTGATGTCTTTTACCCACTTATGAGGTGGATGTATATGTTGGTCACTTATGTGGTGACTAGTTTATAGATTTTGACTATACTTTCTACTTGCCTGTACATTTAACATGCTATGTGATTCAGTAGCACTAGAGTTGTGTAATTGCATTATTTTTTATGGCAGATGTGTTATATCCTGTCGAGCAGATGTGATATTTCCTACTCTTTTGGGATGGAAAGGAACCTCATACCCAGGACAAGACATGTGATTCTTGGCCCATGTTTTATATATTTGGGAGATTGGCAACATTCCTTTCTCTATTAGGTTTCAAGTTTATGAGACTTGGCCGCCTTTGTGTTTATATTGTTCTAGGGCTATGTTTATCTCACATGCATGCAGGTTGATGATATGGGGTGTGTGCCCTAATTCTTTAAATGTGCTTGTGTGGCACAATCTTTATGCTTTATTAATGGCAAGTATTCTTTTCTTATCATATGATTTTGATTCCTTTTCTCTTGATACCCAATTTGGGTTGTCCTTATTTTTTTCATGGGAAGCCTTTACACTTTGATGTCCTTTATTCCATATATTGCTCAATTTCCTATTTAGTATGCTCATACCAGCCTTTGCTGATGTCATCTATCTTATCTTCTTATTGGGGTATGATTCCAACCCTAGGTGAAGGACTTGGATGATAAGGCATGAAGTTTTGGACTAGCTTAAGGAGTTAAAGCTTGGAGACAAAGTTGTTATGGTTTAGATTTTCCTCTACTTAGATCCTTATATTGTATCGTACATGTAAACCCATATGGGATATTATGATGTACTTTTGTAACCGTATATGAAAATTAAATATATTCATTATTTTTATTTCGTTGCTATACTTTGGTCTTTTGCATACCATTATAATAAATTTGGAAAATTTATACCTATTCCAACATAAATTTGAGTGTGTTTGGAATGGATGTTAATTCTTCAAAAACAATTTAGTAAGGGGGTGATCCCGCCTCCTTACAACATGGTATCAGAGCCCATGGTAGTCAGAATCTGACTATTTCAATTTTGTCTCCCTTAAACATAGAAGCATGAGTTTTAAGCATGTAGCAAGCAATATATGAGAAGGGGGTTAACACAACTCGCCCATAGGAAGCTAAGAAGGTCCAAATAGCAAGGATCCCGAGATTAGAAGGTCTAGTTTGGTTATCTATGCAACTTCAAACCTGATCTTGGGTCAAATGGTGTTTTCTTCCTCTCCCTCTCTTTTCAATTATCTCGATCGGTTTGATGATGTGGCAATTTCCTATTGGCCAGTATTGAAAAATTCATATCTTCTAATCCACTTATCCAAATTTGACAAATAAATATGTTTTGGAATTGGAAAATTAATCTCCATCTAATAAAAATATTTTTAAGGTTTGATTTCATGGTTTGACGAAGGGTGATTTTTGTAAAATGAATTTAATGCATAAAATCCATAAAAATTACATCTTAATCATCATAACTCGAAAATTACCATAAAACATGTTTTCTTGATCAAGAGAATTTAAAAAGTTTATTGGTGATGTTTTAAGAGTCTAAAATCAAGTTTTTCTAAAAAGGTCTAAAATTAGTGTTTCTATACATTAATGTGCACTATGTACTCTAATACATGTTAATACATTGAAAATAGGCAAAGTGGAACTTGGGCTCAATTAAAGTGGTGAAAGTTAGTAATTGATATCATAAGAGAGTTATGTGCATTCTTACACCCTAAGTTGTGATATTTGTAGACCAATCCCTATATTTCCCTAATTAGGCTTTAATGAACCATATTTCCTCTTTTCATGATTCTTTTGTTAAATTGCCTCAAAATTGGTAATGATATTCTTTTTCTTGGGTCTTGTACCCTACTGCCATGTTCTAATTGATATGATGCTTTTACTTGCCATGATTTATTTTCTAGCATGTTGATTTTATGGACTATTTAGTTGAAGTAGTGGTACTTATATACAACCACCCATAGATAGGGCATGTATTAATTTGCCCTGGTGAATGTCTTATTCTCCCCCATAAAAATATGTGCAGGTGACTGGGAACATATTAATTCTCCCCTCACCTATAGGTTGAGGTCCGGTAGGTGCCTCAACCCTACTTAGTTAATGTAGTCAATATTAATCATGCATGCAATTCCTTTACTATTTTAATGTTATAGCAAGCATCTATTTTGATTATGCCTCATACTCTTGTTCTCTTCATATTATGATGAAATCTTAGCCTTTACTTTCATGTTATTCCTTATCTATTGTTCTTTTCATTATTTGACACATACCTTAGTTTATTTCCCTCTTACAGGGGGATTTCCAACCACCCATGTTTAGATTGAGGTGTTAAACATGAATAAGGAGAACATAGCTTCCAACATGGACCTAGCTCTTGGAGATGTTGCTTGGAGATAGATTTGAAGTAGTTTCGACTTCCCTCTATCTAGATCCTTTTTGTTGTATCTTGTCGTAAACCCTAATGGGATATTTTGATGTACTTATGTAATCTTTTATGAAAGTTGAATATAGTTAGTTATTTTTATTCCGCTGCTACACTTTGGTATTTTGCATACCATTATAATAAATTTGGAAAATTTATACCTATTCCAACATACCTTTGAGTGTGTTTGGAATGGATGTTTTATTCTTTAAATTTTTTTTTGAAAGGGGGTGATCCTGCCTCCTTACAACATGGTATCAGAGCCCATGGTAGTCATAATCTGACTATTTCAATTTTGTCTCCCTAGTTAGAATACTTTCCTTACCTTCACGTGACATGGTTTCCCTAGAGTTTATCAATAGATGATGAAAGGTTGATTTAGGATCATATAGTTTCACATTCAAATAATGATGAATAGATCCTTAAAATACTTACAAGTAAAAGATGCATAAGTAACCATAGTAACTTGAGGTTGTTTAGCTTGGCCTTTAGGCAGCTACTAGGACATAAGGTTGAAAGCAAAGGTGTCTAGAAAGGATCAGGGTTCAGGAACTGGCAAGATTTTCCTCCGCACAACTAGCTTGGTTTACGAGTACTCCCAAATCTATTTGATACCAGTCTGGCCTGAGCTGATATGAATTGTTCAAAATAGCATGCTTTTAGATTATAGTAGCCTTAGACATCTATATGATTTATCTTTAGGGACCCTAATATGTTGAACTAGTCTCCCAGGTGTAAAGACTTGTTTGAGGATGGATAAGAGAAAGTTAATCCATAGTTCATAGGTAGTCTTTACAAGTTATGTTTTTTTTGCATGATGCTTATGTGGTTGGATGAAATGAAGTGTAGTTGAACCTTTTGTACTTAAAGTATAGTTTTTACTTAATAAGATGAATCCTTTAAGGGGTGGTGAATAATTTATTTTCTTATATGTGGATGTTTTGATTTCATGGATGAAATCCCTTTAAGTGGTGGTGTGTTGTAACATACTAGATCTCGGACCCTACCCTGGAAGTTGACATTTTGGACTTAGCCAAACAAGGTTGAAGGTTAGATCTGAATAGATGTTTAGTATAACCCCAATGAGAAAATTCATGTATATATTACCTTAATGTAACATAATGTTCTAACATTAATCTTAGGTTTATAATAGATACATAAAATATGCCACATAACTCACTTTGGTGGTAATATGAAGATAAGAAACTTAATTGGATGAATAATTTAGATAATGGGTCGTTAATGATCCATATGGAATATCTCATAAAAATTAGTCTCAAAAGTGGAAACAAACTTCAAATTCTAAATCTACATATCAAAATTAGCCTTCGTGTCAAATTTCATCTAATTTGGACAACCTTGAAATATTAGGATAAGTTTAGGAGAGAGAAAATGAGTAAAAGGCATAAGTAATGAATAATATGATTATATAACTTCCAAATATGGAAATAATGGCACATCCATATTCAACACATCAAAGATAACTTGTGGATGAAGTTTGGTCCAATTTGGATGTTGTTTGTGCAAGTCATGCAATTTTAGGTACATTCTGGACTTTTCTACAATTTACCGAATTGGGAGATTTTCTTTGTAAATTGTCACATGCATTATAATCCTTATATATTCCATTACCATTCTCAAGTTTTTGAATAATAGGGCACCTAGTTGCACCTTAGTTTGAAGGTGTTTCTTTCTAAGGGCATTTTACGGATTACTCTCTTTATAAATGAGCTTATCTTTAGAAGTTATCAACCAATGAGGTTATTTCTTTGATTGGAGGTCGGTTGGGATGTCCTATAAGTGTCCATAAACCAACATTTGATATTCAAGAAGCCTCTATGAGCCGTCCACTTGCATGGACATGAAATCCCTAGGCTAAGGACACATGGAAAGCTCCATGGACACCTCATGCTTGACTTCTTCTTTATCCATAAAGGTTTGCATGTCCATAGGCACCCTTAGCATTGGACACATGGAAAGTAACTTGACACCTCATGCTTGACTTCTTCCTTATCCATAAAGGCTTGCATGTCCATGGACACCCTTATACATGACACATGGAAAGTCTCATAGACACCTCATACTTGACCTCTTTCTTTATATAGCCATATCTACCCCTTACCAACTCCAAATTCGAAAACTCTTGTTATTCTTTCTATCCTCTAGCTTAGAGCATCATTCCTACTCTATTTTTCCATGAAGGTGTTGTCCCAAGGTAAAAGGAGGTGCCTACCTTTGTGAAGAAGGCTCCTAGGGTTCCAAATTTCTCTATGTAGGATTTCTTAAGCTCCTCCTTGGTGATTTTAACTAAAACTAGTAAGTATCCACCTTTCCCTCTTCCCTATTTTCATATTGTTAGTTTTACTTCCACCTTCCTCCAGGTCAGAACCCTGGTCTTCCATGGTGAAACCCCACCTAGAGCCCTTAAACACCCCATTTCCATGTTCTTTTGTTAGGGGTTTTCACCGCTAAAGTGGAGAAGGTGCTTCTTGCTTGAGGTAGGAGCTTTGTTGGAGAAACCAGCCTCTCTAAGCTTGGGAATCTTACTTATTGGACCTGTCCACCTTCCCAAGAGGTTTGTTGGAGGCCTAGGCTTGACTTGGACTATTTAGACTCTGATGTTGAGGTATGATGTATCCCCTATTCTTCTATGTTGAGCAATTCACCTATGCTTATTAATTATCTTTATCCTATGGACATTAACCTATAAACAATGTCTTTTATTTTGAAAATCATGGTTCATGTGAACTACCTTATTTGATATTGATCATTTGATCATGGATATTCTTTTGAACTCTTATCTTAGGCTTTGTTCATGATGGAAATCTATAATATGACGTGATGTCTTTTGCCCACTTATGAGGTGGATGTATATGTTGGTTACTTATGTGGAGACTAGTTTATATATTCTGACTATACTTTCTACTTGCCTCTACATTTAACATGCTATGTGATGTGTTATTTCTGCATTGGTTTTTTATGGCAGATGTGTTATTTCCTGCCGAGCAGATGTGATATTTCCTACTCTTTTGGGATGGAAAGGAACCTCATACCCAGGGCAAGATGTGTGATTCTTGGCCCATGTTTTATATATTTGGGAGATTGGAAGTATTCGTTTCTCTATTAGGTTTCAAGTTTATGAGACTTGGCTGCCTTTGTTGTGATACACCGTTCGAACAAAACGTTATTAACTAAACTAACTGATGCGGAAGAGATTAATTAGCAGCGGAATTACTGAAAATCACTAAAAATTAAAACTTTTTACAATGAGAACCACAAACTGTATAACTCTTCATAATGAAACAAAATAAGTTATTTACATTCTGATACATCAGTTCATCTCTGTATCATCCCATCTTGAGAGTCATAACATTGACTGCCCTGTTAAACTATACATGAGCAGTATACAAAATCTCGAGGCATCAAGCCAAAAATCTCAGATCTACATTAAACTATCTACCGACTCCTAGGACCTGAGAGTACAGAGACGACACATAGGACTCTCTATACACAGAGCCTAACAGACAGTGTCTCCACCTATGGATCACTGTTGTCCTTGTTGTTGTTGCTGCTGCTGTGGCTGCTGTTGTTGCTGCTCACCTACTGAAGGGTTTCTTCTTCCTCAGCGTCTACCTAAAAAGTTGAATCCCACGGGGGTGAGACAATTGAAAATTGTCCCAACGAGAGATATAACTCTCCGACATAAGCATTGTTATTGCAAATAATAGAATAACATTGAGCAGTAGAATTATAAATATTCAATAGCAAATAATTCATTGAATAAGATATGCAGAGCAATATTCTCTATGCAATCATTTCAATTATAACTTGATTAAGAAGCAGTTCATTCATTTAATAAGGAATATGAAGAACATGTATATTAATTATCCAACTAGGACATATTAAATAATGTATCATCAAACATTGATTCTCGTAGTTCAACCCTAAGAAAATATGCTACACGGTTGATTACATTTACAAACATACTTATGCCCTGAGGAGATGAGGTATACCGCTCATACTCCAACCGACCATTGTGAAATCGAAATCGATACCATACATAGGTCATCAGAAGAGCTTGATTTCTATGACCTCATCATCCTCAGTCAGTGTGAGGAACAACATGCAGGACATCTTGTGTCTTTGCTAAAATAGCTTTCCAGGGTATTCTGGAAACTTTGCCATTAGAGTTACAGTGGCATGGTGTACTCTCTTCGCCATCGAGGGATTTCTTGTTTATCTCTCATCGATGCGGCATTAACATCATCATCGGGAGATTAGTGATACATCATCCCGACATATACATGTAATGAAGGATTGAGGGATTTAATGTTTATCTCGCATCAATTCCTCCATTAGGACGTAAGGATATTTGCATCCATAACCCCCACATACTCAAAAGTATGCTCTCCGAGAGTTCCCTTAGGAAAACCTATTTCACCATCATCCAACTTCTGACGATGATGGATCTATGGTCAGGGCTCTACATGATATCATTTCACTTGATTATTTAAGTACATTACAACATTCTTTTAGCATCAGGCATGTTTTCAAGCATAAACCATTATAACAGATGCCATAAAGACAGAGTACTATTTTATTAAGTTCATTTCACAGCTTTATAAACATTGGGATCTCAATCCCTTATCAAATCATCATCATGATTCAAGAATATGGGTGTACAAACCCTTAGATCATTAAATCACTTGTTACCACCTTAACAGGTAACATAATGCCATCAGGTTATTTGATAGTGTAAACATAATAGTAGCAATGCAGGTATTTCACTTGGCTCATACAACATGTCAGTCTCTTTTGTTACCTTTTTTCTAGGCAACATAGCATATCATTGCTTACAAAACTTATAAAGTATTTTCATTAAACAAAGCATCATAGCACTCACCTAGCTATGTTCAATATCTCATAAAACCTACATGATTAGTACAGATGATAACAGATACATTTATTTCATATCAGTACAATGCAAAACAATGATAACATCACTATTCAAGGGTTACACCACTATGCCCTTATTAGGGTTAGGGTTTCCCTTTTCATTTCAATTAGGGTTAATCATCCCCTAAACTCAATTAGGATTAATGACTTATCATTTCATTATCCAATCATAGAGCTTCATGCTATAAAGCATAACCCAGAATTAGGGTTTACTATTCACATTGTATCACCCTTGATTATGGTTCATGTTCAACATACCCTGAATTAGGGTTTACTATCCATGTCACATCACCCTAGGTTAGGGTTTACTATTCTCATCACATCACCCTAGGTTATGGTTTACTATTCACATCACATCACCCTCAGTTAGGGTTTACTATTCTCATCACATCACCCTAGGTTAGGGTTTACTATTCACATCACATCACCCTAGGTTAGGGTTTACTGTTCACATCACATCACCCTAGGTTAGGGGTTACTATTCACCGCAAGTAGGAGTGATCATCAAATTACCTTGAATTAAGGTTTATCATGTCATCATTATGAATTAAGTTCATACCATCATTATGCATTAGAATTACTTCCATTAATACCCTCAATTAGGGTTATGATTCATTAACCTTCATAATTAGGGTTTCATGATCTCACTATCATGGATCATACCCTAATTAGACATCTATTCATAATGAGAGTCCATTACATAATTAACTTTTATGTAGGTAATCCTTTCTCTCTCATCCTTTATAGGATGATGTTTACTCCAACCTTGATTAGGCTAAGTCAACTCAACATGGAAGAGAATTGACATCATGGGTTATGTCATTACCATTATGATCATTAAGGCTTAACTACTTAGTGGATATTAATCACACTATCCCATTAAGATACAAGTACCATAATCATCTTTGATTATATCTTGTATTAAACAATTAACCAACTTAACCTTTAACCACTTTAAGTATCCATGTGGTTTTGGTTAATTATTCACCAAACGATCCTGGCTACAAAGACCCCAAACGATCTTGACCACAAACATCCAAATGGTCTAAGACCGTTTAGACCTCCATGCGGTCTTGCACAACCACTGAGACCGTTTGCTAAAGCTAGGGTTGAAACTGTTTAGTAAAGTTAACCCTCAAGATCGTTTGCTAAAGTGCAACTTCAAAACCGTTTGGTAAAGTGCAACTTCAAAACCGTTTGGTAAAGTGCACTTCAAAAAGTTGCACACTTGAGACTGTTTAGTAAAGTAGGTGGTCTAGACCGTTTTCCAAAGTTGACTTCTAAGATCGTTTGCTAAAGGTGGTCACATGAAACCGTTTACTAAAGTAGACCCCCAAAACTATTTACTAAAGTAGATTTTTTGAAAATGCATGAACCCAAACGGTTTGGGATCGTTTGGTCCCAAACTATCTTGAGACCATTTGGTTCCAAACGGTCTTGAGACCGTTTGGTCCAAAACCCCTCAAAACCGCAAGGACCAAAAAGGTTCTCAACCACCTCAATCAATTTAGGGTTTCCAAGATCGATTCCTTCAATGATTGTAATCATGTTATCACTCATCAATTGGACTTGTCACCACACTTCAATTGAGTTAATTAGGTCAACCTTCAACTAATTTGACCCTCAATTGACCCTCAACTGATCATCAATTAAGGTTTAAATCACTTGAATTAGGGTTTGGGAACGTTGATCCTTCAATGTTGATTATTGTTGAATCAATTACTTAAAACTATTGGATTACCATCCAAATTGGGAATGACCTGACCCCAAACGGTCTTGAGGTCATTTGGATGACCTCCAAACGGTCTTGAGACCATTTTCCCAAGTCAACATCAAAATCCAAGTCAACCATTTAGGGTTTGGTTCATTAGATTGATCATCATATCAACATTTGATTGCTCTTCAACATAGCATCATTAGATCTTCAATTGGTCAACCATGCTTAACCCTAGACCTCCAAACGGTCTTGGATGATCACCAAATGGTCTTGAGACTGTTTGGGTGATCCCCAAACAGTTTTGAAACCGTTTGGGTCAATCAACCCAAGTTTCAAACTCAATCAATTATCAAATCAGCAATTAACCCGATAAGGGTTCAGGTGATTGTAGGACCTTCAACTCATGAACCGATTGAAGTGAATTAATCATTATTGATGGAGAATTGACCTACATTATTCTCAACAGGTCTCCAAATGGCCAACGCTTGGTCAAAGCCACCAAATGGTCTTGGACCGTTTGCTTCTATGCGGTTTAGTGAAACCGTTTGCTCCCAAACGGTTTGAGAAACCGTTTGAGCAACGAAAGCAAACCGTTTGGTAAAGTAACTTTTTGGATATTTATCTAGAATGATGTCACATTCATCTTCCTCTGTTCAACCAAGAACTTTTGTTGTTCTTCATGGAATTTATAGCAAGAACTAAAAAGAGTATCTCTAGAAGAAAAGTAACCAACGATTATTAAAAGTATGGATGCATTAACAATGCTTAGGGGTTAGAGTTATAAAACCCACCCCAAGAACTGATCCAAAGCTCCGAGTTCCACGGATTTAATGGTGGATGGAGTTCCAGAGTTGTCCAAGGTCCGTCTTTGAGTCTTTGGATGCGCAAGATGGCTAGAATTGAAAATCGTGTGAAGAAAACCAACAATTAACCATTGTTTTATGGTTTCCACCATGAATCCAAGGTAGATGATAATCCAAACTTACCAACAAGTTTGGTCATCCTTCCTCTGCTCCAGAGCTCTCCTTTGGTCGGCCAAAGCAAGGTGAAAAGAGAAAGAAACTAAGGGAACGGTTCTCATGTGAATTGCAAAAGATATACATAAGAGATATGTATATGGGTTTTTAAGGAAATAGAAAAAGAGAGTTATCTTCTTTAATTCCAACTAGTTTCCACCAAAGCTTCCTCCATTCCTTGGCCACGAAGCCACCCTCTATTTCCTTGCAAAACATTCTCCATTACCCAAGAAATAATGGAAAAGGAACTAAGCACCTTAAAAATATGTATATTAATATCCATCTTTTTATTGGATATTGTTATATATAATATTAATGTGAATGGCTTCCACTCAACCAAAATCTTTTTATGCCCAAGCATGGAACAAGCTCGTCCAAACCATTGCAAACACATCCCTCAACTTTTGGTTGAAGGTCTCCTTAATTAATATATTTCTTTTTGCACTAAATTATATTAAAGAGCCATTTGTGCTTAAATCTTGATTACTTTAATGTCAAGATTCTCTCTCCTCCAAGATAATTCAAATGAGGCGCCCCTATCATTTTGTTTGCTCTACTTGATTCCAAGAAACATGAGAGACCCTCTAGAAGTGGTATTTTGCATATTGAACCCTAGGTTTTTGGTAATTTGCACATTACACCAAAACTAGGTTTTAATGCAAAAGGATTGCTCTACAAGCTTTATCTTGGTACCCAAGCTTGTAGAAACCATACCACTACATCATATTTATTCTTATGATGTATCAGCATCATAGGAACATCTTATCATGTGCAATTTTCAAGTTAACCCCTCTACTTGGGTAATTGCACTTTAGTCCAAAAGTAACAAAACAATGTTTCAACATTATTCAAAAAGGACTGAAATTGAAATATAAGTTCCTCAAAAGCCTTAATTACTTTTCAAAGTATAAGAGCAAGCATCTAATCAACTTAATTAGGCAAAACACCTAGGGTTAGTACATAACCCATGTTAGGGATGTTACATTTGTGTTTATATTGTTCTAGGACTATGCTTATCTCACATGCATGCATGTTGATGATATGGGGTGTGTGCCCTAATTCTTTACATGGGCTTGTATGGAACAATCTTTATGTTTTATTAATGGAAAGTATTCTTTTGTTATCATATGATTTTGATTCCTTTTCTCTTGATACCCATTTGGGTTGTCCTTATCTTTTTATGGGAATCCTTTACACTTTGATGTCCTTTATTCCATATATTGCTCAATTTCCTATTTAGTATGCTCATACCAGCCTCTGCTGATGTCATCTATTTTCTCTTCTTGTTGGGGTATGCTTCCAACCCTAGGTGAAGGACTTGGATGATAAGGCATGAAGTTTTGGACTAGCTTAAGGAGTTAAAGCTTGGAGACACAGTTGTTATGGTTTAGATTTCCCTCTACGTAGATCCTTATGTTGTATCATACATGTAAACCCTTATGGGATATTATGATGTACTTTTGTAATATTTTGTGAAAATTGAATATAGTCATTATTTTTATTCCGATGCTATACTTTGGTCTTTTGCATACCATTATAATAAATTTGGTAAATTTATACCTATTCTAACATACCTTTGAGTGTGTTTGGAATGGATATTAATTCTTCAATTTTTTTCTAGCAAGGGGGTGATCTCGCCTCCTTACATTTGGTATTTGAGGCTATAATTGCACCCTCTGAATCGTAGCAGACATTCTAGGGAGGGCTTATCTTATAATGTATATGATTAATGTTTTGATGTCATTTTCTATCTATGTTCTTAATTTTTTATCTCTGAATCTTAATCTCTTATCTCCAAATTGATTCTCAATTTGTTTTCTCTAAATCTTAATCTCTTTTCTCTAAATTCATTCTCAATTTGTTATCTTTGAATCTTAATCTAATATCTCTAACTTTGTATCTCTATTCTATAATACTAAATTGAATCTAACTCAGAACTCAAAACTCTGAATCTAAATATGTATCTAAATTACTATATGAGATTGGATCTAGAGCTCTTATTAAGTATGCAGATCTGATCTATGACTACTCACAATGAGTAATCTATAAGCAAAACTTGAAATATAGCTTCTTGTTTTCTAAATCAGTCTTAATCTGAAACTCTTATTAATAAATCACCTAGTTAAATTCTGATAATGAATATACAACTTAAGTCTCTAAAGGTTTAAGAAATAAACTGAACTGAAAAAATGAATACAAAGCATATGAAAGTAGGTGAAATTTATACAATCTATAATCTGATATCCTCACAACATAAATGCATCTGAAAAATATATGAGTAATAATAGAAGCATTATTGGATATGGGATGCACATTAATAACTACATGTCTGAAAGTAACTTGTTCTATAAGTTGCTTTGCATATGGGTAGGCTAAATCATAATAATAACAAAACTCAATGGATATGTCCCACTTACCTTTGATATCTATGATTTTTGTAACATTTCTTGATTCCTTTCCCCATAACCTAATCACACCTGGATATCAATAAATTTCTATAAGTCCATGTGTATGTTTCCTCTTTTTATTTCTAAATCTTAAACCCCCATCACCATAACCTCCTAAACCAAATTAGAGTTTTTGTTTAGACTAAATATAACTTTGTTTCAAATCACAAAAAAATCTTGGCTTTGAACATATATCCAAAATCACATTATATAATCACTTTTAAACCCCATACTAAATAAGACGCATTAAATACATCTTATACTATATGTGAACATATTAATCCATGATCAATAGAAAACTTTCAAATATGATTATACAACTCTAGTTATTGTGATTCAGTTGAAATTAGAGATAGCTGTCCAAAAACTCTTATTTCATAGTAGTTAAGAATATATGTAAGGTAATATTTCATCAAAGTCTATAAAACATATCATACAACATCATGTTAGGTATAAAAATCAAATACTAATATAATATGTATGGAACTCCATTAGAACTTTGGAAAAAGTATCCATATAATGTAATAGGATCTAGATAAAAATACATGTTGTTTCATTGTCAAGACATGTGAAATGTCCAAAATCCCTAGTTAGGGTTTACATCAAAAACTTAGGTAAGACTTCAAATTAGACAAATTGCGACTTGTACTCATGTTGAACATATAAAAGTACACTTACCATAAATTATTCATGAATTTTAGAATTTGTTTGCTATTTTTAGTATCCAAACATTAAAGTGTCACATCCTTTAGTAAAGACCCTTCAAATCTATCTTTATAATAAAGTACACAATATAAGCTTTCTATAGACACCTTGTTTGCTAGAATCTGAATTTTAAATCTCAATATATCAATTATGGAACAATTACCTTATCAAAGCCATATTGGTCATTCAAACAAGATCCAATGGTTGAGAGGAGCCCAGGAGGATTTGGGCAGACCCGCTTCTCCCTCAACTGCTGACAAAGCATTTTTTCCCTATTTCATTTTTAGCCTCCCCTGTTCATGTCATCGTCGCATAGGGAGGGCGTCAAACACCACCCAAGGCTCAGGTTTGGGCCGCGTTGCATGATCCTAGGTCGTCGACTCTCTGGGAAGATTCCTTTCCTAGGGCAACGCCATCTATGGGCATGCCATGACCAAGGTTGAGGATGCTTGACCTATCTCCACCCCCTCTAGAATCTTCTTCTTTTACTGCGATCTTCCTCTCTTCTCCTTTGATTCACATCAAACCCTAGATCTAGGTGCATCAAACTCTAAACTCGAGATCCATGAGGTTTTATAGCCTCTCGTCCCAGAGATGGTTGTGTGAATCCCTCCTTCAAGGGGTTTCTGCTCAGACCCTATTTCTTGGGCACATGGTCTCTAATTCGCGTTAGACTAGAGTCGCCTCTTTTTATTTTTTTGTATAAAAGTCCAGTTCAATAAAATAATTACATAGATCACATGTTAATCCCGTTAAATCCCAAATTTTGGAATTAATGTTATGTTTGTATTATATTTACTAAGGCTAGAGATTTGGTCAAAACCAAATGGATAAACACTCCAAACATGTCTTTTATATAAATATAAGGTAATTACTAACTTAATCACCTAGACTACTAGATAAATCAAAATCATCTAAAATTTCTCCAACCATCTTATATTCTAATTATTCATCTAATAAAAATATTTTGAGTATTTCTTATGGACACTAAATACTTAATTCCCAACCTTTGTTCTCCAAGGACCCATATGTGAACCTTAATTGGCTCTATTGGAGTTAGATTTGGTTCTACGGCCAATGGACCATTCCTTGATTTTCTAAAGGGTCCATAAGCTTAATCATATTCTTGGTTGTAAACATAAAGCTTGAACCAATACAATTCAGAATTGAAGTTTTCTTATGATGCATTTGATCAATGCTATTTTACTTAATATGAAGACTAAACTAGGCCTAGGGCTCCAATCTATTAACTAGACTCATCATGTTTCCTTCATTGTTCTACTTTGGTTGTCACCTCATATCAACGAATTAAATATGAAATCATCAAACTTTAAGGATATTAAAAAACTAACCAAATTGTACAAGAGATACTTTCTACATGATTTTTCTCTTGTATTGTAATATCATGAATATTTGATGAAACCTTATTTAAACCATAACTCAATCATATGTTGATTTATTCAATAATATAATCATGTACTTGTTAGGCCCCAAAAAAATTGGTGTGACAGAAAGGAAATCCTAATTCTTGAAGAATATATGTCACTCATTGAATTTCACACTAGGTGTGTGCCATGTCACAATATTCCACCTCAGCATTGGAGCAAGCCACCATGACCTACTTCTTGCTCCATAAAGTGATAGGATGGCCTCCCAAAAGAATGCAAAAACCATAAATAGATCTCCTATCATTCACATCTCCAACCAATCAACATCTGCAAAGTTGTTCAAAGTGATATTTGGAGATTGTGGTTTCTTACAAAAGAGACCTCTGTCGGGTGCACTTTTTAGATAGCATAGAATGTGTTGGACCGAACTCTAGTAGCACATAAGAGGTTTAGCCATGTGTTGAGTAACAACAATGAAAACAAAGGAAATATCATGTCGGTTAACGATACATGAGTTTACAAGCCATGAATCAATATTGTACATGAATGAAAGAAGACTCCCCCTCAGATAAATCGTTGTTGTGATAGTCCATGGGTGAAGACATAGTCTAAGAATTTAACATGACATAATCCTTCAAGAGGTCAATTATGTACTTTGTTGAGATAAATAAGTATCTTGACAAATGCCCAAGAAGTAGCAAAATTGTTCAAGATCTTTGGTATGAAAATATTGTTGGAGTTCTATGTAATATCCAATCAGGCAATGGTATATGTGTTTCCCAACCATGAGTCAATATTGTATAGGAACAAAAGAAGAATCCCCCTTAGATAAAATTTGTTGTGGCAATCCATGGGTGAAGACAGAGGCTAAGAACTTAGCATACCGGAGTCCTTCAAGAGGTCAAGGGTGTACTTTATTGAGATAAATAAGTACCTTGACGAGAACGTAACACTTCTATGTGACCAAGAAGTAGCAAAGTTGTCCAAGATCCTTGGTATGAAAATATTGTTGGAGTGCCTATTTCAGCAGAAAACTCCCATGAGTGTCACTACTAGTGATAACGATATCATCAACATGGACGACAGGGATGATGGTTCTATCTTGAAAGGACATAAAGAATAGACCATGATCACTAGATGACCTATATACACCAAAGTTAGCAAGAATGCCATTGAGTTTTGTAGACTAGGCCCGTGGTGGATATCGTACAAAGACTGTTTGAGATGACAAACTTTTTGGGAAGACCCCCCTGAGTACAAAAGCCCATGGTCTACTTCATATACACTTCCTCCTCTAAATCACCATGAAGGAAGGCATCTTTAGTGTCAAGCTAGAATAAAGACCAGTCCATGTGAGTGACATGGGAGATTACAATCCTGATAGAAGCAATGCAGGTGACCGGTGAGAAGGTTTCAAAGACATGTATGTTATATGTTTGGGTGAATCCTTTGGCAACAAGTTGAGCTTTAATTTGTTCCATATATACATATAAATTAAATTTCATAGAGAAGTACCAACAGAAATAAATAATATTTTTTAGCAAAGCAGGGACAAGGTCCCAGTTCGTGCTTTCACACAACGCTATCATTTCCTTGAGCATTGTAACTTTCCAACTAAGGTGTTGAAGGGCTCACGATAGTTTTTAGGAATCTAGATAGATATGAGACGCTAGGGTATGGATTTAATAGTTTGAGAAATCTTGGCTAGACAATAAGTATGAGAGATAGGATGGCGAGGAGTACAAGAGAAGATACCTTTTTGAAGAGTCAAAAGATGGACTAGATCCTCAAACATGAACATTGGTCCAGGATCCTATCCCATAGAAGGAGGAATGACATGAGGGTGTGGGATGGATTCAAGATCCATTAGGTCATAAAGATCAAGCTCAACAAACTCTTGAGGCTGAGGTTGAGGTAGAGAGGACATTGACCTAGAATCAATAACATCTCATATTTATGAAAGGTAAGATCAACAGAAACATATATGTGACAGTTTATTGGATGATAACAATCATAACCTTTCTGAAAGGTAGAATAGCCAAGGAGATCTGTCTCGATAGAGCAGGAATCAAGTTTATTCGCTCTTGGATTGAAATTATGCACATAAGCAATACACCCAGAAAATGTATAGGATGATGGAAGGTTGTTTGTGTGGGAAAAACAACCAAAAATGGGTCTTGTTTTGAAGAAAGAAGAAGATTATCAATTGATAAGGTAGCAAACAATGAGAACAGTTTCAGACCAATACAATTTTAATTTACCTTGAAACATAAGAGCACGAGAGATGTCAAGTAAATGACGATTCTTCCATTCTGCCACCCCATCTTGTTGTGGGGTGTAAGCGCATAAATGGTGAAGGGTGTTTCTAGTTCTAGAGAAAAAAGAATATACTTGAGTCAAAACATATTCCAAAGTGTTTTCGGTTCAAATAATAATGGATTTATTAAATTGTGTTGAAATATTTTATGAAAATTTTGAAAAACACTAATCATTTTATCGTGAGATTTCATCAAGTATAACCACATCTTATGAGATAAATTATTAATAAAGGTAATGAAATAATAGAATTCATTAAATTGATGGTTCAAAAAGGACCACAAATGTCACTATGAATAACATGAAATGTAACTTTAGAATAAAGACTAATTTTTCTAGTGAACAAAATCCTATGATGCTTTTCAGAATCACATGAGTTACATAGAAGACTTTCTAAACTAGATAAAGAAGGGTCCAGGTGCTTCAACTTCTCAAGAGAGGGATGACTGTAACGTTGGTGTACCTGAAAAGGTCTGTTGACAAGAAGAACGGGAGAGGGAACGACATACCCAAAGTAATAAATGTCATTATGGATAAAAAGTCTAAGAGTACCAGAACAAATCGTCTGAAAATTCTAAGAATCCTACATCACAGAGCCATGACTACCAAAGGTGACAATGCAAGTAAAGGCATCAATTAACTTAGCAACATACATTAAATCAAAGGAAAAATGAAGAATATAATGAACAAATTGAAGTTTGAGACTATGTGAGATTTTAGCACTACCACATTGTTGAAAAGTTTTAATGGACCCAATCTTCCAGAGTGACATATGAGGTAGGAATATGAGGTTCGATGGAGGAAAGAAGGTGTCTCATACCAGTCATATGTTGGGTGACCCCAGAGTCAATAGTCCAATGAGAGACAGATGACAACACAGAGGTCTTGACACTACCTTGGTTGGAGGCCAGATGTGCCAAAGATGTCACAATAGATTGAATGGTCAAAGACTTCCCCTATGTGGTGGATTGTGGAGGAGCATGTTGAGAGGCCTACAACAACTGCTCATACACAATTGAAGAGATGGTAACAGACTGACTGTGTGATCCTTAAGCAACATGGGTAGTCCTAGTGTAACGACTGTGCCCATAGGGATGGCCATGTTTTTTATAAAACTTCTCCTCCATGTGGCCTAACTTGTGGAGAAAGTGTAGGGATACATCCCCCATGTCCACGTCCTCACCCACAGGAAATGACAATAATCACAGACTATACATCTGGTGTAGTAGAGGTCAAGTGGCAAACATCATACTATTGAAGACAAGAGAAGGCATCTTCCATAGTAGGAAAGGAGTCATTGACCAAGATAATGTTGCAGACTGGAGCATAGACTGGGTGAAGGCTATTGAAAAAATTGGCCATGATAAGATTGACCCACTCTTTGATTTGATCCTCAGAAGCGACATGCTAAAAATAGTCAAGCTACTGAGACAAGTTGATAATAAAAGCAAAATATTCATCAATGATCCCATCACCATAATTTTTATCAAATAATTTATCACAAATTTTATAAAGCCTCAAAGTATTCTTTTCCTACGTGTAGTACTAACGAACAACATGCCTCACTTCCTTTGTAGTTTTGTAAACATGTACTTAAAGGAAATCAAAGGTTCCAAGCTATTCTATAGTCAACGTTTGACTTGGCTATTGTGATGTTTCCATTCAGAGGTTTTATCAGCATGTTTTTAGACAAATTGCACCTTGTCTCTAGACTCCAGAATTGTTTGAAGGGAATCCATATGTGACATGTAATTATATTCGTTCAATTTAGTTATGGATACAACAACACTATCAATATAGGCAATTGTCTATGATGAATCTTTTTAATCAGACATGCCTTCAAACATGATGAAAAAGTCACATCGGTAGAACAATGGTGGAGAAAGATATCACAAAAGCACATCGGAAAAAGAATGGTGGATATGAGTAATCATTGTTAATATGCAAGTGAGAAAGTAGAATTCCAAAAAGTAGTACAATTGTAAACACTATCACAAGAATGAAGTATTGTGATGGGAAGAAGATAACAAATCCCTAGCAATCATTGGCACTTAACCATATATGTAAAGAAAATACATGGGGAGGGAAAAAAACCTGAGATTTTTATAAACTTGTTTTTAGAAATAGATGGTTACCGTGTTAAGATCAACACACCACCAATCATATTTGGTAGGTTACAAAGAAGGGGAGGAATACATGTTGAATTCCCACAAAGTTTTGATGCTAAAAAGTATCCAATCAAGGGTCCAGGATGCAACTCCAAAGGGGATGATAACTTATGACTCCCTCAATAAAGATCAGACAAATAGTAATAGATATACCTCCCAAAGACAATGACAACAAAGACATGTTGTTGGAAATCACCACCCAACTAGAGGGCCACAATGATGTATTACCCAGGAAACACATCACGGGTTGTAGTGGTATGGCGGCTCACTAACAAGTAGCTGCATAGCTCTACGAACGAATGGCTCGAATCAAATTGGAAAATGGAAAGATTTGTACAAGTGTGTGACATCCAAATTGAAACCCTCACCTCAGTAAGAATATCAATTTCAAACTCCACATATAAGGCCAAGAAGAAGAAAATCAGAGGAAGTCAGAAGGAAACAACAGTAGCACATGCAGATGAATAAGATACAAAACCATACAACACATTTTCACCATTTAACATATAATTACAAACTGAATTATTAAACTTTCAATATTTCATATTAAACAATAAACTTTTACATATGCATGTACTACATCTACAACAAGATCTTTAGACAATAGGTCCACCTGTACATTAGCTCGCTACATAAGTCTAGGTTCAAGGGATAACTATCGAAACATGTGGTTCTATGGGTCATAAGGGAACTATATTGGGTATCCATCCTCAACAAGTCATTACACCTGGTAGACTAGTTAAATATATTAGGGTCCCTAAAGGTAAATCATATAGATGTCTAAGGCTACTATTGCCTAAAAGCATGCTATTTTGAACAATTCATATCAGCTCAGGCCAGGCCGGTTCATATGGATCTAGGAGTCCTCATAAACCAAGCAAGTGGCGTGGAGGAAAATATTGCCAGCCCCCAGAACGTGATCCTTTCTAGACATATTTGCTTCAACTTCATGCCCTAATTGTTGCCTAAAGGCAAACCTAAACAACATTAAGTTATGCATATTTTAGTTATGAGTATTTTAGGGTTTTATTCATCATGATACTAATGTGGAACTATAGGGTCCTAAATCAACCTTTCATCATTATAGATCAATTGTAGGGCAACCATGTCACCTAAAGGGAGACAAGACAAGGAAGATCTTAGCTTTTGGCTTGGACTCAGTTGATGGAGATGTTGCTTGGAGATAAGATTGTAGTAGTCTAGACTTCCCTCTATCTAGATTCTGATTGTGTGTCTTGATGTAAACCCTAATGGGAGAATTTGATGTATTTTTGTGAACCTTTTATGAAATTGAATACAGTCAGTTATTTTTTATTCCGCTACTTTCTAATGGTCTTTTGTATACTAATGTTTAATAAATTTGGAAAATTTATGCCCATTCCATCATACCTCTGAGAGGGTTTGAAACGGATGTCAATTCTTCAAATTTTTAGTAAACGGGTGATTTCACTCCTTTACACCTTTAGTGGGTTGAAAATGAATTTGCCTTTATTTCCATCTTCTAAAGTTATTTATCACATTATTCATCTTATATATCTTTTACATATTTTCTCTCTCCTAAACTTACTCTAATTATTTAAGGTTGTCCAAATTAGATGAAAATTGACATGTAGGTTATTTTTAACATGTAGATTATGATTTTGAAGTTTGTTTGCACCTGTATGATTTCTTTTTTGGGTCAAATAAGTGCAGGTCTTTTATTGAAGTAACCAAACTTTAGGCACAAGATATGGTGCACCCCCTCAAAGAAAATAATACAACACCTAAGTAGAAGCACTAAAAAAAGGCGCCAAAGAACCAACATACCATTGGCACACATGCCAAAAAGAATCAGCAGAAAGAACTGCCTACTAATCACCAAAAAAATTGAACTACTAAAACGAACAAGATCAACTTGTATAAAACCATGTTGATCATAAAACCAAGGTAAGAGGACCCATCAAAGAAACCATAACAGAAACCCAGGGCAAACCAATCACAGCTAGGATCATCAATGTATTTCTTTTTCCTTCACTTCTTCTTCTTAACTTTCACTCTGGAATCGTCATCCTGGAGATTAGGTATATCCCAATCCTCTATATCATATACTTAATAATCATCTGTAGAAATTTCATCTTCCCGGAGTAAGTGTTCTTTACCCTTTCTTTGCTGATAATTAAGAGAGAGGCCACAACTTTCAAACACTCTATTAGCAATTTTTTTGGAGAAGATATCCTCATTACATGAGAAAATATAGCATCCAGATCTAAATCCAAATTAAGACTACATGCATTAATAATAGGAGAGGAGCACAATCCATGCATATCTGGCTCATCCAAATAGGTGGTAGACCTTTTCTAATTCAAGATTTGGACTGCTACACATCTTCCATCAACATCCTTTGGGGGGATTAAGTAATTAGATGCTTCTCCTATGCATCTGGAAACCCCTCAACAACAATGGAAACCTGGCCTACCATATGCCTTGAGCTAGTTTGGTCTTTAGAAGCAGCAACTACACAAGAATCAACAACTACTATTCTATCACCAGAACACCGATAACCATTATTTTACTTCCCAAAACAAAGATGCAGATCTACTTGAGACCCTACTTCATAGTTTTTAGAATGACAAGATGCAAGACAATGACTAGAGGACTTGCTACCTACACACAAATTTGGCTTTGCAATGAGTCCACCTTGAGCATGATAGGTTCCCCATTCACAAGAGCAGCTGTGAATTTAGGAAAAGGTGAAGAAGCCTGAAGATCTATACATATCATCCCTGGATCAAGGCACCCGACTGTGAGAATGGAGTTCTTGTAATAAATGGGGTGCCCCAGAGTGCTAGCAATCCTCGCCACTATGTCCAAGGTCCATGACACTCCAAGATTTCCAATACTAATCCAAATTGGCAACAAAGAAAAAGAGAGAGTAGTAAGGACTGATCCTGACAACCATTCTAGGATGACAAGGAGAAGACCATCCATTTTCCACAGAGCTGCATCCAAAATCCTATCTATCTCCTTCTTTGTAGGTAGCTTGATGACGAATCCCTCTTTTTCCTCACCAACAACCTTAAATCTTCCACTCAGGAGCCAATGTCTCTAGATCCATCCAGCTAGAAGTCCTCAAACGGGTTTCCTTCCAGTAAAACAAACGAAGACATACTCCTCCCAGGTAGGAATGTCATCTCTCGAACCAGAGATGTTAGCCATAATCACTTCGTTGCACACAACTGACTCCACAGAAGGGATGGGAATGAAGTAAACTCCATCTTGACCTAGGTGACAAGAGTGGAGCCAATTCGGAGCTCCTCCTAGATCAGATGAGGTAATGAACTCAAAACTTCTTGCTCAATGGATGATATTATCTTCTCCTGAGCCTAGGATTGAGGGGATGACTAGATCTCAAGGATAGACTCCTTGACCCTCAGAGGTCGAGAAATCTGCGATTCGGCGGGAACCCTTGGAGGAGACTGTTGGTCCTTCCTTTTTGACACTGGTGAGTCTTGTGGAGGAGACAATGACACCATCGACGAATCTGGATCTCCTTTGACTCCATTACCCCACGCTCCATCAACAAACCTCCCATGCCATCGACCTCCTCACCCTCACCCCCTCCTCCTTCTGCCCATTCGGCCCTGAGTCACCACTATTGGTACCTTTGTGATTTCCTTTTATGAGTTATGTGACAATTGTTATTTGTGGCCCTTTATTACATTAATTATCCCATTTATCATTATTAATACTATTATTCATCCAATTATGTTCCAAAACTTCATATTACCACCTAAAGAGTTATGTGTGATTATTTTACACGAAACTTTATATAATTCACTATTTACCCTATGTAACATTTTTTATGTATTCATTATTGACCTAAGGTTAATGTGAAAACATTAGGTTACATTAGGGTGCTATATACATGCATTAGCCCAGTAGGATTATACTAAACATCCTTTAGGTCTAAAGTTCAACCTTGTTTGGCTAAGTAAAAAAGGTCAAACATTTAGGGTAGGGTCCCATATTTGGTATGTTATATAGAGACATGATGTACAACTAGAATAAAAATCTTTGAGATGACGGCAGATAGACAGATTCTGGGTAAAGAATATGGTAGATGCAACAAATATGACCGATGATGCTCAAGGTTGATGGTACTCTACTTCAAGTCTGGATCTCACATGATGTAGGTATAATTCCTACTCATCATCCTCCCTCTATTGATGAAGGACATAAGAAACGAATGGTGGTAGAAAATTGGATCAATCAGTGAAGGAGTCAAATTTTTGTCCCACAAATCAATGGTCCAAATAGGTGGTCGATGGCGAGAATGGACTCCGACAATGCTTCAACATCTTCCCTTCATGGTGCCCCCCTGACACTATGTCCCATTTGTCCTATTTATAGCTTCGACTTCTTGATCTTTTACTTGTGCCACAAGTATAGGGAACATGCCTTGGGGTGCATGGTTAACAATCTCGAAATGTCTGTTCAGTCAGGCCATTGAGTCTTGACATTGGGCTCAAAGTCCTTTGGTGGAGTCTGCCTTTCCATTAGTTGATGGATCAAAATGTTCACTGATTGCTGGGCCACACAATCCATCAGTTTTCGGAACCAATGATAATAGTAGTGGTAATCCGATTTTCGTCGTCTTGGAAGATCGATGGTGAGGTTGGTAGAATGGTTTCCCTAGAGAAGCCATCGGATCCTGACATCTGATGCTTGTGTAGACGTGGGGGATGGGTCGGAAGCCATTGGATCAGAACATTTGATGGTCTCATTGGCCATCCATTAAACACGATTTGTTGGTCAGTAGGGCACTTTCTTTGTTTGTGGCCATGGGTTGTAAATAGATGGTCACCCTAGTAGCTGCTCTGTGGCCTCCATCAATTATGGGAACTGATGGGTGCCTTGCTCTCCTCTAATACTTAGGTCACCTGCATAGAATGTTGTAGTTACCTTCAAGACAAAGCATAAGAGATATTCATGTGCAATATGGTGAAAAGTTAAGGTAACTATGTATAAATGAGGGTGAATAAAGGGTAAATTAAGGCATGAAACATTCAAAAATTGGATGTTATCAACCCCCAAAAGTTAGAGTCTAGCTTGTCTTCAAGCTTACTGATAGAATCAAGGCATTGGGTAACAACCATGAGCTTTATTTATTTAGTGATTTTCTTCATATAATCATATCCATATGCCATTGTTAGGTCAAAAGATCTATTGGTTGGTTACTATTTTCCCAAATTCACTCCCCTAGATCAAAAGTTGCCTGACCTTTGTTTATGCTAATGCCTTCATTGTAGAAGGTGAGTTCCCTTCATGTTGTATTGTAACTTCTTTTATGAGCTGTACTTGTGCATGGTTCATGCAAGGGGTAGCTTTCACACCCAACTTTTATTTTTTTGGAGATCCTAACTATTGTGTTGGGGTAGGCTAAGGCCGTAGTGTTTCCTACCTTTCTTAGGTTCACTCAACCATGATTACTATTGTAATAATAGTGTTCCCTGATTGGGTCCTGATGTAAAGTCAAGTGGTTGTGTGAGGTTCCCTTCGAAAGGTAGGTGGGTAAGTTTGGCTTCCAAGCTTGTTCCCTCAACATTTTTTGCATATGGAACAACTCTCAAGATTTTATTCCTCATGACTTTTATTCTTGCTCACAGGCTTGGGATGATAGGATTTTGTTTTTAAGGATGAGTTTGGGATGCCAAGCCTCTTTTGATCCAAAAGTGGGGATTTTATACTAGAAGGGGTAGCTATTTCCCCTGTCTACAAGAGGTATGGATTTTCCAACATGTTCTAGGAGGTGATTGTAATCAATGAAGGTTGTAGTTGTTTAAGTCCTCTTTATTTCAGGGAGGTTACAAGGGACAATGGCATTCTTTAGATGTCTATATAGTCTTGAAATAAGAATGGCATAGTGACATGTCTATAAACCATAGTTTTTGTAAGGTTAATTTGTGGCACAATGTATTACTCTTAAAATGATTATGCTATAAGCAAGCATGAGGAAAAGAAGTTCTAAGGTAAGAGTGGGGACAACTCCTAAATAAATTGGATTCAAAATTTTCCTTTTAAAATTTCTTATGCATCAAAATTTCTCTTCAGGGAGGCAAGAATATATACATATGCAAAATTTTAATCAAAATCATCCATTTTGGCTTTTCAAAAATTTTGTGAAATTTTCAAAAATTTTGGCAAAGTTTTTACCCTAATTAATAAAGGAAAGCGGTAAGATAAAGCAATGTAGGGAGAGTTGAAATGCAATTGAATGTTGAGCATAAAAATGTATCAACCTCACCTATTTAGACTCCCAAACTTATCATTCACTCCGTCCTCAGGGTGTCAAAGAATGAGGTTGATCTAAAACAGATCAGTTAGAGTTTGTCTTTTAATCGTGCCGATTTTGAAGTTAATATCTAAATTACATACCAGCCTTGGAGATGGTGATAATGATAAGCTTGGTAGTGTTCTACTTTCTAGTCTGACATGGCTAGCATCTGCAACCAGAAGAGAGCGTAAAAACCACAGTCATTTAAAAGAGGTCCTTGTTGTGGGCACCTGTGACAGAACTGTGACATGTCAAACTTTAAACATTCATTTGGTATGCCACATATGTACATTCATATCAGCTCCATGATCTTTGTGGATACTTGGGCATCCTTTTTCTTGATGTTTTTGTTAGTTGTTTTGTTATTTTTTGTGCATTTCATGCTAAACATGGCATCTGAAATGCTGTAGAAGATGGTTGTTCCTTACAGTGTATCAACTGAAAGTAGTGCCTTATGGCCATCATGCGAAATGAGCATGAATATCCACCTTGGGACATTGTGTTGCAGGTGATCAATCAACCTCTACATTTCACTAGACTCCTTCTTTAGGATAATGTCCCCAATTATTTCATATAAGTCCATGTACACATCAAGGAGCTCATCAACTAGAAGTCAGTAACAACCTATCAAGACATTTACAATCATGTAGCCTTCATTTGTTAAGATGTCTCAAAGGTCTGGCGTCAATATCTGAATGTTCTCTCATTCAAAAATTGTTAAGAAGTCATCCTCTCACGGTTGTAGTTTGTTCAAGAGAAATGTGACTTCTTGAACCGACAACCCATAACATGCTAGTTCTTTAAAGTTTTCAAAAGTTTGTAGGATTATATCTATCAGTTTTGTCTCATCTATTGGCTGTGTTGGCTACATCATCTTCATTGGCTTCTTTGTTGGATAATGTTGTTGGAGTATCTACTTCTGCCTCTTTTATCCTTTCATCTTTGTCGAGCCCTAGGTTGGATGGGATAGGGGTTTCTTCTTCATTAGTCATTTTGCTGCTACATCTTTGACTTCTTGTGTGATTACTTTTTGTTCTGGTGAAGAAGTGGTTGTAGTAATATTTGGTTGAGAGGGTGTAGTAGAAACATTCAAGGTGATTTCATTTGAGGTTGGTGGTGGAAAGAGAGGGATACTTGAATCCTGTAACGGGGATGTAGATTTCTTTGAGGTAGATGGAGGAACTACTAGACTAGTCGTGCTTTCTTCTGGAGTAGGGATTTCCACTACTTCCTTAAGTTTCTTTAGTTTCTCTCTCCATGGGGTTCTTATCGGTAAGGGGATGAGCGAGTACATCCTTCTTGGAATGTCGTCCATATGTGCATCATAGGAAAATCATTTATAATGGATTATTTCGTTACACATTTTCCTCTTAATGCATGGAATCTTTGTTGACAATATGTTAGAGTGGGATTCTCATGTTTATGGCTTCTATCATTTGTAGTTCTATAAATGCACTATCCCCTAAGTTTTCCTTCTATTGGGGCATGGTGTAGTCAATGAAGATCTCTTTCCAATTCATGTGATACCATCCACTGACTCCTTGTATTAACTTTTTTAGACAAGATGGGACCTCTTGAATGGTTCTATGTTGTGGCTTTTCAAAGATCATTTTCCCACATGGAAGGTATTTTGCACTGAAGTTGTAAGTGTTGACTCTTCTTGTTGAAAGACAATCCACTGTTAGGAGCCAGTGATTGAAAGCCTTGAATGGTAAAGTTCTAAACTTTTAGGATTTTTTTTTTCTAGAATGTCTTGAGGCTCTTTGACTGACGTTGAATTGATTCTTTCTTTGTAAAGTTGGCCTATTAGGTTGGATGTTGCATTGAAAATTGCCCGATTTTGTTTTTGTACACAAATTCTTCTATAATAGTCCCACACAAGACCTTGAAGAAGATTATTCTTATGTTTGCTTTTTGTATAAAAGTTGAATGTAGATCTTTCCTTGTTAGAGTGTACTGGTTGTTGCTGTAGATTATGTCTTATCTGGGTTTCTCATCATCCAAAATGTCAGCTAGGAAATGGTTTTCATGTAACAACATTAATGAAATAGAGGCCATGCACATGCCTACCATCATACACGAAAGTGGTGGTGGTGGTGCTGGACTTGAGATGTCTCTATATCTAGAGATTGTAGACGGATCAGGAAATGCTAGGTTGGCTTGTTTTGGAGGTGCGTCCTTGAACATGTGTTCCATGTTTCCTTCGGGGAGTTCTCCTCCTACAATAGGTTCATCTAATATAATATGATTCACAAAGCTATCATAATCAGATGGTGGTGGTGGAGCTTTATAGTCAAAAAGTAGATCCATCCTTTCCATAATGTCTTTGGTAGTATCCGGTGGCTCCCCTCTTGTTTCAGGAGATTTCAGTATGACTTTGTTCTAGCTGACTGATTCTAAATCTTCAACGTGGGTAGTCTGTAGGACACCCTCATTTAGCAGCATTCTGGGTTCCCCATCTTGTATATTATTGGTGGAGTGCCTTAGTGAGGATGGGGTAGGGATGTACATTTCTCAGTCCAGACTAGTGGACCAGACTGGAATGGCTATCAGGTCTGGTCTTAGATTGACTTGACTTTCGGTCCAACCCTCAGTCTGCTATTTATCCTAAATCCAGTCCTCAATCCAGTCCGGTCCAAAATTGATAGAAACCGGTCTTGAACGGTTGGACCGAATAACATAAAAAATGTCTTATGCATATTAATAGAATCTAATATTTATGAAGGATTGTGGGGATGTATTGTACATAATTAATGACTCTAGAATTTACCAAAAGTTATATTAATATTTTAATCTACACACTGATGTTGTTATATCAATAAATGTCAACTACATTAACCATTACACTTATGCAAGTACCAAGTAGTTTCTAAATAAGTTTGAGTTTTGCATTACATCGTTCGACAAAAAACTTAAAGAACGTTGCACATTGATTTGACTTGTGAATAAATAAGTGTATTATGTATTAACTATAACATAAATGAATTTATAATTATTGCAAGTGTTAGTTTTTATGTTCTAAAAATTTATGACAGTTAGTCTCGATTGTCTTATATTATGTGTAAATAATGCATTAATAATGTACCTAATATTCTTATGATAGTTTACTCTCTCTAGTTGTAAGAATTTAATTGTGTAACTTGGTTTGTGCTACCAAACTCAAATGATTATTACTTCTTTAATAAAGTTTACATAATTCATTTATATTTTATAATAAAGAATATATGAATATTGATTATCCAGTCCGGTCTCAATTTTCACTGTCTAGTTCAGGATCGGATCGGTTCTTTCTTGGTCTGGTCCTCGGTCCATTAATTTTTTGTTAACTTGGTCTCAGTCTGGTCTGGTCTAAGCTGGTTCGGTCCCGATTTGGACCGATGTACAACCCTAGGATGGGGAAGTGGCGAGTCCGTCTCCCCCAATGGGCACTTCCCTACTCCCCTTGGATTCCTCCTCCCTCACTGAAATGATGCATTCTTGGGTTGCTCTCCTCCCTGAACTACACCCTACCCCTTGCTTAATATGGACATCTCATCACTGGTTGTAGGAGCCTTCTTCCTTTTTTCTATTTTATCTTGTAGCTATAGGTTCTCCTGTGGTAGATCATCCCATCCATTTCATATAATAGTGATTTGGTTTGTCATTCCCACCAATTCTTGCATAACCTACACTTGATTTGCAACTAGTTGCTACATCTGTTGTGGTAGGCTGATAATGGGTTGAAATTCAGTCACCGTCTTTTGTACCAGTAAGGTTAATGCAAACATATTCATAAATGAATTAAAAATATTTCGAGTATAGGTTGATACAATCTCACGGAGGTCATCCATCTTTTTTTCTATCTCCATGAACTTGTTCATGGAAGGCACCCAACCCTATTGTTTTGGTCTGCTCATGGAGTTCACTTCATGTCTCACCTCATTTGCTTTTGTAGATTCTCCTGTGAGGAACTTTCTACACTTTAGTTGTGGTTTCTTCTTCTCTAGGGTCACCCCTTCTAGCTTCCCTCCTCCTGATATGTTCAAAGATGCATCTAATCTATTGTCAAATGCTGTTTCTTCATGTTTCTCATGGTGGGAGGAAGTACCCACTTCTGGCAGTGGTTCCTTGTTTTGAGTTGGGATGGCTGCCTCTTCTGTTGCTTTGTCTTATAGGATTGTTAGGGGTTCAAACTCTACCCCCTTTGTTGTCTTATACATTGTGATGATGGGTGGAGACTCTATTTCATTCTCTTCCTGGTCTATCATCTTGGGTGCGGGGAGTTCCTTCATCAGGGGTTTGTTGGCCAGCCTTTTGGGAAGGCGTAGTACTACCCTCTTTGTTGTGGTTTTCTTGTTAGAAACTTCCTTCAGGGTCTTTCCATGTTGCTCATCCAGCTTACTCATGCTCATAGTCTATAGAGATATCATCCTTATAATTTTTTCTTTATTGAATATGAGCTTGTCACTATCGTAGTTACTTAGTTCTAGGAGTGGCATGTAGTGTTTAAAACTACAGAATCTGTAGTAGTACTTCTATGACTATCTTGACCTTGTCAGAATGTTGGTAGCAGTTAAGTATTTGGCATCAATCAATACATCTTCATTTGACCGGAGGAAGAATCTGAGATTTTTGGGGTACCCCAAATGATGGGAAATGTATGTAATCAAGCCTCCCATGCAAAAATCACTGGGTCCTTCTGGACCCACTTCCACTACTAGCTCGTCAATTAATATTCTTCTGATGTTGATATACTTTCCTTCCATGATACTCCATAGTATATGGAGATCCAACCTAGTTACGTTGCATGTATCCACTCTGAATGTCAGGGTATTAGTGAAGATCTTGTGCATGACTCTCATAAAGCCAGAGTGCATCTTGGTAGCTTTACATGACCGATGTTGTATCAAAAGTCTCCCGAAAACCTTTCCCATGTCTTATCTGTTAGAAAGCCCCGTGTATTCATGTCTCCCCATGCTTTGTTGGCTCATTCTTCTTGTTCAATAGAGTCTCTAAAGATTGAATTGAGCCATTTCTCTATAAATACATATTATTCCTTGACAATGTGCACTTGTAGTTTTTAGTCCCCCCACAACTCTGTTTCTTCTTTTGTCACTGACAACTTCTTTAGAGACAACATAAATTCCAATGTGAGCTTGTCATAAGAGGTCTGGTTGTTGAAGAAGATCTTGTAGATTCCTATCTTTTCCAGGTGTTGCTTCACCCTATCATAGATTCCTAGATTTTTTAGGGTATCTACGTCACCAAACCTAGTGGCCTTAAAATTTTTGTTTATAAATGTCTTCCCATAGGTTTCACTGTGTTCATCATCTCTAGCTAGCAAGTAGGTGTCAGGATGTTCCTTATTGACTATCTATGTTGTTTGAGGAACAATGCCTATGTCCACCATATGTTCAGGTGTTGTTACTTCCTTGGATGTTCCTTTTGTAGATCTATTGGCTACTTCTCGAGGCCTCACTTGGTCAGGACTTGGTGCAACCCTTTTTCTTCGATTTTGAACTTCCTAAGAATGTGTGTATTTGGAAACCCGATCGATGTTTGTTCTTCCTCTCTAGAAGATTCCTTAGGGACTAGCTCAACTAGCATCTTAAGCCTATATTCTTCTAAGCTTGCCTTCATGCTTTCTTGGTTAGCATCTCCAAGCACCTTTATGTATGATACCTCTCCATCTTTCATTTTTCGATCCTTTCCATCTCCTCTAGAGTCATGGATGCCTTGAGTTTTTTGATCTTTTCAGACTCCTAAATCAATTGGTTCCTGTTCAGGTTTCCTTCCATCTTTTTATTTGTAGATATTTAAGTATCTCTAGCAAGGTTAGTCCAACAAATAGGAGAGTAATTGATCTTTAGGACTCGATGATAAATTAATTGGTTGATGATTTTAAGGGAAGTATCAATGGTTTGATGGATTGCTAGGAAGGCTCTTAGAACTGAGAAAACTAATGGTCCTAGCTCAAGCTAACAACTGATGGTTATGGCTGTGAGTCAACAACTGAATGCTGGTTTGAGGTCAACAACTGATGGATATATCATTCTTCAATGCAAGAACCGATGATGAGAGTCGATGGTAGTGGGAGTGGGTGAGGATTGATGTTTTACAATCGATAAGATGGGGACCAATGGTTTCTCTAAGAGGGTGACAAAAACTAATGATTTTTTATAAACAAAGGTTAGAGGTAGGCTAAATGCCTTCTGATGGTTCTAAGAAGGGTTATGAAGAAGGGGAAAGGATGTCACAGATAAGGTGGTCAAAGCAAGGAAGGTGAAATCACTAGTGAGATAAGGGAAAGGATTTAGGGTTCTTACCAGTCATCACTAATGATTTTTAGTCTTACCCTTCTCAGGTTGTCTCTGCTACTTGTTCCATCGAGGCCTTCACTTTGGAGGATAGGTTAGCAATGACAATAAGAGTTGTGGCTTGGTGTTCTTCCTGTAATGATCGTTGGTCACTCAAATGAAAGTCTTCCTAGTGAGTTTTCAATCGATGGTTGAGGTTGGTGGTGACGCCTTTTGACGGTTCTATACTGGGTGTGTTCAGTCACTTTAACTTTTGAGACTCCATGAAACTAGGGTTTTCTAGTGTGGGATCCATTGACTCGCCTAAGAGATTTTATAGGGTTCTTGTGAATCAAGGTACTATGCAGCCATCGGATGTCATCTTCTGATGGTGAGGTCATTTGATGGCTCTCAGATGTGATGGCTTGTCTGTGAGGTCATCAAATGTTCACATCCGATCGCTTGTCAGTAAGGTGCCTTGCTCAAGGTGTCATGGTGTCGCTGACCAAATTCGATGGTATCCCAGATCTGATGGTGGTCCATATGTGCACACTCGATGGTTCTCCAAGTTGTAACACCTTCCGACGGCTACTCTAGCCTTGAAAATTGATTGTTAGACAATGTGGTTTGTAATCTGATGGTTGGGCTAGATGAACATGATTTGATGGTTTGTCTGGTGTCGGCATCTGATGGTATCATTCTAATGGGTCAATGATTCCTATAATAAGAATTGGAACCTCATATTTTTTGTTTTATTCTATGTACACTAAAAATTACAAAACATGATAAAATTGCTACATTAATTATTAGACTTCATATTAGAAATTATGAAAATGATATGAGAAAGACTAGAAATTCTAAGAAAAATATGTTGAGGATCCTTGGGTTGCCTCCCAAGAAGTGCTAATTTATAGTCTTTAGCTTGACTTTCTCTTGTTTAGCTCCTTCAAACTTGACCTGGTTGTGCTGGTGGGGGTTCCTCCAACTAGAATTCTATTCTTCTGGTGAACGGTTCGTCTTCATAGTATATCTTCACTGTATGTCTATTTACCTTGAACATCCTAGTCTTTTTTCTATGAATTTCCATCATCCCTAATGGATATATCTTGGATATTTTGAACGAACCAGACCACCTTGATTGGAGCTTGCTAAGAAACATCTTAATGCTAGAATTAAATAGGAGGACTTTGTCTCCTTTTGCCACATCCTACCTTTTCAAGTAGGCATCATGCCACACTTTTGTCCTTTGTTTATAAATTCTAACATTTTTAGAAGAAAGAGTGTGCTTGATCAACATCTTTGTTGTTGCAATAAAAAAGACAGTTTGCCTTCCATGAGGCAGTCTTCTTCTTGACTTTATCTAACATGTGATCAAAATGCACTATCTTTAGCCTCCCTTTCACAAATAGAATCCCCATGTAGCTGAAGTTATCCCAACTATAAGACACTTGAATATCCTTGTCAATCCTTAGGATCTCCCTTAGGTCATCACAATCCACCATGAAACTATATTTATCCTTGTCAATCACATGATCTGACACCCTTTAGTATTGGTCAAATCTATTAGCCAAGTGACAACATTGGTGGCATCTGTCCCCTCCCTATTGTCTTGAATCTCATCACCATGCCCATGGATACGTCCCTGATAGTCCTCTTCACTAGTAGTTCCACAAATAGAATAAAAAAAGATGATGAGAGAGGTTTTCCCTTCTTGAGTCCCCTCCTTACATGGAATAACCCACTCATTACACCATTAATGGAAATTGAAGTCCAAGAGTGCTGAACAAACTCAGGCACAAATCGATCACATATTACAACATACCAAACTTTTGTAGGACAAGTCTCAAGAAGCTCCAATTGACCAAATTGTAAGCATTTTTCACATCATACTTTGTTACCATGTTCTTCATCTCTCCCACTTTTTATGTCATAGATAAGCTATTTTGTCATCTAGATGTTTGACACAATGTTCATGCCTTTGAAGAAAGCTCCATGTTCCACCAAAATATCCATAAGAAGAAACAAAGCCAATTGATTATTGAGAATCCTTTCTATAATCCTCAACAATACATTCTCGATTCAATTCGGTCAGAAGACCCTCTCCAAACTAGATGGCAAGTCTACTTTTGGTATCAAAATTAGTTTGCATGAAAGCATACTCCTATGAGCCAGACCTCCCTTAAAGATATGATCCACAATTGCCATGAAGTCTCCCTTAATAAACTTCTAGGATACCCTATAGAACTTCATCCCAAACATGTCTGGTCCTGGCATGGTTTTTGTGTCCATCAGGTCCATGGTTTCCTGCATCTCCTCCTCAAACGAGGTCGCCATCAAACTCATGTTATCTTCTCTTGGCCACACCTTATCCAGCCCCTCCAAAAACATGGGAATCCAACCCCTCATCTGACAAGTTGTCATCCTCCAACATTGATTGATAGTGGAGTGCACCCTGATCCACAAGCGTTTGCGGGTCTAACATGGTAGACCCATTCGAAAGAGTGTTCACATTAACAATCCACCTTTTTCTCTTTGATTCGATAATTGTGTGGTAGAACTGAGTGTTTCTCTCCCCATCTTCCAACCAAAAGATCCTCTCCTTCTCCTTCCAAATCATATCTTCTTGTTCAAGGATATCATCTAGCTCCTTTTCTTCCTTCATAAGCAAATATTCTAACAATATTGTAGGATTGTTGTCAAACTCCATGTGTAGTGTGTGCACAACATCTTCCAAGTCTCTCTTCTTTTTATGGATATTACCAAAGGTGGCTCAGCTCCAGTTCTTTAAACACCATCTCAAGTTTTTCATCTTAGCTTAGAAGAAGAAAGTTGGATGTCCCAACCCTCCATCTGCCACCCCCTTCTATTGTGCACATACAAGATTAATGGGATGGTTATACCTCCATGAAGGAGAAAACTCTGGATTTCTCAGTGCTTTGAGTGGCACCTAAAATTTCCAGGAGGGGACAGTGGTCAGACACTTCAAAGTGCATAAGATGTTCCATCTTAGTGAATGGAATTTGTGTCAACCATATTCCATTAGCAAAACCCTTATCCACCCTCTCCCAGGCTATCAGGGTTTCCTTCTACATGTCATCCCAAGTGAACTATTAGTATGATATACCTAAAGAGCCAATCATATAATGAAGATAATGAGGAAGCTTAATGAATGCCTAAAGAATGACAATAATCAATAATGTATGTCTTCAAGTACATGACTTGAACAATGAGATCATACAAATGTTAAGAGTGTGTACATTCTTCTTATGTCCCAAATCAGTTGTTACTATGGAAGGAAGATAGACATTAGTAATACATAATATTGGAGTGTGTGTTGGTTGATGATAGAATCTCATTAGTCATGATATGGTATATCAAACCAATCACACAAATACTTGTTATGGAATAGTGTATCAGATAGACCTACTGTAAGAGTGACATATGGAACCTTACTTGGAGGTAATAGTCATCTCTCATAGTGAATGTGGTTATTGCTATTATTAGACCTAAAGTCACTACACTCGTCACATGTCATTTGGTATACTTTGACATCATCTAAAGTAACCTTGAATAAGGATTTCCATAACAGTGATGATCGAGTAGTTGTGACACATGGGGACTGACTATGAGTGATGTAGATGGGATTTGTCCCTCCTACTAGAGTTTGATATCTTGGCCACTTGATAAGCGAGACTGAGAAATGCATGCTCATGCACATGTGAATCAATATATGATATTGAAGGCACATATATCTTAGACAATCTGCTCTAGTTCAAGGAACATGGATTGAACATTGAGAGGATGATGATTCCATTCTTGGAGTTCATTCCTAAAATAAAAAATAGAGGAATTATACAATCACTATAACACCTTACACAGATTGTAGGTGGAAGTTGTTCTCCAACTTTCCATTCACTTGAGTAGCATTGATGTGTGACTAGGCACCACTATTTACTTGTGATGTGATAAACTAGTTATGGACATTCACTACCAATGTGATATGGGACCTATAGGGTCACACACATATGAACTCATCTATAAGAGGATTTTAATCATGAATGATGATTTGATTGATTACTAGCGTGTTTAGGCATTCAATTAAAGCAACAAATCAATTGACTGAACTGCCAACCGATCAAATTGAGTGTTGAGATGACTGTTTGGAGTGTTAGATTGATTGGAAATTGAATTGATTGAGTTCTGCATGAATCATGGCACCAACCAATCAGCTCACTGGGCAAACTGATCGACTCAGGTTGGCTGAGATGACTGATTCACCAGTGAACCGATCGGCTCGGTCATGCCAACCGAAGGATCTAGTAACTTTCCCAAATTTGTTAGAAAATTTTATCATTTCACTTGCTCAATTTGATTGGTGCAAGGATTTGATGTTTAGCATTAATTAGAAACAAATTTCCAATTCATGTGCGATTGGGAAACATCGTGAAATGACCTAATTGAGCTCCAAACCAATCAGATCACATGTGAATCGACTAGTTCAACACTCGCAGGTTGAGAAAATTCTTTCTAGTCTCTTCCACTCCCACACAGAATGGGAACCCATACCCTAACCCCTCCTATAAATAGGGGGATACTGGGGCCTTCTTAGAACACAACTCAATTGCCTATAAAAATTGTTGTCCTCTCTGGTTGTGGTAACCAATAGAGAGCCCGAGCAAGTTCTACCCGCTAAAGGGAGGTATAGCACAGGAGAAACAATTATGGGAGAGCAAGTTGGTGACTAGTACACCAATAGGAGGGACAACTCCTTTCTTTCTATTCTACTAGAACAACATGAGTTCTAGTTGGTCCATGTGGACTTTTGTATAGGCGAGGTGGCATTTTAGCATCTCTAGGAGGGCAATGACAAGTTGCAGTCCATGGTCAAACCAAGAGCTACTGCAGACGTTGTTCGAGTCTGCTGTATGTGGTGAAGACTAGAAGTTGCACAGACAATGTCCAAGAAGAAACTAGAAGATAGTTGCATTACTACTTCAATGATTTATTGTCACTGGACTTTCTCCAGGACTAGGTATGAACTCATTAAACCATACTTCCCATTACAATGTTGTTGATGCGATCAATTTGTTATGGGAATACAGATAGTAAATTTTTTTTTGTTTCCGCTGCCTACTTTAATCCAATATTTCTCAATAGTGGTATCAAAGCCACATCAGTTTACTATGTTTCAAATAATTGATATGATTAGATTTTTATTTTAACATATTTATTTATTGTGTACAATGTGAATACTTAAACTGATCCATATGCATGTCCAATCAAAAATAACATATAATCCCAACTTAATACATACATACATACATATATATATATATATATATATATATATATATATATATATATATATATATATATATATATATATATATATATATATATATGAAGAAAGACAAGCCCAAGTATGTGATGATGATCAGCAAGACTAAGGCAAAGTCTAAAGGCAAAGGCAAAGGCAAAGCTAAGAAGAGTTCTAAAGTTGGCCAAAAGCCCAAATCTTCACATCTCAAGGCAAAGGGAGGAGTAAAGAAAGGAGGTGATTGTCACAAGTCTGGACATTGGAAAAGAAATTGCCCCCTCTGGTTAAAGGAATTGAAGAAGAAGAAGAAGGAAGGGTAGAGGCCTCTACTTTAGGTATAGATGTTATAATATAAATTTGATTACTTATTCATCTTTGTATCTGATACCAGATAAAGAGCTGACATATGTGATGTGCAGGATCTGATAGAAGTAAAGCCTTTATGAAAGGACAAAGATGAATTGTGCAAATAAAAAATTGCTAAAGCATTAGTCTACATTTAAATTTATCTTAGCCCAATGGACATGTAACAGAGCTAGTTGAGCTCCTATTTCATAATGCCAATAAATAGAAACATTTTACTTTATGCATCTTGTATGACAAGGATGAATAAATAAAGAGTTGTTAATATTTCTTTTTCAAAGATATGATCTGTATGGCAATGCCCAACCATCTAATGATATTTATATGAAAGAATATCAAGATGAATGCTTATAACGTAAATACCAAAGCATTATATTTGATAACTCAATCTTAAGCATTGTCATCTAGAGTACATATTTGAGAAGTGCATTTCTAGAATACATATTGATGTTTATCTAGACTCTTTTGGTTATGAACCAAAAAGATACATGCAAATCTTATTTATGAGGAACATGATATATCATCTCTCACTAGGTATAGTGGAAAGAGAAAAAATTCTATTAGATCTTATACATGTTGATGTATGGATATCTTATAGAATAAATGTTAGAAGTAGTTGTTTGTATTCATAATATTCACTTATGATCTCAGTTGGTATGAGGTTTTTATTTGGTGAAATACAAACAAAAATCTCTTGAAGTGTTCAAGTAGATTATATATGAAGTATAACTTCTATAAAAGTATTAAGAAACTTTGTTGTGATCAAATGTTAAAATACTTTACATCAATAGTTTGAGAACCTTTTCATCAAAAAATTAGTGTGAGAACCTTCTGGATAGACCACGATAGTGTATCACAAGTCAAATCATTTGAACATGACGATGTGTCATGAAAAAGGGATTACATCATGATGTAATTATCAAGTTAATATAAGCTTCTTATCTCCTAATAAATATGTACTTAAACTAAAACAATGTATCATATAAATTGGTTTAAAATACATCATATGTGATATGATATGGGAATGTCCCAATATGTCTTAGGGGTTGAAACTTTTACAAGAAAGCAGATTCTTGAAAAGGTTTATCCACAAACCATGATTGTCGAATGTTACTATTAATCCCAATCTAATAACAAAGGTGTTTTGTTGATAGGATAACTAAGTTACAAAAAAATTAGTGGGAGTAAAAGTAGAACTTGAAATGTTTGAGATTGACAAGGAGATACAATGAGAACAAGTGAGAATCACAAATTGTTGTGGAATCTCAAGTTCCTCATGTAGCAAAGAATCTCATAATTCTAGTAGAACACATATGAGATTGAAAGATTGTGAATCCAACAACTCAGATGAGTTGGTCATAAGATGATGAGCCAACAAATCAACTAGAAGCTATTGATAACCATAATCTAAGAAATGGCTCAAAGGCATTATGGAGTCAATGTACACTAACAAGGTATGGCCTTGCTAATATCACCTCAAAGGGGAAAACCCATAAGGTGAATTTGGATTTTCATTGGAAGACCGATATAGTTAATATAAAAGGATAGATTGGTTGCAAACATTTTCAAACCAGTTCAAATAGTTGAACTTGAAGAAATTCCTTTACCAATTGTCATGCTTGTTGTTGCAGCTAGAATAGACTATGAGATTTGGCATACAAAGTTTAAAACTACATTCTTGAAAATGAATATTTGAAAGGATGTGTACATGACACAACCTAAAGGTTTTATAAACTTATGAATGCAAATAAATTATATAATCTACAATGTACAAACTTGGGATTGAAATGAGCATATTAGAAATGGGATCTTTGACTTGATAAGACAATCAAAAGTTTGACTTGAATCAAGATAAAAGTTGAAATATGTGATTTCAAAATATTTAGTGGGAGCATATATGAATATTCCACATGTATATGGGGAATAATAGCTCAATAATATTGAGACATGGCATGGAAAATACCTTCAACAATCAAGGATTAGGTAAAACATCATATGTGATAGGGATGAAGATCTATATAGATAGTTCTTCAAAGTTACATAACCTAAATATGAGCAGATACAATAGCAAGATGTTGAAATAGTTCAACATAAGGATTCAATGAGAGAGAATCCAGATTAGTCTCTCATGAACTTTAAAGTTCCAATTCTTGTGAGGAATGGAAAGATATGAGTGAGATGTCATGTGCACCAGAAATGGATCTATCCTGGATGCTATAAGTGTACTCATCCCATAAACTTGTATGTACTGGACATGTCAAGATGGTATTAGTTTCCAATAAGGGTAATTGGGATGTCATTAAAGCTATCCATTAGTACTTGAGAAGCATTGTAGGTTATGTTGTTATATTAAAGCAATGAGGAAGAGTTTGTTGTAAAGGTTACACCAATGCAAGATTCCTAAATCACAATAGTGATCGCAATATAAAATATGATTAATTTTAAGAAAGGGGATGTTAGTTGGAGGGGTTTTTAACTACAAACCATTTGTACAATTCTACTATAGAAGTTGAGTATCTTGGTGTTATGAACATAAGAGTGGATACTATATGAACATAGTTAGATACTATGACAACAATGGAGCTAGTGGTTAGGCAAGGAATATTAGATACCATATTACGACAACTTCATCTCGCATCAAAGAGATGAGAAACATGCAATATACTGACTAATGGTAAAGTGTTGCTAACCCACTAGATTAGTACTTGCATAGAGAAAACATGATGGACATGTTTAGATCATTGAGAATGAGATTCGTTAGTGATTGGTTCTAAGTGCAAGTTGGAGTCTATTGGTATGGTATGCTGAGAGAGCCACTCATATGATGATTGTAACAACATATTATATAGAAGGATTTGATTAATAATAATACAGGAAAGCTTCCAGTTCATTCTATTTTACTCAGTTATGAGATAATGAGGAAACTTAATGAATTTATAACAAATGGACATATTTGATAATGTATGTCTTTAAGTACGTGACTTGAACAATGAGATCATATAGATGTTAAGAGTATGTACATTCTTGTTATGTCCCTTGTCAGTTGTTACTATGGAAGGAAGATAGACAATAGTAATATATACGACTGGTATGTGTGTTGGTTGATGGGAAAATCTCATTAGTCATGATAAGGTATATCAAACCAAGCACACAGATACTTGTTATGGAATAGTGTATCATACAGACCCACTATGAGAGTGACACATGGAACAATACTTGGTGGTCATAGTCATCTCTCATAGTGAAGGTGGTGATTGTGATTATTAGACCTAAAGGCACTACACTCATCACATGTCGTTTGGTATACATTGACATCATCTAATGTAACCCTTAATAAGGATTGTCGTAACAGTGATGATTGGGTATCCATGACACTTGGGGGTTGACTGTGAGTGATGTAGATGGTATTTTCCCCTCCTACTAGAGTTTGATATCCTCACCACTTGATAAGAAAGACTGAGAAATGCATGTGCATGCACATGTGAATCACTGTATGATATTGAGGTCACATATATCTCAAAGAGTCTGCTCTAGAGTAAGGAACATGGATTGAACATTGAGAGGATGAAGATTACATGCCTTGAGTTCATTCTGGATATCAAAGACAAAGGAGTTATAATATCAATGTAACACATTACACATATTATAGGTTGAAGTTGTTCTCCAACTTTACATCCACTTGGGTAGCATTGATGTGTGATTAGGCACCACTCTTTGTTTGTGATATCATAAACTAGTTATGGACATTCACTGCCAATGTGATATGGGACCTATAGGGTCACACACATAGGAACTCATCTAGAAGAGGAGTTTAATCATGAATGATGAACAAGATTGATTGCTAAAGTGTTTAGGTATTCAATTCAAGCAAAAAATCAGCCGACTGAACTACCAACTGATCGGTTCGAGTCTTGAGATGACTGTTTGAAATGTCAGGTTAATTATAAATTCAATTGACTAAATTTTGTATGAATTAGGGCACCAACTAATTGACTCACTAGGTGAACCAATCAGCTTAGGTTGGGTGAGACGGCCAGTTCACCCAGTGAACCGATCAGCTCATGGTCAACCCTTGATCTTTGTCTTTTCCCTTCCCTGGTGGGTCATGCCTACCAAAGGTTCTAGTGACTTTCCCAAATTTGCGAGAAAAGTTTATCGTTTCACTTGCTCAATTTGATTGATGCAAGGAATTGATGTTTATATTTAATTGGAAATGAATTGACAATCCATGTGCAATTGGGAAACATGGCAAAATGACTAGTTTGGGCTATGAACTGATCATCTCCCATGTGAACCAACTAGTTTAGTTGGCAACTGACCAGTTCGGTACTCGTAGGTTGCAAAAAATTATGATCTTTTGGTCCATTCCGCTTCCACATAGACTGGTAACCCAGAGACTAAACTGTCCTACAAATAGAGGGGTACTTCTTAGAACACAACTCAATTGCCTCTAATAATTTTTGTCCTCTCACGTTGTGGCAACCAATAGAGAGCGCAAGCAAGTCCTACCCACTAAAGGGAGGGATATCAAGGGAGAAACAATTGTGGGACAACAAGTTGGTGACTAGTACACCAACGGGAGGGACAAATCCTTCTTGTCTGTTCTACTAGAACAAGATGAGTTCTAGTTGGTCCATGTGGACTTCTCTAGAGGTGAGGTGGCCTTTTCCTATTGCTAGGAGGGAAATATCAAGCTACAGTCTGTGGTCAGACCAGGAGCTTCTACAAACATTGTTTGAGTCGGATGTCCATGGTGAAGACCATGAGCTACATAGACGTTGTCCAAGAAGCAACTAGAAGATGGTTTCATGAGTACTTCAACAAGTTATTGTCATTGGACTTGCTCCAGGACCAGTGAACTCTTTAAACCATCCTTCCCATTACATAGTTGACGCGATCTTGCTGTTTTGGGAGTACATATAGTAAATGAAATTCATTTCCGCTGCCTACTCTAATATGATATTTACAAACTTGAATATTCTAACCTCAAATGGAAATTAATTGATGTCCATGTTCATGATCCACATGTTAAACTTCATCATGCCCAGTCTATCTAGATCATTCACACCTCTCTTCTCTACTTCACAACTGACAATGTTGAAGTCTCCCACAATCTCCCAAGTTTTGTCCTTGATGATTTGGGCAATCTCCATCAGTGAACACCACAATGCTCTTCACTTAGAAGTTTGGCATTTGGTATACACCATTGTAAGAAAGGAAATCTCAACCAAACTATCCACCAATTGCACCATTATGTGTTGTCAGTGAGAGCATAAGTGGATTGGATTCAACGATGTATCTAAAAAGATCCATACTTTACCACTCAATTCTTCATTGTCATTAGACCAATCCAAACACTCTATGTCATAGAGCTCCTCCATTCTCACCTTGTGTATCATTAGTTCAAATAGACACACAACCACTAGTTTACAATTCATGCATAGTCTTCCCATAATCTTCCTTGATGAGTTATTCCTCACCCCTTGATATTTGAAATGAGATCTTCTAACATATACAAAATTGGACATCAATGAGACTCAACCAGACAAGGTTTATTAGCTCTGACGTCTGGGAGGTGAAACTATGATCTATTCTAATCTCTAGATACTCATCCTATGAGAAGTATCCATATGCCTCCTCTTCCCACTCATCATATATGTGGGGTCTTTCTTGTGGTCTCCTCCTCCTCAATCAGCTCCTGTGTGTTTGTTCTCTCCTTCTGCTCTCTTGATATCCTCTCTCATGAACTTCTGAGTGTAAGGCCCCTGACCTTACTTAGTGCTTGATTGTGTTTTCATTGCTTAATAAGATGCTTGAACCTTAACCTAATCTCTTGAAATGCCATAATAACATGTGACAAGTTTATGTTTTTAGTTTGGTCCTATTTGGTTGATGTTTGAGTTAGTTATGCTTGTTTAGGACCAAGTTGTAATTTACCCATGATGAGGGTTAATATTGTAATTTGTCACATGAAGGTTGTGCTTCTCATGACTTATCAATAGGGGGAGAGAGAGGATGATGCTATAGGATGCCTTGTTTGGGCCTTGGTTGATGAAGTGACACCTTGAGGTGATGTTAGGGTTTGAATGGTTTTGCTTGAAGTGTTGATGTTGACCATGTGGTGTTCTCTTAGTGTAGTGATTGATGGGCTTTGTGCCTTTGCGGTGCTTCGATCGAATCACCTTGTTTTGGAAAAAAAATTTCAACCTAGATGATTTTCCATTGGCTTTGTTCGCTAGGGTTGGTGTTTTGATCGTTTGGGTTGAGTGGCATTGTGTAGAAGTCACTAGAATGCCCTCCCCTATCTTTGCTTTGACTTAAGGGGTGTATTAGACCATAATGGTCTCTACAATTCCTTATTCTATCACCATATGTTGCATGCCTTGTGTGAGTCGTTGCATGGTCGATCCTTTGTGGGACAAGTGTCTTTGTGATGCTGTTATGTCTTAACACATCATATCCTTACCTCCCTCATAACCTTGAGTATATGATATCTCTCCTTTACATGTTAGCAATCCTTTTAGCTCTCTTTTCTCCCTCTATTCTCCTTGTGTTAGGCCTTGGAGCTTGGAGGAGATAGAGAAGGCTGATCTTGGTTCTTTGATAGACGATCATCCTTGCATGTGGTGATCTTGAGCTTGATCATCTTCTTGGTGGTGATTCTTGGTGATCTTTCTTCTTGGTAAGTGGTTCTTCACCTTTGATCACATTTTGCTTTCAAACACTACCTTCCTTCTTCTGTTCTTGGTTGTGAGACTATGGTGCAACCATGGTGGATACCTTGAGAATCTTCTCTTCACAAGGGTCTGAGACTATGGTTTGACCATGGTGTACCCAAGTGAGATGAAGCTCTCATCTCTTTCTCCTTTCTTCATCTTGTTCGGCCTATGGTTTTCACCCTCTTTCTTGAGTTTTCTTTTACCATGGTATTTCTCCTTCTTGAGGTGACCTTGTGGCCATGGAGTTGATCCAAGTTGGAGTCCCTCTTCTCTCTTGGAGCTCATGGTCTTCGAGCTTGATCTTCTTCATAAGACGGGTTATATAACTTCCCCCTTTCTATTATTTCACTATATTCTTGCTTGCATGTTGTTTTCCTAATATCTAATACATGAATTAAGGATGCTAGATGATGTGATTATGATCTAGTGTTTATGATCTTGAAGTGTCCTTACATGGACTATTCTTTCCCCTAAACCCTAATTCTTGACTATGGAGGTGATAGTTTTACATGCATCTCGACCATGAATTTTATAATTATGTTTTTGGTTCAATCATATTGATTAACTTGAGGTATTGTACCTATTTACACATGAGTGATGCTTGGTTTTCATCTCTCTCATCATGATTTCCATGTTGATTTCTAAGGCGATGGATTTAAGGATGTCTATCCTTGCATGGAGTTTTCTCCTTAATCACACTTGGTTTTCTTAATGTTCACTGTCTATTTTGATTATTGATTATCTCTGTTTTGAAGATGGTTATGTGTTTTTTAGGAAGCTTGACCTTGATGATCGCTACTCCCACTTTGATTCTTTTGGTCATTACAAGTTGTTGATTTGTCTTTGTTGCGGTAGATATGCTTTTTCTGATCCTTATTGCAGGCGATGAGTTCTGGTTTGAGTTGGTGTTTTCATGCATGATGGGTAAGGTGTTGCAGGCGCTACATAGCTAACCTTAATCACCCTTGGCTTCTAAACATTGTTCCTTTGTTGGTCACTACACTATGTGTTTGCTTCGGTCAAAGCATTGTGGATGGTTATGTTGGTCGCTACTCTGGGTTGGTTGGTGTGTTACGGTTGAAGTGCTTTGTAGTGTTACAGTCGCTATACTTGACCAAGGTTGTGTTGCAGTCGCAACACTTGTTTTTTATTATGTTGGTATCATGTGTTATCGCTACACATGGGTGACACATTTGCTAGCGGTCACTACCCTGATCACCTATGTTAATGATTGCTACACATGTGATATCCTTGATAGACGTTATACATATATTAATCATGTTGGGCATTACATCTTAATCTATGATTGACTGATATTTATTGATATGGAGTGATTGATTGAATAATCATAGCTATGATGTTAAACCCCAATTTGCTCCAAAAAAGTGGGAGATTGGTGTATTTAGGGTTTAATGGTGATTATTGTATTGGAAACACTAATCGATACAAGGGAAAACCTTAACCCAAATTCTCAATATATATTATGAGTGTTGATCTTGCTTGAGCAATTAGCTTGAGATGATATTTTTGTCTCTCCTACTTGTATAACTCTAACCTTACAGGTGGAATTGAATAACATAGATAGTGATGCTATGGTGTGATTGATGTGTTTTGGGTCTCATGACCTGGAAGAGGCTTAATGCCTAAATGATAGGTGACAACCTCTAAGTGATGAGATGATGGATTGAATCTACTAATGATGCAATAATGTTGGTGGCCTTGTATGGAAGCGGTATCAAGTGATGATATGATAAGTCTATACTTCATACTTTTTATATCTTCTGGAGTTGTAACATATCCTTATCTTTGTAGAGTTTGTTTAGGGTTTGTACGTTGTAAATTGATTGATGCTAAAAGACACACAATTGGCTTAACAAATCTAGTGAAACCCTAATCATGTAGATGCCATGTTCCATAGATCCATTTTCAGCGTCAGTACTTCCTAGATGGTAAAATGGGTTCTCCCTTAGTGGAAGCTCAGAGTCGTATACTATTGAGTATATGCATTTCATAGGATTGACTACGGTCATACTTTGGAAGGAGAACTGCCGAGTTCGTATCCCAGTGATGTGATTTAGAATACATTAAATGATATAATTTGAGGATGGTTGTAGTCATACCTTGCTAGGAGTGTGGATGTGGTTGTAACTCAATTTTCACTAGTGTTGTGCCTATATACCATGGCAGGCTAGGCTATTTTGTAGTTGGACTTTGTATGTCACTGCGACAGACTTAGACTGATCGAGGGTGTGGGTGATCATAGGAGTTTAGATCCTCCTTGATCCCTTATGGGACTAATTTTGACTTATAATAGTCAGTTGGATCATGAGTGGTATACCTCATCTCCTCAGGTCATAATAAATGACGTAATATAGTCATGTAGCATACTTTCTTAGTGTTAAACATGACTCACATTGTATGACCCTTTGCCTTATCTCTTGTACTAATTTCTTGAATTATAATGTGACAAGAAAAAGCAACTTTTATACATGTTGTTCGTATTCCTTTTTAAAGTATAAGATGTTCTACTACTGAAGAATTGTAGATGCCTAACTTGCTTAAACAATTTTAACTGCTTTACTCATATCATTTAGATGAATCAATTCATCTTCAACATAATGTTATCTATCTTCTTTAATCATTCTGTCAGTATAATAGACATTGGTGGAGAGTTATATCTCTTGTTGGGATGTTGGTCTCACTCCGTGGGTTTCCACATCTTTTGGGTGGTCGTGCACTATGAGGTAGAGATTGTGTGGTTGAGGCTGAGCAATAAGAGGAGCAGTAGTTGTTAAAGGTTGGACATGTTGCTAGTGTTTTGTAGTAGGGTCATATGTGTCCCTATACTCTCAAGTCCTTGAGGGTGTTTTGTAGACTTTGTATATCGATAAGAGGTTTTGGCAATAGGCCATGGTTGTACATATATGTCTTGTATATGTGAACAAGTTGTTACATGTGATAGGATGTTGCAAGGTGGCCAATGAACAGTGATGCATACATACTTGTGATATATGTAACATAGGTAGAAATTTTTATGGACTTAGATGTGATATGTTTCATCTTGATATGTTGTTATGTGAACATTTTTAATTTACCATGTTTTCTTATAATATGGATGATTAGTTTTAATTCCGTGCTTTGTTGTGTGTAATCTTGCTTTGTTTGGTGATGGATGTCACACCAAGCCTTTCCTCTTCATTGATATATTCCTAAATCTGTCATCCCCTTTGTCTTTCCTTGAACTAGATCACATGATGAAGTCCCCCAGACACATATGGATCAGGGGTCTTCTCCTACCCTCATCATCAATGATAGTCCTTCTCTTTTGGGAAATCACCTATGCTTTCTATCTCTTTTGACCTATTGGAAATGTACATGTGGAATTTCTCTCTTGAGATCTATTGACTTCTTTTGAATATGAAATATCAATATTCATCATATGTCAACTTGCTCATATGAAACCACATTTTGTTATCTAAGAATTTTTACTTGTTCATCCTATTTTTAGTTGGACCCTAATTTATGGATTTGAGCTATATTGTTCAATTTGTAAACTAGGAACCTAATTTTCTTATGGTGCCCTTTATTGGTCTTCTGCTCTAATTTTGGTTGGAAAATTTTATTTAGTCCATACGAAGACTAAACGTCCACTTACCTCTTTATTATTGCACGTTTGTTGGTTAAGTAGTACTTTTTGGGAAATATGGCAACATAGTAGGCAGCGGAAACAAAAATGTAGCTACCATATTCCCTTGAACCAATAGATCACACAACAACTATGTAATGGGAAGGATGGTTTGACGAGTTCATACCTGGTCTTGGGCAAGTCCAGTGACTATTTCTCATTGCAGTAGTGTAGCTCTCCTATTTGGACTCAGATGACGTTTGCAGCAGCTCCTCGTCTCTATCACGACTGTAGGTTGATGTTGCCCTCCTAGCAGGAAAAGTATCCACGCCTCTATGGTAGTCAACATGGACTGCCTAGAACTCACATCATTAAACCAGAATAGATAGGAAGGAGTTGTCCCTCCTATTGGTGTACTAGTCACCAACTTGCTCTCCCACAATTGTTCTCCCTTGCTATACCTCCCTTTATCAGGTAGGACTTGCTCAAGCTCCTATTGGTTACCAAAACCATAGAGGACAACAATTGTCAGAGGCAATTGAGTTGTGTCTCTAGAGGGTCAAGGTCATGGTTCCCAGTCTATGTGGTAATGGAAGGGACATGAATCTCACAAATTTTTGCAATCCATGACATGTGAAACGTTCGGTTCACAAGTGAACTGATCTATTGGCTTGTGAGCCAGTCGGTTCACCCAGTGAATCAGTCATTTCATTATGTTTCCCAATCAAAATTGTATTAGAAATTAATATCTAATTTAATGCACAACATGATGTCAGTATAAATCCTTGAATCAATCGAATTGATCCACCAACTGCTCGATTCACAACCTGGGCTATCTGGTTCATGGACCTGAGTCTGTTAACTATCTACAATTGCTAAACTTGGTTCTATTGACCTAATACACTGAAACGATTAGTACAACACTTGAACGGGTCAGTTCAACTATCCACTTAGTAAATTTTCAACCAATATTGTTTAAATTGAATACCTAAACACATTAGAAATAAATTTAATTATCATTCTTGATTAAACTTCTATTCTAGGTGTATCCTATGTGTGTGACCCCATAGGTTTTGTGTTATGTTGGCAGTGAATGTCCATAACTGATTTATGACATCACCAATAAATAGCGGTGCGTAGTCACACATCATTGCTACCTAAGTAATAAGGAAAGTTGGAGAACAACTTCAACCTATGATCTATGTCATGTGTTACAATGATTGTCTAATTCCTCTATCTCTAATATCCGGAATGAACTCAAGGCACATAATCATCATCCTCTCAATGTACAATCCATGTTCCTTGATCCAGATCAAACTGTATGAGATATATGTGACCTGAATATCATATATTAATTCTCATGTGCATGTACATGCTTTTCTCAGTCTCGCTTATCAAGTGGCATGGGTATCAAACTCTAGTAGGAGGGAAAAATCCCATGTAGATCAATAATAATCACCCCCATGTGTCACAACACATCTGATCATCACTTTTATGGAAAACCTTATTCAGAATCATAGTGGATGATGTCAAAACATGTCAAACAACATGTGATGAGTGTAAGGACTTTAGATCTAAGAACCACAATCACCACCTTCCCTATGAGAGATGAGTATGCCTGTATGATACATTGTTCCCTAACAAGTATCTATGTGCTTGGTTTGATATCACCTATATCATGACTGATGGGATTATGTCATCGACCAACACACACTCTAGTCTTTAGTGTTACTTCTATCTATCTGCCTTCCATAGTAACATCTGACCAGGGACATAATAAGAATATAGATACTCTTAACATATGTAAGATCTCATTGTTCAAGTTATGTACTTGAAGACAAACATCATTGAGTACTGTCATTCTTTAGATATTCATTATGTTTCCTCATTATCTCATAACTTAGTGAATCATAATGAACTGGAAGCATGCCTTTATGATTATTAATCAAATCATTTATATTATATGACATCCCAATCATCATATGATTGGCTCTCTGGGCAACATACCAATAGACTCCTACTTTCACTTAGAGCCAATCATCCATAAATATTATTCTTAGTGATTCTAAACATGTACATCATGTTTCAACCATGCAAGTGCTAATATGGCGAATTAGAAAATTTTTTCTATAGTTGGTATATTTCATGTTTCACATATATTCTATGTAAGATATCTCACATGAGATGGAATTGTCGTAATATGCTATCTTGATATTCCTTGCCTAACCAATAGCTCCATTGTTTGGCACAATATTTATACTATGTCATCATGGTTGGAATATCCATTATTACACCCATATGAACTTCTAGATCCATCTAGTATCCACTCGTATGATCTTTACACAAGGATACCTGGCTTCTATTGTATAATTTTAAATTAATGGTCTGTTAGTTCAAAGATTTTTCCAACTAATAACTCTTCTCTAACTTAAACACACACTTATATATTGCGATCATTATCTATCATTTTGGAAGCTTCCATCTATGTAACCCTTTACATCAGACTCTTTCTTTTCACCATAGAAACTACCTCTAGTGTCGATCAAAACATACCTACAACTTCGGTTAAAAAGCGGCACATAAGTGGGTAACATTAGAATTATAGACCTAAGACGTTGGTTCCTTGGGGACACAAAAATCGATGACCTAGACATTCATCCTTGGTTTCTATGAAAAACAAACTGACACATCAAGTGTCATACCCGTTGGTTGTGGAAAAGACCATGACGTCATTTATCCACACCAAGTCACATTTTTAAATGTAAAAGGTCTCTTTGTCGTCAATATTCAAAAGAAATTGACACCTTTCCTGCCCCATATCCATCAGTTTTGGAATAGACCCCGACATCATTTATCCATACCAAGTCATATTTGTAAATGCAAAAGGTCAGTTTGTTGTTGGATTTAAAAGGAAACTGACACCTTTCTTGCAACATAGATGTCAGTTACATATGTAAAAATCGACGATTAAGATACAAAGTGACAATTTTATTACAAAAATTGACAATTATGCCCGTGTTGCCTAGAACGATCATGTTGCCTGACACTGCCATTCTGGTTAGTTCTATAATGGATTTTCACCCTAAACCGAGGTCGAAGACCTTAACTGTCAGTTTTTTGGAACAACTGACAACTAACTTTGTTTTTTTAATAGCAGTATGAAGACCTACTGTCTGGTTGGTCAATAAGATGCACAAGCTACAGTTATAGGTTAACAACATCTGTGAGTTCAGCGAAACAACATGCCAACAAACAACCTGCAAGAACATTCAATATCCATTCTCATCACAAATTCAAACATAATTTCATTTCAACATTCATTCATGCACATGATACTTCATTCACACATGATACTTCATTTATATATGCACCAACCCATTCTAATGACATGAAGAACCATAATTCTCATTATATTCATTCATCTTCACATTCACACACATTATATATTCATACTTACACACCAATAATTTACTCGCATAAAATATAAAGTTGCAAGAAGTCATAAGCAAATTTATATAAAAAAATTTCATCAAATTTTCGAAAAGTCATTCTTTAATCCAATCAAATTGAAAGTTGACATCCCTAATGAAGGCTTCTGCCCATTGTTCTCGTACCTCATCTAGTTGTTCTACTGTATAGGGATTTTGTATCTCATCTAGTTTTCCCACGTAACATAGTTCGTTTTAAACACCTGCGAAGATATTATGATGTATATGATTCAAAAGTTTGATATTTTGATGTTATATAATGAAACTATATATACTTATGATGATCAAGACTATATATACATTACATTTTCTATGCAGTTGATGCCTACTGTCCCATATCTAATAATCATGTCCATATTCTTCTTCATCTCGTAGTATGCACATGCCCAACCATTATCTTGTATAAGACACTATAAATTTCAATATACCACCCGTTAATAAGTAAAAGTAAGTATAGTTGGCAAAAATATGCAATTTTGTCAAAAAACTACATGAACATTATTCCAAACTATTGCTTTCTTTTTGTTCTTCACCTTCCCTCCAACCTTTTTTAAATCTTTTATAGCCCTATATGGTAATGTAACACATTAAATTGCATTAATAAATAGTCATGTAATAATATATGTTAATGTATATAAATATATTAATTTACTCACGTGAATAATGCCTTATTCAATTTGTGTCCCCCAGTGTCTAGTTTGACACCCTTAAGATCTAGATAATACATAGTTAGCATCACGGGGACAATGACCAATAACACCCAATGGTTATTCTTGAGGGAAAAGAAGACAAATAAAATAAAACTCAAAATAAAAAAATGATATGTAATTCTTAAGTTAAAATTATAAGCAGAGTAAGCAAACTTACATAACATTGTACGAAACTAACATGAAGCTATTTTTCTTTTTATCAAAATATTGAAATATTGTAGAGCAATATTGGGAGATAGATATCGGGTCTTTAATTATACGGCTAATCACAAATGGAACTAGAAATGCCACATGGGGTAGTGTAAACTCTATACAAACCTTATGTAAGTGGCTACAAAACATATATCATATATGTGTTAAAATATAAAATAGATCAACAATATAATGAGGTATTAGCTATATAATATCTCACAATGTACAAAGTTCTATCATAGATGCATTCGATCAAGCATAATTAAACATCTTCAAAACATCTTGCATAAAAATACTAGTATTATGAGGTTGACCTACATCTTCCTCCTTAAGAGGGGCCATCATAGGAGACCCTTCTTCATGTTCGCCTATCCATTTTTCCATACCCATGCACTGAGCACATAATGAGTCGAATATGTCCTTTGTAAGAAAAATAGGAAATTCAGGAGGAGGTGGAGGTGGAGGACGAGTTGTAAGTGATTTCTTAGGCACTATGTCATGCATATATATAATCTCATATCAATGGTATCATGTATATAAAGATACAAACATAATGTTAATTTACCATACATCAATATAGACAACTTCAACTTTGGGTCATGTGACCACACCGCCTTCTACATCACCTATCGTCTTGTGCTTGGGGTGGGCATATGGAAGTGCAGTCTGCGTCCAAGCATTGTAGACAAACATTGACGTCATGCGAACCGCATCGGCGGGCAACGGTGCACCAAGAATTATGTCACCTTCAAGGTGTTGGTAAGCCTCACCCAGTGCAACGACATATTATTTTAATCTAAGACATCATGGCTTCAACCCCAACAAAATTACGTAGAGTGTTATACACACAGATATATATATATATACATATATATATATACATATATATATATATATATATATATATATAAACTCAAACATAACGTGCAAATCATTATGAAAGACGGTTATGTCATAAAAATACTTACACCGAACGTTCTAGGTGGTGGATCAATGGGATTACTCCCAACCCCTCTGTCATAGGAGGGTCCACCTCATATTAAGAGCGGGGCTCTTTAAGTACTATCTAATAAGAATGATACTTTCTCATTGCTTCCTATATACCCTTTACAATAAGATCTTGTACCTTTTTTGAGAGTGCCCCTTTGCACTTATGCTTTGATGGCCCAAAGAAGGCTCTTATACCAATACTAGTGCCATAAGCCCTAACACACCCATGATGCTCTGAGTTACCTAGAGCAACTGTCAATTCATCCACTGTGCCCTCAAGGGTGAACTTGCCTTGTTTTCTTTTCTCATAGAGATATCTCTAACCATCATCATTAGTAATTGCTATGTAAAAATAACAATCATGAATGCTAATTGCTCTAAGAGTTAAACTTTACCATTTTTATAGCCACCTCAACAGTTATGGGGTTGGGTATATCTCCATATTTGTTAGCCTCCCAGCTATCCATTGATCATAGCAAAGTTGAGGTTCAGTAGTAGTAGAGGACTCGAGAGTCTAAGGAGTAAGTTGTTGAGAAGAAGATGACTGTTGTAGCTTTTGGTGAAGATGTGCATAGTCAGTTGAACCCACATGTGCTTGTGCACATTCTTTACATGCCTTTCTCTTTGAGCATTGCTTATAACCCAATCAGTCAAACCATATGTTACATATGTAATATAATGAATTCAATATGAGGAGTGATGACTAATACATTGAATTCATTTGTTTTTCTCTTAGAAACAAACATCTCCCACTTTTTTGTGTCAAGATAGTTACATTTCGCAGTGGCAAACTTCTTCCTGTTATCAACTTTTAATATGTATTCTCTTGTCAGAGTTGTTCTGTAATTCCTTAGTACCCTGCCACAACTTTGCATCACCTTTTTACCATGCAGTTTCTCATCCATTTCAAATATGCTCTGCAAAAGACACCGTATACTTAATGGAATATTCTTTAAAACATAATTATATATATCTCTAAAAATAGAATTGTAAATGATAATATCTCACCCATAGTTCCTTCCATATATAGTCTTTCTTGTTTGGATCAACTTTATGCTAAGAATCTACATTTACATCCACCCTGCTATGAGTCAAATGCCCTAGATATGGAACAAAATAAGTATGGTTCTTCCCAACAATATTTCCTTGATTATGAAACTGAATGACCAGCTCTGTCCCGTAACCCCTTTTCTCTATTAACTTGTTCATCATGGTGATGCCTTGTATTGTTGCGTGCTTACGATGTTTTGCATCAAGATCAACAAGATCCTTAAGGAGCACATCCTCATGATAAAATTGACAAAAAACACACATAATTCATAAAAATATCTTTTAAATTTGAAAAAAGAATACAACAAGATAGACATTGTAAAATGCACATCTTTGTAATAAAACAATACAACTTACAGTAGTGTCAGGGTGCTCATCCTCATGGCGCACATTGTCAGGGTGCTCATCCTCACAATAATCATCATCATGATTATCAAACTCATGGTCATACACCATCTAAAATAATGTCATATAAAAAAGTCAAACAATGAAATATAAGAGATAAAGAATGTAAAATGCTTATCTAACATTTAAAAAAATAAAAGCACGCCTTTAATATTTGGATCTTGTATCAATTGACATTCCCTCAGTGTGATCTCCATGCATATATAAGTCAGTGTCAACTTCAATATTTGGTGTTGGCAAGCCAATTGAGAATGGACTAGAGTCATCATAGTTTTCATAGTACTCTTCTTCATCTATAGGATCTGTAGTGAACTGCCTTTTACCATGAAGAATAATTGAGAAATTTTCATTTGTAGGATCATCGATATAAAATACTTTCTTCACATGTGATGCCATTATGAATGATTCACCCTTCTCGCCAGTCTTTTCAAAATTCACTAGTGTGAAACCCAATTCATCCACTACAGCTCCTTAGGTGTTATATCAACCCAAAAACACCTAAAGACCGGAACTCTGAAATCTATGTAGTCAAACTCTTATCAAAATGTCTTTAATGACATTGTAATACGACATTTTAGCTTCACGTGGACTCTTATCCTTTGCACTAGAAAAATACTATAAAGACGCTTGAAGTGTGACCCCACTGATTTGGATGACACTCTTATCATCTTGATGCTTTGTGTAATATAACAATCCATTTATGTCAAACTCTTCATGTGACATAACATTCATTTTTGGTTTTAAGGTGAGAAATTTGATATTTTCAATAACATTATTTGGTGTTTGAGATAGTTGACATAAACTTTTATCTTAAAACCACCTAATAAATGTCTTGTTATGTTCTCTACCAAGCCACATTGAATTGGCTGGAGGATATTATTTCATAATGAAATTGGTATGTTTGGTGATATAACTACTCACTTCATCGATGTTGTGTAAAATGTACAAGTGTGCTTGTTCCCACAGGTCACAGATGATTACTTCTACTCGTGCTCCTAAAGTCCCTCTGTTGAATAGTCCTCAATATTTGTTGTTTACAAAATCTTCATTACAACTCAGAAAGTCATTGTAGAAGTTCATAACCTCCCTGGCCACATAACCCATAATAATACTTCCTTCAAGCCAATAATGGTTTTGAACATCACCTTTAACAACACTCATGTACCATTCAAAAGGATACATCCAATGCAAGAAAATTGGTCCCAAAATTTTCATTTCCCTAGTTAGATGGACAACAAGATGTACTGTGATATCAAAGAATGAAGGAGGAAAATACATCTCAAGTTGGTATATGGTAACAACCACTATCTTTGCAACTTACAAGATTCTCAATATCAATAACTTTTCTCCATAGACTGCTGAAGAAAAAACAAAGCCTTGTAATTGCAAACCTTACATGGTTTGGCAGTATAGATCGAATTTCCATAGACAATATTTGTTGCATTAGAGTGTGACAATCATGAGATTTCAAATCTATCAACTTCAGACCCTTCATTGATACCAGTCTACGGGTATTGGAAGAGTATCCATGTGGTACCTTAACATAAGTAAACACTCGCAAAAACAATTCTTCTTTTTTATAGACAATGTGGAACAAGCATGAGGTAAATATGTTTTTCAATCACTACTAACTTCTTTTCTTAATTCTTTCCATATTCCCATTTCATGTAGGTCCATTATAGATTTGATGTCATCTTTAGTCTTACCTGGTATATTCAATAGAGTACCAGTGACACTATCACATACATTTTTCTCAACACGCATTACATCAAGACAATGCCTAACTGCTAAACAACTATAATAAGGAAGATACCAGAATATTGACCTTTCTTGAATAAAGATTTGTCACTTTGTGTGGGAACAATACATTATGACCTCTTACTGAATGCAATAACAAAATCTTTGTACTCTTTCATAAACAACTTCCTTGATATGGGTTTAGGGGCACTCTGTTCCTCATTTGATCCATTGAACGCTTTGCACAACCTTCAGTAAGGATGAACTTTTGGAAGAAACCTTCAATGTCCAAGATATATAGTCTTGCCACCAATTTTAGTCGTATTGAATTAGTGTTCTCTTCACATATAAAGGCATGTGTTGAATCCTTTACACTGTATCCAAATTCCCATATGTTGGAAAGTCATTAATAGTGCAAAACAACATAGCATGAAAACAAAATGTCTCTCTACGTGAAGCATCATAGGTCTTGACACCTTCTCCCCAGAGTCTTTTTAAGTCATCAATAAGAGGTTCAAGATAAACACCAATATCATAGCCAGGTTGTTGAGGGCCCGATATCAACAATGACATACACGACCAGGGAGGAAGATTGTATATAACAATCATAACTGCCAAGTTCTATGTTGGTTGTTCAATGCATGTGGATTCATCCCATCCGTACAAAGCCCAAGTCTTAGATTCTTGACTCTTCACCAAATTTAGGATACAATACATCAATCTTCTTCAACTGTGGGGAATCAGATGCATGTCGTAGTATCCCATCATTATTTTTCTTTACCTTTGTGTGCCACCTTAAATTCTCCACATCCATGGGGTTGGAGAACAAGAATATAAGTACATACCACTTCACCTTAGAAGGAGAGATAGTTTTGGACTTCCCGAAGTCATCATTTTATACATTGACGCCCCACATTTTGGACAATCTTTCAAAGTGACATAGTCCTTCTGAAATAAGACAGTCATTTGGGCATGCATGTATTTTCTTAGCCTTCATTCCCATTGGGCATAACATTTTTTTTTTGAGATTGGAGGTTCATTATGTTCAGGAAGAACTTCTTTCAACAAACACAACAATGATGTGAAGCTTTTGTCGCTCCATCTATTATTAGCCTTTAGAGTATACAATCTCAACACAATGCCCAACTTCATAAACTTAGTACAACCTATGTGTAACGGTCTCTCAGCATCATACATAATGTTTCTAAATAAGGAAGGTGGATTTATGTGCTCTACCCCACAACTATCTAGTATCACATCAACCTTGTCTATCAGAATTGGTTTGTTCACCTTTACATCATTGGTGGCATTTTTTTCTTCTTAAAAACAAGTATTGATATCAACATATATTGATCTCATTGTTGAAATCTCTCCATGCCAATACAATTTTGTATAGCCCTATACAATCTCGTTGTACATGACATGACTTTTGATTTTGTCAATAGTGTTGACTTTCAAGTTGTTACCGCAATGCCTACATGGATAATAGAACCTATCTCCAGGTTGTTTCCTATGTTCCTCCGCAAATCTTATAAATTGATCAAGACCAATAACAAACTTTGGGGTGCAGCGATTTGGAATGGACATCCATGATCAATCCATTCTATGATCAAAGAGAAAACAAGTATTAGGGTTTAGGGTTTAGGGATTACACATTACGGATTATTATTTAGTATTTAGGGATAAGGGTTTATAGATTAGGGTTTATGGTTTACAGATTAGTTTTTAGGGTTCAGTAATCAATGTTTGTACCACCTATCCCATTCTTGAACACATAATCTCGATAGTAAGTATATAATGTGTATTTGATTTTCAAGAAAATTTTGGCAGCATTTCTAGGTAGTTCTCCAAGTACACCAATGTAGATGGGAAAATGTCCACCAACATATGTACTTAGAGAACAAACTGGGAAGTGCTGACAGAACATCTTGAAAACTGAATATACATTATACACTTACGTTCTAAGTGAGATGAAGTGTTCAAGAACAGTCCCATACTGAGGACTATCTAAGATTTACTCCTAATGAGTTAATATCATATAGGTTTCTAGGCCAACATATATGTCCAAAATAAGGTGTATGATTCATATCAATTCCATGTAAATACAAACACATTAATCCATAAGTAACATTCACCCTATCATTCATTATATATTTTAGATATACACTTTTCCTTTCCCCATAAACATCATAATATTTCTCCCACTAATTCTCAATCTTAGGTTTTCTTCTCTCATCAAGTATTCATGTTTTTCATTAGACAAGATGGTTCTAATAAGATTCATATTATTAATAATTAACCCAAACATTAATCATGCAATAGTGTATATAAATAACATTTATTAACATTTAGGATGCAAGAAATATGACCCATATTTTTTTATTTAAATAAAAATAAAATAAAAAATACCTTGGTCTCTACTGGCGACAATGACATCTCTAGTGATGGTGGCACAGAATGGAAGCACACGCATCTTAGGAATCAATGGCGGCAAGCTCCTCAGGAGACGGTGGCTAGCTCCTCAGGTGGCAGTGGTGGCAAGCTCCAGTGATGGCGGCACCACCAGTGATGGTGAGCAAAAGAAACAACAATGGCTAACAACAACAATGATAGTGGCAGTGAGCACATAAGATCCTCAGGTGGCAGCGGCAGGAAGTTGAACTTGATGGACAACTCCAAAAGTGATCGCAGTAGTAGGCTAGTGATGGCAAGCTCCAGCGATGGCTGTGGCGGATAGAAAACCATAGACAACAGTGAGCACTACAGCTGGAGCACATGAGTGACAGAGCACAAATCACCATAGCTAGGTATCAAGGGAGCAATGAAACAAAGTATGGGGAAAGAAATTTCACGGGTGGTATTAAATGGGACATAGTCGTCCATTTCCACCAAAATTGATGACTAATACAATAGACGTTGGTCAATATAAAAGAAATGACACCTAACCTAGCGACTTAGACATTACTTTCATCTAAAAAACTGATGTAAGAGGTCATTATCCAAATGAAAAAAAAACATCCTCAGTAATGGCGATAGTCATCGACTATGTGTATAAAACCAACACTAAAGACTTAGATGTCAGTTTCATCTAAAAACTAATGCCAGAGGCCATTATCCAAATGAAAAAAATTGGCCTCAGTAATGGCGATAGTCGTTGGTTGTATATGTAAAACTGACACCATACCTAGTGACATGACCGCCGGCTCTATTTACTAAACTAATGCTAGAGGAAATTATCCAGATGAAATAAAACCAACCTCAATAGGCATTGAGGCATAGGTTTTGAGAAGAAAAAAAATCGACACTAGAGTGTAGTTAGGGGGAACAATTTTCTCGAGGATGTGGCACGAAACTGTGACATCGGTTTCTTGACAATAAACTGATACAAATTGTGCAATATTTTGCAATTTTTCATGTGAATCATCATCATGTGAAACAAAATTTTGCAATTTTTCATGTGAATCGATGTCAGTTTTGTGAAGAAACAACATGCGCCAGAACTATTTCAGAGGAAAAATTTTGTTTCATGTGACGATGTCTAATGTCAGTTCGTTAGAAATTGACACTCATCTTAAAATTTTTGGAGGCAAATATTTTACCCTGAAAATTTGTATTTCACGGGTTATTTTAGACATCATTGTTTTTGGAAAGCCAACCGACGTTATTGAAAAAGTGGTACCTGTGTCTTTTCTTAATCGGCAGGACTTGATCTATGGTGATGTTTGTGCTAGAGGACCATAGCTTTTTGATATATAGTGTCAGTTTTTTTAGTGTAACTGACGTTAGGAAAAGTGACATTAGAGACTAGAAATGTACTAGTGATAGTGTAACAACTGTTCCTTTAGTGATTCTCAAGTACTAATGGATGTTGTCTATGGAATTCCAATGACCTTCATTGGTTATGACTAATAACTTCTTGTCATGTCCAATGCATACAAAATGATGAGATGAGTAGACTATATGGTACATAGATCTAAATGTGAATGCATATGGCATCTCTTCCATTCTTCACAAGAATTGCAACAATGGGTTCTTTGAGAAATTTATCCCATTTGTATGGATAGATTATCTCTTATGGAATCCTTCATGTTGAACCCTTTCAACATTTTACTAATATATTTGCTCATTGTTAGGTTAATAAACTTTCCATAACTATGTCTATAGATCTCAATTTCTATCACATAGGATGTTTCAATGAATCCTTTAGGTCGACGGTGATTTCCATGCCATGTTTCAATACATTGTATTGAAATGCTATTCCTCATCAATATGTAGAATATTTATGTAGTAAGCAATCAGAATACATAGTGAAGCATGATTGATCTTGTATATGGTTTAGTTAGACTCACCCTTTTACCTCTAGATTAGTTTTCCTTGGTAGGTCAAACCTTTTAATATATTCAATTTCATAAAAGGTTCACAAAAATACATCAAATTCTCCCATTAGGGTTTACACCAAGACACACAATTAGGATCTAGATAGAGGGAGTCTAGACTACTACAATCTTGTCTCCAAGCAACATCTCCATCAACTGAGTCCAAGCCAAAAGCTAAGATCTTCCTTGTCTTGTGCATCACCTTGCTCAGCACCTGGGTGGTTGGGAAGGCACCCAGCCAAAAGGGAAAGGGAAGAAAAGTATGTGTCACAAACTAGTCTAGGATATCAAGATAAATAAAGCAAATAAAAATAGGCTAGGGTTCATCATATGATGAAGATAACAAGAGTATGAGGATATATATCAAAGAAGCTTGCCATTAACAAATATAATAAAAAGGATTTGCATGTAAGATAATTATGTCTATCTAACTAAGTAGGATTGAGGCACCTACCAGACCTCTAACCTTAGGTGAGGAGAGAATAAGACATTCCCAGTCACCTACAATATTATGGGGAGAATAAGACATTCCCCAAGGAGATTATTTACATACCCTTTGTGGATGGTTGTATATAAGTACCGCTACTTTAAATTAAATAGAACATAAATCCACATGTTAGAAAAAGTAGTCATGGCAAGAATAATCATATGAATCAATAAGCATGGCAATGGGGTACCAAGACCCAAGAATAATGTTCCAAAACTGATTTATAAGTATAGCAAAAGATTCAAGAGTATATGAAAAAGGGTTTAATAAAGCCTCATTATAAAAAAGTAGGTTAAGGCACAATTATTCCCAACTTAAGGTGTAAATGCACATACCTCTCTTACTTTTATCAATTACTAACTTTCACCACTTTAATTGAGTCCAAGTTCCACTTTGCCTATTTTCAATGTATTAACATGTATTAGATTACATAGTGCACATTAATATATAGAAACCCTAATTTTAGACCTTTTTAGAAAATTTCGGATTTAGCTTTTGAAAATATCACCAATGCACTTATTAGGTTCTCCTGATGAAGAAAACATATTTTTATGTGAATTTTGGAGTTATGATGATTAAGATGTAATTTTTATGGATTTTAAGCATTAAATTCGTTTTACAAAAATCACCCTTCGTCAAACCATGAAATCAGACCTTGAAAATATTTTTATTAGATAGAGATTAATTTTCCAATTCCAAAACATATTTATTTGTCAAATTTGGATAAGCGGTTTAGAAGATATGAATTTTTATATACTAACCAATAGGAAATTGCCACATCATCAAACCGATCGAGATATTTGAAGAGAGAGGGAGAGGGAGAAAACACCTTTTGACCCAATATAAGGTTTGAAGTTGCATAGGTAACCAAACTAGAGCTTCTAGAGAAGATAAAATAGCAAGAAACCAAAACCTTAGAAGAATATGGTAAAAAGAGATGGAAATCATCGATTATCAACATAGAAGCATGGGTTTTAAGTATGTACTAAGCAATATATGAGAAGGGGGTTAACAAAACTTGCCTCTAGGAATGTAAGAAGGTCCAAACAAAAATGATCTCAAGATTATAAGGTATGGTTGCTCCAAGCTAAGCTCCTTTCTTGAGCAAAGATCACCTTCTCCACTTTAGAGGTGCAAACCCTAGCAAAAGAGCATGGAGATGAGATGTTTTAGGGTTTTAGGTGGAGTTTTACCATGTATGGTCATAGTTCCAACCTAGAAGAAGGTGTAAGGAAGACTAACAGTATGAAAATAGGGAAGGAAGGGAGGAAACTTACTAGTTTTGGTCAAAATTACCAAGGAGGAGCTTTAGAAACCCTAATAGAGTAATTTGGAAGCCCTAGGAGCCTTCTTCACCAAGGTAGGCTCCCTCTATCACCTTGGGACAGAAACTTCCTGGACAAATATAGAAGGAACTATTATCTAAGCTATAGGAAAGAAAATGAGAGCAAGAGTTTTCGAATTGTGCGTTAAGAAGGGGTATACATGGCTATATAAAGAAAGAGGTGAAGCATGAGGTGTCTTAAGGGACTTTCCATGTGTCTTTAGCCTAGGGCTTGATGGCCATGCAAGAGGAAAGCTCATGGACTCTTCTTGGATATCAAAATTCGGTCCTAAGATCCCACATATCCTTCTAGGCCATCCCCACCATTTTTCAAGAAAGAAATAACCTCATTGGTTGATAGCTTTTAAAGATAAGCACCTTTATAAAGAAGGTAATCCCTATAATGCCCTTGGAAAGAAATACCATCAAACCAAGGTGAAACTAGGTTCTCCAATGGTTTAAAATCTCGTTAATGGTAAGGGAATATCTAAGGATTAAAATTCAGTTGATAATTTGCAAAGAAAACCTCCCAATTGGGTAAATTGCATAAAAGTCCAGAATGTACCTAAAATTGTATAACTTGCACAAACAACATCCAAATCGAACCAAAATTGAAACTTAGGCTCATTCTATACAAAATTTGATCAGTATAGTCATGTACTAAATGATTTTTAGCATTTTATATACAACTAGGATTTAGTTGAAATTTGTACATGGTTTGGAGAAATTAGATATTAGTTGGAAGAATTTTTTGACTTGTTTGTCAGCCGATTTTACCCAAGATAAACTCAATCGGCCATGTATTCAAACTGAAATATAGAAGTCTAGTATTTGAATTTTATCTTTTTATTGGTATATCCAATTGGTCTGAAATTTTAATTATGTTTTGGAAACTCCATTTTGGACGTCTTGTTAAACGTTCCTAAATTTTTAATGATGTTTGAACTCTATAGAGAGGAGTGGCGGTTGAGTATTCCTTAGATTAATTGACGATCCATGGGAAATTCTATGGATATGACTATGCTATTTCATGTGAATATTGCCTAAAAATCAGGTCAGTGGTCAATATGCTTGGGAATTGAATTGACATTATAAAATCATATTTGAATTGTATTAGAATGAATTATACAAGTGTTTGTTGAGTCTTACTGAAATTGAATATGATATATACATAAGGATCAGTGTGAGGTGGCAATATTCCCTATTTAGGGTTGTGTTGATGGATTACTGAATTATGTAATTCTTATGATGTTGAACAAAGGATGACTTCTTGAAAACCCTAGAAGTTTAGTATTAAGATGAGTATGAGTGATAAAGCTAGAACTTGTATATAATGTTGCAAATGTGATGAATTGTTGAAGTGTAAGTATTAATACTTGTATCAGATGGATGATCAGGACTGTGTTGATGATTACCGTGAGGGTGAGGACGTGCTTGCATCGCCTGACAATGTAAGTTTTAAGAATATATCCCTATATGTTCTTTTATAATTATATTATGTAAGTGTGTTTTTTATCAAATTTTAGGTTGGTGATGTACCCCCTGAAGAAATTACAACACTTGATGAGCAGCAAAAGAAAATTGAGAAAGTGAGGGGCATCACAATGATGAACAAGTTAATACAGCAAAGGGGCAATGGACCCAAATTGGCTGTGGATTTCGATCAGGCAGGAAATCCATATGGAGTGAACCGCAACTCATTTGTTTCATATCTTGGGGTTCTTACTTGCAACCATTGCAGTCTTATCCTAGAATCATGGCATAGAGTTCCTAAGGAGAAGAAAGACCACATATGGAAGGAACTATGCGTGAGTTATTATTATTTGTAATTCTATTTGTGTAGATTACTAATTTTTAGGATACTAGTTAATAGCAATTCTATTTAATTTGCAGAGCATATTTGATCTGGATGAAAAGCTGCATCGTAAATGTGTGATACAATGTTGTGGGAGGGTCCTAAGGAACTATAGGACCAATCTCACCTGAGATTACATACGCGATGCTGAGAATAGGTTCTTGATAGATTCCAATTCTAGACATTGATCAATATTTCGCTAAATTTACACTAATAATTTTTGTTTGTATTCTCTTTAAAAAATAAATATAGGAAGAAGGAAGCCACACAACAATGGAACTACTTGGACCCCAGAGAATGGGAGGAGTTTGTTACCCAAAGAAAAATAGATGAATTCAAGGTACGAAACTAACATGAAGCTGTTTTTCTTTTTATCAAAATATTGAAATATTGTAGAGCAATATTGGGAGACAGATATCGGGTCTTTAATTATACGGCTAATCACAAATGGAACTAGAAATGCCACATGGGGTAGTGTAAACTCTATACAGACCTTATGTAAGTGGCTACAAAACATATATCATATATGTGTTAAAATATAAAATAGATCAACAATATAATGAGGTATTAGCTATATAATATCTCACAATGTACAAAGTTCTATCATAGATGCATTCGATCAAGCATAATTAAACATCTTCAAAACATCTTGCATAAAAATACTAGTATTATGAGGTTGACCTACATCTTCCTCCTTAAGAGGGGCCATCATAGGAGACCCTTCTTCATGTTCGCCTATCCATTTTTCCATACCCATGCACTGAGCACATAATGAGTCGAATATGTCCTTTGTAAGAAAAATAGGAAATTCAGGAGGAGGTGGAGGTGGAGGACGAGTTGTAAGTGATTTCTTAGGCACTATGTCATGCATATATATAATCTCATATCAATGGTATCATGTATATAAACATACAAACATAATGTTAATTTACCATACATCAATATAGACAACTTCAACTTTGGGTCATGTGACCACACCGCCTTCTACATCACCTATCGTCTTGTGCTTGGGGTGGGCATATGGAAGTGCAGTCTGCGTCCAAGCATTGTAGACAAACATTGACGTCATGCGAACCGCATCGGTGGGCAACGGTGCACCAAGAATTATGTCACCTTCAAGGTGTTGGTAAGCCTCACCCAGTGCAACGACATATTATTTTAATCTAAGACATCATGGATTCAACCCCAACAAAATTACGTAGAGTGTTATACACACAGATATATATATATACATATATATATATATATATATAAACTCAAACATAACATGCAAATCATTATGAAAGACGGTTATGTCATAAAAATACTTACACCGAACGTGCTAGGTGGTGGATCAATGGGATTACTCCCAACCCCTCTGTCATAGGAGGGTCCACCTCATATTAAGAGCGGGGCTCTATAAGTACTATCTAATAAGAATGATACTTTCTCATTGCTTCCTATATACCCTTTACAATAAGATCTTGTACCTTTTTTGAGAGTGCCCCTTTGCACTTATGCTTTGATGGCCCAAAGAAGGCTCTTATACCAATACTAGTGCCATAAGCCCTAACACACCCATGATGCTCTGAGTTACCTAGAGCAACTGTCAATTCATCCACTATGCCCTCAAGGGTGAACTTGCCTTGTTTTCTTTTCTCATAGAGATATCTCTAACCATCATCATTAGTAATTGCTATGTAAAAATAACAATCATGAATGCTAATTGCTCTAAGAGTTAAACTTTACCATTTTTATAGCCACCTCAACAGTTATGGGGTTGGGTATATCTCCATATTTTTTTGCCTCCCAGCTATCCATTGATCATAGCAAAGTTGAGGTTCAGTAGTAGTAGAGGACTCGAGAGTCTGAGGAGTAAGTTGTTGAGAAGAAGATGACTGTTGTAGCTTTTGGTGAAGATGTGCATAGTCAGTTGAACCCACATGTGCTTGTGCACATTCTTTACATGCCTTTCTCTTTGAGCATTGCTTATAACCCAATTAGTCAAACCATATGTTACATATGTAATATAATGAATTCAATATGAGGAGTGATGACTAATACATTGAATTCATTTTTTTTTCTCTTAGAAACAAACATCTCCCACTTTTTTGTGTCAAGATAGTTACATTTCGCAGTGGCAAACTTCTTCCTGTTATCAACTTTTAATATGTATTCTCTTGTCAGAGTTGTTATGTAATTCCTTAGTACCCTGCCACAACTTTGCATCACCTTTTTACCATGCGGTTTCTCATCCATTTCAAATATGCTCTGCAAAAGACACCGTATACTTAATGGAATATTCTTAAAAACATAATTATATATATCTCTAAAAATAGAATTGTAAATGATAATATCTCACCCATAGTTCCTTCCATATATAGTCTTTCTTGTTTGGATCAACTTTATGCTAAGAATCTACATTTACATCCACCCTGCTATGAGTCAAATGCCCTAGATATGGAACAAAATAAGTATGGTTCTTCCCAACAATATTTCCTTGATTATGAAACTGAATGACCAGCTCTGTCCCGTAACCCCTTTTCTCTATTAACTTGTTCATCATGGTGATGCCTTGTATTGTTGCATGCTTACGATGTTGTGCATCAAGATCAACAAGATCCTTAACGAGCACATCCTCATGATAAAATTGACAAAAAACACACATAATTCATAAAAATATCTTTTAAATTTGAAAAAAGAATACAACAAGATAGACATTGTAAAATGCACATCTTTGTAATAAAACAATACAACTTACAGTAGTGTCAGGGTGCTCATCCTCATGGCGCACATTGTCAGGGTGCTCATCCTCACAATAATCATCATCATGATTATCAAACTCATGGTCATACACCATCTAAAATAATGTCATATAAAAAAGTCAAACAATGAAATATAAGAGATAAAGAATGTAAAATGCTTATCTAACATTTAAAAAAATAAAAGCACGCCTTTAATATTTGGATCTTGTATCAATTGACATTCCCTCGGTGTGATCTCCATGCATATATAAGTCAGTGTCAACTTCAATATTTGGTGTTGGCAAGCCAATTGAGAATGGACTAGAGTCATCATAGTTTTCATAGTACTCTTCTTCATCTATAGGATCTGTAGTGAACTGCCTTTTACCATGAAGAATAATTGAGAAATTTTCATTTGTAGGATCATCGATATAAAATACTTGCTTCACATGTGATGCCATTATGAATGATTCACCCTTCTCACCAATCTTTTCAAAATTCACTAGTGTGAAACCCAATTCATCCACTACAGCTCCTTAGGTGTTATATCAACCCAAAAACACCTAAAGACCGGAACTCTGAAATCTATGTAGTCAAACTCTTATCAAAATGTCTTTAATGACATTGTAATATGACATTTTAGCTTCACATGGACTCTTATCCTTTGCACTAGAAAAATACTATAAAGACGCTTGAAGTGTGACCCCACTGATTTGGATGACACTCTTATCATCTTGATGCTTTGTGTAATATAACAATCCATTTATGTCAAACTCTTCATGTGACATAACATTCATTTTTGGTTTTAAGGTGAGAAATTTGATATTTTCAATAACATTATTTGGTGTTTGAGATAGTTGACATAAACTTTTATCTTAAAACCACCTAATAAATGTCTTGTTATGTTCTCTACCAAGCCACATTGAATTGGCTGGAGGATATTATTTCATAATGAAATTGGTATGTTTGGTGATATAACTACTCACTTCATCGATGTTGTGTAAAATGTACAAGTGTGCTTGTTCCCACAGGTCACGGATGATTACTTCTACTCGTGCTCCTAAAGTCCCTCTGTTGAATAGTCCTCAATATTTGTTGTTTACAAAATCTTCATTACAACTCAGAAAGTCATTGTAGAAGTTCATAACCTCCCTGGCCACATAACCCATAATAATACTTCCTTCAAGCCAATAATGGTTTTGAACATCACCTTTAACAACACTCATGTACCATTCAAAAGGATACATCCAATGCAAGAAAATTGGTCCCAAAATTTTCATTTCCCTAGTTAGATGGACAACAAGATGTACTGTGATATCAAAGAATGAAGGAGGAAAATACATCTCAAGTTGGTATATGGTAACAACCACTATCTTTGCAACTTACAAGATTCTCAATATCAATAACTTTTCTCCATAGACTGCTGAAGAAAAAACAAAGCCTTGTAATTGCAAACCTTACATGGTTTGGCAGTATAGATCGAATTTCCATAGACAATATTTGTTGCATTAGAGTGTGACAATCATGAGATTTCAAATCTATCAACTTCAGACCCTTCATTGATACCAGTCTACGGGTATTGGAAGAGTATCCATGTGGTACCTTAACATAAGTAAACACTCGCAAAAACAATTCTTCTTTTTTATAGACAATGTGGAACAAGCATGAGGTAAATATGTTTTTCAATCACTACTAACTTCTTTTCTTAATTCTTTCCATATTCCCATTTCATGTAGGTCCATTATAGATTTGATGTCATCTTTAGTCTTACCTGGTATATTCAATAGAGTACCAGTGACACTATCACATACATTTTTCTCAACACGCATTACATCAAGACAATGCCTAACTGCTAAACAACTATAATAAGGAAGATACCAGAATATTGACCTTTCTTGAATAAAGATTTGTCACTTTGTGTGGGAACAATACATTATGACCTCTTACTGAATGCAATAACAAAATCTTTGTACTCTTTCATAAACAACTTCCTTGATATGGGTTTAGGGGCACTCTGTTCCTCATTTGATCCATTGAACGCTTTGCACAACCTTCAGTAAGGATGAACTTTTGGAAGAAACCTTCAATGTCCAAGATATATAGTCTTGCCACCAATTTTAGTCGTATTGAATTAGTGTTCTCTTCACATATAAAGGCATGTGTTGAATCCTTTACACTGTATCCAAATTCCCATATGTTGGAAAGTCATTAATAGTGCAAAACAACATAGCATGAAAACAAAATGTCTCTCTACGTGAAGCATCATAGGTCTTGACACCTTCTCCCCAGAGTCTTTTTAAGTCATCAATAAGAGGTTCAAGATAAACACCAATATCATAGCCAGGTTGTTGAGGGCCCGATATCAACAATGACATACACGACCAGGGAGGAAGATTGTATATAACAATCATAACTGCCAAGTTCTATGTTGGTTGTTCAATGCATGTGGATTCATCCCATCCGTACAAAGCCCAAGTCTTAGATTCTTGACTCTTCACCAAATTTAGGATACAATACATCAATCTTCTTCAACTGTGGGGAATCAGATGCATGTCGTAGTATCCCATCATTATTTTTCTTTACCTTTGTGTGCCACCTTAAATTCTCCACATCCATGGGGTTGGAGAACAAGAATATAAGTACATACCACTTCACCTTAGAAGGAGAGATAGTTTTGGACTTCCCGAAGTCATCATTTTATACATTGACGCCCCACATTTTGGACAATCTTTCAAAGTGACATAGTCCTTCTGAAATAAGACAGTCATTTGGGCATGCATGTATTTTCTTAGCCTTCATTCCCATTGGGCATAACATTTTTTTTTTTGAGATTGGAGGTTCATTATGTTCAGGAAGAACTTCTTTCAACAAACACAACAATGATGTGAAGCTTTTGTCGCTCCATCTATTATTAGCCTTTAGAGTATACAATCTCAACACAATGCCCAACTTCATAAACTTAGTACAACCTATGTGTAACGGTCTCTCAGCATCATACATAATGTTTCTAAATAAGGAAGGTGGATTTATGTGCTCTACCCCACAACTATCTAGTATCACATCAACCTTGTCTATCAGAATTGGTTTGTTCACCTTTACATCATTGGTGGCATTTTTTTCTTCTTAAAAACAAGTATTGATATCAACATATATTGATCTCATTGTTGAAATCTCTCCATGCCAATACAATTTTGTATAGCCCTATACAATCTCGTTGTACATGACATGACTTTTGATTTTGTCAATAGTGTTGACTTTCAAGTTGTTACCGCAATGCCTACATGGATAATAGAACCTATCTCCAGGTTGTTTCCTATGTTCCTCCGCAAATCTTATAAATTGATCAAGACCAATAACAAACTTTGGGGTGCAGCGATTTGGAATGGACATCCATGATCAATCCATTCTATGATCAAAGAGAAAACAAGTATTAGGGTTTAGGGTTTAGGGATTACACATTACGGATTATTATTTAGTATTTAGGGATAAGGGTTTATAGATTAGGGTTTATGGTTTACAGATTAGTTTTTAGGGTTCAGTAATCAATGTTTGTACCACCTATCCCATTCTTGAACACATAATCTCGATAGTAAGTATATAATGTGTATTTGATTTTCAAGAAAATTTTGGCAGCATTTCTAGGTAGTTCTCCAAGTACACCAATGTAGATGGGAAAATGTCCACCAACATATGTACTTAGAGAACAAACTGGGAAGTGCTGACAGAACATCTTGAAAACTGAATATACATTATACACTTACGTTCTAAGTGAGATGAAGTGTTCAAGAACAGTCCCATACTGAGGACTATCTAAGATTTACTCCTAATGAGTTAATATCATATAGGTTTCTAGGCCAACATATATGTCCAAAATAAGGTGTATGATTCATATCAATTCCATGTAAATACAAACACATTAATCCATAAGTAACATTCACCCTATCATTCATTATATATTTTAGATATACACTTTTCCTTTCCCCATAAACATCATAATATTTCTCCCACTAATTCTCAATCTTAGGTTTTCTTCTCTCATCAAGTATTCATGTTTTTCATTAGACAAGATGGTTCTAATAAGATTCATATTATTAATAATTAACCCAAACATTAATCATGCAATAGTGTATATAAATAACATTTATTAACATTTAGGATGCAAGAAATATGACCCATATTTTTTTATTTAAATAAAAATAAAATAAAAAATACCTTGGTCTCTACTGGCGACAATGACATCTCTAGTGATGGTGGCACAGAATGGAAGCACACGCATCTTAGGAATCAATGGCGGCAAGCTCCTCAGGAGACGGTGGCTAGCTCCTCAGGTGGCAGTGGTGGCAAGCTCCAGTGATGGCGGCACCACCAGTGATGGTGAGCAAAAGAAACAACAATGGCTAACAACAACAATGATAGTGGCAGTGAGCACATAAGATCCTCAGGTGGCAGCGGCAGGAAGTTGAACTTGATGGACAACTCCAAAAGTGATCGCAGTAGTAGGCTAGTGATGGCAAGCTCCAGCGATGGCTGTGGCGGATAGAAAACCATAGACAACAGTGAGCACTACAGCTGGAGCACATGAGTGACAGAGCACAAATCACCATAGCTAGGTATCAAGGGAGCAATGAAACAAAGTATGGGGAAAGAAATTTCACGGGTGGTATTAAATGGGACATAGTCGTCCATTTCCACCAAAATTGATGACTAATACAATAGACGTTGGTCAATATAAAAGAAATGACACCTAACCTAGCGACTTAGACATTACTTTCATCTAAAAAACTGATGTAAGAGGTCATTATCCAAATGAAAAAAAAACATCCTCAGTAATGGCGATAGTCATCGACTATGTGTATAAAACCAACACTAAAGACTTAGATGTCAGTTTCATCTAAAAACTAATGCCAGAGGCCATTATCCAAATGAAAAAAATTGGCCTCAGTAATGGCGATAGTCGTTGGTTGTATATGTAAAACTGACACCATACCTAGTGACATGACCGCCGGCTCTATTTACTAAACTAATGCTAGAGGAAATTATCCAGATGAAATAAAACCAACCTCAATAGGCATTGAGGCATAGGTTTTGAGAAGAAAAAAAATCGACACTAGAGTGTAGTTAGGGGGAACAATTTTCTCGAGGATGTGGCACGAAACCGTGACATCGGTTTCTTGACAATAAACTGATACAAATTGTGCAATATTTTGCAATTTTTCATGTGAATCATCATCATGTGAAACAAAATTTTGCAATTTTTCATGTGAATCGATGTCAGTTTTGTGAAGAAACAACATGCGCCAGAACTATTTCAGAGGAAAAATTTTGTTTCATGTGACGATGTCTAATGTCAGTTCGTTAGAAATTGACACTCATCTTAAAATTTTTGGAGGCAAATATTTTACCCTGAAAATTTGTATTTCACGGGTTATTTTAGACATCATTGTTTTTGGAAAGCCAACCGACGTTATTGAAAAAGTGGTACCTGTGTCTTTTCTTAATCGGCAGGACTTGATCTATGGTGATGTTTGTGCTAGAGGACCATAGCTTTTTGATATATAGTGTCAGTTTTTTTAGTGTAACTGACGTTAGGAAAAGTGACATTAGAGACTAGAAATGTACTAGTGATAGTGTAACAACTGTTCCTTTAGTGATTCTCAAGTACTAATGGATGTTGTCTATGGAATTCCAATGACCTTCATTGGTTATGACTAATAACTTCTTGTCATGTCCAATGCATACAAAATGATGAGATGAGTAGACTATATGGTACATAGATCTAAATGTGAATGCATATGGCATCTCTTCCATTCTTCACAAGAATTGCAACAATGGGTTCTTTGAGAAATTTATCCCATTTGTATGGATAGATTATCTCTTATGGAATCCTTCATGTTGAACCCTTTCAACATTTTACTAATATATTTGCTCATTGTTAGGTTAATAAACTTTCCATAACTATGTCTATAGATCTCAATTTCTATCACATAGGATGTTTCACTGAATCCTTTAGGTCGACGGTGATTTCCATGCCATGTTTCAATACATTGTATTGAAATGCTATTCCTCATCAATATGTAGAATATTTATGTAGTAAGCAATCAGAATACATAGTGAAGCATGATTGATCTTGTATATGGTTTAGTTAGACTCACCCTTTTACCTCTAGATTAGTTTTCCTTGGTAGGTCAAACCTTTTAATATATTCAATTTCATAAAAGGTTCACAAAAATACATCAAATTCTCCCATTAGGGTTTACACCAAGACACACAATTAGGATCTAGATAGAGGGAGTCTAGACTACTACAATCTTGTCTCCAAGCAACATCTCCATCAACTGAGTCCAAGCCAAAAGCTAAGATCTTCCTTGTCTTGTGCATCACCTTGCTCAGCACCTGGGTGGTTGGGAAGGCACCCAGCCAAAAGGGAAAGGGAAGAAAAGTATGTGTCACAAACTAGTCTAGGATATCAAGATAAATAAAGCAAATAAAAATAGGCTAGGGTTCATCATATGATGAAGATAACAAGAGTATGAGGCTATATATCAAAGAAGCTTGCCATTAACAAATATAATAAAAAGGATTTGCATGTAAGATAATTATGTCTATCTAACTAAGTAGGATTGAGGCACCTACCAGACCTCTAACCTTAGGTGAGGAGAGAATAAGACATTCCCAGTCACCTACAATATTATGGGGAGAATAAGACATTCCCCAAGGAGATTATTTACATACCCTTTGTGGATGGTTGTATATAAGTACCGCTACTTTAAATTAAATAGAACATAAATCCACATGTTAGAAAAAGTAGTCATGGCAAGAATAATCATATGAATCAATAAGCATGGCAATGGGGTACCAAGACCCAAGAATAATGTTCCAAAACTGATTTATAAGTATAGCAAAAGATTCAAGAGTATATGAAAAAGGGTTTAATAAAGCCTCATTATAAAAAAGTAGGTTAAGGCACAATTATTCCCAACTTAAGGTGTAAATGCACATACCTCTCTTACTTTTATCAATTACTAACTTTCACCACTTTAATTGAGTCCAAGTTCCACTTTGCCTATTTTCAATGTATTAACATGTATTAGATTACATAGTGCACATTAATATATAGAAACCCTAATTTTAGACCTTTTTAGAAAATTTCGGATTTAGCTTTTGAAAATATCACCAATGCACTTATTAGGTTCTCCTGATGAAGAAAACATATTTTTATGTGAATTTTGGAGTTATGATGATTAAGATGTAATTTTTATGGATTTTAAGCATTAAATTCGTTTTACAAAAATCACCCTTCGTCAAACCATGAAATCAGACCTTGAAAATATTTTTATTAGATAGAGATTAATTTTCCAATTCCAAAACATATTTATTTGTCAAATTTGGATAAGCGGTTTAGAAGATATGAATTTTTATATACTAACCAATAGGAAATTGCCACATCATCAAACCGATCGAGATATTTGAAGAGAGAGGGAGAGGGAGAAAACACCTTTTGACCCAATATCAGGTTTGAAGTTGCATAGGTAACCAAACTAGAGCTTCTAGAGAAGATAAAATAGCAAGAAACCAAAACCTTAGAAGAATATGGTAAAAAGAGATGGAAATCATCGATTATCAACATAGAAGCATGGGTTTTAAGTATGTACTAAGCAATATATGAGAAGGGGGTTAACAAAACTTGCCTCTAGGAATGTAAGAAGGTCCAAACAAAAATGATCTCAAGATTATAAGGTATGGTTGCTCCAAGCTAAGCTCCTTTCTTGAGCAAAGATCACCTTCTCCACTTTAGAGGTGCAAACCCTAGCAAAAGAGCATGGAGATGAGATGTTTTAGGGTTTTAGGTGGAGTTTTACCATGTATGGTCATAGTTCCAACCTAGAAGAAGGTGTAAGGAAGACTAACAGTATGAAAATAGGGAAGGAAGGGAGGAAACTTACTAGTTTTGGTCAAAATTACCAAGGAGGAGCTTTAGAAACCCTAATAGAGTAATTTGGAAGCCCTAGGAGCCTTCTTCACCAAGGTAGGCTCCCTCTATCACCTTGGGACAGAAACTTCCTGGACAAATATAGAAGGAACTATTATCTAAGCTATAGGAAAGAAAATGAGAGCAAGAGTTTTCGAATTGTGCGTTAAGAAGGGGTATACATGGCTATATAAAGAAAGAGGTGAAGCATGAGGTGTCTTAAGGGACTTTCCATGTGTCTTTAGCCTAGGGCTTGATGGCCATGCAAGAGGAAAGCTCATGGACTCTTCTTGGATATCAAAATTCGGTCCTAAGATCCCACATATCCTTCTAGGCCATCCCCACCGTTTTTCAAGAAAGAAATAACCTCATTGGTTGATAGCTTTTAAAGATAAGCACCTTTATAAAGAAGGTAATCCCTATAATGCCCTTGGAAAGAAATACCATCAAACCAAGGTGAAACTAGGTTCTCCAATGGTTTAAAATCTCGTTAATGGTAAGGGAATATCTAAGGATTAAAATTCAGTTGATAATTTGCAAAGAAAACCTCCCAATTGGGTAAATTGCATAAAAGTCCAGAATGTACCTAAAATTGTATAACTTGCACAAACAACATCCAAATCGAACCAAAATTGAAACTTAGGCTCATTCTATACAAAATTTGATCAGTATAGTCATGTACTAAATGATTTTTAGCATTTTATATACAACTAGGATTTAGTTGAAATTTGTACATGGTTTGGAGAAATTAGATATTAGTTGGAAGAATTTTTTGACTTGTTTGTCAGCCGATTTTACCCAAGATAAACTCAATCGGCCATGTATTCAAACTGAAATATAGAAGTCTAGTATTTGAATTTTATCTTTTTATTGGTATATCCAATTGGTCTGAAATTTTAATTATGTTTTGGAAACTCCATTTTGGACGTCTTGTTAAACGTTCCTAAATTTTTAATGATGTTTGAACTCTATAGAGAGGAGTGGCGGTTGAGTATTCCCTAGATTAATTGACGATCCATGGGAAATTCTATGGATATGACTATGCTATTTCATGTGAATATTGCCTAAAAATCAGGTCAGTGGTCAATATGCTTGGGAATTGAATTGACATTATAAAATCATATTTGAATTGTATTAGAATGAATTATACAAGTGTTTGTTGAGTCTTACTGAAATTGAATATGATATATACATAAGGATCAGTGTGAGGTGGCAATATTCCCTATTTAGGGTTGTGTTGATGGATTACTGAATTATGTAATTCTTATGATGTTGAACAAAGGATGACTTCTTGAAAACCCTAGAAGTTTAGTATTAAGATGAGTATGAGTGATAAAGCTAGAACTTGTATATAATGTTGCAAATGTGATGAATTGTTGAAGTGTAAGTATTAATACTTGTATCAGATGGATGATCAGGACTGTGTTGATGATTACCGTGAGGGTGAGGACGTGCTTGCATCGCCTGACAATGTAAGTTTTAAGAATATATCCCTATATGTTCTTTTATAATTATATTATGTAAGTGTGTTTTTTATCAAATTTTAGGTTGGTGATGTACCCCCTGAAGAAATTACAACACTTGATGAGCAGCAAAAGAAAATTGAGAAAGTGAGGGGCATCACAATGATGAACAAGTTAATACAGCAAAGGGGCAATGGACCCAAATTGGCTGTGGATTTCGATCAGGCAGGAAATCCATATGGAGTGAACCGCAACTCATTTGTTTCATATCTTGGGGTTCTTACTTGCAACCATTGCAGTCTTATCCTAGAATCATGGCATAGAGTTCCTAAGGAGAAGAAAGACCACATATGGAAGGAACTATGCGTGAGTTATTATTATTTGTAATTCTATTTGTGTAGATTACTAATTTTTAGGATACTAGTTAATAGCAATTCTATTTAATTTGCAGAGCATATTTGATCTGGATGAAAAGCTGCATCGTAAATGTGTGATGCAATGTTGTGGGAGGGTCCTAAGGAACTATAGGACCAATCTCACCTGAGATTACATACGCGATGCTGAGAATAGGTTCTTGATAGATTCCAATTCTAGACATTGATCAATATTTCGCTAAATTTACACTAATAATTTTTGTTTGTATTCTCTTTAAAAAATAAATATAGGAAGAAGGAAGCCACACAACAATGGAACTACTTGGACCCCAGAGAATGGGAGGAGTTTGTTACCCAAAGAAAAATAGATGAATTCAAGGTACGAAACTAACATGAAGCTGTTTTTCTTTTTATCAAAATATTGAAATATTGTAGAGCAATATTGGGAGACAGATATCGGGTCTTTAATTATACGGCTAATCACAAATGGAACTAGAAATGCCACATGGGGTAGTGTAAACTCTATACAGACCTTATGTAAGTGGCTACAAAACATATATCATATATGTGTTAAAATATAAAATAGATCAACAATATAATGAGGTATTAGCTATATAATATCTCACAATGTACAAAGTTCTATCATAGATGCATTCGATCAAGCATAATTAAACATCTTCAAAACATCTTGCATAAAAATACTAGTATTATGAGGTTGACCTACATCTTCCTCCTTAAGAGGGGCCATCATAGGAGACCCTTCTTCATGTTCGCCTATCCATTTTTCCATACCCATGCACTGAGCACATAATGAGTCGAATATGTCCTTTGTAAGAAAAATAGGAAATTCGGGAGGAGGTGGAGGTGGAGGACGAGTTGTAAGTGATTTCTTAGGCACTATGTCATGCATATATATAATCTCATATCAATGGTATCATGTATATAAACATACAAACATAATGTTAATTTACCATACATCAATATAGACAACTTCAACTTTGGGTCATGTGACCACACCGCCTTCTACATCACCTATCGTCTTGTGCTTGGGGTGGGCATATGGAAGTGCAGTCTGCGTCCAAGCATTGTAGACAAACATTGACGTCATGCGAACCGCATCGGCGGGCAACGGTGCACCAAGAATTATGTCACCTTCAAGGTGTTGGTAAGCCTCACCCAGTGCAACGACATATTATTTTAATCTAAGACATCATGGATTCAACCCCAACAAAATTACGTAGAGTGTTATACACACAGATATATATATATATACATATATATATATATATATAAACTCAAACATAACATGCAAATCATTATGAAAGACGGTTATGTCATAAAAATACTTACACCGAACGTGCTAGGTGGTGGATCAATGGGATTACTCCCAACCCCTCTGTCATAGGAGGGTCCACCTCATATTAAGAGCGGGGCTCTATAAGTACTATCTAATAAGAATGATACTTTCTCATTGCTTCCTATATACCCTTTACAATAAGATCTTGTACCTTTTTTGAGAGTGCCCCTTTGCACTTATGCTTTGATGGCCCAAAGAAGGCTCTTATACCAATACTAGTGCCATAAGCCCTAACACACCCATGATGCTCTGAGTTACCTAGAGCAACTGTCAATTCATCCACTATGCCCTCAAGGGTGAACTTGCCTTGTTTTCTTTTCTCATAGAGATATCTCTAACAATCATCATTAGTAATTGCTATGTAAAAATAACAATCATGAATGCTAATTGCTCTAAGAGTTAAACTTTACCATTTTTATAGCCACCTCAACAGTTATGGGGTTGGGTATATCTCCATATTTTTTTGCCTCCCAGCTATCCATTGATCATAGCAAAGTTGAGGTTCAGTAGTAGTAGAGGACTCGAGAGTCTGAGGAGTAAGTTGTTGAGAAGAAGATGACTATTGTAGCTTTTGGTGAAGATGTGCATAGTCAGTTGAACCCACATGTGCTTGTGCACATTCTTTACATGCCTTTCTCTTTGAGCATTGCTTATAACCCAATTAGTCAAACCATATGTTACATATGTAATATAATGAATTCAATATGAGGAGTGATGACTAATACATTGAATTCATTTGTTTTTCTCTTAGAAACAAACATCTCCCACTTTTTTGTGTCAAGATAGTTACATTTCGCAGTGGCAAACTTCTTCCTGTTATCAACTTTTAATATGTATTCTCTTGTCAGAGTTGTTATGTAATTCCTTAGTACCCTGCCACAACTTTGCATCACCTTTTTACCATGCGGTTTCTCATCCATTTCAAATATGCTCTGCAAAAGACACCGTATACTTAATGGAATATTCTTAAAAACATAATTATATATATCTCTAAAAATAGAATTGTAAATGATAATATCTCACCCATAGTTCCTTCCATATATAGTCTTTCTTGTTTGGATCAACTTTATGCTAAGAATCTACATTTACATCCACCCTGCTATGAGTCAAATGCCCTAGATATGGAACAAAATAAGTATGGTTCTTCCCAACAATATTTCCTTGATTATGAAACTGAATGACCAGCTCTGTCCCGTAACCCCTTTTCTCTATTAACTTGTTCATCATGGTGATGCCTTGTATTGTTGCATGCTTACGATGTTGTGCATCAAGATCAACAAGATCCTTAACGAGCACATCCTCATGATAAAATTGACAAAAAACACACATAATTCATAAAAATATCTTTTAAATTTGAAAAAAGAATACAACAAGATAGACATTGTAAAATGCACATCTTTGTAATAAAACAATACAACTTACAGTAGTGTCAGGGTGCTCATCCTCATGGCGCACATTGTCAGGGTGCTCATCCTCACAATAATCATCATCATGATTATCAAACTCATGGTCATACACCATATAAAATAATGTCATATAAAAAAGTCAAACAATGAAATATAAGAGATAAAGAATGTAAAATGCTTATCTAACATTTAAAAAAATAAAAGCACGCCTTTAATATTTGGATCTTGTATCAATTGACATTCCCTCGGTGTGATCTCCATGCATATATAAGTCAGTGTCAACTTCAATATTTGGTGTTGGCAAGCCAATTGAGAATGGACTAGAGTCATCATAGTTTTCATAGTACTCTTCTTCATCTATAGGATCTGTAGTGAACTGCCTTTTACCATGAAGAATAATTGAGAAATTTTCATTTGTAGGATCATCGATATAAAATACTTGCTTCACATGTGATGCCATTATGAATGATTCACCCTTCTCACCAATCTTTTCAAAATTCACTAGTGTGAAACCCAATTCATCCACTACAGCTCCTTAGGTGTTATATCAACCCAAAAACACCTAAAGACCGGAACTCTGAAATCTATGTAGTCAAACTCTTATCAAAATGTCTTTAATGACATTGTAATACGACATTTTAGCTTCACATGGACTCTTATCCTTTGCACTAGAAAAATACTATAAAGACGCTTGAAGTGTGACCCCACTGATTTGGATGACACTCTTATCATCTTGATGCTTTGTGTAATATAACAATCCATTTATGTCAAACTCTTCATGTGACATAACATTCATTTTTGGTTTTAAGGTGAGAAATTTGATATTTTCAATAACATTATTTGGTGTTTGAGATAGTTGACATAAACTTTTATCTTAAAACCACCTAATAAATGTCTTGTTATGTTCTCTACCAAGCCACATTGAATTGGCTGGAGGATATTATTTCATAATGAAATTGGTATGTTTGGTGATATAACTACTCACTTCATCGATGTTGTGTAAAATGTACAAGTGTGCTTGTTCCCACAGGTCACGGATGATTACTTCTACTCGTGCTCCTAAAGTCCCTCTGTTGAATAGTCCTCAATATTTGTTGTTTACAAAATCTTCATTACAACTCAGAAAGTCATTGTAGAAGTTCATAACCTCCCTGGCCACATAACCCATAATAATACTTCCTTCAAGCCAATAATGGTTTTGAACATCACCTTTAACAACACTCATGTACCATTCAAAAGGATACATCCAATGCAAGAAAATTGGTCCCAAAATTTTCATTTCCCTAGTTAGATGGACAACAAGATGTACTGTGATATCAAAGAATGAAGGAGGAAAATACATCTCAAGTTGGTATATGGTAACAACCACTATCTTTGCAACTTACAAGATTCTCAATATCAATAACTTTTCTCCATAGACTGCTGAAGAAAAAACAAAGCCTTGTAATTGCAAACCTTACATGGTTTGGCAGTATAGATCGAATTTCCATAGACAATATTTGTTGCATTAGAGTGTGACAATCATGAGATTTCAAATCTATCAACTTCAGACCCTTCATTGATACCAGTCTACGGGTATTGGAAGAGTATCCATGTGGTACCTTAACATAAGTAAACACTCGCAAAAACAATTCTTCTTTTTTATAGACAATGTGGAACAAGCATGAGGTAAATATGTTTTTCAATCACTACTAACTTCTTTTCTTAATTCTTTCCATATTCCCATTTCATGTAGGTCCATTATAGATTTGATGTCATCTTTAGTCTTACCTGGTATATTCAATAGAGTACCAGTGACACTATCACATACATTTTTCTCAACACGCATTACATCAAGACAATGCCTAACTGCTAAACAACTATAATAAGGAAGATACCAGAATATTGACCTTTCTTGAATAAAGATTTGTCACTTTGTGTGGGAACAATACATTATGACCTCTTACTGAATGCAATAACAAAATCTTTGTACTCTTTCATAAACAACTTCCTTGATATGGGTTTAGGGGCACTCTGTTCCTCATTTGATCCATTGAACGCTTTGCACAACCTTCAGTAAGGATGAACTTTTGGAAGAAACCTTCAATGTCCAAGATATATAGTCTTGCCACCAATTTTAGTCGTATTGAATTAGTGTTCTCTTCACATATAAAGGCATGTGTTGAATCCTTTACACTGTATCCAAATTCCCATATGTTGGAAAGTCATTAATAGTGCAAAACAACATAGCATGAAAACAAAATGTCTCTCTACGTGAAGCATCATAGGTCTTGACACCTTCTCCCCAGAGTCTTTTTAAGTCATCAATAAGAGGTTCAAGATAAACACCAATATCATAGCCAGGTTGTTGAGGGCCCGATATCAACAATGACATACACGACCAGGGAGGAAGATTGTATATAACAATCATAACTGCCAAGTTCTATGTTGGTTGTTCAATGCATGTGGATTCATCCCATCCGTACAAAGCCCAAGTCTTAGATTCTTGACTCTTCACCAAATTTAGGATACAATACATCAATCTTCTTCAACTGTGGGGAATCAGATGCATGTCGTAGTATCCCATCATTATTTTTCTTTACCTTTGTGTGCCACCTTAAATTCTCCACATCCATGGGGTTGGAGAACAAGAATATAAGTACATACCACTTCACCTTAGAAGGAGAGATAGTTTTGGACTTCCCGAAGTCATCATTTTATACATTGACGCCCCACATTTTGGACAATCTTTCAAAGTGACATAGTCCTTCTGAAATAAGACAGTCATTTGGGCATGCATGTATTTTCTTAGCCTTCATTCCCATTGGGCATAACATTTTTTTTTTGAGATTGGAGGTTCATTATGTTCAGGAAGAACTTCTTTCAACAAACACAACAATGATGTGAAGCTTTTGTCGCTCCATCTATTATTAGCCTTTAGAGTATACAATCTCAACACAATGCCCAACTTCATAAACTTAGTACAACCTATGTGTAACGGTCTCTCAGCATCATACATAATGTTTCTAAATAAGGAAGGTGGATTTATGTGCTCTACCCCACAACTATCTAGTATCACATCAACCTTGTCTATCAAAATTGGTTTGTTCACCTTTACATCATTGGTGGCATTTTTTTCTTCTTAAAAACAAGTATTGATATCAACATATATTGATCTCATTGTTGAAATCTCTCCATGCCAATACAATTTTGTATAGCCCTATACAATCTCGTTGTACATGACATGACTTTTGATTTTGTCAATAGTGTTGACTTTCAAGTTGTTACCGCAATGCCTACATGGATAATAGAACCTATCTCCAGGTTGTTTCCTATGTTCCTCCGCAAATCTTATAAATTGATCAAGACCAATAACAAACTTTGGGGTGCAGCGATTTGGAATGGACATCCATGATCAATCCATTCTATGATCAAAGAGAAAACAAGTATTAGGGTTTAGGGTTTAGGGATTACACATTACAGATTATTATTTAGTATTTAGGGATAAGGGTTTATAGATTAGGGTTTATGGTTTACAGATTAGTTTTTAGGGTTCAGTAATCAATGTTTGTACCACCTATCCCATTCTTGAACACATAATCTCGATAGTAAGTATATAATGTGTATTTGATTTTCAAGAAAATTTTGGCAGCATTTCTAGGTAGTTCTCCAAGTACACCAATGTAGATGGGAAAATGTCCACCAACATATGTACTTAGAGAACAAACTGGGAAGTGCTGACAGAACATCTTGAAAACTGAATATACATTATACACTTACGTTCTAAGTGAGATGAAGTGTTCAAGAACAGTCCCATACTGAGGACTATCTAAGATTTACTCCTAATGAGTTAATATCATATAGGTTTCTAGGCCAACATATATGTCCAAAATAAGGTGTATGATTCATATCAATTCCATGTAAATACAAACACATTAATCCATAAGTAACATTCACCCTATCATTCATTATATATTTTAGATATACACTTTTCCTTTCCCCATAAACATCATAATATTTCTCCCACTAATTCTCAATCTTAGGTTTTCTTCTCTCATCAAGTATTCATGTTTTTCATTAGACAAGATGGTTCTAATAAGATTCATATTATTAATAATTAACCCAAACATTAATCATGCAATAGTGTATATAAATAACATTTATTAACATTTAGGATGCAAGAAATATGACCCATATTTTTTTATTTAAATAAAAATAAAATAAAAAATACCTTGGTCTCTACTGGCGACAATGACATCTCTAGTGATGGTGGCACAGAATGGAAGCACACGCATCTTAGGAATCAATGGCGGCAAGCTCCTCAGGAGACGGTGGCTAGCTCCTCAGGTGGCAGTGGTGGCAAGCTCCAGTGATGGCGGCACCACCAGTGATGGTGAGCAAAAGAAACAACAATGGCTAACAAAAACAATGATAGTGGCAGTGAGCACATAAGATCCTCAGGTGGCAGCGGCAGGAAGTTGAACTTGATGGACAACTCCAAAAGTGATCGCAGTAGTAGGCTAGTGATGGCAAGCTCCAGCGATGGCTGTGGCGGATAGAAAACCATAGACAACAGTGAGCACTACAGCTGGAGCACATGAGTGACAGAGCACAAATCACCATAGCTAGGTATCAAGGGAGCAATGAAACAAAGTATGGGGAAAGAAATTTCACGGGTGGTATTAAATGGGACATAGTCGTCCATTTCCACCAAAATTGATGACTAATACAATAGACGTTGGTCAATATAAAAGAAATGACACCTAACCTAGCGACTTAGACATTACTTTCATCTAAAAAACTGATGTAAGAGGTCATTATCCAAATGAAAAAAAAACATCCTCAGTAATGGCGATAGTCATCGACTATGTGTATAAAACCAACACTAAAGACTTAGATGTCAGTTTCATCTAAAAACTAATGCCAGAGGCCATTATCCAAATGAAAAAAATTGGCCTCAGTAATGGCGATAGTCGTTGGTTGTATATGTAAAACTGACACCATACCTAGTGACATGACCGCCGGCTCTATTTACTAAACTAATGCTAGAGGAAATTATCCAGATGAAATAAAACCAACCTCAATAGGCATTGAGGCATAGGTTTTGAGAAGAAAAAAAATCGACACTAGAGTGTAGTTAGGGGGAACAATTTTCTCGAGGATGTGGCACGAAACTGTGACATCGGTTTCTTGACAATAAACTGATACAAATTGTGCAATATTTTGCAATTTTTCATGTGAATCATCATCATGTGAAACAAAATTTTGCAATTTTTCATGTGAATCGATGTCAGTTTTGTGAAGAAACAACATGCGCCAGAACTATTTCAGAGGAAAAATTTTGTTTCATGTGACGATGTCTAATGTCAGTTCGTTAGAAATTGACACTCATCTTAAAATTTTTGGAGGCAAATATTTTACCCTGAAAATTTGTATTTCACGGGTTATTTTAGACATCATTGTTTTTGGAAAGCCAACCGACGTTATTGAAAAAGTGGTACCTGTGTCTTTTCTTAATCGGCAGGACTTGATCTATGGTGATGTTTGTGCTAGAGGACCATAGCTTTTTGATATATAGTGTCAGTTTTTTTAGTGTAACTGACGTTAGGAAAAGTGACATTAGAGACTAGAAATGTACTAGTGATAGTGTAACAACTGTTCCTTTAGTGATTCTCAAGTACTAATGGATGTTGTCTATGGAATTCCAATGACCTTCATTGGTTATGACTAATATCTTCTTGTCATGTCCAATGCATACAAAATGATGAGATGAGTAGACTATATGGTACATAGATCTAAATGTGAATGCATATGGCATCTCTTCCATTCTTCATAAGAATTGCAACAATGGGTTCTTTGAGAAATTTATCCCATTTGTATGGATAGATTATCTCTTATGGAATCCTTCATGTTGAACCCTTTCAACATTTTACTAATATATTTGCTCATTGTTAGGTTAATAAACTTTCCATAACTATGTCTATAGATCTCAATTTCTATCACATAGGATGTTTCACTGAATCCTTTAGGTCGACGGTGATTTCCATGCCATGTTTCAATACATTGTATTGAAATGCTATTCCTCATCAATATGTAGAATATTTATGTAGTAAGCAATCAGAATACATAGTGAAGCATGATTGATCTTGTATATGGTTTAGTTAGACTCACCCTTTTACCTCTAGATTAGTTTTCCTTGGTAGGTCAAACCTTTTAATATATTCAATTTCATAAAAGGTTCACAAAAATACATCAAATTCTCCCATTAGGGTTTACACCAAGACACACAATTAGGATCTAGATAGAGGGAGTCTAGACTACTACAATCTTGTCTCCAAGCAACATCTCCATCAACTGAGTCCAAGCCAAAAGCTAAGATCTTCCTTGTCTTGTGCATCACCTTGCTCAGCACCTGGGTGGTTGGGAAGGCACCCAGCCAAAAGGGAAAGGGAAGAAAAGTATGTGTCACAAACTAGTCTAGGATATCAAGATAAATAAAGCAAATAAAAATAGGCTAGGGTTCATCATATGATGAAGATAACAAGAGTATGAGGCTATATATCAAAGAAGCTTGCCATTATCAAATATAATAAAAAGGATTTGCATGTAAGATAATTATGTCTATCTAACTAAGTAGGATTGAGGCACCTACCAGACCTCTAACCTTAGGTGAGGAGAGAATAAGACATTCCCAGTCACCTACAATATTATGGGGAGAATAAGACATTCCCCAAGGAGATTATTTACATACCCTTTGTGGATGGTTGTATATAAGTACCGCTACTTTAAATTAAATAGAACATAAATCCACATGTTAGAAAAAGTAGTCATGGCAAGAATAATCATATGAATCAATAAGCATGGCAATGGGGTACCAAGACCCAAGAATAATGTTCCAAAACTGATTTATAAGTATAGCAAAAGATTCAAGAGTATATGAAAAAGGGTTTAATAAAGCCTCATTATAAAAAAGTAGGTTAAGGCACAATTATTCCCAACTTAAGGTGTAAATGCACATACCTCTCTTACTTTTATCAATTACTAACTTTCACCACTTTAATTGAGTCCAAGTTCCACTTTGCCTATTTTCAATGTATTAACATGTATTAGATTACATAGTGCACATTAATATATAGAAACCCTAATTTTAGACCTTTTTAGAAAATTTCGGATTTAGCTTTTGAAAATATCACCAATGCACTTATTAGGTTCTCCTGATGAAGAAAACATATTTTTATGTGAATTTTGGAGTTATGATGATTAAGATGTAATTTTTATGGATTTTAAGCATTAAATTCGTTTTACAAAAATCACCCTTCGTCAAACCATGAAATCAGACCTTGAAAATATTTTTATTAGATAGAGATTAATTTTCCAATTCCAAAACATATTTATTTGTCAAATTTGGATAAGCGGTTTAGAAGATATGAATTTTTATATACTAACCAATAGGAAATTGCCACATCATCAAACCGATCGAGATATTTGAAGAGAGAGGGAGAGGGAGAAAACACCTTTTGACCCAATATCAGGTTTGAAGTTGCATAGGTAACCAAACTAGAGCTTCTAGAGAAGATAAAATAGCAAGAAACCAAAACCTTAGAAGAATATGGTAAAAAGAGATGGAAATCATCGATTATCAACATAGAAGCATGGGTTTTAAGTATGTACTAAGCAATATATGAGAATGGGGTTAACAAAACTTGCCTCTAGGAATGTAAGAAGGTCCAAACAAAAATGATCTCAAGATTATAAGGTATGGTTGCTCCAAGCTAAGCTCCTTTCTTGAGCAAAGATCACCTTCTCCACTTTAGAGGTGCAAACCCTAGCAAAAGAGCATGGAGATGAGATGTTTTAGGGTTTTAGGTGGAGTTTTACCATGTATGGTCATAGTTCCAACCTAGAAGAAGGTGTAAGGAAGACTAACAGTATGAAAATAGGGAAGGAAGGGAGGAAACTTACTAGTTTTGGTCAAAATTACCAAGGAGGAGCTTTAGAAACCCTAATAGAGTAATTTGGAAGCCCTAGGAGCCTTCTTCACCAAGGTAGGCTCCCTCTATCACCTTGGGACAGAAACTTCCTGGACAAATATATAAGGAACTATTATCTAAGCTATAGGAAAGAAAATGAGAGCAAGAGTTTTCGAATTGTGCGTTAAGAAGGGGTATACATGGCTATATAAAGAAAGAGGTGAAGCATGAGGTGTCTTAAGGGACTTTCCATGTGTCTTTAGCCTAGGGCTTGATGGCCATGCAAGAGGAAAGCTCATGGACTCTTCTTGGATATCAAAATTCGGTCCTAAGATCCCACATATCCTTCTAGGCCATCCCCACCGTTTTTCAAGAAAGAAATAACCTCATTGGTTGATAGCTTTTAAAGATAAGCACCTTTATAAAGAAGGTAATCCCTATAATGCCCTTGGAAAGAAATACCATCAAACCAAGGTGAAACTAGGTTCTCCAATGGTTTAAAATCTCGTTAATGGTAAGGGAATATCTAAGGATTAAAATTCAGTTGATAATTTGCAAAGAAAACCTCCCAATTGGGTAAATTGCATAAAAGTCCAGAATGTACCTAAAATTGTATAACTTGCACAAACAACATCCAAATCGAACCAAAATTGAAACTTAGGCTCATTCTATACAAAATTTGATCAGTATAGTCATGTACTAAATGATTTTTAGCATTTTATATACAACTAGGATTTAGTTGAAATTTGTACATGGTTTGGAGAAATTAGATATTAGTTGGAAGAATTTTTTGACTTGTTTGTCAGCCGATTTTACCCAAGATAAACTCAATCGGCCATGTATTCAAACTGAAATATAGAAGTCTAGTATTTGAATTTTATCTTTTTATTGGTATATCCAATTGGTCTGAAATTTTAATTATGTTTTGGAAACTCCATTTTGGACGTCTTGTTAAACGTTCCTAAATTTTTAATGATGTTTGAACTCTATAGAGAGGAGTGGCGGTTGAGTATTCCCTAGATTAATTGACGATCCATGGGAAATTCTATGGATATGACTATGCTATTTCATGTGAATATTGCCTAAAAATCAGGTCAGTGGTCAATATGCTTGGGAATTGAATTGACATTATAAAATCATATTTGAATTGTATTAGAATGAATTATACAAGTGTTTGTTGAGTCTTACTGAAATTGAATATGATATATACATAAGGATCAGTGTGAGGTGGCAATATTCCCTATTTAGGGTTGTGTTGATGGATTACTGAATTATGTAATTCTTATGATGTTGAACAAAGGATGACTTCTTGAAAACCCTAGAAGTTTAGTATTAAGATGAGTATGAGTGATAAAGCTAGAACTTGTATATAATGTTGCAAATGTGATGAATTGTTGAAGTGTAAGTATTAATACTTGTATCAGATGGATGATCAGGACTGTGTTGATGATTACCGTGAGGGTGAGGACGTGCTTGCATCGCCTGACAATGTAAGTTTTAAGAATATATCCCTATATGTTCTTTTATAATTATATTATGTAAGTGTGTTTTTTATCAAATTTTAGGTTGGTGATGTACCCCCTGAAGAAATTACAACACTTGATGAGCAGCAAAAGAAAATTGAGAAAGTGAGGGGCATCACAATGATGAACAAGTTAATACAGCAAAGGGGCAATGGACCCAAATTGACTGTGGATTTCGATCAGGCAGGAAATCCATATGGAGTGAACCGCAACTCATTTGTTTCATATCTTGGGGTTCTTACTTGCAACCATTGCAGTCTTATCCTAGAATCATGGCATAGAGTTCCTAAGGAGAAGAAAGACCACATATGGAAGGAACTATGCGTGAGTTATTATTATTTGTAATTCTATTTGTGTAGATTACTAATTTTTAGGATACTAGTTAATAGCAATTCTATTTAATTTGCAGAGCATATTTGATCTGGATGAAAAGCTGCATCGTAAATGTGTGATGCAATGTTGTGGGAGGGTCCTAAGGAACTATAGGACCAATCTCACCTGAGATTACATACGCGATGCTGAGAATAGGTTCTTGATAGATTCCAATTCTAGACATTGATCAATATTTCGCTAACTTTACACTAATAACTTTTGTTTGTATTCTCTTTAAAAAATAAATATAGGAAGAAGGAAGCCACACAACAAATGGAACTACTTGGACCCCAGAGAATGGGAGGAGTTTGTTACCCAAAGAAAAATAGATGAATTCAAGGTACGAAACTAACATGAAGCTGTTTTTCTTTTTATCAAAATATTGAAATATTGTAGAGCAATATTGGGAGACAGATATCGGGTCTTTAATTATACGGCTAATCACAAATGGAACTAGAAATGCCACATGGGGTAGTGTAAACTCTATACAGACCTTATGTAAGTGGCTACAAAACATATATCATATATGTGTTAAAATATAAAATAGATCAACAATATAATGAGGTATTAGCTATATAATATCTCACAATGTACAAAGTTCTATCATAGATGCATTCGATCAAGCATAATTAAACATCTTCAAAACATCTTGCATAAAAATACTAGTATTATGAGGTTGACCTACATCTTCCTCCTTAAGAGGGGCCATCATAGGAGACCCTTCTTCATGTTCGCCTATCCATTTTTCCATACCCATGCACTGAGCACATAATGAGTCGAATATGTCCTTTGTAAGAAAAATAGGAAATTCAGGAGGAGGTGGAGGTGGAGGACGAGTTGTAAGTGATTTCTTAGGCACTATGTCATGCATATATATAATCTCATATCAATGGTATCATGTATATAAACATACAAACATAATGTTAATTTACCATACATCAATATAGACAACTTCAACTTTGGGTCATGTGACCACACCGCCTTCTACATCACCTATCGTCTTGTGCTTGGGGTGGGCATATGGAAGTGCAGTCTGCGTCCAAGCATTGTAGACAAACATTGACGTCATGCGAACCGCATCGGCGGGCAACGGTGCACCAAGAATTATGTCACCTTCAAGGTGTTGGTAAGCCTCACCCAGTGCAACGACATATTATTTTAATCTAAGACATCATGGATTCAACCCCAACAAAATTACGTAGAGTGTTATACACACAGATATATATATATACATATATATATATATATATATATATATATATATATATATATATATAAACTCAAACATAACATGCAAATCATTATGAAAGACGGTTATGTCATAAAAATACTTACACCGAACGTGCTAGGTGGTGGATCAATGGGATTACTCCCAACCCCTCTGTCATAGGAGGGTCCACCTCATATTAAGAGCGGGGCTCTATAAGTACTATCTAATAAGAATGATACTTTCTCATTGCTTCCTATATACCCTTTACAATAAGATCTTGTACCTTTTTTGAGAGTGCCCCTTTGCACTTATGCTTTGATGGCCCAAAGAAGGCTCTTATACCAATACTAGTGCCATAAGCCCTAACACACCCATGATGCTCTCAGTTACCTAGAGCAACTGTCAATTCATCCACTATGCCCTCAAGGGTGAACTTGCCTTGTTTTCTTTTCTCATAGAGATATCTCTAACCATCATCATTAGTAATTGCTATGTAAAAATAACAATCATGAATGCTAATTGCTCTAAGAGTTAAACTTTACCATTTTTATAGCCACCTCAACAGTTATGGGGTTGGGTATATCTCCATATTTTTTTGCCTCCCAGCTATCCATTGATCATAGCAAAGTTGAGGTTCAGTAGTAGTAGAGGACTCGAGAGTCTGAGGAGTAAGTTGTTGAGAAGAAGATGACTGTTGTAGCTTTTGGTGAAGATGTGCATAGTCAGTTGAACCCACATGTGCTTGTGCACATTCTTTACATGCCTTTCTCTTTGAGCATTGCTTATAACCCAATTAGTCAAACCATATGTTACATATGTAATATAATGAATTCAATATGAGGAGTGATGACTAATACATTGAATTCATTTGTTTTTCTCTTAGAAACAAACATCTCCCACTTTTTTGTGTCAAGATAGTTACATTTCGCAGTGGCAAACTTCTTCCTGTTATCAACTTTTAATATGTATTCTCTTGTCAGAGTTGTTATGTAATTCCTTAGTACCCTGCCACAACTTTGCATCACCTTTTTACCATGCGGTTTCTCATCCATTTCAAATATGCTCTGCAAAAGACACCGTATACTTAATGGAATATTCTTAAAAACATAATTATATATATCTCTAAAAATAGAATTGTAAATGATAATATCTCACCCATAGTTCCTTCCATATATAGTCTTTCTTGTTTGGATCAACTTTATGCTAAGAATCTACATTTACATCCACCCTTCTATGAGTCAAATGCCCTAGATATGGAACAAAATAAGTATGGTTCTTCCCAACAATATTTCCTTGATTATGAAACTGAATGACCAGCTCTGTCCGTAACCCCTTTTCTCTATTAACTTGTTCATCATGGTGATGCCTTGTATTGTTGCATGCTTACGATGTTGTGCATCAAGATCAACAAGATCCTTAACGAGCACATCCTCATGATAAAATTGACAAAAAACACACATAATTCATAAAAATATCTTTTAAATTTGAAAAAAGAATACAACAAGATAGACATTGTAAAATGCACATCTTTGTAATAAAACAATACAACTTACAGTAGTGTCAGGGTGCTCATCCTCATGGCGCACATTGTCAGGGTGCTCATCCTCACAATAATCATCATCATGATTATCAAACTCATGGTCATACACCATCTAAAATAATGTCATATAAAAAAGTCAAACAATGAAATATAAGAGATAAAGAATGTAAAATGCTTATCTAACATTTAAAAAAATAAAAGCACGCCTTTAATATTTGGATCTTGTATCAATTGACATTCCCTCGGTGTGATCTCCATGCATATATAAGTCAGTGTCAACTTCAATATTTGGTGTTGGCAAGCCAATTGAGAATGGACTAGAGTCATCATAGTTTTCATAGTACTCTTCTTCATCTATAGGATCTGTAGTGAACTGCCTTTTACCATGAAGAATAATTGAGAAATTTTCATTTGTAGGATCATCGATATAAAATACTTGCTTCACATGTGATGCCATTATGAATGATTCACCCTTCTCACCAATCTTTTCAAAATTCACTAGTGTGAAACCCAATTCATCCACTACAGCTCCTTAGGTGTTATATCAACCCAAAAACACCTAAAGACCGGAACTCTGAAATCTATGTAGTCAAACTCTTATCAAAATGTCTTTAATGACATTGTAATACGACATTTTAGCTTCACATGGACTCTTATCCTTTGCACTAGAAAAATACTATAAAGACGCTTGAAGTGTGACCCCACTGATTTGGATGACACTCTTATCATCTTGATGCTTTGTGTAATATAACAATCCATTTATGTCAAACTCTTCATGTGACATAACATTCATTTTTGGTTTTAAGGTGAGAAATTTGATATTTTCAATAACATTATTTGGTGTTTGAGATAGTTGACATAAACTTTTATCTTAAAACCACCTAATAAATGTCTTGTTATGTTCTCTACCAAGCCACATTGAATTGGCTGGAGGATATTATTTCATAATGAAATTGGTATGTTTGGTGATATAACTACTCACTTCATCGATGTTGTGTAAAATGTACAAGTGTGCTTGTTCCCACAGGTCACGGATGATTACTTCTACTCGTGCTCCTAAAGTCCCTCTGTTGAATAGTCCTCAATATTTGTTGTTTACAAAATCTTCATTACAACTCAGAAAGTCATTGTAGAAGTTCATAACCTCCCTGGCCACATAACCCATAATAATACTTCCTTCAAGCCAATAATGGTTTTGAACATCACCTTTAACAACACTCATGTACCATTCAAAAGGATACATCCAATGCAAGAAAATTGGTCCCAAAATTTTCATTTCCCTAGTTAGATGGACAACAAGATGTACTGTGATATCAAAGAATGAAGGAGGAAAATACATCTCAAGTTGGTATATGGTAACAACCACTATCTTTGCAACTTACAAGATTCTCAATATCAATAACTTTTCTCCATAGACTGCTGAAGAAAAAACAAAGCCTTGTAATTGCAAACCTTACATGGTTTGGCAGTATAGATCAAATTTCCATAGACAATATTTGTTGCATTAGAGTGTGACAATCATGAGATTTCAAATCTATCAACTTCAGACCCTTCATTGATACCAGTCTACGGGTATTGGAAGAGTATCCATGTGGTACCTTAACATAAGTAAACACTCGCAAAAACAATTCTTCTTTTTTATAGACAATGTGGAACAAGCATGAGGTAAATATGTTTTTCAATCACTACTAACTTCTTTTCTTATTTCTTTCCATATTCCCATTTCATGTAGGTCCATTATAGATTTGATGTCATCTTTAGTCTTACCTGGTATATTCAATAGAGTACCAGTGACACTATCACATACATTTTTCTCAACACGCATTACATCAAGACAATGCCTAACTGCTAAACAACTATAATAAGGAAGATACCAGAATATTGACCTTTCTTGAATAAAGATTTGTCACTTTGTGTGGGAACAATACATTATGACCTCTTACTGAATGCAATAACAAAATCTTTGTACTCTTTCATAAACAACTTCCTTGATATGGGTTTAGGGGCACTCTGTTCCTCATTTGATCCATTGAACGCTTTGCACAACCTTCAGTAAGGATGAACTTTTGGAAGAAACCTTCAATGTCCAAGATATATAGTCTTGCCACCAATTTTAGTCGTATTGAATTAGTGTTCTCTTCACATATAAGGGCATGTGTTGAATCCTTTACACTGTATCCAAATTCCCATATGTTGGAAAGTCATTAATAGTGCAAAACAACATAGCATGCAAACAAAATGTCTCTCTACGTGAAGCATCATAGGTCTTGACACCTTCTCCCCAGAGTCTTTTTAAGTCATCAATAAGAGGTTCAAGATAAACACCAATATCATAGCCAGGTTGTTGAGGGCCCGATATCAACAATGACATACACGACCAGGGAGGAAGATTGTATATAACAATCATAACTGCCAAGTTCTATGTTGGTTGTTCAATGCATGTGGATTCATCCCATCCGTACAAAGCCCAAGTCTTAGATTCTTGACTCTTCACCAAATTTAGGATACAATACATCAATCTTCTTCCACTATGGGGAATCAGATGCATGTCGTAGTATCCCATCATTATTTTTCTTTACCTTTGTGTGCCACCTTAAATTCTCCACATCCATGGGGTTGGAGAACAAGAATATAAGTACATACCACTTCACCTTAGAAGGAGAGATAGTTTTGGACTTCCCGAAGTCATCATTTTATACATTGACGCCCCACATTTTGGACAATCTTTCAAAGTGACATAGTCCTTCTGAAATAAGACAGTCATTTGGGCATGCATGTATTTTCTTAGCCTTCATTCCCATTGGGCATAACATTTTTTTTTTGAGATTGGAGGTTCATTATGTTCAGGAAGAACTTCTTTCAACAAACACAACAATGATGTGAAGCTTTTGTCGCTCCATCTATTATTAGCCTTTAGAGTATACAATCTCAACACAATGCCCAGCTTCATAAACTTAGTACAACCTATGTGTAACGGTCTCTCAGCATCATACATAATGTTTCTAAATAAGGAAGGTGGATTTATGTTCTCTACCCCACAACTATCTAGTATCACATCAACCTTGTCTATCAGAATTGGTTTGTTCACCTTTACATCATTGGTGGCATTTTTTTCTTCTTAAAAACAAGTATTGATATCAACATATATTGATCTCATTGTTGAAATCTCTCCATGCCAATACAATTTTGTATAGCCCTATACAATCTCGTTGTACATGACATGACTTTTGATTTTTTCAATAGTGTTGACTTTCAAGTTGTTACCGCAATGCCTACATGGATAATAGAACCTATCTCCAGGTTGTTTCCTATGTTCCTCCGCAAATCTTATAAATTGATCAAGACCAATAACAAACTTTGGGGTGCAGCGATTTGGAATGGACATCCATGATCAATCCATTCTATGATCAAAGAGAAAACAAGTATTAGGGTTTAGGGTTTAGGGATTACACATTACGGATTATTATTTAGTATTTAGGGATAAGGGTTTATAGATTAGGGTTTATGGTTTACAGATTAGTTTTTAGGGTTCAGTAATCAATGTTTGTACCACCTATCCCATTCTTGAACACATAATCTCGATAGTAAGTATATAATGTGTATTTGATTTTCAAGAAAATTTTGGCAGCATTTCTAGGTAGTTCTCCAAGTACACCAATGTAGATGGGAAAATGTCCACCAACATATGTACTTAGAGAACAAACTGGGAAGTGCTGACAGAACATCTTGAAAACTGAATATACATTATACACTTACGTTCTAAGTGAGATGAAGTGTTCAAGAACAGTCCCATACTGAGGACTATCTAAGATTTACTCCTAATGAGTTAATATCATATAGGTTTCTAGGCCAACATATATGTCCAAAATAAGGTGTATGATTCATATCAATTCCATGTAAATACAAACACATTAATCCATAAGTAACATTCACCCTATCATTCATTATATATTTTAGATATACACTTTTCCTTTCCCCATAAACATCATAATATTTCTCCCACTAATTCTCAATCTTAGGTTTTCTTCTCTCATCAAGTATTCATGTTTTTCATTAGACAAGATGGTTCTAATAAGATTCATATTATTAATAATTAACCCAAACATTAATCATGCAATAGTGTATATAAATAACATTTATTAACATTTAGGATGCAAGAAATATGACCCATATTTTTTTATTTAAATAAAAATAAAATAAAAAATACCTTGGTCTCTACTGGCGACAATGACATCTCTAGTGATGGTGGCACAGAATGGAAGCACACGCATCTCAGGAATCAATGGCGGCAAGCTCCTCAGGAGACGGTGGCTAGCTCCTCAGGTGGCAGTGGTGGCAAGCTCCAGTGATGGCGGCACCACCAGTGATGGTGAGCAAAAGAAACAACAATGGCTAACAACAACAATGATAGTGGCAGTGAGCACATAAGATCCTCAGGTGGCAGCGGCAGGAAGTTGAACTTGATGGACAACTCCAAAAGTGATCGCAGTAGTAGGCTAGTGATGGCAAGCTCCAGCGATGGCTGTGGCGGATAGAAAACCATAGACAACAGTGAGCACTACAGCTGGAGCACATGAGTGACAGAGCACAAATCACCATAGCTAGGTATCAAGGGAGCAATGAAACAAAGTATGGGGAAAGAAATTTCACGGGTGGTATTAAATGGGACATAGTCGTCCATTTCCACCAAAATTGATGACTAATACAATAGACGTTGGTCAATATAAAAGAAATGACACCTAACCTAGCGACTTAGACATTACTTTCATCTAAAAAACTGATGTAAGAGGTCATTATCCAAATGAAAAAAAAACATCCTCAGTAATGGCGATAGTCATCGACTATGTGTATAAAACCAACACTAAAGACTTAGATGTCAGTTTCATCTAAAAACTAATGCCAGAGGCCATTATCCAAATGAAAAAAATTGGCCTCAGTAATGGCGATAGTCGTTGGTTGTATATGTAAAACTGACACCATACCTAGTGACATGACCGCCGGCTCTATTTACTAAACTAATGCTAGAGGAAATTATCCAGATGAAATAAAACCAACCTCAATAGGCATTGAGGCATAGGTTTTGAGAAGAAAAAAAATCGACACTAGAGTGTAGTTAGGGGGAACAATTTTCTCGAGGATGTGGCACGAAACTGTGACATCAGTTTCTTGACAATAAACTGATACAAATTGTGCAATATTTTGCAATTTTTCATGTGAATCATCATCACGTGAAACAAAATTTTGCAATTTTTCATGTGAATCGATGTCAGTTTTGTGAAGAAACAACATGCGCCACAACTATTTCAGAGGAAAAATTTTGTTTCATGTGACGATGTCTAATGTCAGTTCGTTAGAAATTGACACTCATCTTAAAATTTTTGGAGGCAAATAATTTACCGTGAAAATTTGTATTTCACGGGTTATTTTAGACATCATTGTTTTTGGAAAGCCAACCGACGTTATTGAAAAAGTGGTACCTGTGTCTTTTCTTAATCGGCAGGACTTGATCTATGGTGATGTTTGTGCTAGAGGACCATAGCTTTTTGATATATAGTGTCAGTTTTTTTAGTGTAACTGACATTAGGAAAAGTGACATTAGAGACTAGAAATGTACTAGTGATAGTGTAACAACTGTTCCTTTAGTGATTCTCAAGTACTAATGGATGTTGTCTATGGAATTCCAATGACCTTCATTGGTTATGACTAATATCTTCTTGTCATGTCCAATGCATACAAAATGATGAGATGAGTAGACTATATGGTACATAGATCTAAATGTGAATGCATATGGCATCTCTTCCATTCTTCACAAGAATTGCAACAATGGGTTCTTTGAGAAATTTATCCCATTTGTATGGATAGATTATCTCTTATGGAATCCTTCATGTTGAACCCTTTCAACATTTTACTAATATATTTGCTCATTGTTAGGTTAATAAACTTTCCATAACTATGTCTATAGATCTCAATTTCTATCACATAGGATGTTTCACTGAATCCTTTAGGTCGACGGTGATTTCCATGCCATGTTTCAATACATTGTATTGAAATGCTATTCCTCATCAATATGTAGAATATTTATGTAGTAAGCAATCAGAATACATAGTGAAGCATGATTGATCTTGTATATGGTTTAGTTAGACTCACCCTTTTACCTCTAGATTAGTTTTCCTTGGTAGGTCAAACCTTTTAATATATTCAATTTCATAAAAGGTTCACAAAAATACATCAAATTCTCCCATTAGGGTTTACACCAAGACACACAATTAGGATCTAGATAGAGGGAGTCTAGACTACTACAATCTTGTCTCCAAGCAACATCTCCATCAACTGAGTCCAAGCCAAAAGCTAAGATCTTCCTTGTCTTGTGCATTACCTTGCTCAGCACCTGGGTGGTTGGGAAGGCACCCAGCCAAAAGGGAAAGGGAAGAAAAGTATGTGTCACAAACTAGTACCTAGGATATCAAGATAAATAAAGCAAATAAAAATAGGCTAGGGTTCATCATATGATGAAGATAACAAGAGTATGAGGCTATATATCAAAGAAGCTTGCCATTAACAAATATAATAAAAAGGATTTGCATGTAAGATAATTATGTCTATCTAACTAAGTAGGATTGAGGCACCTACCAGACCTCTAACCTTAGGTGAGGAGAGAATAAGACATTCCCAGTCACCTACAATATTATGGGGAGAATAAGACATTCCCCAAGGAGATTATTTACATACCCTTTGTGGATGGTTGTATATAAGTACCGCTACTTTAAATTAAATAGAACATAAATCCACATGTTAGAAAAAGTAGTCATGGCAAGAATAATCATATGAATCAATAAGCATGGCAATGGGGTACCAAGACCCAAGAATAATGTTCCAAAACTGATTTATAAGTATAGCAAAAGATTCAAGAGTATATGAAAAAGGGTTTAATAAAGCCTCATTATAAAAAAGTAGGTTAAGGCACAATTATTCCCAACTTAAGGTGTAAATTCACATACCTCTCTTACTTTTATCAATTACTAACTTTCACCACTTTAATTGAGTCCAAGTTCCACTTTGCCTATTTTCAATGTATTAACATGTATTAGATTACATAGTGCACATTAATATATAGAAACCCTAATTTTAGACCTTTTTAGAAAATTTCGGATTTAGCTTTTGAAAATATCACCAATGCACTTATTAGGTTCTCCTGATGAAGAAAACATATTTTTATGTGAATTTTGGAGTTATGATGATTAAGATGTAATTTTTATGGATTTTAAGCATTAAATTCGTTTTACAAAAATCACCCTTCGTCAAACCATGAAATCAGACCTTGAAAATATTTTTATTAGATAGAGATTAATTTTCCAATTCCAAAACATATTTATTTGTCAAATTTGGATAAGCGGTTTAGAAGATATGAATTTTTATATACTAACCAATAGGAAATTGCCACATCATCAAACCGATCGAGATATTTGAAGAGAGAGGGAGAGGGAGAAAACACCTTTTGACCCAATATCAGGTTTGAAGTTTCATAGGTAACCAAACTAGAGCTTCTAGAGAAGATAAAATAGCAAGAAACCAAAACCTTAGAAGAATATGGTAAAAAGAGATGGAAATCATCGATTATCAACATAGAAGCATGGGTTTTAAGTATGTACTAAGCAATATATGAGAAGGGGGTTAACAAAACTTGCCTCTAGGAATGTAAGAAGGTCCAAACAAAAATGATCTCAAGATTATAAGGTATGGTTGCTCCAAGCTAAGCTCCTTTCTTGAGCAAAGATCACCTTCTCCACTTTAGAGGTGCAAACCCTAGCAAAAGAGCATGGAGATGAGATGTTTTAGGGTTTTAGGTGGAGTTTTACCATGTATGGTCATAGTTCCAACCTAGAAGAAGGTGTAAGGAAGACTAACAGTATGAAAATAGGGAAGGAAGGGAGGAAACTTACTAGTTTTGGTCAAAATTACCAAGGAGGAGCTTTAGAAACCCTAATAGAGTAATTTGGAAGCCCTAGGAGCCTTCTTCACCAAGGTAGGCTCCCTCTATCACCTTGGGACAGAAACTTCCTGGACAAATATAGAAGGAACTATTATCTAAGCTATAGGAAAGAAAATGAGAGCAAGAGTTTTCGAATTGTGCGTTAAGAAGGGGTATACATGGCTATATAAAGAAAGAGGTGAAGCATGAGGTGTCTTAAGGGACTTTCCATGTGTCTTTAGCCTAGGGCTTGATGGCCATGCAAGAGGAACGCTCATGGACTCTTCTTGGATATCAAAATTCGGTCCTAAGATCCCACATATCCTTCTAGGCCATCCCCACCGTTTTTCAAGAAAGAAATAACCTCATTGGTTGATAGCTTTTAAAGATAAGCACCTTTATAAAGAAGGTAATCCCTATAATGCCCTTGGAAAGAAATACCATCAAACCAAGGTGAAACTAGGTTCTCCAATGGTTTAAAATCTCGTTAATGGTAAGGGAATATCTAAGGATTAAAATTCAGTTGATAATTTGCAAAGAAAACCTCCCAATTGGGTAAATTGCATAAAAGTCCAGAATGTACCTAAAATTGTATAACTTGCACAAACAACATCCAAATCGAACCAAAATTGAAACTTAGGCTCATTCTATACAAAATTTGATCAGTATAGTCATGTACTAAATGATTTTTAGCATTTTATATACAACTAGGATTTAGTTGAAATTTGTACATGGTTTGGAGAAATTAGATATTAGTTGGAAGAATTTTTTGACTTGTTTGTCAGCCGATTTTACCCAAGATAAACTCAATCGGCCATGTATTCAAACTGAAATATAGCAGTCTAGTATTTGAATTTTATCTTTTTATTGGTATATCCAATTGGTCTGAAATTTTAATTATGTTTTGGAAACTCCATTTTGGACATCTTGTTAAACGTTCCTAAATTTTTAATGATGTTTGAAATCTATAGAGAGGAGTGGCGGTTGAGTATTCCCTAGATTAATTGACGATCCATGGGAAATTCTATGGATATGACTATGCTATTTCATGTGAATATTGCCTAAAAATCAGGTCAGTGGTCAATATGCTTGGGAATTGAATTGACATTATAAAATCATATTTGAATTGTATTAGAATGAATTATACAAGTGTTTGTTGAGTCTTACTGAAATTGAATATGATATATACATAAGGATCAGTGTGAGGTGGCAATATTCCCTATTTAGGGTTGTGTTGATGGATTACTGAATTATGTAATTCTTATGATGTTGAACAAAGGATGACTTCTTGAAAACCCTAGAAGTTTAGTATTAAGATGAGTATGAGTGATAAAGCTAGAACTTGTATATAATGTTGCAAATGTGATGAATTGTTGAAGTGTAAGTATTAATACTTGTATCAGATGGATGATCAGGACTGTGTTGATGATTACCGTGAGGGTGAGGACGTGCTTGCACCGCCTGACAATGTAAGTTTTAAGAATATATCCCTATATGTTCATTTATAATTATATTATGTAAGTGTGTTTTTTATCAAATTTTAGGTTGGTGATGTACCCCCTGAAGAAATTACAACACTTGATGAGCAGCAAAAGAAAATTGAGAAAGTGAGGGGCATCACAATGATGAACAAGTTAATACAGCAAAGGGGCAATGGACCCAAATTGGCTGTGGATTTCGATCAGGCAGGAAATCCATATGGAGTGAACTGCAACTCATTTGTTTCATATCTTGGGGTTCTTACTTGCAACCATTGCAGTCTTATCCTAGAATCATGGCATAGAGTTCCTAAGGAGAAGAAAGACCACATATGGAAGGAACTATGTGTGAGTTATTATTATTTGTAATTCTATTTGTGTAGATTACTAATTTTTAGGATACTAGTTAATAGCAATTCTATTTAATTTGCAGAGCATATTTGATCTGGATGAAAAGCTGCATCGTAAATGTGTGATGCAATGTTGTGGGAGGGTCCTAAGGAACTATAGGACCAATCTCACCTGAGATTACATACGCGATGCTGAGAATAGGTTCTTGATAGATTCCAATTCTAGACATTGATCAATGTTTCACTAACTTTACACTAATAATTTTTGTTTGTATTCTCTTTAAAAAATAAATATAGGAAGAAGGAAGCCACACAACAATGGAACTACTTGGACCCCAGAGAATGGGAGGAGTTTGTTACCCAAAGAAAAATAGATGAATTCAAGGTATTAAGCACCGCCACTCCCAATTTAATTAGTATACGTTTTTATGTATTCACCTATTCAAGATTAACCTTTAGTGTTACTAACCAAATCAATGTGCTAACTAACTAGGCTAAGAGTAATGCTCAACGAGCAAGGTGTGCACTGAATGTGCACGACCACACAATGGGTCCAAGAGGATATGCAGGCATTCGCCAAAGACTACAAGCTGAGTCTACTCAGCCTACTGCTACTCAGGAGACTACAGAGTCCTCTACTGCTGCTCCCGCACCACTACCTCATCATGTTATGTGGATAGCTGGGAGGCAAAACAAGAAGGGAGAGATACCGAAGCTCGCAACCGCTTAGGCGGCTGCAAAAATGGTAAAAATCAAACTCTTAGAGAAATCTATCGATATTGATTATTGTTATGTTTACTTATGAATTTTTGTTGATGGTGCTTAGCGGGAGCTGCACGAGCAGAGGAAGGAAGGCAAGTTCATCCCTCAGGGCACAAGGGATGAACTGACAGTTGCTCTGGGTAACCTAGAGTATCCTGGACGTGTAAGGGGTGCAGGCGCTGGTGTGGGCATCAAAGCGTTCTTTGGGCCATCCCAGTGTAAAACTATCCCAAAAGCGGGACTTTCACAATCTGAGGTAACATATTCTTATTTTAGAACGTTATTGCGAAAGGGAATTCAATAATCAGCAACTAGCATTTCTTTTATCCATGTATAGGTAGATTCCTTAATTGATAGGAGAGTCGAGGAAGAAGTTGATAAAAGACTCCAGGAAGTAGTTGATAAAAGAATGCAGGAAGCATTTCACAAGTGGCAGGCGTCTCAAACTGCCAGTCACACAGTACATGTGGCGAACCTCTCTTGTCCTACTCCTCGTACTGCAGAGGTTGGGAGTAATCCTATAGACCCACATAGCACGTCCTCTGTAAGTATTTTTATGGCATATATAATAGCTAGTCTGTTCAAGATGATATGTTTGTGTATATATGCATATAACATTCTTTATGTAAATTTGTAGGGGTTGAAGCCATACCGACTACAAAGTGAAGGATATATCATTGTAGATGCATCGGCTTACCCACCCCTTAAAGGGTGCATGTTTCATGGGAGTCCAGTACCAGATGGCATGGTACGTGTGAGCCCCATACGTATACTCACTGGTTGGATGAATCTTGCACTGCCTCATGCACACCCAGATGTTGAAACACTTGGTGAGGCAGTAGGCGGAGTGATACTGTGGCCCGAAGCAGATGTCCTCTATACTGATATTGTATGATAATATTTCATTACTTTACTTTGTTAGTGTGTGTATATATATGAGTCAATTGATATGAAATTATATATATAGGTCAAAAAGACGAGACCCGCTACATCTCGGCCTCCACCTCCTCGACTACCAAGTTGGCTTCCAGGGGACCTACATGCCTCGATAGGTCCTAATTGTAGGAGTGTGGCAGTATGGATCGGCGAACATAATCCAAATTGCCCTATAAATGTTACTATTCCGGAGAATGCTACAGGTAAATCATACGATAACAATCTATTTATACAAGTTTAGCATATGTATTAATGCATATGTAATAGAAGTTCTGGATACGTATTAATGCATGTCAAACATTCAGAAACAACATATTTATACAAGATATTTTGGAGTTGTTTAAGTATGCATGGATGAACACATCTATGATAGAGCTGTGGATATGGTGAGATTAATGCATACGGAAATCTGGTTTATACATCCATATACCTTGTTTTATATATGACAATCTGGTTTCTTATATATTAATGCATACATAATGCATGTTTTGCAGCCACTTATACAAGACATGTAAAGATTTTGGGTTTTCCCATGTGGGATTTTCGGTTCCATCTTTGATTAGTCTTGTAGATACAGACCCTAGTTCAGTTACTTCATACTACTGTGATGCTTTTGAATATTTTGGTAAAAATAATAAGACGGTGATAATAGAATGTCGAGTAAGTTTACTTTGCTTGTAATTTGGACTTAAGCAAATTACATTTTTATTGCGGATATTGAGTTATTAATTTTCTACTTTCTTACCTGTAGTGCTAAGCATTGGGAGTTATTAGTTATTGTCCCCAAGACATTCACCGTCTATCATCGAGATCCTATGGGGAGTGAGTTGGATGTATATGGTCATCCAATTAAAATGCCATTATTCTCGTGAGAAATATTTTATGTTTTTATATCTGTTAACATATGTTACTACATTACTATTTAATTATGCAATTTAATGTGTTACATTAACATATATAGGGCTTTACAAGAGTACAAAAAAGCTGGAGGAAAGGTCCCCAGGAAAAAAAGTCTGACACTCATTTGGAAGAATGTGAAAGTAATTTCCTGACTCCAATGTATATATTATTTATGTGAAGTGTGCTTATTTGTATTTTTGAATATTTTGTATGTTTCAATTTATAGTGTGCTACACAAGACAACAGCTGGGCATGTGCCTACTATGTGATGTGATTTATGGACCTAATCATCAAACATGCTGTATTGGAAATTGATAACATACAACAGGTATTATACATAGTCTCGTTAGATAATATGAAATATATGAATCTTATTATATATTATTATAATTATGTATGTACGTCATTCTCTTTGTAGGTCTTCAAAACTGAGGACTTCAACACAGGTGCAAAGCATTTCGATGTACATGCTCCCTATACGAGAGATTAATTAGATGCTGTAAGAGAAGATTGGGCAAAAGCCCTGCAAAGAGTGGGAATTTTTCAATATGATTTTGATGATGATGACAATGATGATGATGAATAAAATAAATTTTTTCTCATAATTAATTTTGTGTGAATGTGAATGCATTTTTATGAATTGTCATATGTGTGTGAAAATCATCAATACATGAATGTTTCTACATGTGTCTGAATGTGAAAAGAGATGAAATAAATGGAACTGTAGGTTGCTACTGGTTTCTACATGCGTGTGATGAAAAAATAATATGAATTAAATTACTTATACATGAGTGTGAATCACATATATAATAATTTGTCCATCATGTTAATTTTGCAAGTTTGTGGCCTGTTGTTGGATTATATCAATGGATGTCGTAAAACCTATAATTCATAACTGAACTACATGTTTCTCATCCTGCGACCAACCACAGCAGGTCTGAGACTGACATAAAAAAAATCAAATCATTGGCGTCGGTTATTTGTATAAAACGGATGACATATGGTTACAGTGTCGATTTTCATACTAGTACCGATGTCGATTTCCCTACACCATAGTCGTGTTGGCCAGCACGGCCATGCTGGCCAGCACGGCCGTGTAAGGGGGTGATTCAGTGTCGGTTTCGAAGCGGATAACTGATGCTTATACCCCCTGCTGGTGCGTTTTCGGCGCGTTTTTGGTGGCACACGAAGGGTTGTGGCGTCGGTTTGAGAACTGACGCGTAAAGGTTGGGCTTTTAGCGGCACGCACATAGGTGTCGCTTAGAAACCGACACTAAAGGCCTTAAATAACCAACACTAAAGGTCGGTTATGTACTAATGCACTGAGAGTAGTTGCTTGTTGGAAAGTTACACTAGTCATTGAACACTTTTACTCCAAACCAACACTCGATCGAAGATATTGTTGATTGAGAACACCTCAATCGACAAACTTCTCGACCGAGATAAGTTATGCACTTGTAACATCCCTGGCCTGGGTTATGCTTTAACCCTAGGTGTTTTGTTTAAGAAAGATAATTATGTGCTTGATATTATCTTTTGAAAAGTAATTAAGGCTCAAGAGGAACTTATATTTCAATTTTAGTCCTTTTTGAATGACGTTGAAAATAATGTTTTGGTTGTGTTGGACTAAAGTGCAAATTACCCAAGTTGAGGGGTTAAATTGCAAATTTTACATGATAGATGTTACTCATGTGTTGAAGCATCATGAGAATGAATATGATGCAGAGGTATGGCTTGTGGTAGCCTGAGTACCAAGAAAGAGCTGATAAAGCAATGTTTGTGCATTAAAACCTAGTTTTGGTGTAATGTGCAATTTACCCAAAACCCAGGGTTCAATCTACAAATTACCACTTGAAAATAGTTCCTAATGTTTCTTGGTATCATGTAAAGCAAATAAAATGAGAGGAACATCTCATTTGTACCTCTTTGAAGGAGAGAGAATCTTGATATTAAAATAATCAAGATTTAAGCATAATTGAAACCCTAATTCAATTTAAAGCAAAAATAATTATATTAAATGGATTTCCCTTCAAACAAAATTGTAGATGTTTAAATCCACATATATGTACGTCCTTGTGCCTTGCAAAGGCAATGGAAATATCTACATGAGTGGAGAACCCACTCACATTAAGAAAATAAAAAGAAAAATCCACTAACTTATGGATATTATTATAAGGGTTAAGGTGCTTAAATTGCTTTTCTTTAAATCATGGATAATTGAGAGGAATAAGAGGAAAAGGAGATAGCCTCATAACCAAGGAAGGGAAGGTGGCAAGTGGAAAGGAAATGGAGGAGATAATCCCTACTTTCTCTCTCTTAAATGAATTTTCAATAAAATTCATATATATGCTCCTTTATCCATGAGTTGAAAGGGTAATTTCGAATCCACTTTCACTTATTGCTTGCAAAACGACCAAGGGAGCTTAGGAAAAATAGGAGGACGACCCCCAACCTGTTGGTAAGCTTCTTGACCTTCTTTCACCTTGATTTCATGGTGGGAATCACAAATCAATGCTTGATTTCTTACTTTCTTCACTCAATCTTCAACTCTAGCCAATCTTTTCACTCAAAAGCTTGAGGATAAGCCTTGGGATAGTTGAATAAGCTTCATCCAACATTGTTGACGTAAAGATCCAAGCTTTGAAGCTCAATTGAAGGCAGGTTATATAACTTGAACCCTTATTCATTGTTATTGAATTCAATTCCTCAATCCATTTTGTTCAATTGTTCTTCTTGCAATTCCTTTGATTGATTGATGAAGCTATCATGAATATGGTAGTAGATTTCGTGGGGTTGAAGCTTGATGTGATGACATCATCCTAAGCACACACCTCAAAATAAATTGGGTGCAAACGGTTTTAACATTTTGGTCCAATCAGTTTCACCAAACCATTTGGTGACCAAACGGTTTGCAAACCGTTTGGAGGTTTGGGTTCCAAACCATTTGGAGTGGTTGACCGAATGGAAGGGGTTGACCATTTGAGGGGGACTGCTGATGTGTTGAATAATGATCTAATAGATTTAATTAATTGGTTTCTAAATGTTCCATGATTGGGTAATCTACTAATTACAAACCCTAATCGGGTTGAGAGGTGAAAACCCTAATTGAATCCTTTCGGTTTCAGGTTGACTTGGACCAAACGGTCTTGAGACCGTTTGAGTCCAAACGGTCTTGAAACCATATGGGATCAAACAGTCTCAGGACCGTTTGAAGACGAAAGGTTGATTGTGATTGATGGATGAAATCTAATGGAGTTAGATTGATGAACAATCAAAGGTTCAATTGATGGCCGATTCAACAAAGTAAAAACCCTAATCAATTTGATTGAAGAAAGCTTAAGTGGTCCTTTCAGTTTTGAGGCTGATTTGGCCCAAACAATCTTGAGACCATTTGAGTCCAAATGGTCTTGAAACCGTTTGGGGTCAAACGATCTCAGGACCGTTTGGAATCAAACGGTTTCAAAACCGTTTGGTGTTGAAACCCCAAAACCGAATGGAGGTCCAATGTGATCAAATCATTTGGAGATTTAAGATGATGATTGATCCATTGATCCAAAGATGATTATCAATGTTAGGTACAAAGGTTGAAACCCTAAAGTACCTAGATGATCAGTACCTTTAGATTAATTAACCCTAAAAGGTTATGAAAGCAATGTCTTAGTACACTATGTCAATCATAGTTGTATGTACTTGATTGAAGGGTTGTTGTAGCCTAATCAAGTTGAGAGGATGATAGAAAGGAATTCATACATGAGTATTAATCATGTGGTGATTAGGGTATGATCCTTAGTGAAGAGATCATGAAAACCCTAATCGAGAAGGTTAATGAACCCTAACCCTAATTTAGGGCAATTCTGAGTGAAACTCTAATCTAGAGTAATAGTGAAACCCTAATTGAGGGTGATGACTTGAGTAATCCAAAGTTAAGGTTATGAAATGTAAAACCCTAATTTAGATGAATAGTAAACCCTAATTGTGGGATATTGAATGTAAACCCTAATCTAGAGTGACATTATGTGGAACCCTAATTAAAGGAGATGTTATATAAAACCCTGGTATATTAATGTGATGTGGAATTCAAATCCAGGGTAATGCTATATGAAACCCTAATCTTGGGCAATATGGTGATAAACCATAACCCTAATCTGGATAATGGGATGAGTATCCCCAATTGACCTGAAATGGGAAACCCTAACCCTAGTGAGGGAATAGTGGTGTTATCCTTGAATAGTGATGCTATATTTGTTTTGCATGGTGCTGATATGAAATTGATGTAACTATTATCATCTGTACTGACCATGCAGGTATCAAGAGATGATAAACATAGCCAGGTATGAACTATGATGTTTTATTTATTAAAATTGTTATTGGGCCTTATGTGCCATAATATGCCTTGTTGCCTAGTAAGAGGTAATAAGAGAATTAATGGGCCTTAAGTGCCATGAGAGATGCTTGTGTAACAAGTATCATGTTTACCTTGGTCAGATGACCTGAAGGTGATAGTTACCTGAAAAAGTGGTAACAATGCTCAGTGATGAGTTAAGGGTTGAATACCCAGAACCATATGATTATGGTATTGAGTTTGTGAAAGGATGAGTATTCCCAAAATTGAAATAAGGGACTGAAATCCCAATGTCTTATAAAGACTGAGAAGTAATTGATGAAAACAGTACATGTTTCTTTGTAGCATTTGTCCTAATAAGTTATGTTTAAAAACTTGACTGATGGTAAAATAATATGATAATGTACTTAATTAATCAAGTGAAATCTTTTCATGTAGTGCTCTGACCATAGATCCATCATCGTCAGTAGCTGGTGATGGTGAAACAAGTTTTTCTATGAGATCTCCTAGAGTTTGCATATTTTTGAATATGTGGGAATCGATGGGCAAAAATATCCATACGTCCTAATGAGGGAATTGATGGAAGGTAAACATTAAACCTCTCAATCCTTCATTATATGTGCCAGGATGGATGTATCATGAATCTCCCAATGTTGTTAATGCCGGATCGATGGAGGTAAACATGCAATCTCTCGATTGCGAAGAGAGTGTAGCCGCCGCTGTAGCTCTATAGCAAAGATGCCACTATACCCTGGAAAGCTATGTAGCATAGACACAAGATGTCCTGCATGTGATCTCGGACTGACTGAGATGTGGGAGGTCATGGAAGCCGACTCTTCCATTGACTTTGTATGGTACCGATTTCGACTTCGCAATGGTCGGTTGGAGTATGAGCGGTATATTTCATCTCCTCAAAGCTTAAGTATGTTTGTAAAATGTAATCAGCTGAGTAGCATATTTGCATAAGATTGAAATACGAGAACCACTGGTTGATGGTATCTTGTTTAGTATGTCCTTGATACATAAATGTTACTTATGTTCTTTAATTCCGTATTGAATAAGAGACATGCTACCTTATCAAGTTATAGCTGAAATACTTGAATAGGAATGTTGCTCTAATATGCATAGATATTGATTTATCTGCTATTGAAATATATGATTCCACTATTTAGTTTATTTCTATTAAACTGCAATAATAATGTTTTCGGCGGTGAGTTATATCTCTCGCTGGGGAAATTTTATAATTGTATCACCCCCGTGGGATCCAACATTTTTAGGTAGACGCCGACAAAGAGGTAGGAACCCTACAGTCGAGGAAGAGCAACAACAACAACAACAGGGACAACAGTAATCCTTCAGGTGGAAATACTGGCTGTCAAACTTTGTATATAAAGTCCTATGTGTCGTCTCTGTACTCTCAGGTCCTCAGAGTCGGTAGTTGGTTTTAAAGAAATGATATGAGATTTTGGCTTAATGCCTTAAAGTTTTATGTTGCTTGTGTATAGTTCAACAAAGCAACTGTTAATGTAATTTTGATATGACATGATACAAGACATGTACATGTGAACTAATATGAAACTCAAGTACTTTGGTATTTTATGAAAGAGTTTTCCCTTGATTGGATCTCTTTGTAAAAGTTTTTAATTTTTAGTGATTTTCAATAATCCGTTGTTGATGAATCGCTTCCGCTTAAGTTAATCTTGTTTTTATAAGTTGGATGCCACAAGTTTAGTGGTATCAGAGCTCTAGGTTCGCTGAGTCTAAAGAGACATAGGATTAAGGTTGTAGAGTATGTTCTAGTGTCTTCCAGTTTATTTGATAAGTGTCTTCTGCTCATATAGGAGAAGAAGAACTTAAAGATGTCTGGATCACATGATGAACATGCTGCTAAGAGAAGCATTGTTGCACCATGAGGAGGTGTAAGGGACCAGAATAGGGAGGAGACTGTACCTGGACAACCCGAGTTCGATCAAGATGATATAGGGAACCCAGCCTTCCAAGCCATGTTTGGACAGTTTATGGCAATCATGACTCATATGACAGATAGAATTCTACTACCTACACCAAGGGCACCAGCCCACAATGAAAGACAGAGAGTTGGCAAGACCTTTGAACGACTTCAGAGGGTAGGAGCCACAGAGTATGCTGGCACAATTAACCCAGTAGATGCTGATTTATGGTTAACTGAGCTGGAGAAAACCTTCAGAATCCTTATGATTCTTGAAAATGAGAAGGTGAGACATGCTATTTACCTATTAAAAGGGAGTGTTGGTCATTGGTGGACCATCGAGGAAGGCAAAAGACCCAGTGTTGAAGTCATATGGGATGAATTCTGACGTGAATTTGTTGCTAGATACTTTCCCAAGACGTATCTAGATGAGAAGATCTCTCAATTTGAGAGGTTGAGGCAAGGACAGATTAACATTAGTAAGTATGAAGCTAGGTTCATGGAGCTTTTGCGGTTTTGTCCGCATATGGCATCTACGGATGAGGAGAGCATTCATCATTTTGAGAAAGGGTTGAACACTGAATTGACCACTCTGGTGTCTGCTTTAGAGAACAGAGAGAGGTTTTCTACTTTTGTGGAGTTCGTGAGATAGATAGAGAGGTCTGTGATCGAGAAGTGGTAGACCAGTGGTAAGAAAGAGTACACACAGTTTCAAGGACAAAGGTTCGAGAGCTTTAAGAAGTCGATGTTCTCTACACTACCACCACCACCAAGGTTTAATACCCCGATGCAGTGGACATCAAGTAGGGGTAGGGGCTATAGTTTTCCTCCAAGTAGATCCCCCAGTACAACATCAGCATCAGTGATAGGACCAACCAGGCAGAGTTTTGGAAGTTACAACTGCTTCCAGTGTGGGAGGTCAGGACACTTGATGAGAGATTGTCCTAAGAAAGTCAGAACTATAACTCAACCCCAGAGGCAAAGTCAGTAAGGATCACAAAGGAGATAGTTTTCTAGTGGCACTAGAGGACGTGGACAAGCATCCCAAGATGGATCGTCGGCACCCAACAATCAAGCATAGGGTCAAAAACAAGCAACAACTAGATTCTATGCTATGAATCAGCCCAAAGCAGTAGTCAACCCTCGAGTTGTGACATGTCAGATGGAACTATTTTATTCTGATATGTATTCATCCTACTTCGTATCTGTGTTAATTGATCCTGGTGATACACATTCCTTTATCACTCGAGAAGTGATTCATGATTGCAATATGACAGTTGGTCATAGGGCAGAGAGTTTGTTGCTAGAAACCCCTTTGCTGGGATCTACAGTGTTGCGGGAGGTGTGTTCTCCCTACAATCTTTCCTTTTCTAATCATCACATTCAGGTGGATCTTATACCACTCGAAATGCATGGGTTTGATATAATCCTAGGGATGGACCCCTTAGAGAAGTATACGGTTGTCTTGGATTGTGGTTCCAAGCAGGCTGTGTTCACATACAATAGTGACACATGGATCTTTTAGGGAGACAGAAAGATTCTTTCAACTTGTCTTGTGTCAGCTATGGTAGCTGAGAAGTTGATGAGATAGGGATAATTTGCATTCTTAGCACATGTGGTAGATACCACAAAGGAGAGCCCTCATCCTTCTGAAGTTTCGATATTCAGGGAATTTGAAGATGTATTTCCTGAAGAACTTCCAGGTGTTCCTCCATCCAGAGAGATTGATTTTGAGATTAATCTAATCCCGAGCACTCAACCAATAGCACAAACGCCGTATAGAATGGCACCTGGTGAGATGGCAGAACTCAAGAAACAACTACAAGAGTTGCTTGAGAAGGGTTTTATCCGACCGAGCACTTCACCCTGGGGTTCTCTGGTTCTTTTTGTTAAGAAGAAAGATGGGTCTATGCGTTTATGCATCGACTATAGATAGTTGAATAAAGTAACTATAAAGAACAAGTATCCTCTGCCAAGGATTGATGACTTGTTTGATCAGTTGCTTGGTGCAACTATCTTTTCTAAGATAGATCTGATGTCGGGATACCATCAGTTGCTTATTAAGGAGAGTGACATACCTAAGTCTGCCTTTAGGACAAGGTATGGTCACTATGAGTTCATAGTTATGTCGTTTGGACTAACTAATGCACCAGCTACATTCATGGAACTCATGAATAGAATCTTTTGACCTTTTCTTGATCAGTGTGTAGTAGTCTTCATTGATGATATTTTTATATACAATAGAGATTCTCAACAACATGAGCAGCACCTTCGTCAGGCTTTGACTTTGCTAAGAGAGCATAGGCTATATGCTAAGTTTAGCAAATGTGAGTTCTGGTTACCAGAAGTTTCTTTTCTAGGACACGTTATATCTACCTTAGGTATTCATGTTGATCCTAAGAAGGTAGAATCTATCCTACAATGGGAACAACCTAAGACACCGATAGAGATACACAGTTTCCTAGGACTGGCAGGCTATTACAGGAGGTTCATTAAGAACTTCAGTTCTATAGCCTTACCCCTAACTAAGTTGACAAGGAAGGAGATTCATTTTGTCTAGAATGACAAGTGTCAACATTCTTTCCAGTTGCTAAAAGAAAGGTTAACAAGTGCACCTGTGCTGGTGTTACCTGAGAAGGGAAAGGGGTACATAGTTTTCTGTGATGCATCTAAGAATGGCTTAGGATGTGTGTTGATGCAGGATAAGCAAGTGATTTCTTTTGCTTCTCGATAGCTTAAGAAACATGAGGAGAATTATCCAACACATGATCTAGAGCTAGCTGCTGTGGTCCATGCTTTGAAGATCTAGAGACATTATCTCTATGGAGAGACATTCTAGATTTTCACAGACCATAAGAACCTAAAGTATATCTTCTCACACGATGAGTTGAACATGAGGCAACGCCACTGGATGGAATTAATCAAGGACTACGACTGTACAATTGATTATCATCCAAGGAAGGCTAATTTGGTAGTTGATGCATTAAGTAGAAAATCAGTAACACCATCCTTAGGTAAAGCACGGTTAAACTCTTTAGTGTGCTTTAAAAGAGATATGCTTATATCCTTAAGGCAAGACAATGTACAACTTAAAGTGTCATTGTTAACCGGGATGTTAGCTGAAATGCAAGTGAAACCTACTCTGAGATAACAGATTAAAGAAGCACAACAAGCTGATACTATGATTCAGCAGATTAGGTCAGAGTATGGTAGTGAGAAACAAGATGGTTTCCATGATTCAGATGATCAGGTAGTATGTTACCATGGTAGGATGGTAGTACCTGATGCTGATAACTTAAGAAAGTTAGTTCTAGAAGAAGCACATTCTTTAATGTGTGATATGCATCCAGGGAGCACCAAGATGTATCATAACTTATAGGATATGTATTGGTGGCCTGGATTGAAGAAAGATGTAGCTGAGTTTGTTATGCAGTGTCTGGTGTGTCAGTAGGTTAAAGATGAACATCAAAAGCCCGCTGGAACAATGCAACCTCTGCCTGTACCGCAGTGGAAATGGGATCATGTGACCATGGACTTTGTGGTTGGTTTTCCTAGAACAACCAAAAGTCACGATTCCATATGGGTGATAGTTGATAGGTTGACAAAGATAGCACATTTCCTTCCTGTCAAAACAACCTACACAGCTGAGAAGCTTGCACATATATACATAGATGTGATAGTGCGGTTGCACGGGGTACCAACTATAATTGTTTCTGATAGAGGTCCCCAGTTTATGAGTCATTTTTGGGAATGACATCATAAAGCTTTGGGTACGCAGTTAAGGTTTAGTACAACCTTTCACCCACAGACAGACAACCTGAGAGGACCATACAAAATTTGGAGGACTTGCTTAGAGTATGTGTCCTTCAGTTTGTAGGAAGTTGGGATCTACACCTGAGCTTGATAGAATTTTCTTATAATAATAGCTATCAGCACAGTATTGAGATGGCACCATATGAGGCATTGTATGGTAGATGTTGTAGATCTCCTTTATGTTGGTATGAAATAGGAGAATATCAACTTTTGGGTCCTGAGCTAGTACAACAAACAACTGAGAAGATTAAAGTCATACAACAACAGTTGAAAATGCCCAGGATAGATAGAAATCTTATGCTGACAAGCGTCATAGACCCTTAGAATTCCAAGTTGGAGACAGAGTATATCTGAAGGTCTCACCTTGGAAGGTATCCTGAGATTTGGAAAGAATGGGAAATTAGCTCCTAGATTTATGGGGCCTTATCTGATCATTGAGAGGATGGGAAAGTAGTATATAAGTTGGAGTTTCCACCTGAGCTGCATAGATTGCACCCAGTGTTCCATATCTCCATGTTGAGGAAGTGTCATCCTGACACAAAGTTAGTTCAGCAACCCATGGAGGTAGAACTAAATGATGATGTATCTTATGTTGAAGGACCTGTGTTGGTTCTTGACAGAAGAATAAAAAAGCTAAAAAAGAAAGACATTTGTCTTATAAAAGTTCTTTGGCATCACCGTGGCATTGAAGAAGCTACATGGGAACTAGAGGAAGAGATGAGGAGGAAGTACCCTTCTCTTTTCTCTTAACGATTTTGGGGACGAAATCGTTGTAAGGGGTGGATAACTTGTAACATCCCTGGCTTGGGTTATGCTTTAACCCTAGGTGTTTTGTTTAAGAAAGATAATTATATGCTTGATATTATCTTTTGAAAAGTAATTAAGGCGCAAGAGGAACTTATATTTCAATTTTAATCCTTTTTGAATGACGTTGAAAATAATGTTTTGCTTGTGTTGGACTAAAGTGCAAATTACCCAAGTTGAGGGGTTAAATTGCAAATGTTACATGATAATATGTTCCTCATGTGTTTAAGCATCATGAGAATGAAGATGATGTAGAGGTATGGCTTGTGGTAGCCTGAGTACCAAGAAAGAACTGATAAAGCAATGTTTGTGCATTAAAACCTAGTTTTGGTGTAATGTGCAATTTACCCAAAACCCAAGGTTCAATATGCAAATTACAACTTCAAAATAGTCCCTAATGTTTCTTGGTATCATGTAAAGAAAAGAAAATGAGAGGGGCATCTCATTTTTAGCTCTTTGAAGGAGCGAGAATCTTGATATTAAAATAATCAAGATTTAAGGATAATTGAAACCCTAATTCAATTTAATGCAAAAATAATTATATTAAATGGATTGCCCTTCAACCAAAATTGTAGATGTTGAAATCCACATATATGGACGTCCTTGTGCCTTGCAAAGGCAATGGAAATATCTACATGAGTGGAGAACCCACTCACATTAAGAAAATAAAAAGAAATATCCACTAACTTATGGATATTATTATTATAAGGGTTAAGGTGCTTAATTTTATTTCTTTAAATCATGGATAATTGAGAGGAATAAGACGCAAAGGAGATATCCTCGTAACCAAGGAAGGGAAGAGGGCAAGTGGCAAGGAAATGGAGGAGATAATCCCTACTTTCTCTCTGTTAAATGAATTTTCAATAAAATTCATATGTATGCTCCTTTATCCATGAGTTGAAAGGATAATTTCGAATCCACTTTCACTTCTTGCTTGCAAAACGACCAAGGGATCTTAGGAGCAATAGGAGGACGACCCCCAACCTGTTGGTAAGCTTCTTGACCTTCTTTCACCTTGATTTCATGGTGGGAATCACAAATCAATGCTTGATTTCTTACTTTCTTCACTCAATCTTTAACTCTAGCCAATCTTTTCACTCAAAAGGTTGAGGATAAGCCTTGGGATAGTTGAATAAGCTTCATCCACCATTGTTGATGTGAACCTCCAAGATTTGAAGCTCAATTGAAGGTGGGTTATATAACTTGAACCCTTATTCATTGTTATTGAATTCAATTCATCAATCCATTTTGTTCAATTGTTCTTCTTGCAATTCCTTTGATTGATTGATGAAGCTATCATGAATATGGCAGTAGATTTCGTGGGGTAGAAGCTTGATGATGATGGAATCATCCTAAGCACACACCTCAAAAGAAATTGGGTGCAAACAGTTTTAACATTTTGGTCCAATCGATTTCACCAAACCGTTTGGTGACCAAACAGTTTGGAAACTGTTTGTAGGTTTGGGTTCCAAACTGTTTGGAGTGGTTGACCAAATGGAGGGTGTTGAATGTTTGAGGGGGTACTGCTGATGTGTTGAATAATGATCTAATAGATTTAATTGATTTGTTTCTAAAGGTTTCATTATTGGGTAATCTACTAATTACAAACCCTAATCAGGTTGAGAGGTGAAAACCCTAATTGAATCCTTTCAGTTTCAAGTTGACTTGGACCAAACGGTCTTGAGTCTGTTTGAGTCCAAACGGTCTTGAAATCATTTGGGATCAAACGGTCTCAGGACCATTTGGAGACCAAAGGTTGATTGTGATTGATGGATGAAATCCAATGGAGTTAGATTGATGAACAATCAAAGGTTCAATTGATGGCCAATTCAACAAAGTAAAAACCCTAATCAATTTGATTGAAGAAAGCTCAAGTGGTCCTTTTAGTTTTGAGGCTGATTTGGCCCAAACGGTCTTGAGACCATTTGATTCCAAATGGTCTTCAAACCGTTTGGGGTCAAACGGTCTCAGGACTATTTGGAATCAAACGGTTTCAAAATCGTTTGGTGTTGAAACCCCAAAACCGAATGGAGTTCCAATGTAATCAAATCATTTGGAGATTTAAGATGATGATTGATCCATTGATCCAATGATGATTATCAATGTTAGGTACAAAGTTTGAAACCCTAAAGTACCTAGATGATCAGTACCTTTAGATTAATTAACCCTAAAAGGTTATGAAAGCAACATCTTAGTACACTATGTCAATCAAATTGAGAGGATGATAGAACGGAATTCATACATGAGTATTATAGTCTAATCAAGTTGAGAGGATGATAGAAAGGAATTCATACATGAGTATTAATCATGTGGTGATTAGGGTATTATCCTTAGTGAAGAGATCATGAAAACCCTAATCGAGAAGGTTAATGAACCCTAACCCTAATTCAGGGCAATTCTGAGTGAAACTCTAATCTAGAGTAATAGTGAAACCCTAATTGAGGGTGATGACTTGAGTAATCCTAAGTTAAGGTTATGAAATGTAAAACCCTAATTTAGATGAATAGTAAACCCTAATTGTGGGATATTGAATGTAAACCCTAATCTAGGGTGACATTATGTGGAACCCTAATTTAGGGTGATGTTATATAAAACCCTGGTATATTAATGTGATGTGGAATTCAAATCTAGGGTAATGCTATATGAAACCCTAATCTTGGGCAATATGGTGATAAACCATAACCCTGATTTGGATAATGGGATGAGTATCCCCAATTGACCTGAAATGGGAAACCCTAACCCTAGTGAGGGAATAGTGGTGTTATCCTTGAATAGTGATGTTATATTTGTTTTGCATGGTGCTGATATGAAATTGATGTAACTTTTATCATTTGTACTGACCATGCAGGTATCAAGAGATGATAAACATAGCCAGGTATGAACTATGATGTTTTATTTATTAAAATTGTTATTGGGCCTTATGTGCCATAATATGCCTTGTTGCCTAGTAAGAGGTAATAAGACAATTAATGGGCCTTAAGTGCCACGAGAGATGCTTGTGTAACAAGTATCATGTTTACCTTGGTCAGATGACCTGAAGGTGATAGTTACCTGAAAAATTTGTAACAATGCTCAGTGATGAGTTAAGGGTTGAATACCCAGAACCATATGATTATGGTATTGAGTTTGTGAAGGGATGAGTATTCCCAGTATTGAAATAAGGGACTGAAATCCCAATGTCTTATAAAGACTGAGAAGTAATTGACATGTTTCTTTGTAGCATTTGTCCTAATAAGTTATGTTTGAAAACTTGACTGATGGTAAAAGAATATGATAATGTACTTAATTAATCAAGTGAAATCTTTTGATGTAGTGCTCTGACCATAGATCCATCATCGTCAGTAGTTGGTGATGGTGAAACAGGTTTTTCTTTGAGATCTCCTGGAGTTTGCATATTTTTGAATATGTGGGGGTCGATGGGTGAAAATATCCGTACGTCCGAATGAGGGAATTGTTGGAAAGTAAACATTAAACCTCTTAATCCTTCATTATATGTACCGGGATGGATGTATCATGAATCTCCCGATGTTGTTAATGTCGGATCGATGGAGGTAAACATGAAATCTCTCAATTGCGAAGAGAGTGCATCCGCCACCGAAGCTCTATAGAGAAGATGCCACTATACCCTGACAAGCTATGTAGCAGAGACAGAAGATGTCCTGCATGTGATCTGGCACTGATCGAGATGTGGGAGGTCATGGAAGTTGACTCTTCCATTGACTTTGTATGGTACCGATTTTGACTTCACAATGGTCGATTGGAGTATGAGTGGTATATCTCATCTCCTCAGAGCTTAAGTATGTTTGTAAAATGTAATCAGTCGTGTAGCATAGTTGCATAAGATTGAAATATGAGAACCACTGGTTGATGTTATCTTGCTTAGTATGTTCTTGATACATAAATGTTACTTATGTTCTTTAATTCCGTATTGAATAAGAGACATGCTGCCTTAGCAAGTTATAGATGAAATACTTGAATAGGAATGTTGCTCTAATCTGCATAGATATTGATTTATCTGCTATTGAAATATATGATTCCATTGTTTAGTTTATTTCTATTAAACTGCAATAATAATGTTTTCGGCGGAGAGTTATATCTCTCACTGGGGCAATTTTATAATTGTCTCACCCCCGTGGGATCCAACATTTTTAGGTAGACGCCGACAAAGAGGTAGGAACCCTACAGTCGAGGAAGAGCAACGGCAGCAACAACAGGGACAACAGTAATCCTTTAGGTGGAAATACTAGTTGTCAAGCTTTGTATATAAAGTCCTATGTGTCATCTCTATACTCTCAGGTCCTCAGAGTCGGTAGTTGGTTTTAAAGAAATGATATGAGATTTTGGCTTAATGCCTTAAAGTTTTATATTGCTTGTATATAGTTCAACAAAGCAACTATTAATGTAATTTTGAGATGACATGATACAAGACATGTGCATGTGAACTAATATGAAACTCAAGTACTTTGGTATTTTATGAAAGAGTTTTCCCTTGATTGGATCTCTTTGTAAAAGTTTTTAATTTTTAGTGATTTTCAGTAATCCGCTATTGATGAATCGCTTCCGCTTAAGTTAATCTTGTTTTTATAAGTTGGATGCCACAAGTTTAGTGGTATCAGAGCTCTAGGTTCGCTGAGTCTACACAGACATAGGATTAAGGTTGTAGAGTCTGTTCTAGTATCTTCCAGTTTATCTGATAAGTGTCTTCTGCTCATATAGGAGAAGAAGAACTTAAAGATGTCTGGATCACATGATGAACATGCTGCTGAGAGAAGCATTGCTGCACCAGGAGGAGGTGCAAGGGACCAGAATAGGGAGGAGCCCGTACCTGAACAACCCCAGTTCGATCAAGCTGATATAGGGAACCCAGCCTTCCAAGCCATGTTTGGACAGTTTATGGCAACCATGACTCATATGACAGATAGAATTCCACTACCTACACCAAGGGCACCAGCCCACAATGAAAGACAGAGAGTTGGCAAGACCTTTGAACGACTTCGGAGGGTGGGAGCCATAGAGTATGCTGGCACAATTGACCTAGTAGATGCTGATTTATGGTTAATTGAGATGGAGAAAGCCTTCAGAATCCTTATGATTCCTGAAGATGAGAAGGTGAGACATGTTGTTTACCTATTAAAAGGGAGTGCCGGTCATTGGTGGACCATCAAGGAAGGCAAAAGACCCGGTGTTGGAGTCGGATGGGATGAATTCCGACGTGAATTTGTTGCTAGATACTTTCCCAAGATGTATCTAGATGAGAAGATCTCTCAATTTGAGAGGTTGAGGCAAGGACAGATGAACATTAGCGAGTTTGAAGCTAGGTTCATGGAGCTTTTGTGGTTTTGTCCACATATGGCATCTACGGATGAGGAGAGGATTTGGAATTTTGAGAAAGGGTTGAATGCTGAATTGACCACTCCATTGTCTACTTTAGAGAATAGAGAGAGGTTTACTACTTTTGTGGAGTCCGTGAGATGGATAGAGAGGTCTGTGATCGAGATGCGGTAGACCAGTGGTAAGAAAGAGTACATACAGTTTCAAGGACAAAGGTCCGAGAGCTTTAAGAAGTCGAGGTTCTTTGCACCACCACCACCACCAAGGTTTAATACCCCGGTGCAGTGGACATCAAGTAGGGGTAGGGGCCATAGTTTTCCTCCAAGTAGATCCCCCAGTACAACATCAACATCAGTGATAGGACCACCCAGGCAGAGTTTTGGAAGTTACAACTGCTTCTAGTGTGGGAGGTCAGAACACTTGATGAGAGATTGTCCTGAGAAAGTCAGAACTACAACTCAACCCCAGAGGCAGAGTCAGTAAGGATCACATAGGAGATAGTTTTCTAGTGGTGCTAGAGGACATGGAAAAGCGTCCCAAGGTGGATCATCAACACCCAACAATCGAGCACATTTTCAACAATAAGCAACGGCTAGATTCTATGCTAAGAATCAGCCCGATGCAGTAGTCAACCCTCGGGTTGTGACAAGTCAGATGGAACTATTTTATTCTGATATGTCTTCATCCTGCTTCGTATCTGTGTTAATTGATCTGGGTGCTACACATTCCTTTATCACTCGAGAAGTGATTCATGACTGCAATATGACAGTTGGTCCTAGGGCAGAGAGTTTGTTGCTAGAAACCCTTTTGCTGGGATCTTCACTGTTGCGGGAGGTGTGTTCTCCCTGCAATCTTTCCTTTTCTGATCATCACATTCAAGTGGATCTTATACCACTTGAAATGCATGGGTTCGATATAATCCTAGGGATGGACACCTTAGAGAAGTATAAGGTTGTCTTGGATTGTGGTTCCAAGCAGGCTGTGTTCACAGACAACGGTGACACATGGATCTTTTAGGGAGACAGAAAGATTCTTCCAACTTGTCTTGTGTCAGCTATGGTAGCTGAGAAGTTGATGATATAGGGATGATTTGCATTCTTAGCACATGTGGTAGATACCACAAAGGAGAGCCCTCATCCTTTTGAAGTTCTAGTAGTTAGGGAATTTGAAGATGTATTTCCTGAAGAACTTCTAGGTGTTCCTCCATCTCGAGAGATTGATTTTGAGATTAATCTAATCCCGGGCACACAACGAATAGCACAAACTCCATATAGAATGGCACCTGCTGAGATGGCAGAACTCAAGAAACAACTACAAGAGTTGCTTGAGAAGGGTTTTATCCGACCGAGCACTTCACCCTGGGGTGCTCATGTTCTTTTTGTTAAGAAGAAAGATGGGTCTATGTGTTTATGCATCGACTATAGACAGTTGAATAAAGTAACTATAAAGAACAAGTATCCTCTGCCAAGGATTGATGACTTGTTTAATCAGTTGCGTGGTGCAACTATCTTTTCTAAGATAGATCTGAGGTCGGAATACCATCAGTTGTGTATTAAGGAGAGTGACATACCTAAGTCTGCCTTTAGGACAAGGTATGGTTACTATGAGTTCATAGTTATGTCGTTTGGACTAACTAATGCACCAGCTGCATTCATGGAACTCATGAATAGAATCTTTCGACCTTTTCTTGATCAGTGTGTAGTAGTCTTCATTGATGATATTTTTATATACATTAGAGATGCTCAACAACATGAGCAGCACCTCCGTCAGGCTTTGACTTTGCTAAGAGAGCATAGGCTATATGCTAAGTTTAGCAAATGTGAGTTCTGGTTACCAGAAGTTTCTTTTCTAGGACACGTTATATCTACCTCAGGTATTCGTATTAATCCTAAGAAGGTAGAATCTGTCCTACAATGGGATCAACCTAAGACACCGACAGAGATATGCAGTTTCCTAGGACTGGCATGCTATTACAGGAGGTTCATTAAGAACTTCAGTTCTATAGCCTTACCCCTAACTAAGTTGACAAGGAAGGAGATTGCTTTTGTCTAGAATGACAAGTGTCAACATTCTTTCCAGTTGCTAAAAGAAAGGTTAACAAGTGCACCTGTGCTGGTGTTACCTGAGAAGGGAAAGGGGTACATTGTTTTCTGTGATGCATCTAAGAATGGCTTAGTATGTGTGTTGATGCAGGATAAACAAGTGATTTCTTTTGCTTCTCGACAACTTAAGAAACATGAGGAGAATTATCCAACACATGATCTAGAGCTAGCTGTTGTGGTCCATGCTTTGAAGATCTGGAGACATTATCTCTATGGAGAGACATTCCGGATTTTCACAGACCATAAGAACCTAAAGTATATCTTCTCACAACATGAGTTGAACATGAGGCAACGCCGCTGGATCGAATTAATCAAGGACTACGAATGTACAATTGATTATCATCCAGGGAAGACTAATGTGGTAGTTTATTCATTAAGTAGAAAATCAGCAACACCATCCTTAGGTAAAGCATAGTTAAACTCTTTAGTTTGCTTTAAAAGAGATATGCTTATATCCTTAAGGAAAGACAATGTACAACTTAAAGTGTCATTGTTAGCTGGGTTGTTATCTGAAATGCAAGTGAAACCTACTCTGAGATAGCAGATTAAAGAAGCACAACAAACTGATACTGTGATTCAGCAGATTAGGTCAGAGTATGGTAGTGAGAAACAAGATGGTTTCCATGATTTAGATGATCAGGTAGTCTATTACTATGGTAGGATGGTAGTACCTGATTCTGATAACTTAAGAAAGTTAGTTTTGGAAGAAGCTCATTCTTTAATGTATGCTATGCATCCAGGGAGCACCAAGATGTATCATAACTTAAAGGATATGTATTGGTGGCCTGGATTGAAGAAAGATGTAGCTGAGTTTGTTATGTGGTGTCCGGTGTGTCAGTAGGTTAAAGATGAACATCAAAAGCCCATAGGAACAATGCAACCTCTGCCTATACTGCAGTGGAAATGGGATCATGTGACCATGAACTTTGTGGTTGGTTTTCCTAGAACAGCCAAAAGTCACGATTCCATATGGGTGATAATTGATAGGTTGACAAAGAAAACACATTTCGTTCCTGTCAAAACAACCTACACAGCTGAGAAGCTTGCACATATATACATAGATGAGATAGTGCGGTTGCACGGGGTTCCAACTACAATTGTTTCTAATAGAGGTCCCCAGTTTACAAGTCAGTTTTGGGAAGGACATCATAAAGATTTGGGTACGCAGTTAAGGTTTAGTACAACCTTTCACCCACAGACAGACGGACAATCTGAGAGGACCATACAAACTTTGGAGGAGTTGCTTAGAGCATGTGTCCTTCAGTTTGTAGGAAGTTGGGATCTACACCTGAGCTTGATAGAAGTTGCTTATAATAATAGCTATCAGCACAGTATTGAGATGGCACCATATGAGGCATTGTATGGTAGACGTTGTAGATCTCCTTTATGTTGGTATGAAATAGGAGAATATCAACTTTTGGGTCCTGAGCTAGTACAACAAACAACTGAGAAGATTAAATCATACAACAACAGTTGAAAGCTACCCAGGATAAATAGAAATCTTATGCTGACAAGCGTTGTAGACCCTTAGAATTCCAAGTTGGAGACAGAGTATATCTCAAGGTCTCACCTTGGAAAGGTATCCTGAGATTTGGAAAGAAGGGGAAATTAGCTCCTAGATTTATGGGGCCTTATCTGATCATTGAGAGGATGGGAAAGGTAGTCTATAAGCTGGAGTTGCCACCTGAGCTGCATAGATTGCACCCATTGTTCCATATCTCCATGTTGAGGAAGTGTCATCCTGACAAAGAGTTAGTTCAGCAACCTGTGGAGGTAGAACTAAATGATGATGTATCTTATGTTGAAGGACTTGTGTTGGTTCTTGATAGAAGAATAAAAAAGCTGAAAAAGAAAGACATTTGTCTTGTAAAAGTTCTTTGGCATCATCGTGGCATTGAAGAAGCTACATGGGAACTAGAGGAAAGATGAGGAGGAAGTAGCCTTCTCTTTTCTCTTAACGATTTCGGGGACGAAATCGTTGTAAGGGGTGGATCACTTGTAACATCCCTGGATTGAGTTATGCTTTAACCCTAGGTGTTTTGTTTAAGAAAGATAATTATATGCTTGATATTATATTTTCAAAAGTAATTAAGGCTCAAGAGGAACTTATAATTCAATTTTAGTCCTTTTTGAATGACGTTGAAAATAATGTTTTGCTTGTGTTGGACTAAAGTGCAAATTTCCCAAGTTGAGGGGTTAAATTGCAAATGTTACATGATAAGATGTTCCTCATGTGTTGAAGCATCATGAGAATGAAGATGATGTAGAGGTATGGCTTGTGGTAGCCTGAGTACTAAGAAAGAGCTGATAAAGCAATGTTTGTGCATTAAAACCTAGTTTTGGTGTAATGTGCAATTTACCCAAAACCCATGGTTCAATATGCAAATTACCACTTCAAAATAGTCCCTAATTTTTCTTGGTATCATGTAAAGAAAAGAAAATGATAGTGTCGTCTCATTTGTACCTCTTTGAAGGAGAGAGAATCTTGATATTAAAATAATCAAGATTTAAGCATAATTGAAACCCTAATTCAATTTAATGCAAAATTAATTATATTATATGGATTGCCCTTCAACCAAAATTGTAGATGTTGAAATCCACATATATGGACGTCCTTGTGCCTTGAAAAGGCAATGGAAATATCTACGTGAGTGGAGAACCCACTCACATTAAGAAAATTAAAAGAAATATCCACTAACTTATGGATATTATTATTATAAGGGTTAAGGTGCTTAATTTGCTTTTCTTTAAATCATGGATAATTGAGAGGAATAAGAGGCAAAGTAGATAGCCTCATAACCAAGGAAGGGAAGGGGTCAAGTGACAAGGAAATGGAGGAGATAATCCCTACTTTCTCTCTCTTAAATGAATTTTCAATAAAATTCATATATATGCTGCTTTATCCATGAGTTGAAAGGATAATTTAGAATCCACTTTCACTTCTTGCTTGAAAAACGACCAAGGGAGCTTAGGAGAAACAGGAGGATGACCCCCAACCTGTTGGTAAGCTTCTTGACCTTCTATCACCTTGATTTCATGGTGGGAATCACAAATCAATGCTTGATTTCTTACTTTCTTCACTCAATCTTCAACTCTAGCCAATCTTTTCACTCAAAAGCTTGAGGATAAGCCTTGGGATAGTTCAATAAGTTTCATCCACCATTGTTGACGTGAATCTCCAAGCTTTGAAGCTCAATTGAAGGCGGGTTATATAAATTGAACCCTTATTCATTGTTATTGAATTCAATTCCTCAATCCATTTTGTTCAATTGTTCTTCTTGCAATTCCTTTGATTGATTGATGAAGCTATCATGAATATGGCAGTAGATTTCATGGGGTTGAAGCTTGATGACGATGGGATCATCCTAAGCACACATCTCAAAAGAAATTGGGTGCAAACGGTTTTAACATTTTGGTCCAATCGGTTTCACCATACCGTTTGGAGGTTTGGGTTCCAAACTGTTTGGAGTGGTTGACCAAATGGAGGGGGTTGACCATTTGAGGGGAGACTTCTGATATGTTGAATATTGTTTGGGATCAAATGGTCTCAGGACCATTTGGAGACCAAAGGTTGATTGTGATTGATGGATGAAATCCAATGGAGTTAGATTGATGAACAATCAAAGGTTCAATTGATGGCCGATTCAACAAAGTAAAATCCCTAATCAATTTGATTGAAGAAAGCTTAAGTGGTCCTTTCAGTTTTGAGGCAGATTTGGCCCAAATAGTTGTGTGACCATTTGAGTCCAAACGGTCTTCAAACCGTTTGGGGTCAAACGGTCTAAGGACCATTTGGAATCAAACGGTTTCAAAACCGTTTGGTGTTGAAACCCCAAAACCGAATGGAGGTCCAATGTGATCAAATCATTTGGAGATTTAAGATGATGATTGATCCATTGATCCAATGATGATTATCAATGTTAGGTACAAAGGTTGAAACCCTAAAGTACCTAGATGATCAGTACCTTTAGATTAATTAACCCTAAAAGGTTATGAAAGCAATGTCTTAGTACACTATGTCAATCATAGTTGTATGTACTTGATTGAAGGGTTGTTGTAGCCTAATCAAGTTGAGAGGATGATAGAAAGGAATTCATACATGAGTATTAATCATGTGGTGATTAGGGTATGATCCTTAGTGAAGAGATCATGAAAACCCTAATCGAGAAGGTTAATGAACCCTAACCCTAATTCAGGGCAATTCTGAGTGAAACTCTGATCTAGAGTAATAGTGAAACCCTAATTGAGGGTGATGACTTGAGTAACCCTAAGTTAAGGTTATGAAATGTAAAACCCTAATTTAGATGAATAGTAAACCCTAATTGTGGGATATTGAATGTAAACCCTAATCTAGGGTGACATTATGTGGAACCCTAATTTCGAGTGATGTTATATAAAACCCTGGTATATTAATGTGATGTGGAATTCAAATCTAGGGTAATGCTATATGAAACCCTAATCTTGGGTAATATGGTGATAAACCATAACCCTGATTTGGATAATGGGATGAGTATCCCCAATTGACCTAAAATGGGAAACCCTAACCCTAGTGAGGGAATAGTGGTGTTATCCTTGAATAGTGATGCTATATTTGTTTTGCATGGTGATGATATGAAATTGATGTAACTGTTATCATCTGTACTGACCATGCAGATATCAAGAGATGATAAACATAGCCAGGTATGAACTATGATGTTTTATTTATTAAAATTGTTATTGGACCTTATGTGCCATAATATGCCTTGTTGCCTAGTAAGAGGTAATAAGAGAATTAATGGGCCTTAAGTGCCATGAGAGATGCTTGTGTAACAAGTATCATGTTTACCTTGGTCAGATGGCATGAAGGTGATAGTTACCTAAAAAAGTGGTAACAATGCTCAGTGATGAGTTAACGGTTTGAATACCCATAACCATATGATTATGGTATTGAGTTTGTGAAGGGATGAGTATTCCCAGTATTGAAATATGGGACTGATATCCCAATGTCTTATAAAGACTGAGAAGTAATTGATGAAAATAGTACATGTTTCTTTGTAGAATTTGTCCTAATAAGTTATGTTTGAAAACTTGACTGATGCTAAAAGAATATGATAATGTACTTAATTAATCAAGTGAAATATTTTCATGTAGTGCTCTGACCATAGGTCCATCATCGTCAGTAGCTGGTGATGGTGAAACATGTTTTACTACGAGATCTCCTGGAGGTTGCATATTTTTGAATATGTGGGGGTCGATGGGCAAAAATATTCGTACGTCCTAATGAGGGAATTAATGGAAGGTAAACATTAAACCTCTCAATCCTTCATTATATGTGTCGGGATGGATGTATCACGAATCTCCCGATGTTGTTAATGCCTCATCAATGGAGGTAAACATGAAATCTATCAATTGTGAAGAGAGTGCAGCTGCCACTGTAGCTCTATAGCGAAGATGCCACTATACCCTGGCAAGCTATGTAGTAGAGACACAAGATGTCTTGCATGTGATCTCGCACTGACCGAAATGTGGGAGGTCATGGAAGTCGACTCTTCCATTGACTTTGTATGGTACCGATTTCGACTTCACAATGGTCGGTTGGAGTATGAGCGGTATATCTCATCTCCTCAGAGCTTAAGTATTTTTGTAAAATGTAATCAGTCGTGTAGCGTATTTGCATAAGATTGAAATACGAGAACCACTGGTTTATGTTATCTTGCTTAGCATGTCCTTGATACATAAATGTTACTTATGTTCTTTAATTCGATATTGAATAAGAGACATGCTGCCTTATCAAGTTATAGATGAAATACTTGAATAGGAATGTTGCTCTAATCTGTATAGATATTGATTTATCCGCTATTAAAATATATGATTCCACTGTTCAGTTTATTTCTATTAAATTGCAATAATAATATTTTCAGCGGAGAGTTATATCTCTTGTTGGGGAAATTTTATAATTGTCTCACCCCCGTGGGATCCAAAATTTTTAGGTAGACGCCGACAAAGAGGTAGGAACCCTACAGTCAAGAAAGAGCAGCATCAACAACAACAGGGACAACATTAATCCTTCAGGTGGAAATACTGGCTGTCAAGATTTGTATATAAAGTCCTATGTGTCGTCTCTATACTCTCAGGTTCTCAGAGTCGGTATTTGGTTTTAAAGAAACGATCTGAGATTTTGGCTTAATGCCTTAAAGTTTTATGTTACTTGTGTATAGTTCAACAAAGCAACTGTTAATGTAATTTTGAGATGACATGATACAAGACATGTACATGTGAACCAATATGAAACTGAAGTACTTTGGTCTTTTATGAAAGAGTTTTCCCTTGATTGGATCTCTTTGTAAAAGTTTTTAATTTTTAGTGATTTTTAGTAATCCGCTGTTGATGAATCGCTTCCGCTTAAGTTAATCTTGTTTTTATAAGTTGGATGCCACAACACTTTTCAGCACTAAGCAACTAGATGTTGCGATATAATTTAAGGACACCTAACGGCTAGTTGAGCACTAAGAACACCCTAGAAAGTGTCTAAAACGTCCCTAAGAACTTCTAACCTATTACTATAAATAGGAGAGGCCTTAAGACACCCAAGGTATCACTTGTGCACACAATTACAACTTGATAATCAATCTTAGTGAGCAACAAGCAAAGATACATTTGCAATTTAGTTTCTTTGAGATCTACATTAGTGTCCTATAGCTTAGTATCTCCTAGCCACCACACTACCACGTTCATATATAGTGGATAGGAGATCAATACGCTTGATATAGGATCAAAGCATTGTACTCATTAGTAACACTATTTCTTTCTTCCAATCTTATTCCTTTTATTGTATTTTTTTCTCCTTGACTACTCCTAGGTTGTAGGATGTTGAAAGGAGATTCATGGAGATACTTCAAGGTGGTGAAGGCTGCTCCCAATGACTTGGAGTTACTTCAGAAGGCTACCTCAAGGATTTAAGCTACTTGAGGTGAAGGCTACTTCAAGGGTGGACTTGGAGTTACTTCAAAAGGCTGCTTCTAGGAGGATTGAGGCTACTTCAGGTGAAGGCTACTTCACGGGTGTAGGAAAGAAATTGTATTTTGTGTAACATCCTTGAGAGGTAATAAAATAAATTGCTTTCAAAAATCCTTATTGGAAACAATCGGGTAGTGGACTGACTACCTTAGACTTCTAAGGTAGGAACCACTCTACATCCTTGTGTCTTCCTTGTTTCCTCCTACTTCTTGTTAAATTGTTTTCATTAATTTTAAAACTCTAAAAAGCTCTATTCACAACCCCTCTAGATCTTTCAATTGGTATCAGACTAGGTCTTCAAGGAGCTTTAACAAGTCTTGAAGGATGGGGGATGGTGTGCTCAACAACTTGAACCTGGAGGGAACCTACGTATCTCGTCCACCACCATTTGATGGAAGCAACTACAACTATTGGAAGAGAAGGATGCAGTTTTATTTTCAAGACATAATTTGGGAGCTTTGGAGGATGGTGTCTACTCCATATGAGCTTCTAAAAATTGAGTATGCTACATGGGATATCAATACGGTAAAGCAAGCTCAATTAAATGCCAAGACTGTAAGTATTTTATATTGTTCTATTTCAGTAAGTGAATTCAATAGAATTTCTTCATGTGAAACTTCATATGATATATGTCATAGACTTTCTATTACACATGAAGGAACTAAACTAGTTAACAATTCTAAGATTAGTATCCTGAAACAAAAGTTTGAACAATTTCGTATGGAACCAAATGAGTCGATTAGTGAAATGTATGCAAGATTCTCTACTATCATTAACAATTTGAGTGCATTAGGAAAATTCATAACTGAAGATGATCAAGTATCCAAAATTCTTAGGTGTTTGCCTCCAAAGTACAAACTAAAGATGATGGCCATTGAAGAAGCCAATGATCTCACCAGATTGAAGATGGAGCAACTCATTGGCAACCGAGAGACTCATGAGGTCACCCTTGAAGAAGAAGAAAGATTGGCAGCTGAACACAAAAAGGAGAAAAGAAAGGACATTCCATTCAAGGCAACAACTAAAACTAGTCATGATACAAGTGAAGAAGATAGTGAATAAGAGACCCTCATTGTAAATGGTAAGCAATATAGAAGATTTAAAACTAACAAAATTTCTAGTGTTTCTTCTTCCTCTTCCCCTAGGTGCTTTGAATGTGGAAAAACGGGACACTTAAAGAATGAATGTCCCAAAGTCAAGAAGGGAAGGAAATCCTCTCACAAGAAGAAGGAAAATGCCTACAAAGCAACATGGGATGACTTAAGTGATGATAGTGAGAGTGGAGAAGAAGTAGAATGCCTCATGACTAAAGAAGACAAGGTACAATGTCTTATTACTACTGCAAATGAAGAAGATGAGGTAAGCCTACCTGATTTATCTAAAGAAGAGTTAGTTGCTAGCATTGAAGAATTACATGATAAATATATTGATTGTAAAAAGAAACTAAAAAGAGTTACAAAAACTAATGAAGAATTATATGCTCAATTAAGTGATCTTGTTTCTTAAAAGGAAAGTATTATTTCTGAAAATTGTACCTTGAAATCATCTTTTAATGATTGCAATATGAAATTGCTTACTCTAGAAACAAACTACAATTTTCTTTCTCAAGAAAAGGTTGAATTGCTTACAAAATTAAGATCTTCAAACTCAACCTATCTTGTGTACTCATTTAGATTATGATGTTATTGTCAAAGAAAGAGATAGTTTGTTGTCCAATCTAGATCAAGCAAAGTTAGACATTAAAAGGAGAATGGACAAAATTGCTAAGTTACAAAAAGATATTAGTATGTTGAAAAATAAAGATATTCTTGATAAAATTCTAAAAGACTCTTCTGGTCAAATTGGAAGAAGAGGACTAGGTTATGTGCCCAAAGATAAATCCCATCAAAAACCTAGAACGAAAAGGACACAGGTATCCAAGATTAAAGTCATGTACGTGCCTAAAAAGAGAAATGAAATTGATTCTATCTGTTGTAATTACTATTTACATCTTGGATATTATTCATTCTCTTGCCCATACAAAAAAGGGATGTTGATCTAGTTTGGGTTCCATAACCCCAAACTTAGAAATATTGGACTTGATTAGTTGAGGTTTGACCTAAAACTTTACTTTGATACTCAAAATGTCTTATCTCAACTAAACTGAGCCTTAATTTTCATATTTCTATTATATTTGAAGTAACTTTTTCTTTACTTGAACATAATTGCTAAAATAGAAACATTCTCGGTCAAATAAATCCTTGATCGAGATACTCTTCGGTCTAGAAAATAATCGACCAAGAGAGTTTCTATCATAACTCACATTTTCTAGACAAACAATAACATAATCGGCCGAGAAAGTTGTCGACCGAGTAAGATACTACCTTAAGCTTACAAAAATCTTGAAAAACTTCCGACTGACAAATACTTTGACCGAACCTTACTCGGTCGAGAAAATTGTCGACTGAGGATGTTTTTGACAGAATTGTTTAATAAAATTAAAATTTTCACTTGAATAATAAACTCTACATGATACATTGTCTATAATATTTGAATGGAATTATATATGTGCATCAAATGTTAGAAGAGTAATTAAGAACAAAGAAATTTTCACATCCACGAGGAAAATATTGGCAAATCTATTGGCATAAGAGATCTTGTTCAACATTAAATAATCGAAATTGAAAACAAAAGAATTGATCATACAAGGAACTTGGCTAGAATATAATCATCACCATTTGTGAGAAAATTTAAAGTTTTATCATTCTAAGAAACTAAAACAAGATATCTTTTCAAAATCTTGCCCACATGAATTAAGTTCTATGATAAAAGATGGTAAAGGTAAACCTAACCTTAAGTCACAAAAAGGTTTTATCTTGGATTATTCAGCATTCACAAGTTCATATATGAGCAAAATGAAGAACAAATAATGATCATACACAACAAGATTAAATCATATTCTAGACAAAGTGGATCATTCGATAACATATGAAAATGCATATATTGGAAATCTACAGAAACACCTCTCGGTCAAAAAAGAGTTAGACCGAGGGGCGCCCCGGTCGAAGTCATGGTTGACCAAAATAAGCCTAAAAAATGCTTATTTATGAAATCAAATCATTGAATTGCACTCAACCTTAGTACATTTTCTCTTCATGTTATTCAATTGAACTTCAAAGCTGATTATGACCTTAGTATCCTAAGGTAATCTTGGATTAAAGGAGCTTACAACATTCTTGAATACAATGTATATCTTTCTCTTAATTGAATTCTCTACACTGATTAGGGCTTAACATCCCTTGTATTTGGTTAAAGATACATTCATTGATTCTACTATGAATTTAAAGGAATATCATATCATTTTAGGGCTTAACATCCCCTATAAATGGTTGAGAAATATATTCATTGATCCTACTATGAGCCTAAAGGAATCTCATATCATTTCAGGGCTTAACATCCCTTGTAAATGGTTGAGAAACTAATAAAATATATCCATGAGCCTAAAGGATTCTCATATCATTTTAGGGCTTAACATCACTTGCAAATGGTTGAGAAATAACTCATGGTTTTTGAATTGTGGTTAAATTTGACACTCTTGTTAAAATATACAATTAAGGGGGAGTATATCATTCAGGGGGAGCAAATTGATTATATGGTTATCTTTTTGAAATGACAAAGGGGGATAAGTAATATAAATAAAAAACAAAACAATATACCTCCAAATTAAATGAGTTTCATAATCTCTTGGCTTCACATAAATTGTTTCTATATTCCTTAAAGAGTTGGATTTTATGTTCCATACCTCTTTGGGAATGACTAGCACACACTCCATGAATAAACAAGAGAATGTCTACATAAGGTAAATCTCAGGTATGAAACTCATGACATTTAAATTATCATTATTTATATTTTAGAAATGTTTGTCATCTTCAAAAAGGGGGAGATTGTTAGCTAAATTGGACATTATTAAACCCTTTGTTTTGATGATAACAAACATTTCATTCTTGTGGATCTAACTTGCTATTTGAGTGTTTTAGGGATAAATAAATAAGGAAGTGGATAGTTGAAGATCAATACAAATTGGAAGATCAACATGCTTAGATTACTTTTATTTTCATGATTGTACTCAATGTAAAAACTTGTACAAGTATATAATGTACAAGTACATAATGTACAAGTACATAATGTACATGTACATAGATATCATGTAAATCAAGCATCAGAACTTCCCTATCCACTCACAACCTTAGATAGAACCTCCCCTAAGATAGAATCACAATTACACATTGATACACACACTTAGTAGATGATTCAACACCTTGAAATAGGGACATTCTCGGTCGACAAACTTCTCGACCGAGACAGTCTCGGTCGACAAAATCCTCGACTGAGAACCACCTCAGTCTAACTCACAAACATGGATTATTGACCTACTCATGTAACCCTAGAATAACTCTCGGTCGATAACATTCTCGACTGAGATAGACCTTTGAGTAGGTTCCATAGCCGTTAGACTGAGAGTAGTTGGTTGTTGGAAAGTTACACTATCCGTTGAACACTTTTACTCCAAACCAACACTCAGTCAAAGATATTTTCGAACGAGAACACCTCGGTCGACAAACCTCTCGACCGAGACAAGTTTTGGACTGCACTTTTTAGCACTAAACAACCTGCTATTGCAATATATTTTAAGGACACCTAATGGCTAGTTGAGCACTAAGAACACCCTAGAAAGTGTCTAGAACGTCCCTAAGAACTTGTAACCTATTCCTATAAATAGGAGAGGCCTTAGGACACCCAAGGCATCACTTGTGCACACAATTACAACTTCAGAATCAATCTTAGTGAGCAATAAGAAAAGCTACACTTGCGATTCAGTTTCCTTGAGCTCTACATTAGTTTCCTATAGCTTAGTATCTCCTAGCCACCACACCACCACGTTCATCTATAGCGGATAGGAGATCAATACACTTGATATAGGATCAAAACAGTGTACTCATTGGCAACACTGTTTCTTTCTTCCAATCTTGTTCCTTTTATTATATGTTGTTCTCCTTGAATACTCCTAGGTTGGAGGCTATTGAAAGGAGATTCATGGAGCTACTTCAAGGTGGTGAAGGCTGCTCCCGGTGACTTGGAGTTACTTCAGAAGGCTGCCTCAGGGATTGAAGATATTTCAGGTGAAGGCTACTTCAAGGGTGGACTTGGAGTTACTTCAGAAGGCTGCTTCTAGGAGGATTGAGGCTACTTTAGGTGAAGGCTACTTCAAGGGTGTAGGAAAGAAATTGTATTTTGTGTAACATCCTCGAGAGGTAATAAAATAAATTACTTTCAAAAATCCCGGTGGGAAACAATCGGGTAGTGGACTGACTACCTTAGATTTCTAAGGTAGGAACCACTCTACATCTTTGTGTCTTCCCTGTTTCATCCTACTTCTTATTCAATTGTTTTAATTAGTTTTAAAACTCCAAAAATATCTATTCACCCCCCTCTAGATCTTTCACACTATGCATACTTATCCAAATAAGGTGTCAACTCTTTCTTATGTATCACCTCCTCAATTTTATACATCGTAGGATAATATTCTTAATTTTTGAGTTTACCATAACCTCCTCAAACCTCAACATGTCTTCCAAAATAAGGCTAGAGATACATTTTGTCATCCACTTGGAACTACAAAACCTATCATGCTTTAGATGCGCTACTCTGATCTACTGACTCAACACTAGTCTTACTTCTAGCATCTATGCTGCCAACATACTCACTCATAGTTGTACATTCACCTATCATAAGAAGAGGCTACTTATCTAGGAAAACTATTTCAGTGGTAACTCAAGATGCTATATATATGTATATATCACCTTAAATAACCCAGATAGGGATTGAAAACCCTACTTATCCATCTATAGACAATACACAGTTTTTTTGGAATCTTTCTTACTTGCAAGCCAGATAGGAGTACTCCAAGGGATTATACTCAACCTGATGAACTTTACCCAAGCATATCTTGCAACTGTCTCTTCAACTTATGCATCCTTTTCAATGTATCATTTATGCAGATCATAAACCTCTAACATGTGATATCCATACTACAGGTTAGGTACTTGTAACCAGATTGATCCCAAAGTCAGCATTTCTAGGTATCCAAATACCTAATCATCCTATCAAGAGACATGTTCTCACTCTCCCATACAATTGGAACTACTTGGATGCTAGGATTCCTGACCTAGGTATCCATCACATGTGTTAAAAACACATCATACTCCTATCACATCCATCTTTTGTTGTTTTTACCAAAACCAAATATGTAAAAAGGATCTCTCTTTCATCCCGAGACATCTCCTATCACAAATATCCCTATCTTGGAACAAAAACCAAGACCAACTGATAGTTACCAGAGTATCCTTCTTAGGATCACTTCTAAACCATGCACATCAAGTGACATAAGACCAACTTGACTATCACATCCTTGAAAGGACATAACATAGGGGAACATATTCCTCTTATCACTACATCATTACCCATGGTTTACTTATCAAGGTGAAGGGATTATCACTTTCTTTGATTATTTTACAAGTTTTCAACTATTCATGTGTCATCTTAACTTATTCTCACCTAGGTTTCCTTTCCATTAGCATTGGAAATATAAAGATGACTACATGCCATTACTCTTTTTTGATTATTGTTCTCCATGTTCATGCACATTTCCTTATTTTACCACATTCTTTTATCTTTACATCATGAAAAGGATCAATATTCTTACATATTCTTTATTGATCTGGGATCATCTTCCTTGTTTCCTTTCACATATCATGAGGATTACACTTTATACTTTCTTATACTCATGGGTTGGCCTGAGATTAACTCAGGTTCCATCTTATTTGTTTATCATTCATTCTTATTTGTCTTCTGATTTCGTTCTGGTTCTAGGGATTATCTCCATCTTATGTGAATTTTATACCTTGACTTACTTTGTTAGCACAAGTTCAATGCCTTTTCTTTATACATTTCTTGAAATTACAACTTCAAGAACTTTTCTTATCATATTCACACTTAGATTTAGGTTTCATGGAGTTGTATCTTTCTCTTTTAATTACCAAACATTTGAGTTTTAGTGAATTATGGTGCAGTTCTTATCTCTTTTTATAGTATGATGGAGGTATTAACTTCATGATTTCTAATTGTTATGCTCTTTATATAGTTTTGAAATGACTACTCGATCCGAGTAATCAAAGAGAAATCAATCTAGGAGTTCCATACTTACCTTTTCTTCAACATTTCAATGCTTGGCCAGGGTACTCAAGTACCGAGATTAGGCAGTATGTACCATATTTTATATCATGTTCTTATCTTAGACACCATCCTAATCGTATTCCTAGTGTCCCTGTAGACTCAGCAAACCAAGACCTCTGATACCACCAAATGTGACACCCTTTCCAACACAAAGAGAGATTACTCAAAACTTAAACAATGATCAACCATTAACAACGGATACTGAAAATCACATGAAACTAAAACCGATTTGCAACAAGCACCACAACCTGATATTTCTTACACAAGAATCAACACTTGCATTTCATAACATATATTCAAAGTTCTACATCATTGTTTTCCAATCATCTGATTACATAGGATAATAGTTCCACATGCATATTCATACCACCAAAGGCACACGAGACATAAACCACATATCGATCATCATGTCTACAAAATACATTGAGAACACCCCCAAGGACCTCAGTGTACATGGAAGACACATAGGACTCTATTACTAGACACTATATGTATACCATGTTTCTCCATGTGCAGTTTCTCCTCATATTATGTCCTCATCCACATGATCTTTATCTTATCATGCACATCCACCTAAAAAGATATTTAACCAATGAGGTGAGACAACAGTCCCAGTGAGCGATATAACTCTCTACCAACTCTATTATTATCACAGATAACTTGGTAAATAGATTAACATACTGAGAAGATTGAACAAAATTAACTAAATGACATATATCTCATGGATGAAGTAAATAGAGCAGTAATATGCACTTGGCAATGAGCAATAGAACAACTAATAAATTAAAAAGGAATATGAAGAACATGTATAACTGTTATAAACTAAACAATATAAAAACAAGGCAAGGCTTCATCCAATGTTTTTGTGTTTGATCCTATGCACGCAAACTACACAGATGATTACATATTCATTATGCCCTGAGGATTTGATTCATACCACCCAATCCAACTAACCACCGCTAAGTCAAAATTGATGCCATACAAGGTCAGTGGAAGAGCCAAAATCCACGACCTCACCTTCCTTAGTCAGTACGAGTGAACATGCAGTGACATCACAGGTCAACTGCTTCCAGCGAGATATAGTCCATCTATGCAAACCTAGTCCGCCTAGGTATAGGTCATGACACTAGGGAAACTGACCTATGGCACACAACTACACTCTTCCAGGGTATGGCCCATAGCCAATCTTGTAAAATCTCATAAACATAATATTACTAAGCTACATCTCGAAGCCGCACTCTTTCCAGGGTATGGTCCATAGCCAATCTTGTGTCACATATCCTGAGGCATGACCTGAGGATCATGCATGGCCAAAGTTGCCCTCGATTTCTTGATATTAGGATACCAAGCTGTCCTCGCATACTCAACAGTATGCGCTCCGAGTTTCCTATAGGAGTTACTCATTTCACCATCCAGCAAATGCTGACACTGAATGGATCTGTGGCACAGAGCAAGCTACATGATTATTTTCCACTTGATTAATTAGACCAATTAAAGTGTCTTTTAAAATCAATCAAGTTACAATGTACAATCCACACACAAATCCTTGAAAAGAAGAGGAGCATAGTATTACAACAACAGATATCATCGTTTAAACTATAAATTGATTTCCATCATCTCATAACACTGTACCACTACCATCCACAAGGCCATCATCATCAACATATTATAATGGGATATCAATCCCTCATTCCAATACCAGAGGATATCACATCAACCAGGGACTAGGCCTTTACCAGGTCCTAAGACCCATCACATGATACTTATGATTCATCATTACCTCATCATAATTCATTGGGCATATAAGCATTACTTTATACTAATCATCATTTGTGCCATATCACATATACATACCATAGAAACCATTAGATATTACATGCATCTTTGTGACAAAACTAATATTATATAATCAGAGAGAGAATATATTCCAACACATCCAATACCTTTAGATAAGGCAGACAATGCATCATGAATTCTCTAATTTAGGGTTAGGCTTCATGCTGGTTTCGCATAAGGTTCTCAGGCATCATTCTATCTCAAATATTTGACTTTCATTACCTTTCATAAGTTGGAGTATATGAGGTAAGAATTAGATAATTTAACCAAGTATGCACATTCAAATATTCATACTTCCCATGTTCCCTTATCAAGGTTCATAGCCAAAGCTTGATATTATTTGACCGTCTTCATAGTACTCACAAGTTATAACACCCAATTCACCCATTAGTTTAAAGTCATGTAATTTAAGAAAGAGAGAGAGTGCAATATCATGCTTTCCACTCAGACACATTCAATAATATGACCTACCCTTATAATTAGGATCAATACTCTTTACATGTAGTCGACTAGGGTTTTACCTCATGGTCACATCACCAAACCCTAATCACACCAATTCCCACTTTCTTGAAACGTATTTTGGTTGAACACCATTAGTTAGATATGATTAGATCATTGTGTCGTCATTACTACATAACATTGTAGCATACTTTTACATGTGTATTACAACCCTACATTATGTAAACATGTTGACCATGCACCATTTGTAATGTTTCATCATTTGTGACCCATACGTTGTTACCCCTCACAAATCATTAACCACATATCATATTAAGGAAGGTCAAACCTTAGATTACATAACTAGAGGGTTTCACTTCAAACTATCTACAAGAAACTTACTAGATCATTAGAATTGTTTATATGATTTCTACACAAGGCTTATCATCACCGTCATATATATATATATATATATATATATAGTTGAGTCATTAACCTCACTTCACAAGTTAGGATTATACAAAATCGAAATATAGTAGACACTTATCACAACCTACTAGTAGATTAACGATTGAACTCAAAGGACAACATATATTCTACATATTCCTGAATGGAAATGGTAGAACATGACCATGGATTACATGGTGGGTTTACCATGACCAAGAAAGGGACTGATGACATATGAGTTATAGTTGTCTACTTGACCAAATCAACTTAGTTTATTCTGATCAAGATGACAACCAACATTTTGGAGTAAGAATTTTTTTATATTCAGGGGATAGACTTACTACACGGGATTCCAGTGTCTATTGTATTTGACTGCAATGTTAAGTTTACTTCTGAATTATGAAAACAAGTACATGATGAATTGGGAACTAAGCTAAACTTTAGTATGACATATCAGACATAAATTTATTGACAATCTTATAGAACAATTTAGGTATTCGAGGATTTACTGAGATCATGTGTCTATATTGGCAAGGTCCATGGGATGACTAACATCCTTTGGTGGTATTCAACTGCAACGTTAGTTATCAATCTAGTATTTGCATGCCTCATTATGAAGTCTTATATGGAAAGTCATGCAAATCTCCACTTTACTTGGATGAAGTAAGTGACAGGTAGAATTTAAAATAGAAGGAGCTGCACTTGTATTATAACAACATCGATTTAAAAAAGGGCATGAGATCATCATTAAGTATGTTGATGCACACATGGAATATGTACATTTATGGTCAGTGATCTCATTTACTTGAAGATAAGGCAATTTCAGATATCTCAAAGAATAAAGATACCATATATGTGAGTCTATTTGAGATTTTGGACCATTTAGAGCGTGTACAAACAAATTGACTCTAGCTCTACAATACAGTATGATGCACACTGCCTTCATATGTCAAACCTAAAACGGTATGCCAAGGACCTATCCATATCGTTAATGATAAACCAACTGAATTGAAGGATGCACACATATACTAGGAACTCATAGCCAATATACTTGACATCCAAATAAAAAATATCATATATAATATTGATATGGTGAAAGTGATCTGGAAGCATCAAAATGGTGATAATGCCACATAGAACTCAAATCTAACATGGATGACAGATTTAACGATCTCTCAAAAGATATCTAAATTTTGGGGACAAAATATCCTTTCAAGGATGGGATGATGTGATGAAGTGAGTTTCAATACCTTTACTCAAATTACTTTTTGTGCTTTCATATTTCCTTATTTGAATCAAATTTCATCATTTCATTAATATTGATCATATTTGAAACTCTGATTGAAAATTAGGGTTTTATTTATTTGAATCAATATGCACATTGTTAGTACATGACACCATAGTTTGGACTTAAATGAATTAGAAACTTGAATAGTTCATACTCTAGCATTATCATTTTGATACAAACTTTTTATAATCTCTAGACCTTGTTGCAAAGTTATAGTCCAAATTTCCTACATTTAGAGATCCCAACACATTCTTCAAATATTCAAAGAGTCGCTAGAAAAAACCCATTTTTATTTCATTTAAAAATGTTTTATTTTCCTTTGGCCAACAATCCATGGCATGTAGGTATGATGAATGGGAGTTATTAAATCAAGACACATGGATTAAGGAGCGATCCATTGGGCCCATATGTGTCTTCTACCTCCCCCTCATTACATTGGAGAAACCATGACGTCCCCTTCTTCTTGGCCACCTCACCACCTCAACAAAATGTGAGTAGAAGAAACTGTTTGTTTCATTTCCCCAATATTAGAGTTAAATTTAATTCAATTATATGCACACTAATACATGAAACCATAGCTTGGATTAATGCATTACTCACTTTGATTAATTCATAGTCTAGTACTATCCTTTGAAATCAACATTTTGCAATCTCTAGACCTTATTGGGATGTTTTGGGCCAATTTTCATTACATTTAGACATTCCTACATATTTCTTTGAATGTTTGAAGAGTCAAGGGATTAAATTCATTTTTCTTTAATTTAAAGTATATTTTCTCCTCCTTTGGCCATGTCAGCAATCCACAACCTCTAGGCATGATGGATGGAAACAACAAAATTAGGATCATGTTGATAGGTGCCTGACTCAAGGGGCTGATATGCGTCTTCAACCTCTCGCACATTACAAGGTTGAATCCATGATATCCCCTTTTGCATTGCCACCCCAATGCACCACGTTAGTCGAATCTAAGCAGATGAAACACTTCATTTCATTTCCCCAAGCTCACCAATATCCTCTTTGAATGAGGTTTATGGACCACATATGAGTTTTAACTAAGTCCCCTATTCTTTCTCTCACTTCAGTGAGGGAAGGATTAGAGAGTCCTAACTAAACAATAGTCCTAGCTATATAAATCCTAACTTGCTCCTCCACATTGCCCCTCATCTTTCCTCCAACATCATTTTCCTTCCATTCGCTAAACATCATTTATTTCTCTATCCCTTTTCCATGTTTATAATGAGCTCTGCCACGTTCCCATAATTGGGGCTTCTTTCTTCAAGGCTCCTCAGTGAGACCTAAAGACTTGCTAATATGTTGAGGCTTATTCAAGCTGGTCTAGCCCCTCTGCAAGACACATCTTTCCCCTCCTCATTGATTTCTTCTTTGCTCCAGCGAGGAACTCTTTTGCAAGTTTCTCCCTTCTCACACATGGGTTGATTGGCTGAGATGATGATGAGTCGTCTGATATTGATCTAGTAAACAACAACCAAGATCTAAAAGTTGCAATCCATGGATACAAGCTCCCTCCCATGACACAATTCGGTTGAGTAGAAGAGTCTTACATTCCCATCTGGTCAACATCAAGCATGTCATGAGATATAATGTCTAATAATATTTTGGTTTATGGTATTCATCCTCTCTTTGATTGATAATAGGAACATTACCTCAACCCTATAATTCATCCTTTTGGCATATTGTAAATATAAATATTGCATCTTGGCTAGGAAAATGCAAGGAATCATGTAAAAATGTAAGGTATCCATCCTCACTCATATACACATATCTCACATTCTTGCATATTGGAATTAGTTATTTACCAAATCATATTATAATAATCCTAGCATGCACAATCTACATCATATCAATATCATGATGAATTTTACAATTCCAAATCATATGTTAATAACTCTTGATAATGGTAATGATAACAATGACATATAAATTTATTAGTAATATAGATCTTAGGGTTGATTATCTAATTTGACCTAAATGTAGATTCTTTTGATATTGGAAATGATAATGATTACACTTTAGACCATGTTGGGATATAATCAATCACCTTAGTGCATGATCTTTGAAAACTATTTGCAATCTACTCTATACTAATATATGCATGCTTATTTATACGCCCAAGACCCTTGATATAGTGTTACCCCCAAATCTTCCAAGGTCTACTCTTAATCTGAATTAGAAATAAAGGTGTGTTTATTCTTTGATTGACATGCTAGTGAAATTATGGATCTTTGTATGTATCTCCTATAAATTGCTTGGCTTAATTACTTGTTTGTGATATGATGTTATATTTTCAATAAGATTAAAAATTTGTATATTTATTTTGCAAACATCCAAACATAAATAAAATGATCATTTTAATATAACTTTATGTTGGCCAAGAAAAAGGGTGGGAAATTAACATTGATATTGAGTAGGTGATTATCTCTTTTGTCTTGAACATCAATTAATATGTGGTAGTATACGATTGTGAGTCTTTCCCTTCACCAATCAAGGTGTTGAGGTCAAGTGATTACTATAGATCTTGAGCATTTCCCTTTACCTAGTAGGGTGTTTTTGTCAAGTAATTTCCAGATCTTATATTGGAAGTACAATAGAAAATACATAACAAAAGACATTGTTTTATTCATGATGATAGAATGGTAAAATTATCTGGTTCTTTTCACAATGGGAAATACATAACAAAACAATCAATCACAATATATTAAAATTTTTAGTGTAGGTAATGGAAGGCACTAAAGAGTGTTTTTGTATGCCTATACCTTTTATATGTTGAGTTTGGAAATTATAAATCAAGCTGGATCTTTATAAATAATAGTAATAAAGGGATGATGTGCTAAATGTTAGGACTACTTTTCATTTCATGTCTTTTCCCTTTTTGTTGCCTTATGGGACATTATGAAATGTTGTTCTATAATTACATATGTTGTGTGTCTGCAATGGGCAGCTCATGGATGAGTACATTAATCCCTTTAGAACTACTTCTCAAGGTAGTCAGATTGGATTGGTGGATAAATAGTCCCAAGACACATATCATGATATCCCCCTATACATTAGATATCACTATTTTTGACATATCGTATGGGGTCAACTACAAAATACCAACTTTTCCTAGTGTAAAAAGTCATATTTTGTTGATGCTTTCATGAGTGTCGTTTCCTTGATCCCTACTTTCGAATCAGGAAGTAAGATCTTGGCCAATGGCACTGCTCCTACATAACACATCTTGTTTCCACATATGCCAAATAATGATTCATAGGAAATGTCTATGAAAAGATACAATATATATATATATATATATATATATAGAGAGAGAGAGAGAGAGAGAGAGAGAGAGAAAGGCTAGAATACACTTGAGTGTATTTGAGACTCAATACAATCAAGTCACTTTCCATAATGCCGTAATTTCTTTTAAGAAATAAAAATTAAGGATATTCTTAGATCATTTATGAATAGACTAAATATAAAAGTTGAGATAATTTGGACACTTATAGGTCATGCATCTAAAGACAATAAAATCAATGCAAATAAAATTAGTTTTTTGTGTTGATTTGTTGTCCTTGATGGAGATGCTCATAAACATCCAAATGAAATCCAGTTTTGCAGGTGGTCTATATTTAGATGACAATGGATATCAATGGTTTAGATTTCCCTAAAATTTGGCCTTGATGTGCAAACATCACTTTAGTTTATGGTGTAACTTGACACTCAAGTGTTTTCTAGCCTGATTCTCTCTCTCTTTCTATGTATTCTAACCTCACACACTCTCTCTCTATATATAGAGTGAGGTAGAATACACTCAAGTATATTATGTCCCAGACACATTCATGTTCTTAGCTATTAGATTAGCTTCTTATTTAGATGCAAATGATCCCACTCACATCCCAGTCCTAGTTGGACATCAACCTCCATGAACTGACCCCACCCACTCTCCCCTCCCCTCTTACACCTACTTTCATGTAATTTCTCCCTCTTTCTCTTTCTCTTTATTTACATGATTCCATTCTCTTCCTCTAATTCTCCTAGCATTGTTTTCCTCTCAAGGGGATCACTTCCGTAGCGAGCCAACAAGGAGCAACAAGCCAATAAGGAGTTGTTGCTAGTAGGATTGCCATATCAAATAAGATCTCTGCTCTTCCTATCATTGTAACATCCCTGACCTGGGTTATGAACTAACCCTAGGTGTTTTTCTTAAATAAGTGATTAGATGCTTGTGTTTATCCTTTGAAATGTAATTAAGGCTTTTGAGGAACTTATATTTCAATTTCAGTCCTTCTTGTATAATGTTGGAACATTGTTTTGTTAATAATGGACTAATGTGCAAATTACCCAAGTAGAGGGGTTAACTTGCAATTTTCACATGTTAAGATGTTCCTATGATGTTTAGATATCCTAATAATAAATATGATGAAGTGGTACAGTTTTCACAAGCTTAGGTACCAAGATATAGCTTGTAGAGCAATCCTTGTGCCTTAAAACCTAGTTTTGGTGTAAAGTGCAATTTACCCAAAACCTAGGGTCTGACATGTAAAATATACCTATAGAGGATCTATCTTGCTTCTTGGCATCAAGTAGAGAAAATAATATGAGAAGGGCACCTCATTTGAATGATCAAGGAGGAGAGATAATCTTGATATTAAAATAATCAAGATTTAAGCAAATTGCCCTTTAATATATACAACTTATTAAGATGTTTGGTTTCTTTTCCTTTAAACCTTGGATAAGGGAGGAGCTTGCATGAGTGTAGTAGGTGGAAAACGTGGCCAAGGATGGACCAAGCCTTGGTGGATATGTTTAGGAATTAAAAGAGATAACAATCCTTTTCTTTGCCTTGAAAATACCCATAAATATATAAAGCATCCTTATCAACAAAGCAAGGGATCATTTCCCTTAGTTCTTTTCCTTATATTCTTGCTTCGGCCGACCAAAGGATAGCTCTGGAGCAGAAGGAGGACGACCAAGCTGGTTTGGTAAGTATGGATCATCATCTATCTCGAATTCATGGTGGAAAGCATAAAACAAGGTTGGATTATTGGTTTTCTTTACACGATTCTCCTTTCTATCCATCTTCTCCATCCAAAACTTGAAGAACGGACCTTGGACAATTATTGGAGCTCAAGCCACCATTAAAAATACGAATCTTGGAGCTCTGGATCAGTCCTATAGGTGGGTTTTATAACTCTAAACCCTTAAGCTTTGTTAATGCATCCTTCTTTCCTAAAATCGTTGCTTATACTTCTTCTTTAGACACCTTTGTGTGTTCTTGCTATCATCTCCGTGAAGAACAGCCCCTGTTCTTGAGGTAGAATAAGATGACATTAATTACTATATTTATCCAAGAATTAACATTAACAAACGGTCTCCCAACTTTAGCAAACGGTTTCAAACTGTTTGGAGCAAACGGTTTCAAACCATTTGAATGCAAACGGTTTCACTAGACCACATAGAAGCAAACGGTCCAAGACCGTTTGGATGCATTGACCAGGCATTGACCATTTGGAGAACTGTTGATAATAAAGTAGACTAATTATCTACCAAAATTCATCAATTAATTCCAAGTGAATCATCAATTGAAGGCCCAACAATCATAAAAACCCTAATTGGGGCAATTGCAGATTTCAATAATTGTATTATGTTGAAGTTTGGGTTGAGTGACCCAAACGGTTTCAAAACCATTTGGGGATCACCCAAACGGTCTCAAGACCGTTTGGTGATCACCCAAGACCGTTTGGAGGTCTAGGGTTAAGTAGGGTTGACCAATTGAGGATCCAATGATATCAAGTTGATGAATAATCGATTGCTGAATTGGTGACTAAACCTAGGATCCAAACCCTAAGTGAATGACTTGGTTTTTGATAAAATAATGGGAAAACAGTCTCAAGACCGTTTGGATGATATCCAAACAATCCCAAGACCGTTTGGGGGTCACCCAAGACCATTTGGAGGTCTAGAATTGACTGTGGTTAAGTGGTTGAAGATCTAAAGGTAACAAGTTGAAGTGCAATTGATTGTTGACCTAGTGATCAATCCAATGAGCTAAACCTTAATTGGTTGAGTTAGTTTTTGGTGTTGACTTGGTAAAACGGTCTCAAGACCGTTTGGAGGTCATCCAAACGATCCCAAGACCATTTGGGGTCAGGTCATGATCAAATTGGATGATGGCTCAATAGTTTCAAAACAATTAGACTCATGTTGAAACATGTTGAAGGGTAATCGATTCCAATCCCTTATCCAATTGATTCAAGCCCTAATTGTTGATCAATTGAGGGTCAATTGAGTGTCAAATCAGTTAAGCGTTGACCTAATTAACTCAATTGAAGAGTGGCTAACAAGTACATGATCGATTGAGGGGTTCAACATTGAACACCTTAACTCAATTGAAGTAGTTGAGACACTTTTTGGTCCATGCAGTTTTGAGGTGGTTTGGACCAAACGGTCTCAAGACCGTTTGGGACCAAATGATCCCAAACCATTTAGGCTCATGCGGTTTCAAGATCGGTTATGTCCATACAGTTTCAAAAGTCAAAGATGACCAAACAGTCTTCACCCCATCTTGGGAAAATGATCTTGAGTGTGCACTTTACCAAACAGTTTCAAAAGTCAACGAGACCAAATGGTCTTCAACACCAAACAGTTTCAAGGTCTGTCCAAGACCGTTTGGGGGTTTAGTGTGCAAGACCATTTGAGGTCTAGAAAGGTCAATATCGTTTGATGCCTTAGTGGTCAAGATGGTTTAGTGGTTGATTAACCTAAACCTTATAGATACCTAAAGTGATTAAGGGACCAAGTAATTAGTTGATTAATGCATGTTATAATCAGTGGTGATCATTAAAAAGGTATCCTTGATGGGATAGAGTGACTACTACTCTTTGAACAAGTGAGCCTTAATGATCACAATAGTAATGACATAACCCACGATGTCAAGGTTGATTTGTCTTAGCCCAAATCAAAGGTGATGCAAACATCATCTTATAGAAAGAGGAGAGAGAGGATTTCTTATATGAATGATAATCAAGTAATAAACTTTCAATATGTATGAATATATCTAATTAGGGTATGATCCTTCATAGTGAGATCATGAAAACCCTAATTATGATGGTTAATGAATCTTAACCCTAATTTGAGGGCATTAATGGAAGTAATCCTAATAAATATGAATAGCAAACCCTAATCTAGGGTAAAGTGATGTAATGAGAATAGTAAACCCTAATCTAGGGAAATGTGATGATGTGAATAGTAAACCCTAATTCTGGGTTATGCTTTTAAGCATGAAACTCTATGATTGAATTATGAAATGAGGAATCATTATGCCTTTTTAAGCTAAAGGGGTTGAATAATCCTAATTAAATTGAATAAGAAACCCTAACCCTAGAAACCAGCCGTGGTGATGTAAAACGGTCGTGGTAATCTTTTGTAGCACGACCGTGCAAGATAGCACGGCCGTGGTGTTCTATACTTGATTTGGAAATAATTTGTATTGTGTTGATATAGATATAATGTGCATGTTATCAATTGTGTTAGTCATGCATGTCTTTATAAAGAAGTGAACATAGCTAGGTAAGGGTTATGATGCCATATTCATTGAAAGCACTTTATAAGCTTTGAAAGTAATGATATGCTATGTTGCCTAGTAAGAGGTAACATATAAGATTGAAAGGTTGTATGAGCCATTAGAAATATCTACATTGCTACAATCATGTTCATACTGTAAAATGACTTGATGGCAATATGTTACTTGGTAACAAGTGTTTTGATGATCTAAGGGTTTGAACACCCATATTCCTGAATCACAATGATGAGATGGTTAGGAATTGATATCCCAATGTTAATAATATGTGATATGAACTTGATACAATTAGTACTCTTTCTTTATAGCAATTGTCTTATTGGTTTATGTTTGAAAACATGCCTTATGCTATAAGAATGCCATTATGTACTTAAATAATCAAGTATAATGATATCATGTAGAGCCCTGACCATAGATCCATTATTGTCAGAAGTTAAATGATGGTGAAACATGTTTTCCTAAGGGAACTCCTGGAGAGAATACTTTTGAGTATGTGGGGGTTATGGATGTGAATATCCTTACATCCTAATGTGGGAATTGATGTGAGATGTACATTTAATCTCTCAATCCTTCATTATATGTTTATGCCAGGATGATGTATCACTAATATCCCGATGATGTTGTTAATGCCGCATCGATGAGAGATAAACAAGAAATCCTTCGATGGCGAAGAGAGTACAACACGCCTCTATAACTCTAATAGTGAAGTTGCCAGAATACCCTGGAAAGCTATTATGGAAGAGACACGAGATGTCCTGCATGTTGTTCCTCACACTGACTGAGGAAGATGAGGTCATAGGAATCCCGATCTTCTGATGTCCTATGTATGGTACCGATTGCGATTTCTTAATGGTCGGTTGGAGTATGAGAGGTGTAACTCATCTCCTCAGGGCATAAATATGTTTGAAAAATGTAATTATCCATATAGCATAATTGCTTAGGTTGAACTACGAGAAACAATGATTGATGATACATTATTTATAGTGATCTAGTTGAATAACTAGTATACATGTTCTTCATATTCCTTATTAATATATGTCTTGTCATTCAATCAAGTTATAATTGAAATGATTGCTTATAAAATACAATTCTACTTATCTTATTCAATGTTTTACCTGCTGTTGAATATTTATAATTCTACTACTCAATGTTATTCCATTATTTCAATAACAATGCTTCTAGCGGAGAGTTATAACTCTCACTGGAACAATTATTCAATTGTCTCACCCCCGTAGGATTCAACATTTTAGGTAGACGTCGAGGACAAAGGAACCCTTCAGTGGGTGAACAATAGCAGCAACAACATCCAGGACAGCAGTGATCCCCAAGTGGAAACACTGTCTGTCAAGTCTTGTGTATAGATAGTCCTATGTGTCATCTCTGTACTCTTAGGTCCTAGGAGTTAGTAGATGGTTTGATATAAGATCTGAGATTTTTGGCTTAGTGCCTCGAGCTTTTGTATATTGCTTATGTATAGTTGATAGGGCAGTTGATGCTTGTAACTCTCGATATGTGATATTACATAAATGTAATGACGGATCAGTGTGTAAATAACTTACCTTGTTTCTTTTATGAATGAGTTTCACAGTTTGTAGATCTCTTAAAAAATAGTTTTAATTTTTTAGTGATTTTCAGTAATTCCGCTGCTAATTAATCGCTTCCGCATTCGTTGATCTCGTTTCCTCGAGATGTGTCCCTCAATTAGTGGTATCAGAGCTCTAGGTTCGCTGAGTCTACAGAGACATAGGACTTAGGTTGTTGAGTTTGTTCTAGTGTCTTCCAGTATATCTGATAGTGTCTTCTACTCAGTTAGGAGGAGAAGATAAAACTAAAGATGTCTAGATCACACGAGGAACACATTGTTGGGAGTAGTGTTGCTTCACCTAGAGAAGGTGCAAGAGACCAAGAAAGGGAAGAACATGTGCCTGAACCACCCCAGTTCAATCCAACTGACATGGGGAACCCAACCGTTCAAGCCATGTTTGGGCAGTTTATGACTGCCATGACACATATGATTGATAGGATGCCTATACCTACACTTAGAGCACCTACCCACTCAGAAGGACAAGGAGCTGGCAAGACGTTTGAACGACTACACCGGGTTGGAGCCACAGAGTATGCGGGAACAACTGACCCAGCAGATGCTGACTTGTGGCTAACTGAACTAGAGAAAGCCTTTAGAATCCTGAATATCCCAGAAGCTGAGAAGGTTAGGCATGCTGTGTACCTTCTCAAGTGGAGTGCTGGTCATTGATGGACCATGGAAGAACAGAAAAGGCCAGGTGTGGAGATTGCATGGGAAGTGTTTCGATGAGAATTCATCAACAGATATTTCCCTAAGACATTTTTGGATGAGAAAATCTCTCAGTTTGAGAGGTTGAGACAAGGTCTAATGAACATTAGTGAGTACAAGGCTAAGTTCATGGAGTTGTTGTGGTTATGTCCGTACATGGCGACCACAAATGAAGAAAGGATTAGGAATTTTGAGAAAGGATTAAATGTTGAGTTGACTAATCCTGTGTCTGCTCTGGAGAACAGGGAAAGGTTTGCTACCTTTGTGGAGTCTGTCAGAAGGGTAGAGAGGTCTGTATCAGAGTAGAGACAGACCAAGAACAAGAATATGTATCCCCAGTTCCAAGGATCCTCATCTAAAGGTTTCAAAAAACCGAGGTTTTCTGTACCTACACCACCACCTAGATTTAGTACCCAGACGCAGTGGACATCAAATAGGGGTAGAGGACGAAGCCTAACTTTAGAAGGAGCTCATAGCTTAGCATCTATGTCGGTTACAGGACCACCCAAACCACAACAACTGAATAGAAGCTGTTACATATGTGGAAAGATGGGACATCTGATGAAGGATTGCAGAGCCAGAGAAGTGAGTGTTACTCAACCTCAAAGGCAGAGTCAGCAAGGATCTCAAAGGCGACAGTTTCCAGGTAATGATAGAGGACGTGGACAAGCATCCCAAGCTGGATCATCGACACCTAGTCATCGAGCACCGAATCAAACACAGGAAAGGACAAGGTTTTATGCGATGAATCCACCGGAGGCAGTGATCAACCCTCAGGTTGTGGTAGGTCAGATGGAGTTGTTTTATTCAGATATGTCTACATCTTGCATCATATCTATTTTAATTGATCTAGGTGCTACACATTCCTTTATCACTCGAAGAGTGATTCTTGACTGCAACCTGACTACAATTCATATAGTAGATAGTTTGTTGCTAGAAACTCCGTTGATGGGATCTACTGTGTTGCATGACATATGCTCTCCCTGCATTCTCTTATTTTTTGAGCATCACATTCAAGTGGATCTTATACCACTTGAGATGCATGGATTTGATGTAATCCTTGGGATGGATACCTTAGAAAGGTATAAGGTGGTCTTGGATTGTGAGTCCAAGCAAGCTGTGTTCACTGATGATAGTGACACGTGGATCTTCCAAGGAGATAGAAAGATTGTTCCAACCTGTTTGGTGTCAGCTATGGTTGCTGAGAAGCTGATGAGGCAAGGATGTTATGCATTCTTGTCCCATGTGGTAGTTACTAACATGGAGAGTCCTAATCCTACTGAAGTTCCTGTAGTCAGGGAATTTGAAGATGTATTTCCTGAAGAACTTCCAGGTGTACCTCCGCCCCGAGAAATTGATTTTGAGATTAATCTAGTCCTAGACATGCAACCGATAGCACAAACGCCGTATAGGATGGCGCCTGCTGAGATGGCAAAACTCAAGAAACAACTACAAGAGTTGCTTGAGAAGGGTTTCGTCTGACCAAGTACTTTGCCTTGGGGTGCTCCGGTCCTCTTTGTTAAAAAGAAAGATGGGTCAATGCAGTTGTGCATTGATTATAGACAATTAAATAAAGTGACAATAAAGAATAAGTATCCTTTACCTATGATTGATGACCTCTTTGACCAGTTGTGTGGTGCAACTGTCTTCTCAAAAATAGATTTGAGGTCGGGATATCATCAGCTACGTATTAAGGATGGTAACATACCCAAGTATGCCTTCAGGACAAGGTATGGTCACTATGAGTTCATAGATATGTCGTTTGGACTAACTAATGCACCAACTGCATTTATGGAACTCATGAATAGAATCTTCAGACCTTTTCTGGATCAGTGTGTTGTTGTCTTCATAGATGACATCCTGATCTATAGTAGAGATGCTCAGCAGCAACAACAACATCTTAGACAAGCTCTAACTTTGCTAAGAGAACATAAGTTATATGCTAAGTTTACCAAGTGTGAGTTCTGGTTACCAAAAGTATCTTTTCTTGGACACGTAATATCTGCTTCAGGTATACGTTTTGACCCTAAAAAGGTAGAATCCGTCCTGCTATGGGAACAACCGAAGACGCCAATGGAGATTCGAAGTTTCTTAGTGTTGGCAGGCTATTACAGGAGGTTCATTAAGAACTTCAGTTCTATAGCTTTACCCTTGACTAAGTTGACCAGGAAGGATGTTCCTTTTACTCGGAGTGATAAGCGTCAGCAATCTTTTCAGCTGTTGAAGGAGAGGTTGACAAGTGCACCTGTACTGGTGTTACCTGAACAAGGAAAAAGATATATAGTTTTCTGTTATGCCTCTAAGAATGGACTAGGATGTGTGTTGATGTAGGATAAACAAGTGATTTCTTTTGCTTCTCGACAGCTTAAGAAACACGAGGAGAATTATCCAACACACGATCTAGAACTAGCTGCTATAGTTCATGCCTTGAAGATCTGGAGACATTATCTTTATGGAGAGACGTTCCAGATTTTCACAGACCATAAAAACCTGAAGTATATCTTTTCTCAGCATGAGCTTAACATGAGGCAACGCCACTGGATGGAGTTAATCAAGGACTACAATTGTACAATTGATTATCATCCAGGGAAGTCCAATGTAGTTGTTGATGCTTTAAGTATGAAACCAACAACACCAGTCTTAGACAGAGCACAGTTGAATTCTTTGGTATGCTCTAGAAGGGATATGCTTATCTCCTTAAGGCAGGATAATGTATAGTTAAAAGTATCATTGTTAACCGGACTGTTAGATGAGATGCACATAAAACCTACTCTGAGAGAGCAGATTAAGGAGGCACAACAAGTTGATGATGCAGTTCAACAGATTAGATCAAAGTATGGTAATGAGAAACGAGAAGGTTTCCATACCTCAGATGATCAGGTAGCATGTTTTCATGGTAGGATGATAGTACCAGATGTTGATAACTTGAGGAAGTTAGTCCTGGAAGAAGCTCATTCTTCAATGTATGCTATGCATCCAGGAAGTACCAAGATGTATCGTAACTTGAAAGATATGTATTGGTGTCCTGGAATGAAGAAAGACGTTACTGAGTTTGTTATGTAGTGTCCTGTGTGTCAGCAAGTTAAAGATGAACACCAGAAGCCTACAGGAACAATGCAACCTTTGCCCATACCACAGTGGAAGTGGGATCATGTAACCATGGACTTTGTGGTTGGTCTACCCTGGACATCCAAAGGACATGATTCCATCTGGGTAATAGTTGATAGGTTGACAAAGACAACACATTTCTTACCTGTCAAAACAACCTATTCTGCTGAAAAGCTGGCATAGTTGTATGTAGATGAGATAGTGCGACTACATGGAGTCCCAGTTACCATTGTTTCTGACAGAGGTCCCCAGTTTACAAGTCATTTTTGGGAGTGACTTCATAAAGCTTTAGGCACACAGTTAAGGTTTAGTACAGCCTTTCATCCTCAGACTGATGGAAAGTTAGAAAGGACTATACAGACTTTGGAGGACTTGCTTAGAGCATGTGTCCTTCAGTTTACAAGAAGTTGGGATCTACATGTAAGCGTGATAGAGTTTGCCTACAATAACATCTATCAACATAGCATTGACATGGCACCTTATGAAGCTTTGTATGGTAGATGTTGTAGATTTCCCTTATGTTGGTATGAAACTGGTGAATATCAACTTTTAGGTCCTGATCTTGTGCAGCAGACCACTAAGAAGATTAAAATAATACAACAACGGTTAAAGACTGCACATGATAGACGGAAATCTTACGCTAATAAGCATCGTAGACCTTTAGAATTCCAGGTTGGAGACAGAGTGTACCTCAAAGTTTCACCTTGGAAAGGAGTTCTTAGATTTGGAAGGAAAGGAAAGTTAGCTCCTAGGTTTATGGGGCCTTATCCAATCATTGAACGAATTGGAAAGGTAGCTTATAAGATAGAGTTACCACCAGAGATACGAAAGTTACACCCAGTGTTCCACATTTCCATGTTAAGGAAATGTCATCCTGATACAGAATCAATTCTACAACCTATGGAAGTACAGTTGAATGAGGATATGTCTTATATAGAAGGACCTGTGTTGGTCCTTGAAAAGAGAACTAAAAAGTTGAAAAAGAAAGACATAAGTCTTGTGAAGGTCCTCTGGAATCACCGTGGTGTTGAAGAAGCCACGTGGGAACTAGAGGAAGATATGAGAAGGAAATACCCTACTCTTTTCTCTTAATATGCTTTTGTAATGATTTCGGGGCCGAAGTCCTTGTAAGGGGTGGATAATTTGTAACATCCCTGACCTAGGTTATGAACTAACCCTAGGTGTTTTGCTTAAATAAGTGATTAGATGCTTGTGTTTATCCTTTGAAATGTAATTAAGGCTTTTGAGGAACTTATATTTCAATTTCAGTCCTTTTTGTATAATGTTGGAACATTGTTTTGTAAATAATGGACTAATGTGCAAATTACCCAAGTAAAGGGGTTAACTTGCAATTTTCACATGTTAAGATGTTCCTCTGATGTTGAGATATCCTAATAATGAATATGATGAAGTGGTACAGTTTTCACAAGCTTAGGTACCAAGATATAGCTTGTAGAGCAATCCTTGTGCCTTAAAACCTAGTTTTGGTGTAAAGTGCAATTTACCCAAAACCTAGGGTCCAACATGTAAAATATACCTCTAGAGGATCTATATTGCTTCTTGGCATCAAGTAGAGCAAATAATATGAGAAGGGCACCTCATTTGAATGATCAAGGAGGAAAGATAATCTTGATCTTAAAATAATCAAGATTTAAGCAAATGGCCCTTTAATATATACAACTTATTAAGATGTTTGGTTTCTTTTCCTTTAAACCTTGGATAAGGGAGGAGCTTGCATGAGTCTAGTAGGTGGAAAACGTGGCCAAGGATGGATCAAGACTTGGTGGATATGTTTAGGAAATAAAAGAGATAACAATCTTTTTCTTTGCCTTGAAAATACCCATAAATATATAAAGCATCCTTATCAACAAAGCAAGGGATAGTTTCCCTTAGTTCTTTTCCTTATCTTCTTGCTTTGGCCGACCAAAGGATAGCTCTGGAGCAGAAGGAGGACGACCAAGCTGGTTTGGTAAGTATGGATCATCATCTATCTCGAATTCATGGTGGAAACCATAAAACAAGGTTGGATTATTGGTTTTCTTTACACGATTCTCCTTTCTAGCCATCTTCTCCATCCAAAACTTGAAGAACGGACCTTGGAAAATTACTGGAGCTCAAGCCACCATTAAAGCTACGAAGCTTGGAGCTCTGGATCAGTCCTATAGGTTGGTTTTATAACTCGAAACCCTTAAGCTTTGTTAATGCATCCTTCTTTCCTAAAATCGTTGCTTATACTTCTTCTTTAGACACCTTTGTGTGTTCCTGCTATCATCTCTGTGAAGAACAGCCCCTATTCTTGAGGTAGAAGAAGATGACGTTAATTCCTATGTTTATCCAAGAATTAACTTTAACAAACGGTCTCCCAACTTTAGCAAACGGTTTTCCAAACTGTTTGGAGCAAACGGTTTCAAACCGTTTGAATGTAAACAGTTTCGCTAGACCGCATAGAAGCAAACGGTCCAAGGCCATTTGGATACATTGACCAGGCATTGACCATTTGGATAACTGTTGAGACTAAAGTAGACTAATTATCTACCAAAATTCATCAATTAATTCCAAGTGAATCATCAATTGAAGGCCCAACAATCATCAAAACCCTAATCGGGTCAATTGCTGATTTCAATAATTGAATTATGTTGAAGTTTGGGTTGAGTGACCCAAACGGTTTCAAAACCATTTGGGGATCACCCAAACGGTCTCAAGACCGTTTGTTGATCACCAAAGACCCTTTGGAGGTCTAGGGTTAAGTAGGGTTAACCAATTTAGGATCCAATGATATCAAGTTGATGAATAATCGATTACTGAATTGGTGACTAAACATAGGATCCAAACCCTAAGTGAATGACTTGGTTTTTGATAAAATAATGGGAAAACGGTCTCAAGACCGATTGGAGGATATCCAAATGATCCCAAGACCGTTTGGGGGTCACCCAAGACCGTTTGGAGGTCTAGGGTTGACTATGGTTAAGTGGTTGAAGATCTAAAGGTAACAAGTTGAAGTGCAATTGATTGTTGACCTAGTGATCAATCCAATGAGCTAAACCTTAATTGGTCGAATTAATTTTTTGTGTTGACTTGGGAAAATGGTCTCAAGACCGTTTGGAGGTCATCCAAACGATCCCAAGACCGTTTGGGGTCAGGTCATGATCAAATTGGATGATGGCTCAATAGTTTCAAAACAATTACACTCATGTTGAAACATGTTGAAGGGTAATCGATTCCAATCCCTTATCCAATTGATCCAAGACCTAATTGATGATCAATTGAGGGTCAATTGAGTTTCAAATCAGTTAAGGGTTGACCTAATTAACTCAACTGAAGAGTGGCTAACAAGTACATGATCGATTGAGGGGTTCAACATTGAACACCTTAACTCAATTAAAGTAGTTGAGACACTTTTTGGTCCATGCGGTTTTGAGGTGGTTTGGACCAAACGGTCTCAACACCGTTTGGGTCTAAATAGTCTCAAGATAGTTTGAGTCCAAATGGTCTCAAGACCGTTTGGGACCAAACGATCCCAAACCGTTTAGGCTCATGCAGTTTCAAGATCGGTTATGTCCATACAGTTTCTAAAGTCAAAGATGACCAAACGATCTTCATGACCAAACGGTCTTCACCCCATCTTGGGAAAATGATCTTGAGTGTGCACTTTACCAAACGGTTTATAAAGTCAACAAGACCAAATGGTCTTCAACACCAAACGGTTTCAAGGTCTGTCCAAGACCGTTTGGGGGTTTAGTGTGCAAGACCGTTTGAGGTCTAGAAAGGTCAAGATCGTTTGATGCCTTAGTGGTCAAGATGGTTTAGTGGTTGATTAACCTAAACCTTATAGATATCTAAAGTGATTAAGGGACCAAGTAATTGGTTGATTAATGCATGTTATTATCAGTGGTGATCATTACAAAGGTATCCTTGATGGGATAGAGTGACTAATACTCTTTGAACAAGTGAGCCTTAATGATCACAATAGTAATGACATAACCCATGATGTCAAGGTTAATTTGTCTTAGCCCAAATCAAAGGTGATGCAAACATAATCTTATAGAAAGAGGAGAGAGAGGATTTCTTATATGAATGATAATTAAGTAATAAACTTCCAATATGTATGAATATATCTAATTAGGGTATGATCCTTCATAGTGAGATCATGAAAACCCTAATTATGATGGTTAATGAATCTTAACCCTAATGTGAGGGCATTAATGGAAGTAATCCTAATAAATGTGAATAGCAAACCCTAATATAGGGTAAAGTGATGTAATGAGAATAGTAAACCCTAATCTAGGGAAATGTGATGATGTGAATAGTAAACCCTAATTCTAGTTTATGCTTTTAAGCATGAAACTATATGATTGAATTATGAAATGAGGAATCATTATGCCTTTTTAAGCTAAAGGGGTTGAATAACCCTAATGAAATTGAATAAGAAACCCTAACCCTAGAAACCATCCGTGGTGATGTAAAACAGTCGTGGTAATCTTCCCTAGATTTGGAAATAATTTGTATTGTGCTGATATAGATATAATGTGCATGTTATCAATTGTGTTAGTCATGCATGTCTTTATAAAGAAGTGAACATAGCCAGGTAAGGGTTATGATGCCATATTCATTGAAAGCACTTTATAAGATTTGAAAGTAATGATATGCTATGTTGCCTAGTAAGAGGTAACATATGAGATTGATAGGCTGTATGAGCCATGAGAAATATCTACATTGCTACAATCATGTTCATACTATTAAATGACTTGATGGCAATATGTTACTTGGTAACAAGTGTTTTGATGATCTAAGGGTTTGAACACCCATATTCCTGAATCACAATGATGAGATGGTTAGAAATTGATATCTGAATGTTAATAATATGTGATATGAACTTGATACAATTAGTACTCTTTCTTTATAGCAATTGTCTTATTGTTTTATGTTTGAAAACATGCCTGATGCTAAAAGAATGCCATAATGTACTTAAATAATCAATTATAATGATATCATGTAGAGCCCTGATCATAGATCCATCATTGTCAGAAGTTAAATGATGGTGAAACAGGTTTTCCTAAGGGAACTCCTAGAGAGCATACTTTTGAGTATGTGAGGGTTATGGACGCGAATATCCTTACGTCCTAATGTGGGAATTGATGTGAGATGTACATTTAATATCTCAATCCTTCATTATATGTTTATGCCAGGATGATGTATCACTAATCTCCCGATGATGTTGTTAATGCCGCATCAATGAGAGATAAATAAGAAATCCTTCACTGGCAAAGAGAGTACAACACGCCATTGTAACTCTCATAACGAAGTTTCCAGAATACCCTGGAAAGCTATTATGGCAGAGACACAAGATGTTCTGCATGTTGTTCCTCACACTGACTGAGGAAGATGAGGTCATAGGAATCTGGCTCTTCTGATGACCTATGTATGGTACCGATTGTGATTTCGTAATGGTCGGTTGGAGTATGAGAGGTGTAACTCATCTCCTCAGGGCATAAATATGTTTGAAAAATGTAATCATCCGTATAGCATAATTGCTTAGGTTGAACTACGAGAAACAATGATTGATGATACATTGTTTATAATGCTCTAGTTGAATAACTAGTATACATGTTCTTCATATTCCTTATTAATATATGTCTTGTCATTCAATCAAGTTATAATTGAAGTGATTGCTTATAAAATATTGTTCTACTTAGCTTATTCAATGTTTTACCTGCTGTTGAATATTTATAATTCTACTGCTCAATGTTATTCCATTATTGCAATAACAATGCTTCTGGCGGAGAGTTATAACTCTTATTGGGAAAATTATTCAATTGTCTCACCCCCGTGGGATTCGACTTTTTAGGTAGACGCCGAGGACAAAGGAACCCTTCAGTGGGTGAACAGAAGCATCAGCAACATCCAGGACAACAGTGATCCTCAGGTGGAAACACTGTCTATCAAGTCTTGTGTATAGAGAGTCCTATGTGTCATCTCTGTACTCTCAGGTCCTAGGAGTTAGTAGATGGTTTGATATAAGATCTGAGATTTTTGGCTTAATGCCTCGAGCTTTTGTATACTGCATATGTATAGTTGATAGGGCAGTTGATGCTTGTAACTCTCGAGATAAGATATTATAGAAATGTAATGACGGATCAGTGTGTAAATAACTTACCTTATTTCTTTTATGAATGAGTTTCACAGTTTGTAGATCTCTTAATAAAAAAATTTAAATTTTTTTAGTGATTTTTAGTAATTCCGCTGCTAATTAATTGCTTCTGCATTCATTGATCTCGTTTCCCTGAGACGTGTCCCTCAGTCATAGTCTCTCCCCCCACCCTGTCTTCCTCTCTCCTCCTCATCAGGGTTGTTGAGGTTTCTATTGTTAGTTGTAATCAAGGAGCCAATAAGGGTTGGGAGGAATGGAAGAAAGCATCAAGTCACCCTCTCTTCATCTCCCCCAACCTCTCTAATGCTTCAACAACAACCAACAAAAGCATCAAGCAATGATGATTGGGAACAACATTTCTTTTATAGCATTCATTCATTCATTTCTCTACATCTCCTCTCTTTTGTTCTATTTTTTCCTCCTTTCATTTTTTCTGGCTTGCTACTCTTATTTCCAATAAGTTGTTTCTCCCATTTCCCTCGATCAGATGTCATATGTTCTTTCTATTGTGTTTGTGAAAAAATCTCAAGGCATGGCTTCTCAAAATTAAAATAGAAGAGTGAATGAATGAGTTGTAAATGTGTTGGATTACTGGTTAGATTTTAAACCTTGTACTTATCAAGGAATGAATGAATGAATGTTGTGAATTGTTGATTATAATTTATTCATTGAATGGATGAATGAATAAATAAATTGAAGGATCATCTCAACTACTTTAATTACATATTGACCATCATATTTGAAATGAATTCAATGAATGAATTGTAATCAATACATGAACTAACAGTAGGTTGTGCTACTATGCTAACTAAAATATAGAATTGTCATCATCTTATAACAAGGGATTCAGTTAAGTTTACCTAGACAATGATCATTCAGAACTAAAATGAGTCAACCCTGGCCTCTAATTGACATTCAACTATTGGATCTGCTAAATTGAATCTACTGGATTGACTTGACTTAAACCACCCATTACTACCTCTTATCGAGCTACTAGCTCTTTGAAATTTGTATTTCATTAAAATATTTGGGGTGATAGAGGTGCTAATGTTGTGATCACTGCTAGTGGAAAACCTTTGACTCGTCAACATTGAACTATCTTGTTTCATATCACCTGGGGTTGGGTTGACATTACTCCACCACCTCAGACTTTGGGGTCGAGGCTAGACAATGACTAGGAAGTTCTAGGTAGAATATGTGAGTAGATTGGTGATACCCACATTCATACACTGGAAAATGGGGAAACCTCCTAAATAAAATTTCCTCAATCAGACTTTACAATCTTCATTCAAATCATGCAGATGACTCTAAAGCTAATTTCATAGTTTATTGTGTAATCCACTAACTCTAAGGCTCCAATTCATTGCAGATGGAGATTGAACCATAGATGAAAAGAACGAGATGGAGACCACTTACATTTAAAAACACAACCCAAAGAGCAATGGATTCTAACCAACATGATACTCTGACAAAAAAACACTTGGCTAGAAATTTAACCACAATGGAAGAAAGTAGCATTTGACTCCTGTTAGGAAGGACCACACATTTTTTAATTTATATAAGCTATGTCATTTTAGATGGTGCTCCAAACAAGCATTCTTTTTACATATTTCTCACAAAATGGATGGTCATGAATGTGATTGAGTCTTTAATTGGGTCTTATGGAGGACCATGTATGTAAATAAGTCTTTAATTAAAACCTAATTTTGATTACTTAAATCTTTAGTTAAAACCTATTATTGATTACTCTAATATTTTATGGTGGCACTTTATGTTAATACTTGTGATTTGTTTAGAGCAGCCCTATATTTCACACAATACAGTTAGTGTAACAACCTGGATTTCCTCTCTCCTCCAACTATAAACGTCTTGATTCTTGATATACTTGATTATAATGAATAACCTCCCTCATCATCTATTAGATGTTTGAATCACATATTGCTCAATTGCTGAGATATAGTTGGTAAATTGCAATTTTGAGCCCTATTATGCTATGTTGAGCACCTTTGTAACATTGAGGATATTTTGGATTTTTGAGAGCACTCAATGTGATTATTTTGATCAAATCCTTTTCCATTTGATAGAGAGTGAAAAATGTGATCCAAAGGTGAAGATTTAACTCAAATTAAATATTTGAGGTGAAAGATATGGCCTTTGCAAGTTTGACTCTTTTCTAGCCTTTTTTACCTTGTTTTTGCCCTTTTTCCTTGTTGGGCCTCAGACCTTTTGCTTTCTCTTAGGTAGGCCCTTTGGGCATGCCTAGCTAGATCCATGCACCCTAGATTACCAATCCAAGGGCTGTGAATCACCCCAATCCAATCTGACGACTATTAGTCGTCTTGTTCCTTGTAATAGGGTGCCACTATTCCCTAGGGCCACGTCTGTGGGCTCTGATATCCAAAACACAAGATAAACATAGCGGAAGCGATTCGATTAACAGCGGAATACGAAAATCATGAGAAATTAAAACTTTTCGAAAACGAGATCTTAAAAACCTGAAACTCTTTTATAAAAGTAAGATGAACTGTTTACATCTCTGATAAATCACTTCTCGAGTGATTATATACGTCATGATACAAAATCTCAAGATTTCAAAATTCTCAGATCACAAACTCCTAGGACCTAAGTGTACAGAGATGACATAAGACTATTCTTACTACAGGGCTAGACAGCACAATGTTTCCACCTGAAGTCACTGCTGCTCCTGAATTTGCTGTTGTTACTGTTGTCCACTTGCAGATCGGTTCCTTCGACCTCGACGTCCACCTAAAGGTAGAAATCTATGGGGTGAGACAATTTTAAAAAATTGTCCCAGCGAGAGTTATAACTCTCCGCCAGAAACTTTGTTAGAAGCAATCAAAGGAATATCATGAGCAGGTAATTTAGGTTACTCACAGCAGGCTTGATAACAAATACTCATCTTTATTTAAGGAATATGAAGAACACGTATACTAATGCTTGAACAGGATATTAAAACAAACAATGTAATATCAATCAATGTTTCTCGTAGTTCAACCTAAGCAGTTATGCTACGCGGTTGATTATGTTTTACAAACATCATTATGCCCTGCGGAGATGAGGTATACCGCTCATGCTCCAACCGATCACTAGTAATTCGCATCAGTATCATACTAGGTCATCGAAAGAGCTGGATTCTCATGACCCTCAACTACCTCAGTCAGAATGAGGATAAACATGCAGGACATCTAGTGTCCCTGCTAATATAGCTTACCAAGGTATTCTGGTACTTCTCTATTAGAGTCACAGTGGCATTCTGCACTCTCTTCGCCATCGAAAGATTTCATGTTTATCTCTCATCGATGCGGTATAAAAGATTCCCTTGGAAGAATAGTGTTACATCATCCCGGTATAAACATATAGTGAAGGGTTGATGGATTAAGATACATCAACATCAACTCCTACACTAGGATGTAAGGATATACACATCCATTTCCCCCCACATACTCTAAAGTATGTGATCCAGGAGTTCCCTTAGGAAAACCTGTTTCACCATCATTTAAATTCTGACAATGATGGATCTATGATCAGGGCTCTACATGATATGATTAAACTTGGTTATTAGGTACATTTCAGTATTCTTTTAGCATCATACATGTTTTCAAACATTAATCATTAGCATAGCAGCTATGAAATTAGAATACTAAATGTATCAAGTCTAACTCACATCAATTATCATTTCTCAATCGTCCAATCACAAGTCATTTGACAAGCATGACCTTGATGATATTCATGGCTCTTACAGCCTATCATTCTCATAAGATGCCACTTACTAGGCATCAACATATGTCATTATTCATAAAGCTAGTAACATGCTTCCAATGAATATGAAATCATAATCCTTACCTGGATATGATCACCATCATGTATAGAAACCTGCATGGTTAATTCAACTGATAATAGTAAGAAGTTCATATCAAGAGTTGTACCCTTATATTCTTATAAGGGTTAGATTCCCTGATTTTCATCAATTAGGGTTTACTATTCACAATATATGTCATCACCCCAGAATTAGGGTTTACTATTCACAATATATGTCATCACCCTAGAATTAGGGTTTACTATTCACAATATATGTCATCACCCTAGAATTAGGGTTTACTATTCACAATATATGTCATCACCCTAGAATTAGGGTTTACTATTCACAATATATGTCATCACCCTAGAATTAGGGTTTACTATTCACAATATATGTCATCACCCTAGAATTAGGGTTTACTATTCACAATATATGTCATCACCCTAGAATTAGGGTTTACTATTCATAATATATGTCATCACCCTAGAATTAGGGTTTACTATTCACAATATATGTCATCACCCTAGAATTAGGGTTTACTATTCACCTCATGGTGAATTAATCTCATTACATCACCATGCATGAGAAACATCATCATTAAAGCCCTCAGATAAGATTAAGATTCACCAATTACCATAATTAGGGTTTCCATGATCTCTAATAAGTGGATCATACCCTAATCATGCACATTCATGTATATTGAAGGTATTTTACTTGAGTTTCCACCATAAATGGTACTTTCTCTCTCCTCTCACTAGTAGATGGTGACTACACCACTTAGATTAGGTTAGGTTAAGTCCCCTTTGATCTAAATAAACCAAATCACCACTATCAAGTGATTCGGATTTGATTAGAACAAGGTATAACTCAATTAAACCTCTTAGGGGCATTTTTGGTAAATTACACATTGATCATCCTCATGGGTCAATTCATTAATCACTTAGTCCCTTAATATCTTAAGTTACCATTATGGTTTAGATTAGATCATCATTGAACCATTTACACCTTCAAGTGATTAAGTATAATCAACCTTGAAAATCTCCAATTGGTTTAGGGTTTGATCTTCAACCTTCAACCCATTTGATTCTTAAATGACCTTGAACTCATTTAACCTCAAACGACCTAGAACCCATTTGGGCCTTAAATGAGTGTGGACCCCCCTTGATCTTAAACGGGTGTGAACCCACTTGAGATCAAACGAGTGTGAAGCCGTTTGAGATCAAACGAGTGTGAACCTGTTTGAGATCAAACGAGTGTGAACCCGTTTGGATTGAAACGAGTGTGAACCTGTTTGGATTGAAACGAGTGTGATCCATTTCAGTTGAAACGAGTGTGAACCCGTTTGGAGTGAAATGAGTGTGATCCATTTCAGTTGAAACGAGTGTGAAACCGTTTGGAGTGAAACGAGTGTGATCCATTTGAGGTGAAACGAGTGTGAACTTACTTGGGTCCAAACCGCATGAACATAAAAGGTGACACATAGGTTATGTTTGAATAGGGTTTCCTATATTGAGGCCTTTAATTGACCAAAGCCATGTTAACCACTTATAAATTGAGTCAATTAGGATGAGCCTCAATCAATTGGAATCCAATTTGACCCTTAATTGAAAGCCAATTAGGGTTAAGTCTAACTCAATTAGGGTTTCCAATCGGCTAATCATCAATTCTCAACAATGTGAAACAAATTGTAATTGAACCCATCAATTGAACTCCAATTGGGCCCAAACTTGGCCCAAACGGTCTTGAGATCGTTTGGATTACCTACAAACGGTCTTGAGACCGTTTGCCCAAAGCTTGACCAAAATCTAAGTTGATTTGATTAGGATTGAACCCTAATTAGGTCTAAGATCAGCACTTTTATCAATTCTTCAACCTTTTGAAATTGGACCTACAATGGATCAATTTTCCTTAACCCTAGACCTCCAAACGGTCTAGGGGTGTCACTAAACGAGTGTGAGACCGTTTGGGTGAACCCCAAACGGGTTTGAACCCGTTTGGATCCTCCAACACAAAACTCAACAAAATCTATAACTAAAAATAGCAATTCAACCCGATTAGGGTTAGGGTGTTGAAGTGCCTTCAACTCTCAATTGGTTAGGAATTAGATTATAATTCTTTATAGGAAAGACATTCAATACATTATGAACAGACCCTCAAACGGTCATACCTTGGTCAACCCTATGAAATGGTCTTGGGGTCGTTTTGATCCAAACGATCTTGCAGGATCGTTTGAGATCAAACAGGTTGAACCCGTTTGACCTTAAACGAGTTGCACCCGTTTGGACCAAAAGGGTCCAAAGTCGTTTCATAAAGTGACCTAGGAATCCACTCCCATCATCCTCAACCTCTGCTCAGGTCGATTCCTCCACCGTTTTGCTTGCAAAAGAGCAAGGAAGAAGGGAGGTAGAAGAAGAACTAATCATAGAAAACAAGAACAAAGATATGCATAACAAAGCTAAGAGTTAGAGTTATAAAACCCGCCTCAAACGTTGTTCCTAGAGCTCCAAGCTTCCAAGATTCGAAACTTTAATGGTGGCTTGAGCTCCACAGGTCATCCAAGGTTGTTTCTTCAAGAAAGGTTGGGAAGGATCGGCTAGAAAGAGAAAGCTAAGTGAATTAACCATGAAACCAACCTTATACAAGGATTTCCTCCATGAATCCAAGATAGAAGATGGTGCTCTCTTACCTTAGAATAGGTTGGTCGTGTCCCTGAGCTCTAGAGCTTTGCCTTGGTTGGTTGAGAAAGATGAGAAGTGAGGAAGTGAAGGAAAACGTTTGCTTGGTTTGGAAAGAAAGGTGCTTATATAGTTTAGGCTGATTTTCACCATAAGGACCTCTAAAGCATGTAATTCTCATCCAATTCCCTCCTTATTTCTAAGGCACGTTCAAGATATCAAAACTTAATCAAAACCCATCAAAACTCGAGATCTAAGGTAAAGAAAACCAATATGCACACTAAGGTATATATATATATATATGAAGGGTCTTCTTACTCATACTAGGTGTTTTCACTACAAAGATCATCCTTCTTATCCAATTATTTAATAGAAGTGCCCCTCTCATCCTTTCTTCTCTAAATGATGTCAAGAGTCATAAAAGATATTCTAGAAAGTGTATAGCACGAGTTGCACCCCACATTATGGGTAAATTGCACTTTACACCAAAATTAGGGTTTAAGCACAAGGATTGCTCCACAAGCTGCACCTTGGTGCCCAAACTTGGGAAATCCATCATACCTCATCATATTCCTTCATATGATGTCTCTTTATTAGAGGAACATCTTAACCTGTGTAATTTGCAAGTTAACCCCTCTAATTGGGTAATTTGCACATAGGTCCCTGTATTACCAAACAATACTACAATCATTGTTTAAAAAAAAGACAGAAATGAAAATGTATGTTCCTTAGGAACTTAATTACATGCCAAAAAGGTAATCACAAGGATTTAATTACATATCTTAGGCAAAACACCTAGGGTTAATTCATAACCCAGGTCAGGGATGTTACAACGTCCACCTTAGGAACATGGCGTCATGATGACTTTCAGATCCAATCAATGACACCAAAGTCTTCACAACCTCCATGCAACCTCATCCCTAGTTCTCTTGATCAGCATGGGCTATGTATGAGGGTATGGAGTACCACTCCGCCCATACCAGCCAATGTGGTCGTGGCATGAAGATTTGAGGGGCCTCATACCTCCTCGACCCCCTTTAAACACTCCTTTGCATTCACAGAGATTCCCCCTATCTTTTCCCCAACTTTTCAAGGAATTCCACACCCTCCTACTCCTTTTCGTGCCTTCTTCTTCCACCTCCAGACTTGGCGGAACCCCCACGACCACCTCGGCAGCTTGCTCGCCTCAGACCACCTCAACGCTGACTTTTGGCCGCTACGGGTTTGCGGCCCCTTTAGGGACATGGTCGACCGGTTTTCGAGGCTAGCTGTGGCCTCTCCACCCTGTTCGTACTCAATGCTGGTGAGGTGCATCGCTACAAGTAGGACTGCCGTGTGGGGCAGCAATGCCACAGAGAAGGTGCACATCAACCCTTGATCACCTTCAGACCATGGTGTTTTGAGTCACGAAGGGTCCATATTGCACGAGTATATACACCCTCATGCCCCCCTATCTTGCTTATTTATGCTTTGACCGGTCAATGGTGGACCTTGACTCACGCCCTGATGTGTGTGGGAGCCGACACAGAGCAACCAATGGCAAAGCGACATGTGGCTCACCCAAGGGTATAATCCCTCATATACTTTTCTATGCTAGATCTATCAAAATTCATAGAAAATCACTCATAACTCCAAATGGGACATATTATATATATCGAAATTTATTTACTCAATGAGATCTATCCCATGCACCTTGTTTTTGAAGCTAATTGGATTCATAGCTCCTGATATATTGAATATGGCATCAAATGCATCTCTTTTACATGTTTAATGGTGATTAATGCTCAACCTTGATCATATCTTGATCCCACATAATTTTGATGACCCTAAGAAGTAACATATGTTGTCTTGTGCTTTTTGAACCGAACTTGATCATGCCATGTTCTATTAATACTCTTATTCATGAAATGAACCATGAAATGTATGTGATATGGACTTTGATGCTAATGATCTTTATCTTGATGCTCAACTTGATTATATGAACTCCAAATCATCATGTTCGATCTAGATTAGTAACTTATAATATTTGATGTATCGATATCATATATGTTAAATACTTGAAATCCATTGCAACTTGATATTATGAACAATGCTATTAAATGGAACATTTATGGACTTATCATGATGATATTTAGAACCTTGTGCTAAATGTTGATCAAATATGTTTGAAGCTATTTTATGAACACCAATTCAGTAACTTTACATGCTTTAATCACCTAAATGACTTATGGATCAGTCTTGCTCACTTTTATAACTAAGTGACCTAAGCATGACATTGAAATGTGACCTAATGTTCACGTTGCTATATTTGAGATCTAATCTTATACAAATGTCACCCTAATGGTCACACATGATAAACGATGATTCAAATCAATAACTTATTCATATGTATGACACTAAATCTATCTTGATCTATCTTGTACTCTAATGTTGACTATATCTTATACTCTAATGTTGACTATATTGCATGAAGATGGCTCAATATGACTTAAATGGATGATATGATGATTAAGACAATAGTCATATTCAAATTGTATGATTTCCCTATTAAGATCATGAAACCCTAACTTTGAAATCCATGATCTAGATGTGATGTGTCACTCTAAGAGATAAATGAACCCATGATGTACTATGTTGCTTGATAATGATAATGCATGATCTCGTTTGTCATATTGAAATCAATGTTGAAGGAAATTAGTACCTAGAATTAGGTGACACATCCAACCCCCATGATAATGATTAATGAGACCTAATATTGATGTTTTTAATCCAAGTATACTTGCTTGTAATGTCAGGATATTTTGACGGACTCTTTTCAAAGATCTAATCTTATACTTAATGCTAGTATGCTCATATCAAGGTATGCTTTATCCTCCTATTGGCCAGACTAGTAGTATTGAAATTGCATGTATGTATGTATTATAAGATTCTTGGATTACATACTTGTTTGAGCTACATGTTCCCTATGACTACTATGTTTTGGTCTTGATTACATATGTTGAACAAATTTGAAAACATAATGATAGATGTCCATTATACAACCTTGTGTACATGCATGTATTCTTGGGGTAAGTACACAAGGTTGGGTGTCCTACTTGAGTTGTGATGTTAGGTAAGACCATGTTGATACAAGGCTTAGCTCTTGGCTATGGCCTTGAGGTCCCTGACGAATAAGGTTAATTCATGATGTTTAGTCTTGTAATCCCTCATGTTGAAATAGGGTAGCTAATCTTGAGCACCCTCATGGACCCATTCCTTTGAGAAGCTAGTCAAAGGCCTTATGATATTGTTGGTATAATGGAAATGAACATAAAACATGCTTGCATGTTAATAAGAAAGTATTTAAATATTTTTGCTTCATTCTTGTTATGTACTTTATGCTTTTGCCAAGCAACATATGTTCATAAACCTGCGCTTTTATATGTTTGCCAGTGTACTCAACATAGTTGTGCTAATGTGTACCCATTTTATGATTTTAGGTAACCAGTACACTATGAATCTCTAATGATGATCAATGATTATGCAGTTATGATAATCTGCTTGTACTCTAATGATATATAATGACTTGCAAATGGCATACACACAGTTGATATATGGGACCTAAGATCTTATTAGGTATTAGTTTAGCATTCTCTTATGCTTTTATGTCTCATACCTTAGTTTTTGTTTGTAGTTTTATTCATGCATATGTTATGTGATTTATCCTATGGATGGATGCCCGAGTCCTCTTGGCTTTGGATTTCTAGCCATTAGGAGTGAGGATTTGGGTAATAAATGGTTTCGTGATAGTTAGTGTATCTGACTTAGTATCCAAGTGCCTTGGAATTGTTCAGAGAGCCCCTAGGTGTGCCTCATGCTTTAGTTCTATTTTTTCATGATTAAATTCAATTTAGTTTTAGTTTGTTTTATGGATTTAGGGAACTAGTTTCATGTCATGTAATTCATAATGATAACTGAATGCAAATTGTCACTACTGAATAATACTACATATTCAATTCATGGCTGCAAACAAATTAATGACCATCTTTAGCATATATTGCAGCTACAAATTCCAACAAAATGTAAATTTTTGGGTGCTAAATGTTGGGTAAGCCATGGGGTCTAAATGTGAAATCTCTTCTTCCAAATGATTTCCATTTCCTTTACTTTATTTGTCTTGCTTATATAAATAGTTGGGTGCTTCTGAATTTGTTTCTTGTTTTTTTTGGCAAGAGGGAGGAACACCTTCTTTGCTTGGTTTTTACCATTGAATTAATTTTCCATAGAAACATTCATTCTATTTTGATCTCTTCGTGTAATGCTACTATGAAGTTCTCCTAAATGATGATTTTTCTACCATGCTACCTTACAATTCGGTTTGAGGAGAATGGCTTGGCTTATGTACTCATGCCACTTGATATATGTGGTTGCATTTGTCCTCCATCCTGGAAAACAACCAGCTTATTAGTTGATTGTAGCTATTCATTGGAGAAACCATTTAGTAGTATTTAAATGCATGGAAGTGGGCAACTTTTAGTAATTCATTTAATCGTTTCAGTAGCTTGATATCTTGATAGATCATGGTGTGGTTGAAATCCTACAGTTGATGGTCATGGTTATTGAAGCTAAGAGTATGTAGTTGAATCCCATGGATCAGGCATTGTAGCAAGTATTTAGTATGGATTCAATTAGTGTTCAACAAGTGTATTTAGTATGTTTCAATGGACCCTATAGCTCATGTCATGATATTGTTCATGATTGTTCAACTCAGTTCGGTTCATGATTCAAAGAATTGAAATTGGGGTGTGGTTAGCTTATGTCATTTAGATGTTCAATAGCTATTTTTGGACCTAGTCATCTACTAAATTTCAAAATTGGTGTCCATCATTTAGATGCTCAATAGCTTAGGTCATTCACAAACAAGATTCATTAGAAAACAATATTCACTAACTTTTGAACTCAATTTTCTCATTCATTCATAAATAAGAAGTACATATTTTCATTGATTCTTTCTAAACATGTAATTTGATCCATGTAACTCAACGCACAACATTAACTCAACACAAATACATACACAAAGAGGACCATGAAGCCATTTAATGTATATTTCCTTCTTGCCAACTTGCATTCTCCTTTAAGCTGGATCAACCTTGCAAGGAAGTCATTAGGAACTAGTGCATTGGCTCATTTAAGAAATTACAATGGTCAACTCATGCACATAAAAAACAAAGATGCGTTTCAATTTAGCTAATTTCAATGGAACATACATAGGATTGATGATTATCAAGCCCCATTGCGGAAACGAGCTACTACATACAATGGTTTTAACCATTCAATAATAGAGAATGCAACATATATGACTAAGCCAACTGAATGTATTCAAGTTTGAAAGCAACACATATAAGAAAAAGTGTAACTAATGGAAGAAAAAATAGAGATTATGATAACATCAATAAAGCATCATTCATTAATAGAAGTTATCAATGGAAGAAAAGAATACAAAAAAGGATAAGAAAAGCATAGAAGAAGGGGGTAATGGGGGGAGTTGGTGAATGCAAAATTATACTTAAATCTCTTCCCTCATAGGGATAGGAGAACCGATCGTCTAACCTTAGTGACAAAAAGAGCCTAATGGGGCTATAAAGAAGTCAGGATTCTTCACCTGATACTCCAACCAACTGACAAGTCTAATATGGAGGCCACCGTAGTGAGTCGACAACAACCAAAAAAGGGGAGAGGATGATACCGGGTGGGGGATGGGGAAGAGAGGGAAAATTTGTTCCTATCATACACACAATTGCCTACATCGAGATAACACGCCAGAACGACAATGTGGTGCTGGTGGATGAGGTGATCCAAGTCCTATCATTACTCTCCTTACCCTATTGTTGGCTCCTCCTCACCCTTGTCACACTTTTGCTGAACGTGAGGGGCCAACTAGTATTTCCACGACATGGCTTGATTTTGGATACACACCATGCCCTCACGATGTCATTGATGACTAGTTGTTGGGGAAGGCCAGAGAGATGGTGACAACAAGCAAGTGTGATGACTGAGGAGGTAAGAGGAGAGAAGGGGATACACTATAAGGTATAAATAGAGAGTGAGAGAAAGGTGAGTAGCATGTAAAAGTGGAAAGAGGAGAATTATGGGGTTAGTTGGGGGAGTGATGGAAAGTAGGGTGCACTCAGCAAGATGTTAATGGAATTCTATCCATATAATCTAGAAATCTTAGATTGTGATGTATGGATAAAACTTGATTATATTTGTCAAAGAATACACTTGAGTCTATTCTAGCATCTCTCTCTATGTGCATACATACATACATACATACGATACATACATACATACATACATATAGCCGACAATACATACATACATACGAAACATACAGTCTCCCTTGGGTCCGTCTGGGCGATTTCCCGGTGATCTCTAACCCAGGGCATGACACCCACGTTGGTGGCCACTCCGGCCATCAACGTCCACCTTCACCCTCCCCGCACACCCACACCCTCCTCCCAATCCACCCACATGCACTCTGGCCAGGGAAAAGAGAAAGGAAAGAACCTGGTCGCCCTTAACCCTAGCAGGACAGGAAGTGACGACAGGCAGAAGGAGGACCCAACGACCACTAGGTCGGGGGCACAGATGAGGTTCAGAAGAAAGGAATGGAACCAGATCTTGAAGGAGCCTGCATCGTGCTAGACTAATGACGACGTCTTCCCCATACCTTGGCAGAAGGACGACGAGATCCACATCGACCTCGACGTGGAGGAGTTTGAGAAAATGAAAAACATGTGGGAATACACGATCATGGCATACATCGCAGGCAAACGACCTTTCTACTTGCACCTTCTCGCCTGGATCAAGAGGATGTGGAGTCCAAAAGGAGCATTTGATCTGATCTCGAAAGAATCTGGTGTGTTTTTTATTCAATTCTCAAACGCGTCGAATAAACAAGCCGTGCTCAACCTGGGTCTGCAGTGGTTTGACGGGAAATTGGTGGTGGCCAAGAGCTATCATTTCGGGGATGAACTGAGGCGGGATGCTTTCTCCATGATTCCTATGTGGATCACTTTGGGGTCTATCAGACGCTCCTGGACTAGAAAGGCGGCCGGGATGACTGCGGCTGGGGCTGAGAGGGTCCTCCATATTGACGATCGGTCCTTGGTGTCTTACGAGGCCCGAGTACTGATTGAACTCAGCACTGAGGAGGAAATGACGAAACAGGTCTGGCTCAATGTTCGTGGCTGGGAGCCCATCCCGGTGAGGATTCTCTACGACCACAAGCCTCTGAAGTGCTCCAGCTACAAGGCCTTCGGCCATCCTGATGGAGCCTGCAAGGAGGGGCAGGAGACGACCCCCAAGGATGAGCCCAGGAAGGACAACCAGGGATCCAAACAATGGGTGGAGAAAACCAGTAAGAACAAACCTGCTGAGGCCAATGCTGATGATACCACTGCTATGGGGAAAGAGCAAGAAGCTATTGGGTCTGGTGAAACCACGACGGCCACTGCAGGTACTGGAAAGGCTATGGCTGAGAAAGAATAGCCTGAAACAGGTGTTGATCAGTCCAGAAACAAAGGAGGATAGAAATTAAAGGAGATAACAACGATTGGACAAATGATGGAGGGAACAACTATGACCACTGAGGAACATGAGGATGGCACGAAACAACATCCAAATACTCAGGCTGAGTCTGCTGTTAATATGATTGAAAGGGATAAATCTAATAATGGGCAGAAAGAAGAAGGGGAGTTTATTCCTGCTTCAAGAAGAAGAAGTCAGAGTGGGATCCCAAAGACACAGGGTGTTGGTTCTATTTTAGAGGCTACTAATAGATTCGATGCACTCAGTGAGTCTGATGCGGAAGAACCTCAACAGGTGGAACCAAAGAAGAAGAGAGAAGGCAACAAGAAGAAGGAACAACCTAGGCGTACTCGGGCAAACAAAAATCTTTAAAATGTCCATCATTATGTGGAACATAAAAGGGGCGTGCGACCGGAACAAGAAGAAAGAAATTCGGGAATGGATTAGAGATAGTGGTCGCCCTATTGTAGTGTTGGTTGAAACTAAGATCAGGGAAAACAACAAACTAAGCATTGGGTACTTGTTTCCACAAGGATGGGAATACATATCCAACCTCCAATATTCTAATTTGGCTAGAGTTTGTGTAGCGTGTAAGCCCAATGCATGACATATGTCAGTGAAAATGATGACCGATAAACATATCACACTGGAGTGTAGGAATGCAACATGCCTACACATGTGTTTGACAACAGCCTATGCTCATAATGATGCAAAAAGTAGGGAGGAACTCTGGCATGATTTGTCTCTTTTGTCTACACAGGTAATGACACCGTGGATGGTGATTGGCAACTTCAACAATGTCAGACTACAAGGTGAGAAGATGGGGGGAAGACCTGCGCTACGTGCTGTGATAGATGCATTTAATAGGGCTATTGATAAAGTTGACCTGATGGAGCTTCCCATGACAGGTGGAGACCTTTTTTATGTGGAATAATGAACAAGACTCAGAGGATAGAATAGCTAGCAAGATGGACAGAGCCTTGGTTAATGAAGAGTGGTTAAATATATTTCCCAGTGTATAGGTGAAAGCAGGTGGATCCGAGCTCAGTGACCATGCTCCTCTTCTTGTGCACATCATTGAAAAAAAGAAAAAAAGAAGACCATTCAGATTTCTAAACTATTGGGCTGAGTGGAAGGGGTTTGATGATATCCCAAAGGAGGTATGGGGTACACACATTCATTGGAACCCTATGTTTGTCTTTGCAAAAAAGTTGTCCTTGCTAAAAACTACACTGAAGAAATGGGCAAAGGAGAAAGTAAACATTCCTAATCTGATTACAACAACAAAGAGGGAATGTAGTGAAGTTAGAAAGTGCTTGATGGATGATCCACTCAATGGGGACCTAATAGAGAAGGACTGTGAATTAAGAATGATGCTTGATGATCTAATGAAGGCGGAGGAGAAATTCTACTAGCAAAGAAGTAGAGAGAAATGGATGAAAGATGGGGACAAAAATACCAAACTCTATCACATGGCAGTTAGAAGAAGGGAAGCATCTAATATCATATGTGAGCTGATTGACAAAGATGGGCAGGTTGTTAATAAACAAGAAGATATTGAGGACCAAGTCGTGCAATTCTATAATGAACTTTACAATAAAAACTTTGAAGACGCAATTGAGGAGGAAGACATTGACTGGAAGTTCACACTCTCTACCACCCATAACAACATTCTTACCAGGGAGGTCACTGAACAAGAAGTTAAAGATGCACTATGGAGCATAGGCTGCAATAAATCCCCCAGGTCTCATGGTTTCAATGCTTTCTTTTACAGGACGGCTTGGGAAACAACCAAAGATGATCTAATGAGGTATGTGAAATGGTTTCTTTCATTCCGAAAAAGAAGATTATGACCTCTTGCTGATTTTAAACCTATTGTTTGCTGCTCTACCCAATATAAGATCATTGCAAAAATCCTAGCGACAAGGCTGAAGATGGTCCTCCCCTTCTTATTTCTAAAAAACAAGGATCATTCATTACTGGTAGGAGCATCAGTGATTGTGCCCTCCTCACAGATGAATTCTTAGCTGATTACAATGTGATGAGAGGGAGTAGAAAGGCATGCCTAAAGCTTGATATTTCAAAGGCGTATGATAGTGTCAGATGGGATAAACTGTGGTTGATCATGCAGAAAATGGGATTCTCTGATACATGGATACAATGGATGCAACAATGTGTTGGTACTACAAGCTTCTCAGTGCTAGTTAATGGCACATCGACTGGTATGTTCAAAGGTAGCAATGGTCTCCGACAAGGTGATCCACTCTCCCCACTCCTCTTCACCATTGTCATGGAATACTTTACAAGAAGGTTGAAAGCAGTGGAAAATTCTAAACTGATCAAAGCATACACGGTCCACATGATGAAGGTAATGAGCCACCTTATATTTGCAGATGATGTTCTTTTATTTCTGGAGGCCAAAGTTGAAATGTTAAAGGAGTTGAAAATTTTTCTGGGAGAGTTTGGAAAGCAGACAGGGCTGCAGATTAATGCTAATAAGACACATCTCTATCTCTCAAAAATTTGTCACCAAATGGAAGCTAGACTGCAAGAAGCCATTGGTGTGGAGCTTGGTAAGTTCCCAGCTAAATATTTGAGCTTCCCTCTTGTCGAGGGTAATCTACAAGTAAAAGATTTTGCTGAATGTATTGACAGATTGGATGAGATGATTGCTAGGTGGCCTACACAGAAGACTTCCATGGCAGGCCGAGCAACCCTTATTAGATCAGCCATTGAGGGTCTCCTTATATTCTGGGTACAACAAGGTGAGATTCTGGGTGTTGTGCTTGACAGGATGGAGATGAAAATATCAAATTTTATTTGGGAAGGCGAGTACCATCCTATGCGCTACTCTAGGCTGGCTTTACCTAAAAACGAGGAGGTTTGCAGTTGAAAACTCCATGAGACATAGCTAGATGGGGGACTTTAAAAAGAATTATCTTATACCAGACAGGTGGCTTAGTATGGGGAAGATGGATGAGAAATAGATATCCATAAGGACTGGATTTCTAGCCCCGCACTAGGGAAGGCATTTCGCACACCATTCACATGATGAGGAGTCTATGGCCGCATGTAAAGCATCTCTTTTGTCTGAATCATGTTGGTGAATGGCACATGCTACATCCAAAAGTTGATTTATGGGAGATCACAAGGATAAGGGCTGAAAAAGATGGGACCATGGAGCGGATATGGGATGGTAAGCAAGTTCCAAAATGGTCAATGTGTGTCTTTAAAATTCTACATGGCGCCTTAGCGACCTTGGACAAAGTTCATGAATGGAATTGCAATATTTCTATTACTTGTTACTTATGCAAAGAGAAGGAAGAAACCCACAACCATCTGTTTTCCAGCTGCAATTTTATGAAGACTTTATGGGAAATATCTGCAAGGAGTTCCTACTAAAAATAGAGCTGAATGAAGACATCAGAAAGATAGTCAAATGTTGCACCAATGAGGAGAGGAAGATCCTTCTGTTTGCTGCACTATGCTTCCACATTTGGAATGAAAGGAATGCTCATAAGCATGGCAGGTTAGATAGTAGTGTGAGTTCTATTATTGTAAAAATTTGTAAAAATGTAAGAAAGAGATTATGCCTTAGCTAGTTGGGTGAGTTGCTCATGTTCACAATATATAGCGAGCATAGGGCTATATGTAACTCTTAACCCTACTATATTTATAGTGGGGAAGTCAGAATATATTTACCTGATTCTGATACATATAGCTGACAAGGAGTGACTTAAGTGGTCAAGCACGGTGTCCCCTAACAAAGGGACCCATGCTTGAATCCCAGTTGCCGCCTTGATTTACCACCCTCCCAGACATTCGACCTCTGCCACAAGCGTGGGAGGGGGATAAATCTTTCTCTCTTAGTCCCCCCCACACAAATATATATATATATATATATATATATATATATATATATATACAAATATATATATAAAAGGAAGTATGTACCAGCCGGTGCATGTAACTTACATGTACATGCCATTAAAATAGCACATGTGGACTATGTTGATAAAATCCAACTATATGGATTGGTTCAACACTATATAGATTACATGTGTTTAAAAAACCATAACCATATCATGAGATATAACAATATATTATTCAATGATTTCTACAACTTCTATAAATCATCATTGATTATAAAATACACATTTTCTTTCATTGGGTGATCTATGAATATCAAATTGTGGTGATCTTTTATGAACATCCTATCTAAGGGGTATACTTTACATGCATAAGTTTGGATTGTTTAGTAGAATGTAACAATCACTGTAAATGAAGATGGGTACATGTAAGCTACATGTACACAATTATTTTAGTCATATATATATATATATATATATATATAAATATATATATATATATAAATATATATATATATATAAATATATATATATACACACACACATACATAGACATGATCTATTATGGGTGGTGAAAATGCAAATTGTTCTGTGAAGGACGTGCTCCAGGCTTCTCCATGCCATACTAACCAATTTTTTATTCTTATGTAGGGTTGTGTTTGGTACGTGGTAAAAAACTGATGGTGATGGGGATGATGATGTGATGGGGAAGGGGGACGTTGATGGTGATTGGGACAGTGATGTTATGGGGAAGGAGACAATGATGGTGATGGGGAAATTGTTAAAATATTTTGTTTGGTAACATATGTATGGTGGCAATGATAAGAATGGAGAAGAACTTAAAAAATATTGTTTGTTACATAGTTACAGGGACGTGAGAGGGAAATTAATTAGATTTATGGCTGTAGAAGCCATATATATAGCATGGGTTAAGCCCAATGTAGTGCAACTAGTACATGGAGCAAAATATAGTGTGTTGTCTTGTATAAATGGAAAGAGTTTAGTCCCACATTGCTCCCTCGTAGAACTTTTGTGGTACTTATATGTAGGATCACATGTAACACTAGTATCCAAAGAGTCTTAAGGGAGAGTATACTCACCTCTAACATTGCTCTCTCCTAGAACTTTTTTTGTCCTTATATGTAGGATCACATGTGACACTAGTATCCAAAGAGTCCTAAGAGAGAGTATACTCACCTCCTTGGTGGGTATGGTGACCACAACACACAAGCACACAGCGTGCACGCACACCACGCCATACCTCGCCTGGCCTGGCTTGGACTAGCTAGGAACGCGATCGGGCTTGTGGGTTACGAGTTGTGGGACTTGTATCCTATCTTATTTTATACAAGGATACAACTATGTAATTAATTATCAATTTAATTAATTATTTTTCCAAACTGGATTTTTAATCCTAACTGAAAAGTGTTTTCCTCATAGGTTTTTCATAACATGTACAAGAGCAATTGAGTGATTGTGTTCTTAATGGGAATAGGATTTTGGTGCATGCAAGTCTATAAATAAACATCCGGTCATTAGGGTTAAACACATCTCATGAACATCAACCGTTAATATTCCTTATGATGTTTTGCAAATCCTAAACTAGAGTTTTTTGGCGTCGCTTCCAAACTGCTCTGTGGAGACCTTCTCCTGTGCGAAGCGAGTTCATCCTTGCTTTCTTCTAAAATGCAATCTGTCATGCGGTGGTTCCCTCAGTCGCTGAGATGCACTGGTGATGCACGTCTTCAACATCTGCATCATTCGTCGCCAACACAAAGGAGACGTCATATGCACGATGGTGATGGGGTCGACAAAAGAACAATACTTATCCAGAATGATTGTGAATTATTTAAGTATCATGTTTGTTTTTCAATGAACAATCTGGTCTAAGTTCCTAATGTTTATTTCTATTTTTTTACATTGGTTTATTCTGCATTTTCTTATCTGAATTGGCCTGAACTATCAATTATATTGCACATGTTGTTGTTGAATGTAATGTTGTAAATCTAAAATTTACAATAGTATTCAAGAATTCATTTTTTGTTGTTAGTTAACTATGTCCACTCAAGGTTTAGACATGAAAATTAACATGTCTAGTATGCCTAAAAAATTTACTGAAACTAATTTTATTCGTTCGCAAAATAGGATGCAAATTTGGTTAAACATGGTAGAGTATGATCAGTATTTAGAAGAGGACAAACTCAAACCTGATGAAACTATCCCTAATTATGCTAATTTAATTACAACCTGGAAGAAGGGTGATAATACATGCCAAAGGTTGATTCCATTTTCATTCAGCAACAAACTGTATGATTCATACTCAAAGCTGCCTTTTACTACATCCAAGGTTCTGTGTGGGGGGGGCCTTTAGAAAGGAAATACAATATGGAAAATCAAGGAACTAAAAAATAGCATGCCTTTAAACTACTAAGTTTCAGATGACTGAGGGTAAATTTATTTCTTAGTAAACACACAATTTTTAACTCTGTGTGCAAGAGCCCAAAGATACAGGCATTAAATTTCTTGTAAAGTTTTTGTGATGTAAACCATTGAGAAATTCCCAAAATCTCGGGATTCATTTGCGATGTCTCTTGAGCATCACAAAGGAGACATGTAATGAATGATCTCATGATGGACATCAATGTATAGGAAGAGCATCTGAAGGAGAAGTCCGTCAAATTAGCCACTGATGTTAGTCATAGTGTCAATTTTACTACTATTAAGAACAAGGATAAGAAGCCAAAGAATTCATTTAAACCTAAGGCCAATATCCAAAAGAAACTAAAGAACAAACCTTGTTGGACTTGTGGACAAGTTGGATATTGGAATAAGGATTTTCCTACAAAGAAGACAAAGAAATCTGCCACATCTATAACTGAGGAGACTGTGGTCATCATGATGACTACGTTCTTGAACTTCAATGATGGGTAAATGTCTTTAAAACATGAAATATTTTCTATTTTTGAACCACTTTATTGGATAATTGACACTGGGGCTAATGTACATGTTTGTACTGATAAGTCCCTGTTTGTGTCTTACCAGACCCCTAGAGGTTGGTTCGTTGCTTAGGGTGATTTTGACTCCATAGAATTCAAAGGAAAAGGATGGGTGGACCTAAAGTTCCCTTCTGGGAAGGTTCTGACACTTCATAGAGTCAGATATGTTCCAACCATTCGACGCAATATTCTTAGTGGCGTAATTTTTGTTAGGGATGGTTTTAGAGTAGACTGCAAATGTAACAAGGCTATTATTACACGCCTTTACAATTCTTTATTTTTTGTCAAGGGGTATCTATGTCATGTGGAGAACTTATTTAAGATTATTGTTGAACTCGGTTCAAATTTAACTTTAAATTTGAATGATAATTCTGTGTGCATGAATCTTGTGTTGTCTGATGTTTGGCATACACATTTAAGACATGTTAATATTGGCTAAATGAAACATATGATTAATCTAAATTTATTCCCTAAATTTGACAATAGTAATAATAAATGTAAAATCTATGTGCAAGCTAAATTTCCTAGGAAGACTTTTCATTATGTGAATAGGAATTTAGATATATTGGATTTAGTGCACACTAATATCTGTGAATTTAATGAGATTTCTACTAGGAATCAAAAACGTTATTTCATAGCTTTTATTGACGATACTAGTAGATATTGTTATGTCTATTTACTTAAAAGTAAAGATTTGACATTTGATAAATTTAAAATTTATAAGAAAGAAGCTTAAACTAAAAGTAGTAAAGTACTTAAGCAATTAATGTCTGATAGGGGAGGAGAATACAGTTCGAACTTGTTTTTGAAATTTTGTGAATTCTACGATATAGTTGATGAGGTTACCACTCCTTATTCACCATAGTCTAATGGGATGGATAAAAGTAAGAACCAAAACCTAATAGATATGGTTTATACGTTACTTAAAACCTTAGGCTTACCAAACTTTATGTGGGGGAAGCTTTGAATATGACTTTCCATATTCTGAATAAAGTTTCTCATAAACATGTAGAAAGTAGTCCATTTGAGTTTTGGAGAGGTAGAAAACCGAGTCTCAAATATTTTCGAGTGTGGAGGTGCCTTTCTAAGGTACTTGTCCCTAAACACAAAAGGAAGAAATTGAGACCAACAATGGTTGATGCCATATTCTTGGGTAATGTAGAGGCAAGTTATGCCTATAGATTCTTGATTGTAAAATCAGATATCTCAAGCATTAAGGTCAATACAATTGTGAAATTACATGATGCCACATTCTTTAAGGATGTGTTTCCCATGAAAACTGGTGTGCCCAATAAAGTATCTCAAGAGGATTCATTCACCACAGTTTCCATTCTAGAGCACATGGAAATGATGACAAATGTAGGGGGGGGCTACTTAGAACAAGCTATTTCTAAATTTGATGATTATGAAGAAATGGTAGAACCAAGGAGAAGTAAACGGTGTAGAACATTCTATGATTTTGGAAGTGAGTTTCTCATTTAAATGTTGAGGATGATCCTATGACTTTAAAATAAGCTATGATTATCCATAAGTGAAGTTTTGGAAAGAAGTCGTTAATGATGAAATCCAATCAATTCTCTCAAATGGAACTTGGGAATTAGTAAATTTGCCTCTTAGTTGTTCTACAGTTGGATGCAAATAGATCTTTAAAAAGAAACTTAATGTGGACGGGACAACCAATAAGTATAAATTAGGTTAGTTGCTAAGAGTTACACATAAAGGGAAGGAATATATTATTTTCATACCTATTCTCCTATTTCCCGTATGACCACAATTTGAATTCTTATAACATTGATCATATTTATAATCTCTATATCCATCAAATGGATGTGAAGACCACATTCTTACACAGTGATCTTCATGAAGAGATATATATATGGGAAAACCTGAGGGATTTATGGGTCGTGGGAATGAATTCAAAATGTGTAAACTTGTTAAGTCATTATATGCCATGAAACAAGCCCCTAAGCAATGACATGAGAAGTTTTATTCAGTGATATCATCATTTGAATTTATTTATAATGAAGTTATTAAGTGTCTCTACTAAAACCACATCAATGATGGATTCATTTTGTTCTGCCTATATGTAGATGATATCCTATTTTTTGATTATGATATGAAAGTAGTAAATGAGACAAAGTCATTCTTGTGTAGCAAGTTTGAGATGTAGGATATGGATGTCGCTCATGTGATTTTAGGGCTTAAAATCATACAGTCTACTGATGGTATAACTCTCTCTCAGTCTCACTACATTGGGAAGATACTGGAGAGGTTTGAGTACAGATTACATAAACATGTTAAGACTCCATATGATTCATCCAAGGCCTTGTTCAAGAATGAGACTAGGATTCTAACATCTCAATTATGATACTCTCATATTGTTAGAAGTTTGATGTATCTTATAAACTACACATGTCCAAACATTGCGTTTGTCGTGAGTAAGTTCCGTATATACATAAGTTGTCCCCACAAGACCCATTAGGAAGCTCTTGACAGAGTTTAGAGGTATATCAAAGGAATTTATTCTCTTGGGTTGTATTATGGAAAATATCCTTCTGTAGTCAAAGGATATAGTGATGCACCCTATATTTCCATGAACTTTGGGAGTAATGGCGTCTCAGGATATGTATTCCTGTTGGGAGGAGGTACTATTTCTTGGAGGTCTAAGAAACAAAATATATTGTCTCGGTCTACTTTTAAGACAAAGATGTGTGCTTTAGATGAAATTTGATTGGAAACTGAATGGCTACATGGACTTATGTCCAATTTATCTATGATAAAGAAGTTGCTTCCTGCAATTTCAGTTCATTGTGATTGCACTACAACCATTGCTAAGATAAAGAGTTTCAAGTACAATAAAAAAATAAAGTTGACACATCCAAGTCAGCCTCAAGTCTATAAGCGAGTTAGTGTCTAATGGGGTTGTGGTTGTGGACTACGTTAATCCCAAAGATAATACAGCTGATCCTTTTACTAAAAGTCTTAACCTAGCCTCAATGGAGAAATCCAGGTTGGAGATGGGACTGAAACCCCTTATTATTCATAGACAGTAGCCACCCAACCAAACAAGCTGTCAAGTGAATTAGATGACACTATGTAATTTCTTTGATGCTTCTTTCATCTTTGTCTATCCCATGGGAAATCTATTAGTATCATGACTACAAACTGTAAGAGATTAGTCTCTGAATGGTGTTCAGTCTTAGGATAGGATGTTAGCAGTATATCATTGGAGACTTAACTACATGATTGATGTTGTGTAGGCCACAACTGGGGAATTGAGTTGTTCCCTGATATTAATCATGAGATATGTTTTTGGGCCTTTAATGCATCATATTTTTTTCCCATGACTTTATTGTGTTGTTACCAACCTATACTCTTGCACCCAACGTACAGGTTCAAGATTTTTGCTCACATAATTTATGTGAGGGTCATAGTTGGATAACTCAAGTAGATTCAAATCAAAATGTATCTATTAAAAGCACAGTGTGGAAGGTTGATTGGTAGAGATACATTGGACTTTGTGGGTGATTGTTAGCTATATGAATGTAGCATTCATGTATTTGGCATAGGTTAAGACCAATGTAGTGCAACTAGTACATAGAAGAAAATGTAGTGTGTTGTCTTGTGCAAATGGAAGGAGTTTAATCCCACGTTGCCCACTTCTAGAACTTTTGTGGTCCTTATATGTAGGATCACATGTGACACTAGTGTCCAAAGGGTCCTAGAGGAGAGTATGCTCACCTCCTTGGTGGGTATAGTGATAACAACACACGCGCACGTCACGCCACACTTCGTCTGGCCTGGCCGGGTTGGGCATGGGCTCGGGCTTGTAGGTTGTGGGTTGTGAGAATTGTCTTCCGTCTCCCGTCATATTTTGCACAAGGATACAACTATTTAATTAAATATTGATTTAATTCATTATTTCTTTCAAATCAGATTTTTAATCTTAGTTAGAAAGTGTTTGCCTCACGATTTTTCTGTAAGTTGTACAAGAGCGATCAAGTGATTGCATCTTAATGAAAATAAGATTTTAGTACGTGTAAGGATATAAATAAGCCTCCTCTCATTAGGTTTAAACACATCTCATGAACATGAACCCTCAGCATTCGTTCTGATATTTTGCAAACCTTAAACTAGAGCTTTCTGTCGTCGCTTCTAAACTTCTTCGCGGAGACCTTCTCGTATGCAAAGTGAGTTTATCCTTCCATTCTTCCATGACGTGATCTGTCAGGCGGTGGCTCCTGCGGTCACTGAGCTGCACTCATGGTGCACATCTTCAATATTTTTATCATTCATCGTCAACACGAACAAGATGCCATCTACAGGTTTGTGGCGGAGTCGACTAGAAGAACAACACTTATCCAGAAGTTTTGCAGCCACATAATTATTTAAGTATCACGTTTGTTTTTCAATGAACGATGTCTGAGTTCCTAGCCTTTATTTCTGTTGTTTTGCATTGGTATATTCTGTGATTTCTTATTTGGATCGACCTGAACTGTTAATTAATTTGCACTTGATGCTATTGCATGTGACGACATAAATCTCAAATCTACAACAAATTATTTATAAAAAAATACCTTACACAAATAAGAATCATATTTATTAGAATATTTTTTTACATATGTGTCTAAATAAGTAGTGGAATTTTGAAAGAAACTTCTTTGATCAGGATTCACTGCGCTTTTTCATGATGAGACCATACTAAGAGTGAGTACTCATCTCCGTATGATATGTGCTTAATTAGTCGACGGGCTCTTCTAACTGTCTCTTTAGTGAATACTTGTTCCCGTTATGTATGTGTTTTATTCGCCGATGGACTCTTCCAGGACGATCTCTTCTTTCTCCGTATCCGATAATGCATAAACTCTCGAAAAACTAACTGTTCTCCTCTTTTAACGCATCCCATAATGTATATATACACACTTGAAAGATAGATAGATATTAAATTCTCACCATGATTTATGATAGATATATATTAAATTCTCACCATGATTTATGTAATGATTTGATGCCCACCTTGCTTTCTTGGGGGTAATTCCTGGTGTTGTTCTCTTCTACTTTGTTCTTCACGACTTTATGAGAAAACGAAGACGTCATCTTCCACCTGCTGTCTTGATTTCAAGTGCCCTTTTCTTCATAAACTCTTGCGGGCTTTGGTTTCGACGAATAAAGCCGAGCAACATCAATAATCTTATGACTATTGCAGATCTTTAGGGGGGTATCATTAACACTGGTCATGTCAGTTTCATCCGGGCATATTGTTGTTGAATGTTGATAGTTGAAGCTCAACGATTTACACAATAAAAGGAAAGTGATTTTCCTATCTGACTATTCTGGCTCTTTGGCGGCAGCATTGACGTTGGTCGTCTTGCCAATTTCAGTAGGGCATCCAGCTATTAATAGTTGAAGCTCAGTGGTTTTCTCAGCAGAAGGAAGAACTTCTCATATGGGAAGAGAGGCTTAAAGGGGCAACTTCACGTCATTGGTAACAGGGTTGCTGCCACTGTTCCAGATTCATATTACTTATCATTGGTCATTATGATTCCAATGTTTCTCTGCCGACGTGGTATACATCCGTCATTATCTCTGAAGGCTGTGAAGCCACAGCCTGTTGGTGTGGTTCTTATGATGGACATGTTGGTTTCCACTGCTAGACTTCAATCTGTCTTGGCCTCCCATGGACTATTCTATACAGGGGCGTGGTCAGAGGGGGGCTGTCGGGGCTGAAGCCCCCCTCAAAAAAAATATTTTTATTATTACTATGTTATCATGTACAGATTTGTATTTTGTAAAAAAAATTATTACACCGTACAAAATGAGACTTTTAATTTTATGATTTTAGTCAATCCTATCATACTTCTTTGTATGAACTACTTAATGGTTAAACTTAATATATTTGTAGATTGTGTGTCTTATATACTCACAAATTATAAAATTTACCGTCCTAATCTGTATGTCATCAATTATGAGTTTAAGAAATCATATATTTGGTTTATATCCTACTAAAATTTTCTTAATACTTTCATATTAATTGTATTAAGCCTTACACAAATTATCTCCCCTACTTGAATGTGAATTACTATAAGACTAGGGGGTATGTACCCTTAAAAGATGAAAATAGTTATACAAAATAAAGTTTATAAAAATATATCATGCATCATGTTAACCTATTAACTGAAATTTGATGTAATATAGTTGACTTATTAATTAACAAATATTATTAGCTATAAATTGAGTAAGTTCACTGCATTATAATTATATACCATTGAGAAAAATAATAATCATACATGCACAACTATCACCTTCTATTTATATATATTTTTTCAAACTTTTATTAATCAATCACTCTCAAATTAAGAAAAGATTTATATTACTATATAGAAATAGATCTAAATAATATCTATTGTTACATGGTATTTCACAAACTTTTTTAGTTACATAAGATTTATATATAATAAGTTTTAAGATAAATAATAATTATAAATTTACAAGAACTTGAGAAGATAATGACAATATTTCTATCTATAAAAGAAAATAAGATGACGAATTGCCATAAGGTAAAAAAAGAGAAGAGAAAAATATATAAATCGTGGGGTAAGAAGGAGAAGAAAATGTGAGAAAATCCATCTAGTAAATATAACTTTAATCAAATAGAGAGAGAAAAATGAGGATGACATATAAAATGGAAGTTAATAAAAATATATATATTTTTTCTTTCATAGCTCTCTTCTTTAACTTTTAAATAAAAAATATGCATGAATCTTTCCTCTTCCTTCTCTTCACTTTTTATTTCCCAATGTGCTTCTCCATCATATGATGTTCATACAACTACATTAAATATTTTCCTTCTACTTTCTTTCTGAAGTTTCCTTCAACTGATCATTGTATCAAGATCTTATAATATACAAAATACATTATACTTATATCCTTTATAGTATAAGATTTGACTGCTATACTTTTTTTTGGATCTTCCAGTATGACATCATCTACTAAATGATGTCATATTATATTTTAATGTTTGTACTCCACTTAAAAGATGATTTTGTTCTCATTTTAATATAACTATTATTTTTCTTACGCAATGTCAATTGTATGCACATTGCACTGATCAAGTGATCATGAATTATGATTATATTGTTGATCATCTAGTTGTTTAATCTGAAAGACATGTCAAATGTGTTAGTTATGACCTTAGATATTTAAACAAATTCATTATTTTGAATAGTGAATTTTATCATTTCATTTATGTTAGATTTTTTTTTTACAAATAGCTTATTTTATATCTTATTTTATATGTTGGAAACAATGAGACACTTATTAGGTGTATTTTTTTTATTTTCCTCATCGTCACTACTCATAGTAATTCAGCTCCTACTATGGTAGATTTCTGAATCCGCCACTGATTCTACATAAAGCTTGCATGCGATAGTTGGTTTTTTGACTTGTGGGTGACTTGACGATGGTTTTCTTTCAATTATAAACCAAGGTCGATGCTGCTTGTTCTTCTTCCTGGCTACAAGTCATGCGTGGGTTTATGGTTTCTTCGTTCACTACCTTGATCACTACCACGTGCTCGATAGCTGGGCTGAATTAAACTTGATGGACCTGGCTATCTTATATATATATATATATATACTAGATATTGTCTGAGAGATTGTCTCTGTTGAGAAAATATAATTGACAGCACGTACATGATCAGGCCATGATTCATCAAGATTGGAATGAAAGTTCTAGATAGCCGTCCAACAACATTTACAACAACTCCGTTATAGGTATATTTAAAGATTATTCAATCAAGCTCCGATAATTGTATCAATTTACGATTGTTGAAAAAAATATTAGATGCAGTTCATATCGTCTATGTTCGTTTATTATTCAAGCATCTAAAGTCTAATATTTCTCTTGATAAGTCTAATATTTCTCTTGATAAGACATATTTAATTGACATAAATACTTCAAACGACCATGGACATGTTATGTTCAAGAGAATTACTGGTGTATCCTCATCAACTGAGTTATGCTAAATCACCTGATTTTCAAGGTCTTTTTTAAGTATTATTTTGGACTTTCGTTTGTATCATCCATACAACATTTCCGCAATGAAAATTTTTATTGTGGTCTTTAACTTGCTCTATATTTATATATGAAAACTAAGGATTCCGAGCATTACTTTTTAGCATAGCCCATAGCCTCTCAAAATTATGTGGCTCGAAGGGTACATCTCAGATGAACATGTGTTAACTCTTACTTGAACATCTTTTTTTATGACGTGGGGACTACCCTAAGGGAAAGCTAGTTCGTTGACCCTAGCTCGATGGTATATACCCTACAAATTGGGAAAGCAATTCAAACTCTCCTTTGTGGGCCGACATGACAAGATCATTTTTTTCATTGAAAGGCGCATATCCAGATTTTCAAACCCGAGTCTCTTAGTTGGGGTCCCCACTTGTACACCACCGAGATACTATCCCATTAGACTCATTTTATTATTTATCACTTATTTATGTAATGTGTAGAAGTATTATTATTATAATAATTATAATGTTTGTCTTACAAAATCTAATTTGAACATGCTAGATACCTTTAAGTTCACGGTCATTTTTCTGGGTAATTTTTTGACATTAAAACCTATCCACAATGGCACAACTTCATAGAACTAGAAATTCATGGAATTTCCATTATTGCAATATTTTGATGCAAGGCAATGACATAAATTTCAAGCCGTTTCGTGATGATAATTTAGATTTTTATACCTAGACTTAATTGTTGTAATGATTCACTACAAATTCACCTAGACGATTCCTATACACTTGAGTTACAAGAAAATCAAATAACAAACTTTAGAGAACTTAAAGGTTTTTTTAAGCTTTATTATCTTAATGTTGTTGAAATCACAAGATATGAGAGAACATCTTTCAAAATATGTTTTTCTTAGTTTCATTATTTTTATCATGTACCTAGGTATATATGTATTAAACATGTTACAATCTCATGATGGAAATTATATTTACAACTTTTATTTTTAGTTTCAATATTTACGCCTATTATCATACATAATGGCAATAAATTTACAAATTCTTTAGAGTCCAAGGGAGTTATTAGAGGATTGTCCAAAGATGGAGATGTCTAGAAAAGGATCATAATTTGGGGGCTGACAAGATTTTCCTCCACTGCACTAATCAGTTTACGAGGACTCCCAGAATCTGTATGACTGCCTGGCCAAAATCTAAGGGTTCGACTCGAGATAAGATACCTCTAGGTCTTCTCATCTATTTTCAACCCTTCTCTACCCTTTTCACAGAGAAACTCTAAGAGCTTAGTGTTTTCTCTCTCTTAACCCCCTCTAGAGTTTTGGGGTTAAGAATAATAAGGATTAAGGAATCTTTTTTTTTAATTAAGCCAGGGGTCGCTTTTATTCATCCCACACCCCTCTTGTGGGCTAAATCACAGAAAAAATTACATCTCCCGCACTTATAACTCGGGTATTATCCCATTATCCTACAATCAATCGACCCTAAAAAACTATAGCAGACAAAAAACAAAGGACACTCTCTAATATCTCTCAACCTCACCTCCAACAGCTGTCTTTTTTAGGACCACGTAGGGAGTACTTATTTTCTCCATCAGAGCCATGCCCCTAATTCTCATCGGCATATTAGAAACATCCGTCCTCCACCAAATAATAAAAAGCATGTAAGAAAGATGTCAGACATAAGTCTAAATGATGAAACTTAGACTAAGATTAGTTACATGCTTAGGTTGCATGGCCTGTGTTGTCGTGCCCTGAGGAAAACACTGAGGTTAGACCATATCGTAGGATGGGGAGGAGAGGGATAGCCTTGGAGGAAGAAGCCTCCAGGAAGAGGAAGAAACCTGATGTATCTTATGAGGATGATGCACATCCCAAAACCTTAAGAAGTTGTTACAGAAAGGGAAACACACAATGAGTTGGATACCTTAGTTTTCCATGCATGCAAGTGTGGCATCCAACTTATGAAAATAGGATTTACTTAAGCGGAAGCATTCATTAGCAACGGAATTACTGAAAATCACTAAAAATTAAAACTTTTTACAAAGAGATCCATAAACTGAAAAACTTTTTCATAAAGGACCCAAGTATTTCAAATACATTCTGGTTTACTAGTACATCTCTTGTACCATTTCTTCTCAAGAGTTACAAACATCAACTGCCATGTTAGACTATACATAGGCAGTATAAAAAAAATCTCGAGGCATCAAGCCAAAATCTCAGATCAAAATTAAACTAACTACTGACTCCTAGGACCTGAGAGTACAAAGATGACACATAGGACTCTCTATTTACAGGATATGACAACCAGTGTCTCCACCAGAGAATTCACTATTTTCCTAGCTACTGTTGCTGCTGTTCTTCCCTTAGTGTAGGGTTTCTACTTCCTCTTCTATGTCTACCTAAAAAGTTGGATCCCACAGGGGTGAGACAATTGAAAATTATCCCAGTGAGAGATATAACTCTCCGCGAGAAACATTATTATTGCAATTAATGGTATAAAACTGAGCAGAAGAATCATAAGAATTCAACAACAGTTAAATCAATGTATAAACATATTAGAGCATTATTCTTTACTCAAAGCATTTTACTTATAAATTGATGAAGCAGCATATTACTTATCCAATAAGGAATTTAAGAGCATAAATAGCATTTGTCCATTAGAACATACTATGCAAAGTAACATCAACCAATGATTCTCGTATTTCAACCCTAAGCAAATATGATACACAACTGATTACATTTACAATCATACTTAATCCCTGAGGAGATGAGGTATACCGCTCATACTCCAACCGACCATTGCGAAATCGAAATCGGTACCATACATAGGTCAATAGAAGAGCCAGATTTCCATGACCTCATCTTCCTCAGTCAGTGTGAGGACCAACTGTAGGACATCTTGTGTCTCTGCTAAATAGCTTTCCAGGATATACTGGCAACTTCACTATTAGAGTTACAGTGGCATGCTATACTCTTTTCGTAATCAAGAGACATTATATTTATCTCACATCGATCTAATATTAAGATCATCGGGAGATTAATGATACATCCATGCTAATCTTTGGGAGATTAGTGATACATCCATCCCGGCATAAATAATGAAGGATTGAGAGATTTAATGTTTATCTCACATCAATTCCTTCATTAGGGCGTAAGGATATTCACACCCATAACCCCCACATACTCAAAAGTATGCCCTCCAGGAGTTCTCGTAGGAAAAACCTATTTCACCATCACCAAACTACTGACAATGATGGATCTATGGTCAGGGATCTACATGATACTATTTCACATGATTAATTAAGTACATTATAATATTCCTTTAGCATCAAATATGTTTTCAAACATAAACCATTATAATAATTGCTACAAAGAATGAGTACTATTTCTATCAAGTTCTTTTCAAAGCTTTATTAAACATTGGGACCTCAATCCCTTATCACATCAGGGTATTCTCATCCCTTATCATCTCATCACCATGATCATGAAATATGGGTGTTCAAACCCTTAGTTCATCAAAACACTTGTTACCACTTTATCAGGTGACTTAATGCCTTCAGGTTATCTAATCATTGTAAACATAATAATTGCAATGTAGGTATTTCACATGGATCTTAAAGCCCAATAATGTCTCTTATTACCTCTCACTAGGCAACACAGCATATTATTGCTGACAAAGCCCATAAAGCAATTTCAATAGTAAAACATCATAGCTCATACCTGGCTATGTCCACCATCTCATGTAACCTGCATAAATTAGTGCACATGATAACAATTATATTAATTATTACTCAGCACTATGCATTGTAAGAGTAACATCACTATTTCCTCATTTGAGCTAGGATTTCTCAATTTATGTCAATTAGGAATACTTTATCTCATTACCCAGATTTGGGTTATGATTTATAATAATATTGCCCAAAATTAGGGTTTCATACCCTATAAACCAAGATTAGGGCTTCACATATCTTTATCCTATATCAGTGTAGGATTTCATATTAAAGTGTCACATACCAGTACATAGTATCACCTTGAATCTGGTTTTACATCACATTGTTGCATTAAGGTTTCATTTTGACATCACCCTTTTTTGGGGTTCCACATGACATCACCCTCACTTAGGGTTTCATATGGCTTCACCCTTGATTAGAGTTTCTCATAACATCATCCTCAATTAGGATTATACCATCACCCTAGATTAGGGTTTCACCTATCATTGTCCTCAATTAGGGTTAGGGCACATTGACCTTCCTATTTAGGGTTCGTGATCTCTTTATCAAGGATCATACCCTAATTACACATTCATTCATATTGAAAGTGTTGAGACTCAACCACTACATGATTATCATTCATGCAGGAAGTTCTCTCTCTCTCTCTCTCTCTTATCTTCTATAAGAAGATACATACCTCAGACTTGGTTAGATTAGGTCAATTCAAGTTGATTGAAGAGTTGACACCATGTATTGTGTTATTACTTCCATAATCATCAAATATTAATCATTCAAAAGGTACTAGTCACCCTATATTATTAAGGGTACAATTACCATAATCACCCTTTGGTTACATCATGTAATGATCAATTAAACAATTGACCATTAATCACCTTAAGTGTCCATACAATTTTGGTTAATTACTTTCAAACGGTCTTGGTCACTTAGACCCCAAACGGTCTTGGCCAACCAGACCTCAAACGGTCTTGTATGGATGACCTTCAAACGGTCTAAGACCGTTTAGACCTCCAAACGGTCTTGGTCTAATGGTTTGAAACTATTTAGCAAAGTTGGTGCTTGAAACCGTTTAACAAAGTTGGTGCTTGAAACCATTTAACAAAGTTGGTGCTTGAAACCGTTTAGGATATATGTACTTGGGATCGTTTGAGTCTCAATTGGATTAAGATTGTTTGGTCCCAAATGGTCTTGAGACCATTTGGTCCCAATTTGTCTTGAGACCATTTGGTCCCAATTGGTCTTGAGACCATTTGGACTCAAACGGTCTTGAGACCGTTTGGTCCAAACCTCCTCAAAACCGATTTGACCAAAAATGGTCTCAACTACTCATATTGATTTAGGGTTTCCAAGATTAATTCTTTCCTCAATTGAATCCATGTAATTACTCATCAATTGAACCTAAGAACCATACTTCAATTGAGCTTAATAAATCATCTTTCAATTGATTAAACTTTCAATTTATCATCAATTAGGGTTTTGAACCCAATTGAATTATGGTTGAAATTGATGAACTTTCAATATTAGACATTGTGGAACTAATTGCTTTGAAATCATTGGACCATCATTCAAATTGGCATGACCTGACCTCAAATTGCCCCATCCCATCACTGAAAATTGTGAAATTCATTTAGGGTTTGGATCATTAGATTGATCAACAATTGAACTATTGATTGCATTACCATTTCCTATATCTGGTCCTTCAAATACTCAACCATACTCAACCCTAGACCTCCAAACGGTCTTGGTTGACCTCTAAACGGTATTGAGACCGTTTGGGTGATCTCCAAACAGTCTTGATACCATTTGGGTTAATCAACCCAAGGATTTAATTCATTCAATTACAAAATCAGCACTTAACCCGATTAGGGTTTCTAATTGGGTGATTGTCCATATATTGATTCGATCAATTGGAACCATTAGATCCTCATCCAACATGTACTAGGGTCCTAACCTCAAACGGTAAACCCATACAAATGGTCAACTCATCTAAACGGTTTGGGATTTCAGACTCTAAACGGTTTGCAAACTGTTTAGTCTCCAAACGGTTTGGTGAAACTGTTTGGACCAAAGTCTTAAAACCGCTAGCAAGGGAAACTTGTTGGAATGTGTGCCTAAGATGATTTCATCATCATCTTCCTTCCTTCATTTCAAAAGCTACTGCCATTTTCATGGTAATTACAGCAATAGATCAAGGGAATTTCATATAGAACAAAACATTCAACAAATAATGGAGATTTGAATGCAATAACAATATTTAAGGGTTTGAGTTATATAACCCGCCTCCAATTGAGCTTCAAAGCTTGGAGCTTCACGTCAAAAATGGTGGAGGAAGCTTTTGGCAACTCTCCCAAGACTCATCCTCAAGCTTAGGAGTGAAAAGATTGGCTAGGATTGAAGATGGAATGAAATAGAGAAGAAATTATGCATTGTTTTGTGATTTCCACCATGAAATCAAGGTGAAAGAAGATCAAGAAGCTTACCAACAGGTTGGGGGTCGTCCTCCTGCTGCTCCTAGCTCCCTTGGTTGGTTTGTAAGAAAAGAGAAGAAGTGGATTCGAAAAAGCCTTTGATTTTGGTTGTAAAAGGTGTTTTTTTATAAGAAAATCAATGAGAGAGAAAATGCCTTATAAAAATCTTTTAATTCCAAAATTAGTGCCGCCTCTTCCCCCTCAATTCCTTGGCCACGAAGCCATATTCATACCCTTTCAAAACCTCTTCATTATCCAAGAGTTAAAAGAAAAGAAATTAAACACCTTAATCATATTATACTAATATCCCCTTTTTGGTGGATATTTCTTTTTATTAACTTAATGTGAGTGGGCTCTCCACTCACCCAAGATATTTTCGTGCCTTTTCAAGGCACAAGCTCGTCCAACCCTTTTGCAAATTCATCCATAACCTTTTGGTTGAAGGACTCTTTAATTAATATATTTATTTTTGTATTAAATTAAAGTAAAGTCCCTTTTATGCTTAAATCTTGATTATTTTAATATCAAGATTCTCTCTCCACAAAAATAAATCAAATGAGGCGCCCCTCTCATTTTATTTTCTCTACATGATGCCAAGAAACATGGGGGACCCTCTAGAAGTGGTATTTTACATGTTGAACTCTAGGTTTTTGGGTAAATTGCACATTACACCAAAACTAGGTTTTAATGCACAAGGATTGCTCAGCAAGCTCTATCTTGGTGTTCAAGCTTGTGGAAACCATACCACTACATCATTCTCATTCTTATGATGCTTCAAAATATGAGAAACATTTTATTATGTACAATTTGCAAGTTAACCCCTCAACTTGGGTAATTTTCACTTTAGTCCAAAACTAACAAAACAATGTTTCAACATTATTCAAAAAGGATTAAAATTGAAATATAAGTTCCCCATGAGCCTTAATTACTTTCCAAGAAATATGAACAAGCATCTAATCAACTTTATTTAAACAAAACATCTAGGGTTAAAGAATAACCCAGGTCAGAGATGTTACAGATTATCCACCCCTTACAAGGATTTCGTCCCCAAAATCATCAACGAAAACATTTAAGAGAAAAGAGTAAGGTATTTCCTCCTCATCTCTTCCTCTAGTTCCCATGTACCTTCTTCAATGCCACGACACATCATAATTATTATTCATAGTTTTATGATTTTATATTGATGTTTGTAATATTTATCTAGGAGTAGTTATAACTTTGTAGAATTACCAAACCTTTTTGTATATGTTTGATCCTTTAATATTTCACATGCCAATCCTAACAAAGGATCTATAACATTTTGTGAAGATATTATATTTACTAATCATGAAAATAGTATGATATAGCATATATAAAATAAAAAAATAAGTTTAGTATATGAATATATATACGATCTATCTAAGAAAAGAGTATCCATCTTTTCTCATAATATAATACTAGCCTTGTAGGTATACAAATGTTCTTCAAAAGAACATATTTACCATATGCATAAATTGTGAATGTGATTAAGTTGTTAAAGGAGTCAAACCTCACTACTAAAACATGATCATGACACATATGTTTGTTTCTATAGACTGCAAAGCAAGTGCATGTATATTCAACTTTAGACTCAAGTAAAATTCCAAATAATGACATTAAAATACTATAACAAGCAACTACAATATGGTTGACATTGTTATTTCTAGAATATAACCAATATTCTATGAGCACAATTGAATGAATACAAATAAATATTACCATACATGAGATTTTTCCTATCCATATCCTTGTTGATAATAGATCAATATAACCTTTTCTTCAAACAACCGAGGTCGGCAGATTAAGGTATTAAGTAGAATTCATGTATTTAGCAAAAGCCTTTTTGCCAAATAGAGTGTTCTATTTAAATTATGTGTCAACCATGTTAAATAATAGAAATGAATGTTATCTTCATTATCTAACGAAGAGATTTTTTCTTGAATGAAAAATTACGTATGCCATGGTTCAACCACGTTATAGAGTCTATCTAAAGAAATTGGATTAGCATCACAAAGTCCTTACAAATATAGTGTATTTTGAAGATCAAAGATGACATGGATAAAAATTTCACCCAAAAAAGTAGTGTAAAAACCTATATGGGAAATAAAAGTAGTGTAGATATAAAAAGTATTCTAGAATTATTAAGGATACCACTAGGAATGTGGTGATTTTCTAATAACATTGTTTAACAAAAAAAGTATTCGAAGTTTAGAATGAGATAATGAAACTAATATGTAATATCAACCATCATTCATGTGCATTCGTTATTTGAAATCATTATAAGATGTACTCAAATATAAAAGGTTGTTTTCAAATGTAATTGGGATGCTATAGAATTTTTAAATAAAGCATGATAACTTGATAATATGTGATTATTAGTTAATTGATCAGTAAAACAATGTAGATTGGTATATATTGGTCTTTTTTTTCTTGAGAAGAGGTTTATGAACACCAATGTTTCACTTTATACTTACTACCCTTGATATTCCTTTCCATGAAGAATAATTGTATGAATATAGGGATTGGTTTTCTATGGTCGTTAGAGTAGGATAATATGATGTATATAAACATTAACATATTGTTGTTAATTGAAAGAAACACATGGCAATATATCAATATTTTCTTTAGTGTCTACTAATGCCCGATCGAAACCCATTGGGGCACTGAAAGACGTGTTCACACAACAATCAAAGACCATGCATAGTGGTTTATAGTGGAAATCTAAACCTCTCCTACTCATATCATTAACCTTATCTCATTTTTCATATATGTTTCAATTTTAGATTTATTGGTCTAAACTAAACATTGAATTAAAAGAGGTGACTGGCTCCTGCGGTCCTACCCATATGATATGAGTACTCATCTACTATAATTATTCTTTAATGCCTTTAACCTTACATAATATTCATAAAGTTGTGGGGACAATAACAAAATATAATAATATTTATGAAAAAACATATTCAAACACATCCCCATGTTAGAATAAAATCTAATGAATAATCAATCTCAAATTTGTGGACTTGATTTTTATGTGAAGTATAAAACATTCAACTAAATGTTATTCAAGTTCTAACTGAGTAAATAGTCTATAGTTTAAGCATATTTTTTTATTGTATTGTATAACCTATCGATGGATAATTGTAAGTCATATTCCATCTATAAAACATTGGAATCAATAAAAATACATAGAGAATAATATCCCCAAAAAACATCTCTTCAAAATAAGAAATATCTTGAATATTTGACACTTATGTATACCCCTTACTAATTTCTTATATCATAATATAGCCTTACCTGAGATGGCCCTGATTTGGTACAACTTTGAGATGGTCAAGTTTTGTTATTGAATCATAGACAAATGATGTTCTTCCTTCACATTGCCTTTTGTGGCATGAGTCCAACAACTGCAACAAATCAAAATAAATAAACAATTTGGATCAATAGGTTTCAATAGGTTTCTCGGGTGGTATTTGGATCCTTTGGGATCATCGCAAATGTGAAATTGAGGTCCTCCTCAATCACAGACAATTCATTCACATGAAAGTAAATAATAGTTGGTTTCTAACCATAGTCTATGGCAGCCCCAATTCGACGGTCAGGAATCATCTTTGGGACCACCTTGAGTCCATTTCTTCTACTATCACCTCCGGATGGGTAGTCATGGGTGACTTCAACACCATGCTCCATACCTCGGAGAAGAAGGGCGGCAAATATTTTGATAGAAGATCGTGTGATCGATTCAATGAAGTGCTTATGAACACCGGTCTTTCTGATCTTAAAACCCAAGGCAATCACTATACCTTCAGACGGGGCACTCTTTTTGAAAGGCTCGATCATGCTATAGCTAATAATGAGTGGCTCAACCTCTTCAATGAGGCTACTGTGACCGTTCTGCCTAGATTACTCTCTGACCACAGCCCTTTGCTCCTTCGTCTTCACAATCCTAAGAAGAAATATTGCAAGCATTTCAAGACCAAAGCTAGCTGGTCGTTGAACTCAGACTTCCGAACTGTTGTGTTGCCTCAATGGGACTCAACCCTTCCATTTCAAGAGGCCCTCACTGCGTTCCAAAAGCCTGCCTTGAACTGGGACCATGACCAGATGAAAGCACGGAACAAAGAAAAGAATAAGCTCCTCGCCAACATACACCGCATACAGGTACAAGCGGAGCTAACCCCTGATGCACCTCCTAATCTTCTTGACATTGAACTGCAAGAAAAATATAACCAGCTTCTCCTTAGCGAGGAGATTGATTGGAAACAAAGAGCACATATTGATTGGCTCCGCCATGGCGATAGCAATACAAAATTCTTCCAATCCTTTGTTAAAGCACGAATCCATCACAATAAGATTACACAGCTAAAGAATGAAGCTGGGGTATGGATTACTGACCCAGACGCCCTTTGCAAACACGTGCGTGACTACTTTGCAGACCTTATGTCTTGCCCTCTTCAACCTGATCTCAGAAAGATTCAACAGTACCCTGGAGTGTTCGTGCAGCTGACTGATGCAGACTGACTCCGCATTCAACTGACCCCTAATCCATCAGAAATTCGAGATGTCATGTTTATGATGGCACCATCCAAGGCGCCTGGTCCAGATGGGGTGTATAACGAATTCATAAATACTAATTGGGCCGCGGTTGGTCCTTCCTTGATCAAGACAATCATCAACACTTTTGAATCAGGAGTCGTCAATACTTCCACAGCCAACTCTCACCTTGTACTCATTCCCAAAGTTAAAGCTCCCACTTCCTGCAATGACTTGAGGCCCATCTCTTTAAACAATGGCTGCTTCAAACTACTTTCCAAAATACTGGTGGAACGTATCAAGCCTCACCTGAACACATGGATTTCACCCCAGCAATCCAGTTTCATCCCTGGTCGCAAAATCAGTGACAATGTTCTTCTAGTGCAGGAAATAATACACTCGATGAAAGCAAAGAACAACAAGAAGAAATGGATGTGCATTAAACTTGACCTCGCCAAAGCTTTTGATAGAATGAACTGGTGTTTTGTTAATGATACCTTGATTAAAACGGGTATCCCTGAAAAAATTACAAGGATTATCATGCAGATTATCTCTGTTGGGGAGTCTTCCATCCTATGGGAAGGACAGCCGCTGCCGCCTTTCAAAGCTACTCATGGAGTCCGCCAGGGCGATCCCATCAGCCCTTACTTGTTCGTTCTCTGTATGGAGCGACTCACTCAAGCTATCACAAGTGCAGTTAGGACTGGTTCTTGGAAACTGATACAGCTCACTCGAGGAGGAACGCCGGTATCGCATGTATGTTTTGCGGATGACATTTTACTCTTTGCTGAAGCAAATGTCAACCAAGCTCGTTGTATCAATAAGATTTTGAAAGCTTTCTCTGTTGTCTCAGGACAGATCGTCTCTAGTGCAAAATCCAAATGCTACTTCTCTAGCAATGTCACTAACACAGAACGCAAGCAAGTGAGTGACAAGTTGGGGTTCCCTTGGACTTCCGACCTTGGGAAATACCTTGGGATCCCAGTTCTTCACAACAGGATTAATAAGCAAACACATAGTCACATTACAACCCTTGTCAAAAGCCGTCTTAATGGCTGGGCGATGCGACACCTTTCTATGGCTGGCCGCATCACCTTGGCCAAGAGTACTCTACAGGCTCTACCTACTTATACCATGCAGACCGTGAAGATTTCACCAGCTCTATGTGATGACATTAATAAACATATCCGCACATTCATCTGGTCTGGTTCTGGCGACAGGAAAACTTCCTTGGTTGCGTGGAGTAAGATCACTGCAAGCAAAGACAAGGGAGGTCTTGGTATCAAGGATGCCAGAGACCAAAACACGTCCCTAATGATGAAGAATGTATGGTCTTTCCTCAATGACCACAATAAACCCTGGGTTAAAATTCTCAAAGAAAAGTACATGTCCAATGGCAGAATTCTGAAGAAGCCTGGCTCGCCTACATGGCGCTTCATAAAAAGTAAGCTAGCTGATATCCGTCCGCTTTGTGGGAAGATTATCAATAATGGATTATCTACCAATGTGTGGCATGATAAATGGCTAAACAATCGGTCGATTACTGACATCGCCCCTGATTGGAACATTCCTTCTTCATTGGAGACCCTGCAAATAAGCTCGATGGCCCTTGACAACGGGGAGTGGGACTGGGATTTCATCCAGGCATTCCTTCCTAGACAAACGTGGGATATGATCGCAACCATCCCGCCTCCTTGTCCCTATGGTGGCGCGGATAAATGGTCCTGGCCACTGGAGATCTCCGGCGACCTGAGCAGCCGATCAGCCTACCAGTTTCTACGTTCTACTTCTGATATTCACACCACTGGTAACTGGAATCTGATTTGGAAAGCCAAAATCCCTGAACGGCTTCGTGTTTTCCTTTGGTTATTGCAACATAAAGCTTTGCTGACTAATGTCGAACAAACTCGCCGCCATATGGACGTTGACTCCCTCTGTCCGGTATGCAACAATGCGGACGAAACTCTTCTTCATGCCTTACGCGACTGCCCACAATGCAAGCAGACATGGATGGACCTTGTTGTGGACAACTCACACCTCGATTTGTCTGAAAATGACTGGATAGCTTTCTGTATATCTTCATCATCCCGTGACACTCCAGATGCGCCTGTCTTCGCTGTTACTTGCTGGCACAACTAGACCCTGAGGAACAAGTTCATCCATGAACATGTTGTTGTCCCGATCGCTATTCGAGTCAAGTTCATCCAAGAACGTTCCAATTCGATCCGGAAAGCGGGGACCATCCAGACCACTCTCAAGCAATCAAGAGAGGCTGCGCTTATCCCGCCTCATCAACACATGGCACTGGTCGATGCAGCTTACCAGGCTCATTCTGGTCAATCTGGGCTTGGCGTTTTTATTAGTGACTCCAGGGGACAACATTCTCTCTTTGCTGGTCTTCCTTCAGCTAGCTGCTCCAGCTTAGAAGCCGAGATCCACGCGATCCTACATGCTGTGTATATCTGTATCTCAAAAAACATTGATGACTATGTCATCCTATCTGACTCCCAACTGGCTGTAGCTCACCTTACTGGAAGCAGCAATGGTGAAGGCAGATTCATTCCTCTGATCCGGAGGTACCGCGATCTCAGAAGACAAGACTCGGGCAAGCTTGTCCACATCCCTCGAAATCATAATGTAATTGCGGATAGCATAGCAAAAAATGTTTTAAGAACTAGGCATTCCTTTTCCTCTTCACTGCGGCCTATCTGGCTTAGTTGTAATCTTCAGGAAACTACTGCCTTCGTTTCCTCCTGTACTAGGGCACAGGATCAATAAATAAAAGGCCTTGGTTTTCAAAAAAAAAAAAAAACAATTACAAAAGGTAATTCTGATATATTCTCTCCCTCTAGGGTGTGAGAGATTTAATTAAAAAATAAAATAATGGTGGAGATGCTTCTATGGGGATTTTATTCACCAAGGGAGAAGAGAGATAATGAGGATTTGTGGCAGGACATTTGATATGACATGACTACAATTATAACTTTACTACAAAAATAATTAGCATAAAATTTAAGACGTGCACGTGCATTCACTAGTATTAGACTAAATTTCACCATATATTTACCATGATTCCCTATCACCATGGCAAACAATCAACACTTCACCATTATTCCTTTCCTCATGATTCACCACTTAACAAACACACTCTAAGTGCTTGTCTCGACAAGCTTTTTACTCTCTTTCCGTCTGTTATAAACTCAATCCCCAAACCCCAACATTGGATACCATCATGATGAGGGAGTACGGTGGGTGCTCCAATGTTACAACTGCCTAATTATATCCAATGACTAGCTCATCGGTGATGCGAAGGAGTCTGAAATTCATATCTGCAATCAACGGGTGGGTCGACGGCAATTGCAAGTCTATGCAGTGCTACCACACACCCAAACACCAATTTTACCCTCTCTTTACCTTTTTTTCATACTCCATCTATTAACAACTGCCATGCATGCATCCCTCACCTCCGTCTTCTCCTCCTTTTTACAATCTTTTTTGCTCTTTTTTGGATGTCTCAAATTACAAGAAGCTGCATATTAATTACGTCCTCCAAGTAGGAGTCACAATGGAGCTACAACTGATAAGTGACACATAAATACAGCAGAGCACCTTCTTCATGCAAGAACCGGCTACAAACAAGCAGCTGCATACACACTCTTCGTTGTCATTTCCTTCTTTCCTTGACATGCAGTAGCCGTGCAGTGAATATAACAAGGCAGCAAGACTAAATTTTGTGCATCCTCGATCACTTCAAGTTTTATTTTTGTAGTCGTTACAAGAAGGTTGGCTTCTTGCTTCGTATCTTACATTCAAATTTCCCATTTGATATTATTTATATGGAGAAAGGCCCACTATGACTTTATGTCCATTGCTGGAGACGATATTCCATCGGTTGCCGAAACCCAATATGTTTGAAAGGTTGTAATAGTTGGTAGTCGACAGTGTTAGTTTAAGTCCAGCCATTTGGTCGAGTGAAGGTTGTCACGGAACTATGGTTGGATGCTATGCACTCCAGGATAATTGTTTGACTAGATTTGCATTATTTCATTTCAGTAATTTTCTTCGTCTTTTGAATCATGATATTTTTTGCACATAATATAAATCTTCAATATTTATTTATATATTTACTGTTCTATCTTTGTTGTGCTTTATTCAATGATCTATGCTAATACACATAGTTAGTCTCAAAATCACTAGTGTTGTGATCACAACTACGAATACAAGTCAGGTTATAAACAGTGTTTTACTTGAGGAAGACGTAACAGAACAAGGAACATACATGGTTAGACTCTGAATGCTTTGTGTCGAGATTACAGTTGCCGGACAATGCAATGCTTTACCTGATAAGGACTTCACATAACAATACACGGTATTAAAAAAACGAAATCAGATTGAAGTATGTAATAGAGACGGGTTCGGTCTGGCACGGAGAAAGCTGGAACACGTCGTCCACATAAAAGTCAACATTTTCACCGTTTGATATATATATATATATATATATATATATATATATATATATATATATATATATATATATATATATATATATATATATATATATACATATATATATATATATATATATGGCTAAAAGAATTGTGTACCTAAGTACATGTAGTTTATATGTACCCATCTTCATTTTTGATGGTTACAAAAGTATAACAAGAAATCCAACCTTATGGATATGACGCATACCCCTTCGTTAACATGCATATCAAACCTTATGGATATGATGCATACCCATTCGATGACATGCATATAAAAAATCACTTCAAAGTGACATACCTAGATCATCAAATGAAAGAAAATACATATTTTCTAATCAACAGTAAGTTGCAGAAATTGTAGAAACCGTTGAATGATATATTATTATATCTCATGATATACATGATGCATGATTGTGATTTTTTAAACACATCTAATCTATTTAATTTCTATTTGATCCATAAGGTTGGATCAAATAAATGTATTCCATGTATGTCATTTTTATGGCCGGTACACATTTCCTAGCCTCTCTATACACACACACACACACACACACACACATATATATATATATATATATATATATATATATATATATATATATATATATATATGTTGTTCGTTTAATACCCAGGCGAGTACTCTAGCTACGCTACCCGTTTCTAAAGATGCAGTGATATTTTTGTAAATACTGATTCTCGCTACCTTCTATTTGACTCACTCTTCCTTTCTTTCTTTTCCTGCTTCTTTTCATTCTGCCGTCTTCTTGAACAGGTTGAGGACTTTCTTTTCCCGCTTCTTTTCATTCTGCCGTCTTCTTGAACAGGTTGAGGACTTTCTTTTCCCGCTTCTTTTCATTCTGTCATCTTCTTGAACAGGTTGAGGACTTTCATCCCTGATTTTTTGCATCCAAAGACGGAAAACATCGATGATGATTTCCACACCCATATATAGTGAAGATCCCTAATTTTCCGCATCCCTGATTTCTAGGTTGAGGATTTTTGTTGGTGGTGGGAGGAGGAGAAGATGACCTAGATTGCAAACATTGATGATGACGACGTTGCTCAGGTGAAAACCAGGTAATAAGCATCTCATGCCTTTCCCAGACCTTCTCCTTATCTGTGACGAACAATCAACCTATTTGGGGATTGAGTTCTCCATCCTATCCTGTTTCATTCACACATCCTTTTTCTATCTAGCTTCTTCTTGAATTTTCATCTTTTCTTTTCTTAATCTGAGGACAATTCTATTTATTCATCTTGAAAATTGGAGCTTCAATAAAACCTGATGCATAGTTAGCAAAATAAAATAATTACTTTTAATATTTACTTTTCTTTCATTAGAGTTACTTTATGTAACACACATTTACCTTTGTTTACCTACAATTACTTTATTTATTAAATAATTATTTTGTTGTTCACTTTGTGAATTTAAAGTTCAGATAGTTACTTTCTAGTTGCTGTTTTTATTTGTCCTTGTTGGAATCATTTTCAGATATGCAGTGATGTTCATATATGTACTTTCTAGTGGTTTATACACATGGGGCACATTTCACTGAAATACTACTGAATATGATTAGTAAATGTAATGTAGTTGTTGTTATTAACTGTTGTACTACATATAGGCAGTTACTAAATTTGTTATTTTGTTGTTGTCTGAAATGAATTTATAATAAAACATAGTCAGATGAGTATGTACATGAAATGAGTGTATTTTCTATCCATTTTATTCTAATAATACTCATCCCTTTTTGTGTTTTTTGAAATGGATTTGTCTATGCCTATTTATCAATCATTTATGTATTATTTTTATGCATGTTTTCCTATAGGTTATTTCTGTTATGGATCATAGTCTCGATAATCATGCTAATAATGATATGATCTACTGTAATGATGATAATGTTCAGTCTTATTCATCTGTAGATGATGATACTAAGTCCTCAGCTGATATCCCTAGAATCGGACATGAATTTGAAATTTTAGATGATGGTATATCTTTTTGTTCTAGATATGCTGGTATGATTGGGTTTAATGTTAGGAATGATGAAAATCATTATGAACGAGGTACCAAGATTTTGCTTGCTAAAAAATTGATTTGTGATAAGCAAGGTCATAATAGTCATTCTAAGAGATCCAAAGGTCTTTTGAGCCATGTTTGTGATGAAGTTGGCGATCTACTTGAGAAGTTGTCTAAGAAGCATAAGCGTTCTGTGAAAAGGTGTGGGTGCAAATCCATGATCCGATTTACACTAGACAAGTCCTCGTCTAAATGGGTTGTTACTGCTTTTGTTAATGAACACAATCACGATCTTGTCGATGACGCTCACTTAAGCTACTTTAAGTGCAATTATTCTCTTGAAAAAACTCAAAAAGAGATGCTTTCTTCTACGAGTCAAGCGAACATTACTGTCTCCAAAATACTTACATTAATAGAAATTGAGTCTGGTGGTTATGAAAAGTTGACATTTACAAATAGACAAGCTCATGGACACCTCAGTAGCAAGAGACATGAGTCATCTAAATATGATGTGGATATGGTATTAGATTATTTTGCAAGCTTCAAAGTCTTGGATTCTAAATTCTTTTATACACATAAAAAAGACTATGATTGTTGCTTGACACATTTGTTTTGGTCTGATCCAATTTCTATTGATGCATGTGTGCTCTTTGGTGATGCCATTGTATTTGATACCACTTATTGTACTAATAAGTATTCAATGATTTTTGGAATGTTTGGTGGTGTTGATCACCATCACAAATAGTTTTATTTGCTTCAGCCTTGATATCAATTGAGAAGTACGAGTCATTTCTATGGGTTATCAATCAATACTTATTGTGTTTTGTCAAAGAGCCAGTCTCCATCATAACTGATCAAGACCCAGCCATGAATGTTGTAATCATTACTACTTTTCCATCATCTAATCATCATCTTTGCACCTGGAACATTCTACAGAAACTCCCCTCTACACTTGGTAGAGGACATAACAAGGATCCGATCATTAGTGCTTGGAATGATTGTGTTTGGGATGTAGATGATACAAATAATTTTTAAGAGGGGGGAGTTCTGTAGTTGAAGAAAATGACTTACTGACTGTTAATTTGTTTTGTGATTTGTATGCCATGCAATGGCAACGGGTGCCATGTTTTATGTAGGATTCTTTCTTTGCTGGCATGAGGACAACCCAAAGAAGTGAGAGCCTTAATGCATTCATTAGAAGCCACATCAACAACTTGTTTGTAGCTTGGAGACTACTTATTCTCATGTGTGAGAGATAGAACATTTCAAGGATTTTGATGACGAGTACAACAATCTGCCTTTGACTTCATTGTGGCCTTTGGAGGAGCAAATGAGAGGTATATACACCAAGCCTATTTTTAAGATCTCTCAATTTGAAGTTCATCAAAATATGGTGTATAACGTGAAGGATACTTCTGATGAAGGTGTGTTTGAGGTCTATAGTGTTGGTGGTTCTAGTTGTCCTTGTGTTTTAAAGAAATGTTCATCTACTAATATTATATCCTGTAATTGTTTCATGTTAAAATTCAAAGGAATTCCATGTAGGCACATTCTTTCTTATCTAAAGAGTCATGATTTTTGCACTCTTCCTGAGCCATATATATATATATATATATATATATATATATATATATATATATATATATATATATATATATATATATATATATATATACTCGAGTGTACGGACCGCACGAATACACTCAAGTGTGTTTGCATATCAAGACTATTTTTTTGTAAAATGTAAGCCATTGATCTTCGTTGTCATACTATAAGTAGGCTACATACAAATTTTGAGCCCATTTGGATGAGTGTAAGGCACTCATCCAAGGGCAACAAAATCAATGCGCAAAACATTTTTTTTTTATCATTAAGCGTGCTTCCTTATATATTCCATCAAAACCAACATTTACAAGTGGGTATGTATATGTAAGAAAAATAGAAAGATTATCTATGCATATCTATCAATGCGCAAAACTAATTTGAAATGTATAATTTTTGTGGTTTTCATAACATGAGCTATACATATCCAAATAGGCTCAAATTTTACATATGAGTTGTTCATGAGATGTTTAATAAGATCAATGGATTAGATTTAAAAAAAAATTATTGCATCATGAAAAACTACTTGAGTGTATTCCGCTCCGGATACACTAAAGTGTATTCTAGCCTAACTCTCTCTCTCTCTCTCTCTCTCTCTATATATATATATATATATATATATATGAGGTGGAGCACGAAATATAGAGATCAGCCTTTGGTTTTCGGCAAAGTATATGTTATGCATTCATCTACAAGAAGTACACTTCAGTTGGTTATTGCTTGTAATTCAGTTGTGAACATAGCGTGCAGGAACAACGCTATATATATTTGTCATGATACACTCATTGCTTTGTAGAAGGAGTTGTCTGAATTAGATGTTGGTGATGTTGGTGTAACTGGTTCTAATACAACTTCTTCTGCTGCTGTTAAGGTCAACATTCCTGGTATTTCCAAAACTAAAGGAATACCTAGAGCGACTGATGTGTGGTATAAATCTGGAGTTGAAATTTCTGAGTCTAAAACGAGACAATGTAAAAGTTTCTTACAATACAGTGTCAATCATGATAGCAGAAACTGTCCTTCGAAGAAATAGGTGTATGTGCTACCTACTAAGCAGAATATTTTGCAAATATACATAGTTGTTGTCTTAACTTTTTTTTGTTTAGTTTATATGCATGAACTGAGCATGTTCTTTCTTGAAACTTGTGGTTGGTGTTTTTGTAGTGGTTCATCTGTAAGTGTTCATTGTGGTCACATTTTAGAACCTTTTGTTACTTTTTTGACCCAGAGTTACGTTATACGTCCAACAATTACTCTCTAGTATATACAATTACTTTTTAGTTCAAATAGTTATTTTTCTATTCTCATGCGTATTCTTCTATTCACAGATATACTTTTTTGGATTCTGATGTTCCTGATTGATATGTTACTTGTCTTTGCTGATATGTAATGATGCTCACTGGTACACTATATTGTTTCTACTAATGTTTCTTCTGATGTCGGCTTCCCGATACAGATTTACTGCTACTTTTGCTATTGGAGTTGATTATTGAGTTGTTTTAGTGTAATGTTATCTAATTGTTTAGTGTGTGAGTAATGTTAAAAGTTGATGTAAATGTAATGGTTTAGATGTACTTTGGGATAGTTGTAATTCACATTTGATTACACTTCAGTTTTATTGTTATTCTTTTCTATGGATTTGCATATGTATCGAATTCAAATGTATGTTAAAGATTCTTCAAATTTTGGTGGGCTTGTGATATGTTCTTCCATTTTCTGCTACATATCATATTTGTGAATCTATTTTTTCTATTTCCATTATTTAGTATTAGATTTGAGAAATTATTCTTGCTACAAACTAGTCCTTATTCAAGATTAGGCTAATTTTGTTATAGTTCTAGTCATAAACTACTTTTATGTCAAAAGGTTACTTTTTGTGCCATATAGTTACTCTTTGTGTCAATACAATACGTTATGAGTGCACCTGTTACACTTGAGTTGTTTGTGTTACTTTTTACTTCATGTAGTAACTTAAATATTCAAAGATTTATTTTATAGATAGAAATATGACACTTTGTTATTTAGCAGCTACAACACAATAATTGTGTGATGTTATCTTCATATAGTTATATTTTTATCAAGAACGACTTGTTGTTACTGTGGCAACACATCCCATTATCATACAGATAATGAGGTGTTACGTGAAAACGTGGGGAAATCACCCTAACCACAGATTATGAAAATACGTGTTAATTAAAACCGATTGCGGAAAACTGATAAACTGTGAAATCATTACATTCCAGTCCTCTTCCTGCACAGAAACATGTCATATATATATACACGAGGTCTGATACGTGTTCACAGCTTACTGACACAGCTGTCCATCCATTACATGAGTTCACCACATGTTCATATACATCGAGGCTCGCATCCGGCCAACAGCAGGATATACAAAACATCATCGACCGTTCATCGTGAAACAACGTCAAAACACTGCCAAGGACTTGAGAGTACAGGGATGACGCTAGACTCTACAACCAAAACATCCAAAACAGCAGTATATCCATCGATTGCCTTCTACTGCTCTTCAAGCTGCTCGGCCGCAACACCACGACCACGTCTACCTCGACCACCTGAAAACCAATGGAGTGAGACAATCGAACATTGTCCCAGCGGGAAACATAACTCCCCACCACAACTACCAACCTCAACAAGATAAGCCATAACAACAGATAACTATTAATAGGTATAACGAGAGCAGTCTATATAAGAAAGGCTATTCTTATCGACTAGCTTACGAGATGTACAAAAGCACATAACCAGATATTTCTCAAAGGGACGTGATTGACAAGATAAAATATATCACTGTGTAACATGATCATCAGAACCAAGACATATGACCTCATAACCTGATTATCAAGATACGACATATTGCCACATACTTGATGAATATAGAAGTGCCTACAGATATACCAGAATTAAATACACAAACAAGGCCTCAACCAATGTTTCGTGTTTATCTTAAGCAGTAAATACTAAACGACTGTATTACGTATTATTATGCCCCGAGGATTCGAATCGTACCATTCAAATCCAACCTCTGGCTGCGAAGCCCAAGACTGGTGCCATACAATGGTCAGTGGAAGAGCCAGACTCCACGAACTCCCACCTCGTGGTTAGTACACGAGCACAACACAAGCATGACCTTAGTCACATGCTGAAATGGTCTAAGCCACTGGGTCAGCTCCATAGGCTACCCTCACTCTAGCCCGCCTTGGTACAGGTCTCGGCGCTAGTAAAGCTGAGCCACGGGCCTGATCACCGTGCTCTAAGCCATGAACGCATTCATGCTCTTCACAACACATATCCTGAGCCATGGGCCTGTTCACCATGCTCTATATACGTATCTGAGTCTTTAACCGAAGTTACACTCTCACCTCCTTACTTTAGGCTAGGAGTAATGTCACACCCCGATCTCACACTAACCACTAATCACGAGATTAGGGCGCGACGGAGGGATTATCACATAAACAAATCACTGAGAACTTTTTCTTTTTAAACCCTCATAATGATATCCGGATTATTGCTGTAAACTAAAACATAATAAACTATTGCGGAAGCATTTCAATTACACTTGCTAGAGAACATAAACAGAGTTTACAACATGTATCATTGTTTAACAGAAAGTAAAACATAACAGTTAATTTACATCTTTTACTCATTCTCCATACATACTCTCTCTCACCCACACCATGTCCCAAGGACTGAGGGGAAAGGATTAAGATACCTCTAACTAAACTAACTACATATACCTTCTACTGCCAAAAACTAGGATGGAAAGATCCTTCAGATTCCTGGAACTGTTGCTGACCTGAAAATGTTTGAGTAGAGGAGTGAGCCTACTCGCTCAGTGAATAGTTTTTCATTTAACTATCACTAAACAACTTGTCAAGTTTATTATTCAGATTAATATACAAGAAATACTACACTGAGCAGTTCTAAACAATATAATTGAAATAACGAAGAATGTAAATATTGCATCCAAAGAATAACTACTAGAAGACTATGCTCTAGTCTTCCTTAACTCTTTCATTTATAAGGAACTCTATGAACCTATACGATCATATTTTAGCTTATGCCCTGATCTATGCAGTGTACTCTGCATAGAGACTCGCAGTGCACTACGACCACACCGTACAAGACTTAGCGACACACCCGGGAAATGCTAAGTCTGACTTCTCATCCTGGTCTGCACAGGACTCTCAGGCGCTCAAGGGCCTCAGGCTCACAAGGGCCTCACTGCACTCTCAAAAGAGTGTACTCTAGACTCCTCGTCTAACCTGAGTACACAGGCGCAGGGAGTCAACACTGGGTTACCACCAGAATTACTCAACCGGTTGGTGTTGGATGACCCTTCTGTCCTCGTGCCACCAGAATTACTCAACCGGTTGATGTTGGACACGAGTTTCACCCCTAAGGTGCAGACCTCTCAAAGGGGTTCTACGGTGTTCAGGGCACCTAAGTTTAACATTAACATTATGGTACATTTTAAACAGAAATCATAACTCATTTAACATTTCTCACAAGGCTCACACGGCCTGCCATATCATATCATAAGAAACATCTTAACTCATGTATTCAACATATATCATGTCTCAGTAACATCCCTTTCTAGGGCATGTCATATCTCATCACCTGCAATTTACGAGATATGTATTGAAAATAAGAAGCCCTGCAGTATGTAGATATCAACTCAGAGAGAACAAGCATATAAAGTTAAATGCACTAGAAACATACAATTCAACAGTTAAGTATCACCACATCTCATATCGAGACCTTTCATATTACCATAACATGATTCATTGAACACCCTATCCTTAGGGTTTCAGTTACCTCATTCACTTATCACATGGCAACACCCTATCCTTATATCATGCATGCAGGCAGATTTAAAATTCATAAATATCCCAAACTCAAGTCAATTTGGCACATGCATATTGAATTCATTCAATTGTACATCTTAGTGCACTGCTAAGAGTAATTTACTTCACATATGAGAATTCATACGTAACATTTGTCAATTCTCTGAAATTCTCGAAAAACGTGCACATTAACCCTAATCCTGGTTTGTGCATCACTTAACTCAATTAAGAGTTAGTTACATATCACAATACAATTTAATAACAATACTTGAGAATTTCTGGTAATATTTCAGAGAAATGTGCCATTTCATGTAAATATCAATTTACACATATTAACGTCAAAAGATATATGCAATTAGGGTTTTCATGCATATTTTATTTATTCATAACAACTTTGAAATCGTACATCTGATAATTTATCAGAAATCTTCATTGTCTGGGTTCATACCCAAATCATACCATTTTCAGACATGAATTTCTAATTTCAACATTCAAATGAGCAATTTAGGTTCCAATGAACCATATAAATCTACTGATTCAATCCATACTGTTCAAATGCTAAATTTAATCATATAACAGTGTCTAGAAGCATTTTATGAACTAAAAAGGTCGGGCGACGCCAAACGCTGCCCGACGCCTGATAACGCCTGTTATCAGCGTAATTCGCGCACAAAACAGAAAGTATTCAAACGCCTGAGTTTATTAATGATAAATAAATGAAACCCTACTCACAGCTATTCGGGATGTCCGGATTCGTCTGGAATTGTGTCCAGATACCAGTTTCTGGGCACACGCAAGTCATCTTCAACCTTGGATTTGCCCAAAATAAATCTGCCGCTTACTGCAGCTCAACGCAGGAACGATTAGCATGGAGGAGAGCTCGGCTAGGAGCTGCTCGAGGCTTGGGAGGCTGCGGATTTGTGGTCTGGCTTCACGACCGAAGTTGGCTGACATTCCTTGTGTTTGTCGCGCCCTAATCGGGCTCCCTGGCCGTTGCCGTACGCAGCAGCTTGTTGCTGCAAATCGGCTGCTTGGCCATGGAGGTCAGGTTGCGGGTTTGGGCGGAACAGATGGCTCGTTGATCCTTGATAGTTGGAGGCATTTTCCCGATCCAAGGGGCCCTTAGTCGGCTCCGCGAATTGCTGTCCGGCCGCAGCAGCTTCAGCAGGTTGGGAAGTTGTTAGGGCGCTGATGCTGCAGCTGTTACTTCTGGCTGCCGGTGCTGCTCAGCTGGCCGGCGTTGCAGATGGGCATGGGAGGAGGTAGGGAAGGTGGAGGGATGGAGGACGGAGGTCAACGGAGGTCAAGGCTAGTTAATCTGCCCTAAGCCACCCTAGATCGCCCTCTCGCGGCTCCCCCCTTACTTCTGCTCTGTCAGCGCTATGTGCCGCTTCTCCTGTTCTATCGGGTGGGAAAGAAAAGAAGATAAGTTACAGGAAAAGAAAAATCAACCGACCCACTAAAGGGGTGAAAGTTTGGAAAAATTTCATCTCAAGTCCAACATTCTCAAAAATGCCATAGCTATGGTCTCGGGGGTCCGAATTGATCGATTTTTCTTGCAATATTTCAAGCACAAAATTCTCTACGCCCTCAAAGAAATATATCATGTTAAATTTACTAGTTCACTGGTTCAAAGTTTCAAATTGCATCCAATCATCACTTTACTCAAATTAATCATCTTAATTATGCACTAATTGATCTTATGTGCTTAATTCAACTAAATCAAGTTAATGATTCACTAACCACATCATAAGTACATAAGTTAACTCAACTAACTTTAATTAGGCTCAAATTATAAAACTTACCAATAAGCTTTGGAACAGGTCATAAAAATCTCCCTCCCTTATAAGAATTTCGTCCTGAAATTCCTAAAAGAGAAAAGGAAACTTGTTACGCATCTCAGATTCAAGCTCCCATGTAGCTTCCTCTAGGTTATGATTCCTCCACAAAACCTTCATTAATGATATCTCACGATTCTTGAGTTCCTTGATCCTTCGATCAACTATCTGAATTGGTCCCTCAACATAGGATACATCTGGTCTGAGCTGAGCAGATTATAGATCCACTATCTTCTCTGAACCAGGATAACACTTCTTCAACATCGATACATGAAACATATCATGTAACTTAGCCAATTCAGATGGAAATTCCAACCTATAGGCTACAGGTCCAATCCTCACAATGATAGGATACGGACCCATAAACCTAGAAGTCAGTTTGCCTCTCTTACCAAACCTCAACACTCTTCTTCATGGTGAAACTTTCAAATACACTTCATCACCAACCTCAAACTCTAAGAGGTTAACGTCTCATCTCAACATAACTCTTCTGCCTATCCTATGCAGCTTTGTACTGCTCTCAGCATGTCCTCAAGAATCTGAATGACCCTTTCTGACTGACCGATAGTCTGTGCATGGAAATTTGTACAGAATCTCAACTTTGTGCTCGAAGCACGATGCAACTGATTCCAAAATCTGGATGTGAATTTAGGATCTCTATCAGATATAATTGAAATTGGGGTACCATGCAACCTGAGTATCTCATCCATATATATCTTAACCAACTTTGGGACATCAAAGGTTGACTTAATATGAAGATAGTGAGCAGACTTAATTAGTCTATCCACCATCACTCATATCGAGTCACAACCTCTAGGTGTCCTGGGCAACCCTATCACAAAATCTATTGTGATATGTTCCCATTTCTATTCTGGTGTAAGAAAAGATTGCCAGGTACTTGTAGGTTTATGGTGCTCAACCTTAACCTGTTGACACACTCTGCACTTAACCACATACTCAGCTACATCCCTCTTCATACCAGGTCACCAGTACAACTCCTTGAGATTCATGTACATCTTAGTGTTGCCTGGATGCATAGCATACATCGATGCATGTGCCTCCTCAAGAATCTTTTCTTTCAAATCACTGTCTCGAGATACACACAACCTGTCATGGTAAAACAATACACCATCATCTGAAAAATTAAACTCTGGTCTCTTTCCCTTTGTCATATTATGCATGATTTGGTGTAACTCACTGTCACCCTGTTGTAGTTTCTTGATCTGATCATAAAAAGTAGGCTTGACTTGCATCTGTGCAATCAAACCACTCTGCTCTGTCACCCCTAAGTCTAAGTTCAACTTTCACATTTCTACTAGCATGTCTTTCTTGAAACAGGCCATAGAGAATGCATTAACTGTTGAACTTAACATTATGCTCAAAGCATCTGCTACCACATTCGTATTTCCAGGGTGATAATCTATCGTCATATCATAAAGATAGTGACGTCATGTCTTAAGAGCATGAACTACAACAGCTAACTTCATATCATATATCGGGTAATACTCTGCATTCTATGTTACTTACTTCATGTTATTACTATAAAATATATTTCATAACGCACTTCACTTATATTATATTTCTTCTTTTGTTCAAAACACACTTGTTACATTTCAAATTTATATCTCACTCTTTTCTCCGAGTCATTTTCATATTGTTCATCTACCTTTCAGATTGGCTACATTTAAACCCTGGATCACTATAAGTGCCAGATTATTTTTCATAGAACAAATCTCATGATCTTGTTTTATAGAGATGCTAGTATTCAAGGTCAAATCAATAATGACATTCCTTGAACTACCACAACTCTAAAAATTCTAGGGTTTCGTCTTTATCAATAACATAGCGTTATTGAGATGTGATTTTACTTCCTTAGTTTGAAATTCAAACTTAGATCTCATAAATTTTACTAAAATCTTCATTATCTTATTACTGAAATTTCCTTTCTCTTACTTGGACATTCAGATAAATTACATTCTCAATTCACCTTGATAGGGTTTCATCACCATACTGTGTCATCATTTCACTTACTTAAATGTCTCTACAATGGTAGATATGCAACATATATGATGCATTCATTTTCTAAGTTATGCGTTTGTTCTTTATTTTAAGAACTAGTCTGTGAGTCCATAAAGACTCAGAATTCCAAGGTAGTACGTATGAATATATTCAACTTTATAATAAAGATGTGCATTCCATACTCTCATTTATGTCATGTAATCCTCATTCCTTAATCAAGCTGATCATTTCTAACATTTCTCTTGATTCAACTAAATTTCTTATCCTGGTCTTATGATTTACATAAGGCTCTTTATTTCTGTATACTTATTGTATACTTAACTCTTTTCTTCTATTTTCCATTTGCTTTGAAGTACATAAAAATGTTTTACTTTATTACATAATCCATTCCATAGTTGATTCTTACTATCGTAGCCCTTACATACTTTTCTCATATCTTTTCCATATTCTCATATTTAGAGTTCATATAACACTAATCATTAAACTTAATCTGAACCTTATACCGTGTTTCTTTATTTCCAATTAAGGATTGCTCATACGAGACTCCAACGTTGAGCCTCCGATACCAGTTCCAACAGATTCTTAGCTATTCTAATCTTTCCCATATGTTTCAACATCTTAGTGTATGTACATTTTTACTATGATATGTCATATTTATCCAGAGTCTATTCTTATTATACTATTTATAGGAGTTGTTAGATCCCAGTAACACCTCTTGTCAGCCGGACCAGGCCGAACCTGCAGTCCTGAAGCCAAGAGCTACTCAGGATTAACCAACTCCTATTGATCTCAAACATGTGGAAAGAATATCCACTTAGGGCAAACTCATTTAAACATAGCTTCTGGTCTACTTAATACAAAGAATATAAACAATAAATAAACCAATTTATGACGCACAACAATATAAAAGAATCATTTATATTCTATAAACTAAAAATCTAAATTCATACATATAAGAGCATTTCTAGTGATCTCCAATCAAATAAGCAATATAAAGCAAGAGTTGTATCACATTCTATGTTTAATCTTTTACTCCTACATTAATTTCCGGTTTCTTAACCCTAAGATTTCTAGGGTTTCTCTCTAGCCCATCCTTCCTCTGCATACCTGGCCAGGGCATCCAGAGAAGAATAGATAGAGTAGCTTGATACTGGTCAATCTAAGTATTCAGACACCTGGCCAGGGTATCTAAACACTCAGACCTCCCAGAGCTAAAGACATATCACTTCTTATTTTTCTCACTTATAACTCTATCTTTCGACCCTAATGATCCCTGATGATTCAACATAAACTCTTTACTTGGTTCTCGTGACCACATCCTCTTCCTGCCATCTGCAATAGTATAACAGAACACTTCCTGTTAGAAAATTGCAGTTAGAAGGAAGACACTTAAGTCCTAATCCTATTGGTCTCTTATCGTCCCCTGACCTTGACTTAGAGTATTCATATACTCAACCTATGCTCTGATACCAAGATGTCACACCCCGATCTCACACTAACCACTAATCACGAGATTAGGGCGCGATGGAGGGATTATCACATAAAAAAATCACTGAGAACTTTTTCTTTTTAAACCCTCGTAATGATATCCGGATTATTGCTGTAAACTAAAACATAATAAACTATTGCGGAAGCATTTCAATTAAACTGGCTAGAGAACATAAACAGAGTTTACAACATGTATCATTGTTTAACAGAAAGTAAAACATAACAGTTAATTTACATCTTTTACTCATTCTCCATACATACTCTCTCTCACCCACACCATGTCCCAAGGACTGAGGGGAAAGGATTAAGAGACCTCTAACTAAACTAACTACATATACCTTCTACTGCCAAAAACTAGGATGGAAAGATCCTTCAGATTCCTGGAACTGTTGCTGACCTGAAAATGTTTGAGTAGAGGAGTGAGCCTACTCGCTCAGTGAATAGTTTTTCATTTAACTATCACTAAACAACTCGTCAAGTTTATTATTCAGATTAATATACAAGAAATACTACACTGAGCAGTTCTAAACAATATAATTGAAATAACGAAGAATGTAAATATTGCATCCAAAGAATAACTACTAGAAGACTATGCTCTAGTCTTCCTTAACTCTTTCATTTATAAGGAACTTCGTGAACCTATATGATCATATTTTAGCTTATGCCCTGATCTATGCAGTGTACTCTTCATAGAGACTCGCAGTGCACTACGACCACACCGTACAAGACTTAGCGACACACCCGGGAAATGCTAAGTCTGACTTCTCATCCTGGTCTGCACAGGACTCTCAGGCGCTCAAGGGCCTCAGGCTCACAAGGGCCTCACTGCACTCTCAAAAGAGTGTACTCTAGACTCCTCATCTAACCTGAGTACACAGGCGCAGGGAGTCAACACTGGGTTACCACCAGAATTACTCAACCGGTTGGTGTTGGATAACCCTTCTGTCCTCGTGCCACCAGAATTACTCAACCGGTTGATGTTGGACATGAGTTTCACCCCTAAGGTGCAGACCTCTCAAAGGGGTTCTACGGTGTTCAGGGCACCTAAGTTTAATATTAACATTATGGTACATTTTAAATAGAAATCATAACTCATTTAACATTTCTCACAAGGCTCACACGGCCTGCCATATCATATCATAAGAAACATCTTAACTCATGTATTCAACATATATCATGTCTCAGTAACATCCCTTTCTAGGGCATGTCATATCTCATCACCTGCAATTTACAAGATATGTATTGAAAATAAGAAGCCCTGCAGTATGTAGATATCAACTCAGAGAGAACAAGCATATAAAGTTAAATGCACTAGAAACATACAATTCAACAGTTAAGTATCACCACATCTCATATCGAGACCTTTCATATTACCATAACATGATTCATTGAACACCCTATTTTTAGGGTTTCAGTTACCTAATTCACTTATCACATGGCAACACCCTATCCTTATATCATGCATGCAGGCAGATTTAAAATTCATAAATATCCCAAACTCAAGTCAATTTGGCACATGCATATTGAATTGATTCAATTGTACATGTTAGTGCACTGCTAAGAGTAATTTACTTCACATATGAGAATTCATACGTAACATTTGTCAATTCTCTGAAATTCTCGAAAAACGTGCACATTAACCCTAATCCTGGTTTGTGCATCACTTAACTCAATTAAGAGTTAATTACATATCACAATACAATTTAATAACAATACTTGAGAATTTCTGGTAATATTTCAGAGAAATGTGCCATTTCATATAAATATCAATTTACACATATTAACGTCAAAAGATATATGCAATTAGGGTTTTCATGCATATTTTATTTATTCATATCAACTTTGCAATCGTACATCTGATAATTTATCAGAAATCTTCATTGTCTGGGTTCATACCCAAATCATACCATTTTCAGACATGAATTTCTAATTTCAACATTCAAATGAGCAATTTAGGTTCCAATGAACCATATAAATCTACTGATTCAATCCATACTGTTCAAATGCTAAATTTAATCATATAACAGTGTCTAGAAGCATTTTATGAACTAAAAAGGTCGGGGGACGCCAAACGCTGCCCGACGCCTGATAACGCCTGTTATCAGCGTAATTCGCGCACAAAATAGAAAGTATTCAAACGCCTGAGTTTATTAATGATAAATAAATGAAACCCTACTCACAGCTATTCGGGATGTCCGGATTCGTCTGGAATTGCGTCCAGATACCAGTTTCTGGGCACACGCAAGTCATCTTCAACCTTGGATTTGCCCAAAATAAATCTGCCGCTTACTGCAGCTCAACCCAGGAACGATCAGCTTGGAGGAGAGCTCGGCTAGGAGCTGCTCGAGGCTTGGGAGGCTGCGGATTTGTGGTCTGGCTTCACGGCCGAAGTTGGCTGACATTCCTTGTGTTTGTCGCGCCCTAATCGGGCTCCCTGGCCGCTGTCGTACGCAGCAACTTGTTGCTGCAAATCGGCTGCTTGGCCATGGAGGTCAGGTTGCGGGTTTGGGCGGAACAGGATGGCTCGTTGATCCTTGATAGTTGGAGGCATTTTCCCGAGCCAAGGGGCCCTTAGTCGGCTCCGCGAACTGCTGGCCGGCCGCAGCAGCTTCAACAGGTTGGGAAGTTGTTAGGGCGCCGCTGCAGCTGCAGCTGTTACTTCTGGCCTCCGGCACTGCTTAGCTGGCCGGCGCTGCGGATGGGCATGGGAGGAGGTAGGGAAGGTGGAGTGATGGAGGACGGAGGTCAACGGAGGTCAAGGCTAGTTAATCTGCCCTAAGACACCCTAGATCGCCCTCTCGCGGCTCCCCCCTTACTTCTGCTCTGTCGGCGCTGTGTGCCGCTTCTCCTGTTCTATCGGGTGGGAAAGAAAAGAAGATAAGTTACAGGAAAAGAAAAATCAACCGACCCACTAAAGGGGTGAAAGCTTGGAAAAATTGCATCTCAAGTCCAACATTCTCAAAAATGCCATAGCTATGGCCTCGGGGGTCCGAATTGATCGATTTTTCTTGCAATATTTCAAGCACAAAATTCTCTACGCCCTCAAAGCAATATAGCATGTTAAATTTACTAGTTCACTGGTTCAAAGTTTCAAATTGCATCCAATCATCACTTTACTCAAATTAATCATCTTAATTATGCACTAATTGATCTTATGTGCTTAATTCAACTAAATCAAGTTAATGATTCACTAACCACATCATAAGTACATAAGTTAACTCAACTAACTATAATTAGGCTCAAATTATAAAACTTACCAATAAGCTTTGGAACAGGTCATAACAAGTAACCTCGCATATTCAACAATATGCACTCCGGGTTAACACGTAGGAGAACCCGTTTCACCATCACCAAGTCCTGACAATGATGGATCTATGGCCAGGGCAAACTACATGATATGATTTCACTGTGATTAATTAGTATCTTTTAGATGGATTGCAGGATTCAACCAAGTTATATAACATGCAAGATATATCAGAAAGTAAAGAACATTATATTATTATTGAAACCACATCAACCTGATCCATCACAAGTATCCAACATCACATGTTACCACTTGGCCTCTTGCCAACCATCCAGATCCATCTCAAGGATCCAACATCACATGCCATGGGATCTCAATCCCTCATCATGTATCGTCACTGCCTCTCAAGGCTCACCTCATCATCATGGGACCAACACATCACATATATAATCTCATAGAACAATTATTAGGGTAATGTTAATTATCACATATGTCACATAGCCCTTTCATGGCTACACATCACCTGCATGGTTAGGATGTACAATAACCATAGATTCAACATAAAGAGTATGCTCATTATCATGAACTATCATTCAAGATACTTTATTCATTATTATTACACTATTTGATGGTCAAGCTTGTTAACCACATTATTAACAAACCATACTGATGCTTACCCGTAGCTCAAGATTATACAAACAATCAAGGTATTCACTTTATATAAAAGCATGTTGAATATACAGAGCAAACACTAGTGTTACCAATATCATTACTGTTACCATCCACTATCATCATCATTACCTTTGTCATCAAGCCGCCATTTAATGTAACTACCATTAATCATTGCCATTAACAATTAAGCATAAGACCTATATTATGCATATCGATACTACTCTTGTTACCATTATTTCCATTATCAGCATCATCATCTACTATCATCTTTATTGCTATGCTATTAAGCAAACTATTAATGTAACTGTCACTTGGCCACATATTTACCAACATTAACCTTATTATTACTTTCTCTTACTAGCAAGGCATCACCTTCATCAACACAACTATTGTCACCAACACTATTGACATCTTAATTATCAATAGCACCATTATGTTATTGTTCTCATTATCATCATTATAGAGCATTACTATCGGTTGGTTGAGTGTAAGCATCTACTACCTTGACACCTGAAACCGTCATCAAGGAACCTCATACCCTCACTACAGCTCCTCACGACCCTCACCCTAACACAACAACACGACTGACAAAAAGGGAGAGCAGCAGCGCTGCATGATGCAGCATTACTGGGGTAACGCGCGTCAGAGAGGGGTGTCGGGCATCCTACGTAAATCAGGCAATGCCCGTTGCCACTACCCTACCGGCCGACACTCAAAGGGCGTGACGCCCATCAGGCCTACTGCCCAACACACTCATATCAGCCAACACCCTCCCTAGCCTATCGTCCAACATAGGTACAAAGCAAGGTACACTAATCTACTAGCATATGAACAAAAACATAACGAGAGGAAAGGAGTTAGGGATAGAAATTATGCAACCCACCTTGAAGCTCCAAGGAAGAAGAAGAAGCACTCCAGCTCCAAGGGGTATCGTCCACCAGCTCCAAGGAAGATGTATCGTCCAACATAGCAGCAAGGGAAGGTATATCGTGCACTCAAGGTGGAGGAGAGACCAAAAGAGCAAAGGAAACTAAGGCAAGGGAAAGAGATGTATACATAGAAGGAAGGGGAGGAGAAACCAAGGTAAAACCATGCCATGTGTCGTCCACCCAAGGGACACTTGTCCTAGGGTTCCAGCCAACACACTAGCAAGGCATGGGACACTTGTCCAAAACATGCACCAGGTGTCCACTACATAAGACCAAGCATCATGGGCGACACAGGCAGCAGTTCTGCTGGGCGACACACTAGCCTTCCGGGCGACACAAAGCAGGTCCTGGCCGACACAAGGCTAAAGCAAGCCCAACCCAGGCACCTCAAGGCCCAAACAAGCTCAACTCAGGCCCAGAGAACTCAAACAACAAGCCCAAGCCTTCCTCTCAACCCTAAAGGAAGCAAAGAGAGGGGAACATCTCACAAGATGGCAGACTTGCACACAAAACCTTAAACTTGGTTTATTTGCATGTAGCCCCTCAAACTCTCAACAAAGCACAACAAAACCCTAATCACCACTTAAAGGTGATTAGCAAGCATCAAAACACCGAGATTAAGCAAAACAAACAGGGTAAACCCTAAACGCAGGTCAGGGTCCTTACAAGCTAACCCCCTTTAAGGGATTTCGTCCCCGAAATCTGAAGAGAAAAACGAGGGATACTTCCTCCTCATCTCTTCCTCAAGCTCCCACGTGGCTTCCTCAACGCCATGACGCTGCCAAAGAACTTTCACAAGAACCAGGTCCTTCCTCTTCAGCTTCTTGATCCTTCTGTCAAGGATCGCCACAACACCTTCCTCGTAGGTCACATCTACATCAAGCTGAATCTCAACTGGCTGTATCACTGTGCTTGATTCCAGATGACTTTTCTTCAGCATACTGACATGAAACACCGGATGCAACCTGTGCAACTTTGGAGGCAACTCTAACTCATAAGCTACCTTGCCAACATGTGCTTTGACTGAGTAAGGCCCCATATACCTGGGAGATAACTTACCCTTCCGTCCAAACCTTAGCACACCTTTCCACGGCGAGACTTTAAGATATACTCTGTCTCCTACCTAGAATTCCAAAGGTCGTCGGCGATTATCTGCATAAGACTTCTGCCTGTCTTGTGCCACCTTCAACTGTTGCTGTATCACCTTGATCTTCTCTGTCGTCTATTGTACTAACTCAGGACCCAAAAGCTGATACTTACCAGACTCAAACCAACACAAAGGAGATCTGCACTTCCTTCCATACAAAGCTTCATAAGGAGCCATGTCAATGCTCCGCTGATAACTGTTGTTGTAGGCAAACTCTATCAAACTCAGATGTACATCCCAGTTGCCTAGAAACTACAAAACACAAGCTCGAAGGAGATCTTCTAAAGTCTGAATAGTCCTTTCAGACTGTCCATCTGTCTGCGGGTGAAAAGTTGTACTGAACCTCAACTGCCTTCCCAACGCTCTGTGCAACTGTTCCCAAAAGCGACTCGTAAACTGAGGACCTCTGTCTGAAACTATCGTTGCTGGCACACCATGTAAACGTACTATCTCATCCAAATACACTCGAGCTAGTTTCTCAGCTGTATATGTTGTCTTTACTGGTAGAAAATGGGCAGACTTAGTCAATCTGTCCACTATCACCCAAATAGAATCATGATTCCCAGTTGTCCGAGGTAGACCAACTACGAAATCCATGGTTATATGATCCCATTTCCACTGTGGTATCGGCAAAGGTTGCAACATACCTACCGGTTTCTGATGTTCAGCCTTCACTTGCTGACAAACCGCACATCTAGCCACGAACTCAGCTACATCTCTCTTCAAATCGGACCACCAAAACAAGTCCTTCAGACTATGATACATCTTGGTGACACTTGGATGCATAGCATACATCGACGTATGTGCTTCCTCAAGCACCAACTTTCTCAGATCATCGGCATCTGGAACCACCATCCTATCACGATAGCAAATTAGCCCATCTTCAGACTCATGAAACCCATCACGCTTGTCACTGCCGAACTCTGATCTGATCAACTGTACTGCATTATCTGTCTGCTGTGCATCCTTGATCTGATGTCTCAATGTAGGCTTAAGTTGCATCTGTGCGAAAAGACCAGACAACAAAGAAACTTCCATCTGCACATTCATCTGTCACAAAGAAACAAACATATCTCGTCTATGGCATACCAGAAAACTCAACTGTGCCTTCCATACCGGAAGAAAAGAAGAAGACTTTCTGCTAAGCGCATCAGCTACCACATTCGCCTTACTAGGATGATACTCGATAGTGCAGTCGTAATCATTGATCAACTCCATCCATCGTCGTTGTCGCATGTTCAACTCTTACTGCGTAAAGATGTACTTCAGATTCTTATGATCCGTAAAGATCTGACACACTTCCCCATATAGATAGTGTCTCCAAATCTTTAACGCATGAACCACTGCTGCCAACTCCAAATCATGAGTCGGATAGTTCTCCTCATGCTTCTTGAGCTGTCGCGAGGCAAAAGAAACTACATGATCTTCCTGCATCAACACACACCCTAAACCTTTCTTGGAAGCATCACAGAAAACAACATAGCCTTTCCCAGGCTCTGGCAAGATCAACACTGGAGCACTGGTCAGCTTATCCTTCAAACTCTGAAAAGCTTGTTGACATCGATCATCCCAAACAAAAGGTACATCCTTCCTGGTCAACTTCGTCATTGGCAACGCGATCACACTGAAGTCCTTGATAAACCTCCGGTAGTATCCTGCCAAACCAAGGAAACTATGAACTTCTGTCGGCGTCTTTGGTTGTTCCCAATCCACAACGGATTCCACCTTCTTCGGATCTACTTTGATTCCTTCAGCAGATATCACATGACCCAAGAAAGCCACCTCATTCAACCAGAACTCACATTTATTGAACTTGGCATACAACTAATGTTGACGAAGAAGAGTCAACGCTCGACGAAGATGTTGCTCATGCTCTTGTCTGTCCTGACTATATATCAAGATATCATCTATAAAGACTACAACAAACTGATCTAATAACGGTCGGAACACTCTGTTCATCAGATCCATGAAAGCAGCAGGTGCATTGGTTAGCCCAAACGGCATAACCACGAACTCGAAGTGACCATACCTTGTCCTGAAAGCTGACTTTGGTATGTCCTCCACCTTTATCCTCAACTGATGATATCCAGACCGTAGATCGATCTTCCAAAACACTGTAGCACCACGCAACTGATCGAACAGATCATCTATCCTTGGCAACGGGTATTTATTCTTGATCGTGACCTTGTTCAACTACCGATAATCCATACACAACCGCATCGAACCATCCTTCTTCTTAACAAACAACACGGGAGCACCCCACGGCGACGTACTCGGTTGGATAAAACCTTTCTCCAACAAACCTTGCAACTTCTTCTTCAACTCTGCCATCTCTGTTGGAGCCATCCTATATGCTGACTGTGCAACTGGCTGCATTCCCGGAACCAGATTGATCTCGAAATCAATCTCTCGAGGTGGAGGAACACCAGGAAACTCTTCGGGAAACACGTCTGCAAACTCTCGAACCACTGACACCTCCTCAAGACTAGGACCCTTCACCTTGGTAACCACAACGGTATCCACCACGTGAGCTAAGAACGCCTCACATCCTTGTCGTAACAACTTGTCTGCCACCATAGCTGATACCAAACACGTCAGAAGAATCTTCCTATCTCCCTGGAAGATCCACTTCTCTCCAGCAACATCAAACACTGCCTGCTTGGAACCACAGTCCAAGACAACCTTATACTTTTCTAAGGTATCCATCCCAAGGATAACATCGAAACCATGCATATCAAGTGGTATAAGATCCACTTGAATGAGATGTCCCGAAAAAGACAAGACACAAGATGGACACTCTTCTTGAAGCAAAGAGGAACCATCAAGAGGGGTTTCTAACAACAAGCTATCCTTCTTACAGCTAACAGGTAAATGATAGTTTTCAAGCATACTATAGGCGATAAAAGAGTGTGTGGCACCCAGGTCAACCAGAATAGATATAAAGCAAGAAGAAGACATATCAGAATGAAATAACTCCATCTGACCTGTCACCACTCGTGGGTTGACTATCGCCTCCGGCTGACTCATGGCATAGAATCGAGCCGTCGCTTGCTGTCCACGACCTCTGCTTCCTTGAGTAGATGATCCAGCCTGAGACGCCTGACCGCATCCTCATCCTCTGCTACCACTGGTCTGTGGTCTCTCTGACTTCTGAAAACTCTACTTCAGTTGCTGCGCCACTTCAACATCTCTATTCGGACATTGTAACTTGAGATGCTCGGTCTGTCCACAAAGATAGCAAGTCCTGTCCTCAAACTGTGACCTAGCTGGTCATGTCACTGCCATAGAAGCTGAACTGTGCGCCTTAGAAGGTGAAGAAATGTAACTTTTCCCCTTACTCGGAGACCACTGAGAGGGCACACCAGAACTCCTCATCGCTGACGGTGCTGAAAACCTAGGCTTCTTAAAGCCACTAAACCTCTGTCCATGAAACTGGGCAGGTCTTTTAAGAGACATAGACTCTCTTTTCTCCCTTACTGTCCTCTCGATCCTTCGAACTGACTCCACGAACATAGCAAACCTCTCTCGGTTCTCCAACGCAGACACCGGGGTTTTCAACTCAGCACTCAAACCCTTCTTGAAATGTCTGATCCGTTCCTCGTCTGTTGCTGCCATGTGAGGACGAAACCTCAACAAATCCATAAACTTGGCTTCATACTCGGTGATGTTCATCATTCCTTGTCTCAGGTTCTCGAACTGACTAACCTTCTCATCCAGATACGTCTTGGGAAAGTATCTGGTGACGAACTCACGTCGAAACACTTCCCAACAGATCACCTCACCAGGCCGCTTCTCTTCTTCGATGGTCCACCAGTGACCAACACTACCCTTCAGAAGGTAGACGACACGCTTTACCTTGTCTGCTTCAGGGATGTCAAGGATCCGGAAAGCCTTCTCGAGACTTGTCAGCCACAGATCTGCATCTGCTTGATCAGTCGTTCCAGCATATTCCGAAGCTCCAACTCGGCGAAGCCGCTCGAAGGTCTTCCCAATACCCGATGCTTCTCCATGGGGAACCTGTGCTCACGGAGGAGGCACTGGTAATCGCTCAACCATGAGATTCATCGTAGCCATTAACTGCCCCATAAGGTGTTGGTAAGCAGGATGTTCAAGAATGGCTGGGTTAAATTGGGGAACCTCAGGCACCCGATCTTCATGTGCCTGTCCATCTGCTCCATCAACCGATGTAGCATCACTGTACTCAGTAGAGTGTTCTTCATTGTTTCCAGACATCTTGACTTTTCTTCCACTGAGGGCAGAAGATATTGTAAGAAAACCTGGACACTCATAAGAACAACTCAACCTAGTCCTAAATCCCTGTAGACTCAGCGAACCTAAAGCTCTAATACCAAAACTTGTGGCAACACATCCCATTATCATACAGATAATGAGGTGTTACGTGAAAACGTGCGGAAATCACCCTAACCACAGATTATGAAAATACGGGTTAATTAAAACCGATTGCGGAAAACTGATAAACTGTGAAATCATTACTTTCCAGTCCTCTTCCTGCACAGAAACATGTCATATATATATACACGAGGTCTGATACGTGTTCACAGCTTACTGACACAGCTGTACATCCATCACATGAGTTCACCACCTGTTCATATACATCGAGGCCCGCATCCGGCCAACAGCAGGATATACAAAACATCATCAACCGTTCATCATGAAACAACGTCAAAACACTGCCAAGGACCTGAGAGTATAGGGATGACGCAAGACTCTACAACCAAAACATCCAAAACAGTAGCATATCCATCACTTGCCTTCTACTACTCTTCAAGCTACTCGGCCGCAACACCACGACCACGACCACGTCTACCTCGACCACCTGAAAACCAGCGGAGTGAGACAATCGAACATTATCCCAGTGGGAAACATAACTCCCCACCACAACTACCAACCTCAACAAGATAAACCATAACATCAGATAACTATTAACAGGTATAACAAGAGCAATCTATATAAGCAAGGCTATTCTTATCGACTAGCTTACCAGCTGTACAAAAGCACATAACCAGATATTTCTCAAAGGGACGTGATTGACAAGATAAAATATATCACTGTGTAACATGATCATCAGAACCAAGACATATGACCTCATAACCTGATTATCAAGATACGACATACTGCCACATACTTGATGAATATAGAAGTACCTGCAGATATACCAGAATTAAATACACAAACAAGGCCTCAACCAATGTTTCGTGTTTATCTTAAGCAGTAAATACTAAACGGCTGTATTACGTATTATTATGCCCCGAGGATTTGAATCGTACCATTCAAATCCAACCTCTGACTGCGAAGCCCAAGACTGGTGCCATACAATGGTCAGTGGAAGAGCCGGACTCCACGACCTCCCACCTCGTGGTCAGTACACGAGCACAACACAAGCATGACCTTAGTCACATGCTGAAGTGGTCTAAGCTACTGGGTCAGCTCCATAGGCTACCCTCACTCTAGCCCACCTTGGTACATGTCTCGGTGCTAGTAAAGCTGAGCCACGGGCCTGATCACCGTGCTATGAGCCATGAACGCATTCATGCTCTTCACAACACATATCCTGAGCCATGGGCCTGTTCACCATGCTCTATATACGTATCTGAGTCTGTAACTGAAGTTACACTCTCACCTCCTTACTTTAGGCTAGGAGTAACCTCGCATATTCAACAATATGCGCTCCGAGTTAACCCGTAGGAGAACCCGTTTCACCATCACCAAGTCCTGACAATGATGGATCTATGGCCAGGGCAAACTACATTATATGATTTCACTGTGATTAATTAGTATCTTTTAGATGGATTGCAGGATTCAACCAAGTTATATAACATGCAAGATATATCAAAAAGTAAAGAACATTATATTATTATTGAAACCACATCAACCTGATCCATCACAAGGATCCAACATCACATGTTACCACTTGGCCTCTTGCCAACCATCCAGATCCATCTCAAGGATCCAGCATCACATGCCATGGGATCTCAATCCCTCATCATGTATCGTCACTGCCTCTCACGGCTCACCTCATCATCATGGGACCAACACATCACATATATAATCTCATAGAACAATTATTAAGGTAATGTTAATTATCACATATGTCACATAGCCCTTTCATGGCTACACATCACCTGCATGGTTAGGATGTACAATAACCATAGATTCAACATAAAGAGTATGCTCATTATCATGAACTATCATTCAAGATACTTTATTCATTATTATTACACTATTTGATGGTCAAGCTTGTTAACCACATTATTAACAAACCATACTGATGCTTACCCGTAGCTCAAGATTATACAAACAATCAAGGTATTCACTTTATATAAAAGCATGTTGAATATACAGAGCAAACACTACTGTTACCAATATCATTACTATTACCATCCACTATCATCATCATTACCTTTGTCATCAAGCCGCCATTTAATGTAACTACCATTAATCATTGCCATTAACAATTAAGCATAAGACCTATATTATGCATATCGATACTACTCTTGTTACCATTATTTCCATTATCAGCATCATCATCTACTATCATCTTTATTGCTATGCTATTAAGCAAACTATTAATGTAACTGTCACTTGGCCACATATTTACCAACATTAACCTTATTATTACTTTCTCTTACTAGCAAGGCATCACCTTCATCAACACAACTATTGTCACCAACACTATTGACATCTTAATTATCAATAGCACCATTATGTTATTGTTCTCATTATCATCATTATAGGGCATCACTATTGGTTGGTTGAGTGTAAGCATCTACTACCTTGACACCTGAAACCGTCATCAAGGAACCTCATACCCTCACTACAGCTCCTCATGACCCTCACCCAAACACAACAACACGACTGACAAAAAGGGAGAGCAGCAACGCTGCATGACACAACGTTACTGGGGTAACGCGCGTCAGAGAGGGGTGTCGGGCATCCTATGTAAATCGGGCAACGCTCGTTGCCACTACCCTGCCGGCCGACACTCAAAGGGCGTGACGCCCGTCAGGCCTGCTGCCCAACACACTCATATCGGCCAACACCCTCCCTAGCCTATCGTCCAACATAGGTACAAAGCAAGGTACACTAATCTACTAGCATATGAACAAAACCATAACGAGAGGAAAGGAGTTAGGGATAGAAATTATGCAACCTGCCTTGAAGCTCCAAGGAAGAAGAAGAAGCACTCCAGCTCCAAGGGGTATCGTCCACCAGCTCCAAGGAAGATGTATCGTCCAACACAGCAGTAAGGGAAGGGATACCGTGCACTCAAGGTGGAGGAGAGACCAAAAGAGCAAAGGAAACTAAGGCAAGGGAAAGAGATGTATACATAGAAGGAAGGGGAGGAGAAACCAAGGTACAACCATGCCATCTGTCGTCCACCCAAGGGAAACTTGTCCTAGGGTTCCAGCCAACACACTAGCAAGGCATGGGACACTTGTCTAAAACATGCACCAGGTGTCCACTACACAAGACCAAGCATCATGGGCGACACAGGCAGCAGTTCTGCTGGGCGACACACCAGCCTGTCGGGCGACACAAAGCAGGTCCTGGCCGACACAAGGCTCAAGCAAGCCCAACCCAGGCACCTCAAGGCCCAAACAAGCTCAACTCAGGCCCAGAGAACTCAAACAACAAGCCCAAGCCTTCCTCTCAACCCTAAAGGAAGCAAAGAGAGGGGAACATCTCACAAGATGGCAGACTTGCACACAAAACCCTAAACTTGGTTTATTTGCAATTAGCCCCTCGAACTCTCAACAAAGCACAACAAAACCCTAATCACCACTTAAAGGTGATTAGCAAGCATCAAAGCACCGAGATTAAGCAAAACAAACAGGGTAAACCCTAAACGCAGGTCAGGGTCCTTACAGTTACTTTTTGTAACTATTTCTTACATTTTTGGATCCAAACTTAACAAATACGCCTGATAGTTACATTGTAATTTATACAGTTACATTTTGGATTGTTGAGTTACTTTCCAATTCATAAGTTATGTTTTACATTATACATTTACTTTTTTGTTTTAAGTGTTACTTTTCAGTTGCCATATTTGTGCTTTTGTTCACATTGTTACTTTGTAGTTAGAATAATCACACTTTGTTGTTCAACAACAGTTACAAGAATGTGTTGAACCATATGAACATGTTGATCATAATGGAAGTCACTACTACAGAAACAACATTCAGTGTCGCTTTTCTGGGCATCGGTTATTAAGGTAAACCGACGCCTATATTAGTCAATGTCGGGTATTTAGGGAAACTGACGTCTATAGTTGAAGACCAGCCAGACACGGGTACCGCTTTGTATTCAACGTCGTCCGGATATAACAAACCGATGCTTAAAATCGCCCGCGAAATCCAAAATTTCGAGCAAAAAAAATTTGCGTCACATACAGCGTCAGTTTGTTAAATAATCACCGACGCCTATTCAAGAAGGATATTTCCACAAAAAGTTCCACTTTCAGTGTCGGTCAATCCTTTGATAACCGACGCTGATAATAGTTCCTGCCAAATAATTTAGGGAAAAGATTGTCTAATTGGACGTCGGGTTTTTCCTATCAACCGACGCTAAAGATTAACCGGCGTCGATTATCTACAGAACACCCGACACGGTTTGCTTTGGCGTCAGTTTTTTGTAATGACCGACGTCGATTGTTGACTTATTAGCACCCACGTGAAGTATACTCTTCCCCTTTCTCTGTTTCACTACAATAAAACATCAATTCTAGGTCTGGCGATTCCAGTGAGAAAGCACCCGCCGCCGATGCTCCTCTCCTCACCGGGCTGTCGACATCGGACACTGCCTCCTGGTCACCCGGCTGCTCACCGCCGAAGCTCCTCTCCTCACCGTGGCTGCTCTCTCCTCACCGGTGCTCTGATCCTGGTCGCCCGCTCACCTGGTACCCTTCTTCTTCCTCTTCCTGCTTAGACAATCGGGTTTCTCCGGCTTGCTCCTTGCTCCTGCTCCTGGCGCCCTACCCCTCTTCCTACTTCTTCCTCCTCTTCTCATTTTTAATTGAGTTGTACATGCATCAAAATCATTTCTACTTCATATAAGCTCTGTATGTATGTACTACTGCACCCATTTACATCTTTATGTATGAACTACTTTATGTATGAACTGTTGTACCTACATTACATATTTATCATTTGTACATACATTTCTGCTCTACTATGAACTCAACCACTAATATTTACTGATACATTATACTTGTACCTATACATACATTCATACCTTAGTTTTTCTTGTATTGTTATGCGTTCAACTAATGTATTATCTATGTAGATGTACTTTGTAGTTTGCAATACATATAATGGTATAATGCACATATCATGTACTGCCTACTACTCTATAATGCATATTCTATACTATGTTTTAGGAATTAATTGATCATCTACTGCTGCCCGCCGTCTCCCTGCTCACCTGCCTGCTTGCCTGCCTACTCGCCTACCCTCTATCTCGCCCTCTCTCCATGCTGACGCCCGACTGGGCTCAAACAGAGGTAAACATCCCCCAAAACCCTATTTTATTACACTGCTTGATCTTTAATCACATAGACTTAATCTACATTGCTACTTGCATGATCCTAGTGATTAAAAGCACTCTTTCCTGGTCCCCTCAGTAACTAATGTTTCCTTGAGATGAGTGTTAATTGATCTAGCTTGCTTACTTTCCTTGTAATGCCATCTTTTATGTGCTATGACCCACTAGTCACCTTTAGAGTATTAAAATGATGCAACTTGTACACTTGTTAAATTTGAATCTATAAATCCTATGAAATGATATCACCCCACAAAATTAGTAGTCACTATTATGTCTTATACACTCTAGAATCAAGATCTAATAATCTTATGCCTCTGGCTCCGACCAAGATCCAAGTAGAAGAGGGACGCATCCGGTTTCCAAGCGCTGAAGTAAATGAAAATGCTGCTAAATGGAATTTCTGCTTAGTTGGATACATTGTGGATTTTTTGCCAGATCTGGAACTTCTTCATTCTCATCTCACAAATGTTTGGAACCTGGAAGAAAAAGTTCGACATCATTCCGAGATAGCATGACATGTTTATTTTTAGATTCTACAACCCTCGAGATATGAAGCTTGTTCTTGAGCAAGGTCCCTGGTTTGTGAAGCAATATCCTATGGTTTTGATGAAGTGGAAGCCTGGTAACTCCCTGACGAAAGTTGGATTTAGTAGTATCCCGGTCTGGATTAAGTTGTTTAACCTTCCTCTGGAACTTTGGGACTCAAGGACTTTTGAACGGATTGGATCTTTTCTTGGAATCCCTATTGGTACAGATATAGCTACAAGGGATTGCACTTATCTTGATTCTACTAGGATCCAAGTCCTTATCAATCCTTTGTCTAACCTTCCTCCTGTTATAGAGCTGCAAGGGGATGATGGAAGGATTTTTCCTATACATCTTGAATATGAATGGATCCCATGTCTTTGTAAAAAGTGCCGATTATTTGGTCATGAAGAAATCTGCTGCCCTGTTTCCCCTGGACCTTTGGTCGCTGAGAAGAACTCTGAGAAGACTGTAAACTTTGAAATTTTGGCAAATATGGAGCTATCACCATCAGTGATCAAGGATGTTCTAATCACAACTGATACTGGAGCTCAGCGTTCGATCCCATCTACTCCCATTCCTATTTTTGAAGACCATGCTCTGAATTCTGCTATTAATTCAAAAGTGTCTTAATGTTCACCACCAGTGGTTGCTCCTAAACCGAGCTCGGGCATACCTTTGAGAGTTATTAACTCTATGTTTTCCCAATTGAGTATTCTGGAGACTATCGATGAAATAGCTGAGGCCGACAGCTCAACGGCCCAAGTGGTTAAATGACTCCATCTATCAAGGTCTCCTCCTGGAATGTTAGGGGAATTAGCAATAAAATAAAGAATGTCTAGGAGGAGTTGATTAGGGTGGGCAGTAACATCTTTATTCTGTTGGAAACAGAGTTGAGGAAAAGGATTTAGAAAAGTTTGTTGTTAAGCATTTTCCTAATATGGAGTACTTATCTAATATTGATTCTCATGCTTTAGGTCGGATTCTGATTATATGGAACTCTAATGTTTGCTTGATTACTAAAATGGCTGAAAGTGATCAACATATCTCTTGTAAAGTCTTGATTGATGACTTCTCTTGTATCTTGACAGCTGTTTATGGACATAATGGAGATCATGATAGAAATAGTCTTTGGGAGTCATTGAATGATATTTGTCTTAAATGTAATTCTCCCTGGATCTGTATGGGGGATTTTAATGCAGTCCGTAAAGAAGAAGAAAGAATTAGTAAAAACTCTCTGTTTAACAAGTCCATGAGTGACTTTAATGATTGGGTTCAGAACTGTGGTATTTTTGAATTGGAGCTCAAAGGACCTTTTTATTCTTGGGATAACCACCAAGATGATGATGGTTTCATCACCTATAAGATTGATAGGATTTTTTATAATGACCTTTTTATGAACTCTGTGGATGAGTTCTCTGGTGAGCTGATTTCAAATATTGTTAGTGATCACAGATCTATCTTGTTCTCTATGTGGCATTCTAGAGTGATTAAAGCTCCTTTTCATTTCATTAATTCCTGGGTCTTAAAGAATGATTTTATGAGTGTGGTTAGTAATGCTTGGGAGATGGATTCTGAAGGTACTGCTATGTTTAAAGTCTATAGGAAATTTCAGTCCCTTAGAAAGGTTTTGAAGATGTGGAACGAATCTAGAGTTGGGAATTTATCTGATAATGTGAAGATTGCTAAACTTGCTACCATTCAAGCTCAATCTAAGGCTGATCTTGACCCCACCAATGCTCAATTGCAACTTGATGTTAAAGCTCAGAAAAAAGTTCTTTTTGAAGCTGAAAGAGTTGAGGAATTTTTTCTGAGACAGAAGTCCAGAGTACAATGGCTTGCTGAGGGTAACAGTAATACCAAGTTCTTTTACACCTCCTTAAAAACTAGGCGTCAAAGAAATTGAATTAGAGGTCTCTACATTGATGAACATGTTAATTATGATTTGGATACTAATAGAAATCATATTCTGAATTTTTACACCAGTCTCTTCAACAATGGCCATTCTTGTGAGGGTCTTGGTGAGTTTAAATGGTCTGGTCTTACCATTAGTGAGGAACAGAAAATTGACATCATTAGGCCGGTAACTCAAGTTGAACTTGATGATATCATCTCTTCATGCAATCCTGATAAGGCGCCTGGGCTTGATGGATTCAATTTCTTCTTCATTAAGAAAACATGGTCTATTGTTGGGGAGGATATCTCTAGGGCTGCTAAGGAGTTCTTCTTGAATGGGAAGCTGCTGAAGGAGGCTAATAACACTTATATCACCCTTATTCCTAAAGGGCGTGATTCTTTTGATATCAGAAACTGGAGACCCATTTCTCTTTGCAACTGCATTTTCAAGATCATCTCTAAAATTATGGCCAACAGGCTTCAGAACATCCTTCCTCAAATCATAAGCAACAACCAATCAGCTTTTATTAAAGGGAGGAATATAAAGGATGCTATTTTGCTTTCTAATGAAGTTATTCATGATTTCAACTGGTCTTCCTCTGAAGGTAAAATGTGTTTGAAGATCGACATATCTAAAGCTTATGATAATGTCAATTGGAAATTCTTATTTGGGGTCTTATACAGAATGGGGTTCCCTTCTATTTGGATCGGTTGGATTGCTAGCATCCTTAATTCTACTTCTTATCAAGTTCTTGTTAATGGTGAGCCCACGGAAAGATTTTTCCCTACCAATGGTATTCGTCAAGGAGATCCCTTGGCTCCACACTTATTTGTGATTGTTATGCAAGCTTTTACTATTATTATGAATCTAGCTGTGGAAAATAACTCTATTCAGCCTCTTAAAGCTTCTCAAGCCTTTTCTCTTTCCCATCTTGTCTTTGCAGATGATTTGATGATCTTTCTGAAGGCTAGTACCCACAATGCTTCTGAAATTCTTAATATTCTGGACTATTTTGGTAAGCTCTCTGGTCTGAGAATCAATAATCTCAAGAGCGAAGTTTTATTTAGAAAGAGTGCTAACAAAGATGACATTCTCAGTATCCTTGGTTTCAAAGAATGTACTCTTCCGTCAACTTATCTTGGTGTTCCTCTGGTTACTGGAAAGCTCCCTAGATCAGTCTGCTCTGGTCTTATTGATAAAATTAAAACTAGGCTGGAAGGATGGAAATCCAAGGTCCTTTCTATGGCTGGGAGACTTGAGCTTATTCAATCCACTCTGAGAGTTCTTTATCTTCACTAGAGTTATGCTTTTCCTATCCCTAAGTCTACCATTAACTCTATTGATATGTTTTGTCGTGATTTTCTTTGGGGGAAAAAAGATGAGAAGGCATGCCTGCATCTTGTTAACTGGAACAAAGTCACCTTGCCCAAGAAAGAGGGGGGACTTGGTATTAGAAAAATCTCTGATGTATCTAAAGCTTGTCTTCTTCTTAATGCTTGGGATATAGCTAAGAAAAAAGATTCCTTGTGGGTCAAATGGGTGAATGAAAGATATTTAGTGAAATCTTCCTTCTGGTCTATTAAAGCTTCTTCTACGATGTCCTGGATCTTCCTTCAAATTCTGGAGTGTAGACCTTTGCTGCTGAATCATACGAGATTTAGTGTGGGTCAAGGTGATGAGTTTTTCTTTTGGCTGGACCCCTGGGTTCCTAATAAATGCTTCCTGTGGGACTTAGTTGGAAGAGAATCTTATCTTAAGCTTGGTTTGCCTATAAATTGCAGAATTAGTGATGTGTTGGTTAATGGTGTTTGGAGAATACCTAACAACAGAGATAATGGTAGTCTCTTGAAGAGCCTTCAAGGTATTCCTATTACGGGTGAGGACATTGACAGCTTATACCTTACAGATAGAAAGGTGCCTAAACTCAAACATGTTTGGGATGCTATTCGTGTTTCTGCTGATGAGTCTGATCTTTTTGTTTGGTTATGGAAAGACATTATGCCCAAGAATTTCCAAATGAATATGTGGAAAATTTTACACGATAAGCTGCCTACTTTTGAATACCTAAGGAGAATTGGGTTCTATGGTCCTTCTCGGTGTTATTTGTGTGAAAAGGACACTGACTCCACTGTCCATATGTTGTTTCATTGCTCTTTTACAAAGCATTTATTAGAAAAGTTGAACAATGAGCTGGATATGTCTGTTTGTATTTTAGATTGGCCTGACATCTTGAAGATTAAGGAAAAAAAGCACAAATTCACTCTTCTTTGTGTTATGTACCATTCTTGGCTAGAGAGGAATTCAAGAGTTCACTTGGATCGCATTTGTTCTATTGAGGTTATCTATAAGAAAGTCCTTAATGACTTCCATGGGTACTGGAAATGAATGCTTTTTTTTTCTGATCTTGGTTTCTTTGCTTTGGGCTTCCTGGACCTAGATCCTTTGGATATGCTATCCATTTTCTACTGTAATCAGGTTCTAGCTTGGGTTGGAAGTGATGTTTTCTTCCTTTCTTGAGAGGTTGAGCTTATCCAGAATGGAGTGGCAGAGCTCACTCATGTCTGTTTGATGGTTTCTATGTTTATGATGAAGTTCTTTCTTGGTTTGTTTGTGTAGAGGTTTTCTTCTCTGAGTGGTTGGGCTTATCCATCATGGAGTGGCAGAGCTCACTCAGTCTCTTTGGAGTTGGCAGCTATGTTAGATGCAGTCACCTGTGGAGAGTTGTTTCTTTCATGAGTGGTTGAGCTTATCCATCATCTTGGAGTGGCAGAGCTCTCTCATGCTGTTTGGTGGTTGCTATTCTTCTATGATTTGAAGACGGTTGCTGTTATGGTCTGTTGAAGTCTCCTGGAGTTGTTCTTCATGACTTTGTTTTCTCTGGAGCTGCTGTTGGATGGAGAGTGTGGGCTTTGGCTTTGGAGTGGCTTAAGAGGATGAGCTTATTGGAGTGGCAGAGCTCACTTAAGCTTTTGGTGGCTATCTGTTGTGATTCTTGTTGTTTTTGGTCGTGCCTTCTTGTTGGGAGCTTTTTTTGCTATATGCTTCTGGATCTGCCTGATGATGCCCTTTTGTTCCATATCTTTTCTGCTGGCTAGTGCTGATCCGTAGGGTGTTTGACCTGATTATAGCTGCTCTGTATTGAAGATGTCTTTTTCTGCAGCTGTGATTTGGTTCTGGAAGCGAGCCTTTATCAGTAGTAGTTTGTTCTGCTATACTTGTATAGTCTTTTTTGCCTTTTTTTGCTTGCTCCCCCTATGGTCTGCGAGCCATGTCTATACTCTCTACCTCTATCTTCTTCCTTTGTTTTTTGCTTTTGCTTTTTGTACAGAAACTTTGGCAAAAATACAAAAAAAGAGGAAGGAGTTTTCGGGACAAAAAAAAACATGAAACCATGCTCTTAATGATATAATTTTGTTGGCCTAGAAACCCGTCCAAGATTTACTCATTAGGAGTAAATCTTGGATAGTCCCCAGTTTGGGACTGTTCTTGAACACCTAATCTCACTTAGGATGTAAGTGTATAATGTGTATTGGGTTTTCGAGAAATTTCGGCAGCATTTCCCCGTTTGTTCTCTAAGTACATATGTACTTAGAGAACAACGGGGAAATGCTGTCGAAATTTTCTCGAAAACCCAATACACATTATACACATACTAGTTAGATTAGGTGTTCAAGGATGGGATAGGTGGTACACATTTATTATATATAAGAATGACATCACATGTATTTGTTAACTGTAGACCCTAATCTTATCCTAATATATACTTATTTTCTCTTTGATCATAGAATGGATAGATCATGGATGTCCATTCACAATCGCTGCACCCCAGAGTTTATATCTGGTCTTGATCAGTTTATTAGATTTGCTGAGGAACATAGGAAAGAACCTGGAGATAGGTTGTACTCTCCATGTAGGCATTGCGGTAACAACTTGAAAGTCAGCACTGGTGACGAAATCAAAAGTCACGTCATGTGCAATGGGATTGTACAAGGCTATACAGAATGGCACTGGCATGGAGAGATTTCAAACTCAAAATCAGTGGATGTCGATAGCAGTGCTTCGGTGGAAGAAGAAATTGCCTCCGATGATGTAGATGTGAACGAACCAGTTCCAGTAGACATCGTTGATGCGATGCTGGGTAGTTGTAGGGTAGAGCACAGTGATCCATCTCCTATATTTACAAACATTGTACATGATGCTGAGATACCATTATACACAGGCTGTGCTAAGTTTACGAAGCTTAGCACTATGTTAAGATTGTATAAGTTGAAAGCTAACAATAGATGGAGCGACAAAAGCTTCACTTCATTGTTGACTTTGTTGAAAGAAATGCTTCCTGAAGGAAACGAGCTGCCAATCGCAACATACCGGGTAAAGAAATTGTTGTGCCCAATGGGAATGGAGGCCAAGAAGATACACGCATGCCTGAATGATTGTGTATTATTTCAAAAGGACTATGTGGATTTGAAAGATTGTCCAAAATGTGGTGCGTCATGGTATAAATTGACGACTTTGGGGGAGTCTAAAACTAGTTCTCCTACCAAGGTGATGTGGTATCTACCTATAATATCACGGTTTCAACGCTTGTTTGCAAATCCGAAAGATGCGAAGAATTTGAGATGGCATGCAGATGTTAAGAAAAATAATGATAGGATCCTACGACATGCGTATGATTCCCCATAGTGGAAGAAGATTGATCTATTGTACCCCAAATTTGATGAAGAAGATAGGAATCTAAGACCTGGGCTTTATACAGATGGGATGAATCCGTACGGGACATTGAGCAGCCAACATAGCACTTGGCCCGTCATGCTTGTTATATACAATCTTCCTCCCTGGCTGTGTATGAAAAATAAGTATGTTATGTTGTCGTTGTTGATATCGGGCCCTAAACAACCCGAAAATGATATCGATGTTTATCTTGAACCTCTGATTGATGACTTAAAGAAACTTTGGGCTGAAGGTGTGATGACCTATGATGCTTCAAGAAGAGAGACATTTCGTTTGCACGCTATGTTGGTTAGCACTATTAATGACTTTCCAACATATGGGAATTTGTCTGGATATAGTGTCAAAGGAGCTAAAGCATGTCCTATATGTGAAGAAAACACTGATTCAATATGACTAAATCATGGCGGCAACATTGTATATCTTGGTCATCGAAGGTTTCTTTCAAAATTCCATCTGTATCGTAGGAAGCGCAAAGCATTCAATGGATGGAATGATGAACGAAGTGCACCTAAACCTAAACCAGGAGATGTTGTTTATGAAAGAGAAAAGACATTGTCAATGAGAAGTTGGAACAAGGTCACTTGTATATTTTACACAACATGGACGAAGTGAGTGTTTATATCGAGGAACATACCAATTTCATCAAGAGACAACATCCTCGAGCAAGTTCAATGTGGCTTGCTAGAGAGCATAACAAGACTTTTACTAAGTGGTTTGAAGATAAAGTCTTAAATCAACTATCTCAAACACCAAATCATATTACAGAAACTATCAAATGCCTCGCCTTTAAACCAAAACCGAATGTTATGTCTTATGAAGGGTTTGAAATTAATGGGTTCACATATTACACAAAGCGCCAATATGATAAGAGTGTCATCCAAAATAGTGGGGTCACTCTTCAAGCGTCGACTATGTATTTTGCAAGTGTAAAGGATAAGATTCCACGTGAAGCTAAAATGTCATATTACGGTGTCATTGAAGACATATGGGAGTTTGACTACATAGATTTCAGAATTCCGCTCTTTAAATGTAATTGGGTTGATAACACCAAAGGAGTTATAGTGGATGAATTGGGTTTCACTTTAGTGAACTTTGAAAAGATTGGTGAGAAGGGTGAACCATTCATATTGGCATCACAGGAGAAACAAATATTCTGTATCGATGATCCTACAAATGATAAATGGTCGGTTGTTCTTCATGGTAAAAGACAGTTCATTGAAGATCCTATAGATGAAGAAGAGTACTATGATAAATATGATGACTCCAGTCCATTCTCAGTTGGGTTGCCAACTCCACAAAATATTGAAGCTAATGATGACTTATATGTGTGCGGAGATCACAATGAAGGATTGTTAATTGATAAAAGATCACAATTTTAGAGGAATGCATGTTTATATTTTTTATTGAAGCTAAATGTTTACTTTTTTAATATCAATATCATTTTCTAATTTGATGTTTCATTATCTTCTAGTTAATACAAATGCTAAACGTTGTGGGAAGGTGCTAAGGAACTATAGGACCAATCTCACTCGAGATTACATACGCGATGCGGAGAATAGGTTCTTGATTGATTCCAATTCTAGACATTGATCAGTATTTCACTAACTTTACACTAATAATTTTTGTTTGTATTCACTTTGAAAAATAAATATAGGAAGAAGGAAGCCACACAGCAATGGAACTACTTGGACCCTAAAGATTGGGAGGAGCTTGTTACCCAAAGAAAAATAGATGAATTCAAGGTATCAAGCGCCACTCCCAATTTAATTAATATATGTTTTTATGTATTCACCTATTCAAGATTAACCTTTATTGTTACTAACCAAATCAATGTGCTAACTAACTAGGCTATCAACGATGCTCAATGACAACTACATGTTATGACCACACAATGGGTCCAAGAGGATATGCAGGCGTTCGCCAAAGACTACAGGCTCTGCAGGACAACCATGACATAGCTATGCAGGATATGCAGGCGTTCGCCAAAGGTTATATAGATATATAGGCATCAAGCCATGGAACAGCAAAAGAAGCCACAATGAAGAGAAGCAGGATACAGATACAATACATAAAGTGCAGCACACACAAGTGTTTTAGATTCATATAACAACATGACAGACTAACACATATATAGTGCATAACAACAACAACGCCGAATTTACATACAACACTAGCTTAGTACATATATAGTGGGACTAAAGTGACGATCCCACCTGCTAAAATAGGTTACCGACAACTACATGTTATGACTGGGAGGTCGTGATTCAGCAACCGTATGCATTAGTAGGAGGACAAACAGATTTCACCACACTGGTGAAATCTATTTGTCCTCCTACTAATGCATACAGTTGCTGAATCACGACCTCCCAGTCGTAACATGTAGTTGTCGGTAACCTATTTTAGTAGGTGGGATCATCACCTTAGTCCCACTATATATGTACTAAGCTAGTGTTGTATGTAAATTCGCCGTTGTTGTTGTTATGCACTATATATGTGTTAGTCGGTCATGTTGTTATATGAATCTGAAGCACTTGTGCGTGCTGCACTTTATGTATTTTGTAAATGAATATTTCTGAATGTTTATACATATCTGAATGTTTATAGATGTATTTGAATGTTTCTACATGTATGAATGTGAGAATTGAATTGATGTCTGAATGTATCAATGTATCTACTTGTGTGAATTTTTTTTTTGATTTTGCAAGTTTGTGGCCTGTTTGTTGGCTGATATCAATGGATGTCGTAAACCTACAGTTTAGAAAACTGAACTACAGGTTCTAATCCTGCTGACCAGCCACAGCAGGCCTGCAAACTGATAAGAAAAAGAAATTAAAACAAAGGTGTCAGTTATTTATAGAAAACCGTCATCAAAGACTTACAACGTCGGTTATTGGATAAAAACAGCCGCCTAATGTGACAAACAACCCGACTGTGCAGGAAAGTACGACCGTGGTGGAAAATGGCATCGGTTATTCGTACAAAATCGACGCCGATAGAACTAAACACGGCCGTGCAGGGAAGCACGGTCGTGGGGTCTGGGAATATGGCGTCGGTTTTGATTGGTAAACCGACGCTGAAAGTGACATAGATGCCACCCTTTTTGTGGCACGAACCCTTTTGGCGTCGGCTTACTAAACCTAACCGATGCCTATAGTTGCCTTGTTGGCACGTTTTCAGTGGCGCGAAGTCTTTTGGTGTCGGTTGTAAAACCGACGCCGAAGAGTTTGACCTTTAGCGGCACCCACATAGGCGTCGCTTGAGAACCGTCGCTAAAAGGGGTTAAACAATTGACGCTAAAGATGTGTTCCGTAGTAGTGAGTTGTCATTCTCAGATATATAGCTCAGATATATAACACGACCGTTCTGAAAAGAGAAAGAATCACTTTTTGTTACAATGCGGAACTCTATGTTACTCTTGTGTACCCAATGTTACTTAATAATGTCCAACAATTATGTTTTTGTCCACAATGTTACTTTTGGTTTGATATAGTTACTTGGTACATCATGTTGTTACTTTTAAGTTGACATAATTACTTTTCAGTTCATATAGTCAATTTATATCTGGAACAATCATACTTTGTTATTTTAGCCTCAATATCACAAAAATGTTAAACCTTATGTTTAGATAGTTGTATACTTTTAAGAATTCCTTAGTATATACATTTTAGAGTCTTTTGTTATTTTTTGATGAACAATTACTTTATATGTTCAGTAATTACTCTATTGTATATAGAATTACTTTTCAGTTTAGATTATGACTCTATCGGTTTCATAGTTACTTTACTATTCAAGTAGTTACTTTATGTTTCACATATTTACTCTTCAGTTCAGAGAATTATTTATTAGATGGAACAAGCACCTACTGAAGATTATCACAATAATTAGTTGCATATATATGACTTGTAATATAACATGTCATACACAGTAATTCTCTTCCATATGAACACTAGCTAGATAAAGTTATAAGACCATCCAATAAACATCAAACTAATAGGTTCAAACTTTGTACAAAAATAATCAAACCCATACATTTTACTATAATTAGAACCATAATGTCTGCATAAACATAAATCCATAGAACTTCTGTTCTCTCCTCACCCCAACTGTAATTTTTTGTTCAACCTAAAACATACTTAAGACTCGAACTGTATTTTCTGAAGTTTATATATGCATTTTTTGAAGCATCATTTCAAAATCACATTATTTTATTACATTGTTTTCTAAAATTTCTATTTAATCTGACACAAGCCATGTGTTCAGGCTTGACATAACATCATCAGACTTGTCTTCATTTTGCTTGTCACCTGCTCCTTCTTTTGACTCTTCATGATCTCGAGCATGTTGTATTTCTGGCTGCAGTCTTCCCCTCTCCATCATTCCTTGGAAGATCTCTGCCCTAATTGCAAGGATGTCTTTACTTATGAAGTTCATTTCTTTTTCATTCACCAAGCATTCAAGATAATTCATAATGTATACTCTGTAATCAATACCATCATCTTCTTGGTGCAGAAATTTGACTTCCATGCTTTGGAACACCCCTGAAGAACTTATGAACAAATCCCACCTGCATGCAAAACCAAATATTGTTAAGTACAATGTAACCAACACCATTCTCATTCAAAACTGAATTAAACAATGTTTGACTTTTCTTATCCATCTAATGACTTCTTTGGTAGAATTGGAATTCCCGGACATTATGATCTATGCACCCCATCTCTGAAACTACCTTAAGCAAGTGCCATTGATTGTTGTTGTTCAATATTGTAAACACTAAATCCATTGTGAAAAATTCAGGTTCGGGTACATTGAATAGATGTGATATCATGTAAATCTCCTTTATTGTAATGTCAGCCACCATCATGTTCAGCTTTTTCTATAAAAACAACATTCCAAATTACATTTTTGTAACCTTTATTGTATTGTGGTAAGTTTCTCTAATCTAGTGTGATAGTGGTTTCTCTTACCAGTGCATAAGTGCTCAAACAATGCCACAACAATGCCTTCTTCCCCTTTTTGCTTGTCGTTTCTTTCAGCATTTGAACAAATCAATCCATAACCTAAAAATCTTGACTCTTAAGTTAGCAATCCATAATATAGTGATAAATACTTACGACTTCAGTTCTTATAGGTGATTGCATCATTTTGTCTTTGAATAGTAGTGTTGATAGATCCTTCCCGTGCACCATGTATCTTCTCTAAATCTTCATTCTCTTCTAAACCTGCACATTTTTCTATTTATCAAAAGTTTTATTCTAGAGATGTGATATACAATTTATAAACTTAGTGACTATTCTATACCAGGAATGCATCTATTGTCTCTAACAAGTAGCTAGTATAATCGATGACTAAGTTATTGGTACACATCTAAAAAGTAATTAAAATCGCTATTGTGTAACAAATTTTTAGTCTATGAGTAAAAAAAAGTAACTCCTTACACTTCATCTATATTTTGAATGAATTCATCTACATCCTCTTTCAGTTATTTTGTTTTGAAGTGCTCAAACCCTATGAATGTTGAACTCTTTTGTTGTTTTTGAAGTGTAACATATTTTAGTTACTTATCTAAAAGATACATAAAAGTTTAGATATTTTCTTCTATTTCTTACCATTACATGTGCATGTCTTCTGATTTTGATGTTTTCCTCTATGCTACCAATGTCTGTCTTCATATTCCTCTTCATCTTTCTCATCACTTTTGGTGTTTTCTTCTCAATTTCTTCTGAAATTATTTCATCTTCTTTTTCTTTTTTCAGTTGTCTTTAATTCTTTTTGTTTGGCATCAATTTCTACATTCATTGTTATCTTTTCTATCTCATTTTCCTCTTTTTCTATTGGAATTTCTAATCCAGTCTGAGCATCTTTGAACAAAGTACATGAATCTTCTTACATTGTAGATGAATCTTGTTTATACTGTCTCTCAACCACTTTTCTATTTAGACGTAGTTTTCTTGATCTTGGTTTTTCTTCCCTTTCTTCATTCTTGGTTGGGGAATTAGTTACTGATCACCATTTTCCATCTGCAACCTCTTCAAAATGCTTTCTCCTAGGTCTGTTTCCAACAACTTCTTTCTTAGTTCTTGCGTCCTCTTTATAAGTTCATTTTCTATCAAATCTGACCTATCATTTGCAATGAATCTGGGAGGTGATGTGTAACATCCTGACCTGGGTTTTGGGATAACCCTAGAATATTTTCTTAAGTAAGTTTCTTAGAACCTTGTATTAATCTTTTGATAAGTAATTAAGGCTTGAGAAGAGTTTATTTCTCAAATTTGAACTTATTTGCAAATTGTTTGTGCCTTATATGATAACTTTGGTAAGAATTGTAATTTACCCAATTGAGGGGTTTATGTGCAAATTATCATCTCTAGAATGTTCCTTCTCTCTCTTAGTATCAACTAGAGGAAAGAGAAATAAGGGGTCCCTTGTTTGATTCTTGGTTGAATGATAACACTCTTTGAGGTAAAAGAATCCAAAGAAGTATTGAGTGTCTTGAACCCTAGATGAGGTTGTATCGAGTTTTGAAGTGTATATGGGAGTGCCTATCAGCTTGGAATCCATAGAGGAGGTATCATATCAGTTTGTTAACCTTTTAAGGTGTTCATGATGGGACAAGCACCTCAACTGGATGAAGCTTAATAGTTTGCATGATTCCTTGCAAAAGTGGTATCGGTTTGCACATAAAGCAAGATTGGGTGATGATATCTTGTCAAGAAAGATCCCAAATGGACAATAATATGCCCATGGATTATCCTCAAGAGTTTTGCATGGCAAGATAATTATGGTTGCATGAAGTTATCATGCATAGACACATGTCACTTAAGTGCACATAGTGTAGACACCTTATACACACTCTCTTTTATGAACCTCAACTATATATACCTCTCCTTTGACCTCCTAGTAAACCTTTCGATTCCTTTACATCTCTTTCTTGGAGAAAGATCCTAGGAGCTCAAGGAACAAAGAGAAGGTCGAGCATCTTGCCTTAGGTGAAGCCATGATCGTCTTCAACCTTGGAAAGACTAGGCTTCTTGGATCATGATTCTTTCCTTTTCTTCTTTCCTCACCAAGTTCCTAACCATGATATCTTCTTTCATAGAGAAGTGTTGTGATCAAGCCTTGAACTTTTCATAAGTCATCGTCAACCTTGGAATGGGGATCTTTGAAGGTTGAAGCTCTTGAGTTGATCTTGATGTGCGTTATATAACTTGAACCCAATTTTTATTATTATTCAACTTCTATCATGCAATACTTGGTGAATCCTTTCCTACTTTGACTTTTCTTATTTGAGTGATGGTTCTATGAGTTCTAATGAATATATAGGGCTTTTGTCCATGAACTAGAGTAGTTATGGACGAAGAGTTTGAGCTTGAAGATGATGAAACTGATATGCACAAACCGAAATTGGTTTGTGGGAAACCCTAACCCAATACAAGGGTATATGTATGAAAACTGATACACATGAACTCCTATCTTTTTGGTTTGATTTCATGAGAAGAACTACTTCCCTCTCTATTATTTAACCTATCACCTAAATGCTAAGAATATGGTAGGACGATATCTATAAGATATCCAAGTTGACAAATATGTTTTCACCATAACATGGATGGCCGATATTACTTGTGATGCCTTAAAGCAATATGTTGTTGTTAGGTTGATATGTTAGTTGTTATAAAAATGATATGCCTCAAAGGCGTTAGCTTGTCATGACCAAGAGATTTCTAGTAAAGATAGAATATCAAATGGTGATACTTTGGTTGAGTGTAGAGGCCAACATGGTCAACTCTAACCCTAGCAATATGATATACTCACAATCCAACACCCTCTAGCCCAACATTGTAAGGACCCTGACCTTCATTTTGGGTTTACCCTATTTGCTTTGCCTAAACCTTGTGTTTAGAAGCTTGCTAATCACCTGAGGTTGTGATTAGGGTTTGTTGTGCTTTGTTGAGAGTTGGAGGTGCAACTTGCAAATTATTCGAGTTTTGGGGTTGATGTGCAAGTTTGTCACCTTGAGAGATGTTTTCTCTCTCCTTGCAACATCTAGGGTTGAGAGGATGAGTTGGGCTTGTTGCTTGAGTAGTTTCGGGCCTTGTTGAGCTTTGTTGGGCTTTACTTTGCTTTGCTTTTCCTTGTTGAGACCTTGTGTCGTGCAAGGAGCACCTTGGTGACCTGTGTCACCCAAGGTTACCACTTTGACCTCACCTTGTTTTTGTCACCATACCTTGGACAAGTGGCTAATCCTTTGTTAGTTGGTGGAATGACATGAGCATGTGGTTTAGCAAGGTGGCATGGCTTTGGACAAGTGGTGACTTGGACATGCACTTGTGGAGAAACACCAAGGTGGGCACCCCATAGACCCTCTTATATATATATATAACCCTCTCTTTAGTTGCTTAGCTCTTTAGTTCCTTTAGTTGCTCCTTTCTCCTTTGGTGGCCGATACACCTTCCTTTGGTAGAGCAAGCTTGGTGGCTGACCCCCCCCTGTATGGAGTCTTCTTCTTCTTCCTCTAGGTGGTGGCCGAACCCTAGAAGGGTCTTGCTTCCTTGGTAAGCATCTCCTCTCTCTCCTTAGCACCTTCTTCTCCTTCTTGCTTGTTCTTCGGCCATGATAGTTATGAGCTTTGCTTCTCTTCTTGTGGTGGCTGAAGGTGGGGTGCTTTGGAGCTAAGAGCTTAAAGCTTGGTGCTTGGAGCTTTGGAGCTTGAGGAGCTTGCTTGAGGCAGGTTACATAACTCCTAACCCTAGCTATACTACTTCCTTTTCTTGTTGCATGTTTATATTTCATCTTGATCAGCCATGCATCTTGTGAGATATGTTTCTTGCTCTAGTACATACCTTTAATCTTGGGGAGATAGTGGTTATCTTATTGTTGATATGATGTTAATAGTTGTGTGACCTTGGACCGTATTGGCCGAACCTATGGATTATGTTTTCCTTAGGGCAATACCCCTTTCTCTCTTTGGTTTTGAGAAGTGAGCTTGAGATCTAGTGGTGTAGGCAAAGCCCCTCTCTTCCTTAGTCATTGAGAGGTGAGTCTATACTCTAGTTGCTTGGACAACACCCTTCTCTCACCATGGATTTGAGAGGTGAGCCTTTGGTTGTTGATGACCTAGTTGAGGTTGAAGGGTTGACCGATATGGATGACCTACCTTGATGCCCGATATGTGATGGAGGTTGTGCAATACCCCTCTCTCTTAGTTGTTGAGAGGTGAGCCAACTCTCTTGATCTATTAGGGTTTGATGGTGGTAATCTTGAGGTTGGTGATGACCAAACCAACATGTACCTTGTGCTTTGCACGATACCCCTATTCTAGGGGTTTTGTCTTGGACGATATGTGAAGTTGAGCTATATTGTCTTTGTTTCCCGAGATGGTTTTGGGAGTGCTGAACCCTAGATGTCCCTTGGCCGATATGGTGTTTGGTAGATACCTTTGTTTTGTGCCTTGGGTGACATACGATGGTTTTGTGTCTCCCGATATGGTGTTTAGGAGGTGGACCCTAGTTAGGCGCCTTAGTGGTGACTGAGATGTTGTGCTTAACCTAGTTGAATGATAGGCCATCTTGCGGTGCCGTGGTGTGTTGTTTGTTGTAGTGGGCTTGTTGGGCGTTATAGTGTTGAGCTTGGGCACCATGGCCTTGGCCGTTATGGCTTTGGCCGATATGGTGAAGGAGGTTGCCCGATATGAACCCTAACCCTAATGGGCAATAGGGTCTTAGCCATAAGGGCTAGTTGTGTTTCCCAACACACCCTTGCTTCTTGGTTGCATGGTATGAGTTGCACGTTATCACCCTTTCTACTTGGATGCATGACACAACACTAGCCCTGGTTGCACGATACCCTTGGTGCATGGGTGCACGGCATGGATGGCCTATATGTGTGGCTATGTGCCCTAGCCATTAGAGTTCTGGTGAGGGATATGATCCTGCCCGCTACCCCTTTGGGTGAGGGATGGTGCTGCCTGCCACATATCTACTGAGGGAAGATAGTACCTTTGGTGAGGGTTATGCTTTAACCCGGGAAACCCTAGTAGTTACTTTCTTGTACCTTGTGGATGATGGGTTTGTTGGTATGTATGCCCTGAGAGCCAATCATGGGATGATTGGTGGGATACATTAAGATTGTTTTGATAAAGATCAAAGACAAGCTTCCAATTCTTTCTGGTTCAGTCATATGAGATAGTGAAAGAATAGATTGAATGTCTAGAGAATGACAGTACTCAATGATGTATGCCTTCAGGTTCATGACCTAAATAATGAGATCATACAGATGCTAAGAGTTTGTACATTCTTATTATGTCCCTAGTCGGATTCCATTGTGGAAGGTAGATAGACAACAATGACACACAAGACTAGATTGTGGTGTTGGTTGATGACAGAATCTCATTAATCATGATATGGAGATATCAAACCAAATACATAAGTACTTGTTAGAGAACAAGTGTATCAGACAGACCCACCGTGAGTTTGACACATGGAACCATGACATGGTAGTCATAGTCAATTCTCACAGTGATGGTGGTGAGTGTGATTCTTTGACCTGAAATCACTACACTCAACACATGTCGTTGGGTACACTTTGACATCATCAAACACAGTCTGAAAACATGGGTTGTTATAAAGGTGATGATTGGGTGGCTTTGACACATGGGGCTTTTGAGGGGTGAGTGATAGATATGTGATTTGTCCCTCCTGAGGGAGTTTGATATCCATGGCCAATTGATGAGTAGGATTGAGATAGGCGTACACATGCATGTGTGAATCAGTATGTGATATTGATGTCATACATATCTCCTCCAATCTACTCTGAGATCAAGAAAGTGAATGAATGTTGACAGGATGACTGTTCCATGCCTTGAGTTCATTCGGAATATCAGTGACAAAGGAATTATACATTCGATGTAACACCATTCATGGATTGTAGGATTGAAAGTTGTTCTCTAACTTTCTATTTCACTTGGGTAGCACTGATGTGCAAATAGGCACCGCTCTTTGCATGTGAAGTCATAAGTGTTATGGACTCTCACTGCCAACGTGAAATGGACCAGCAGGGTCACACACAAAGGATTTAACCTGGAAGAGGAGTTTATCCACAAACCATGTTTAGACTAAGTACTAAAGGAGTTTAGTAGTTCAATTAAACACTCAATCGATTGATAGCTGAATATCATAGTGTTCAAGGTGTTAGACCGATTGATTAGAGTATCAGATTGATTGAAACTGTGATTGACTGATTTGCACAATTCTGCTACCCCAACCGATCGACTCAGGTTGGTGAATCAATCAGCTCAACAGGTGAGACTATTGGCTCATGTACAATGAACCGATCAGCTCAAATGTTGAACCGGTCGACTCATGTGACCAACCGAGATCGTTTGGAAAGTCGATTTTGCAAATACAATTTGTTTCACTTGTACAAATTCAATTTGGACAAGGATTAATATTTGATTAATCGAAGAAAAATTTGAAAGTCAATTTGAGTTGGATCAGGACCACGAACCGATCGGCTCAGAAGTGAACCGATTGGCTCAGGTGCCCCAACCGATCGGTTGAGGTTGAACCGATCAGCTCAACTCACCAACCGACCATTTCAGGGTGTAAAACGATCGGTTCAGGAAGTGCAAGTTGGTTGTTTTGTGGAAAATTTCGAACCCTTCTACTCTTACTTTAATCCTGCATTGCCCGGGATAGGGAACCCTGTCCCATGACCCTCCTATATATAGGGGTATTGGGGGCTTCTCTGGGGAACAACTCAATGCACCAGTTGCTCTGCAAAGTTTTCATTCTCTCTGGTTTTGGTACTCGAGAGAGAGCTCGAGCAAGTGCTACCTGATAAGGGAGGCACAACAAGGGAAAGACAACTACAGAAAGCAACTGGTTGCAGGAGAGTGTGTTGGTGACTAGTACGCCAACAGGAGGGTGTGACTCCTTCCGATTCCTTGTGGGACAAGGAGATTGGAGTTCCAAGTAGTCCGTGTGGACTACTTCAGAGGCGGGAGACTTCTTCCACTCAGAGGACAACTGTCAATCCCGACAGTCCCGATGAGACTAGGAGGTGCCAGTCCCAGTGTGACCAGGAGCTGCACAGACACCGTCTAAGACCGGAGGTGAAGACCGCGCAAGCCGCGAGGTAAATTCGCCGAGCAAGCCTCGGGACAAGGTATGCCTCTACAAACCATCCTTCCTATTGTATATACGTTGACACATTTCCTTTGTTCTGGGTTTGTGAGGAGAATTTTTTTTGTTTCCGCTGCCTTCTCTGTCTCCCCTAAAACCCAACAGTGGTATCAGAGCCATGTTTGAGGAGCGAGACGAGTGGGTGGTAGCCATGAAGAGATGCACGATGACCAAGTGAACTGATCGGTTGGAGGAGCCAACCGATCGGCTGGTGGCACCCAGATGACCCGGCAGGACGAGTAGGTTATTCATGTGATGAGTTGATCAACTCAGACGACTATAGCACAAAGTTGATCATGTACAGGTTGCATGTGATGTAGACCTAGATGACCGTGATTCCTCTTGGATCGAGGAATCACATTAGGATGGCCATAATCATCACTTTTATCACTTCGCATGTTTTCTGTGGGATATAGCATGTATATGATATGTACTATGTATTGTGGTGATTGGATATGTATATGTACCTATAAAACCAAATCCCTCATTAAATATTAAAGTTTTAGATGCCTTCCAAATGCGACACACGAGAAAAGCTTGATCGGCCAAGTGTGGGCACGCCCTAGCATGGTGCACCGTCTATCTTGTGGAAGCGTGAATGATGAATATGTGGGTATGCCCTAGTAGGGTGCATATTTTGTCGTGTTGTCTTTGGGTCGAACTTAACAAGGTGACCTAGATAGGATCTAACACCTTGAGGCATGGAGGTGTTCATGGAAAGGAGTTGCACATGACATCTTTCAAGAGTTGCATATGATGCAATTGGCAAGAGTTGCCTACCTGGAAGATCTAAGTTGTGGGTGACAGCCCTAGCTGGTTCATGACTTAGAGGATTTTAGGATCTTGACCCACTAGAAGGTTGTACACTGCAATCTTCTGAATTGCTGGTCAGGGCTATCAATTTGAACAAAATAGTGGGAGTAATAATTAATTAAAGTCCTAATTATATCATCAACCTTTTCAAATCAATCAAATAAGTCAAAATTGAGTTTTGGACTAAATTGCATATATTTACCTTTGTAGTACAAATGACAACAAACAACAATCACTTTTTGTTGTAATTGGTCCTTGAGAAGGACAAGCTGAATGGGACTAACTTCCATGACTGGTTTAGGACATTGAGAATTGGTCTCACTCAAGAGCGAAAGCTCTATGTCCTGGATACTCCAATTCCAGAGGAACCTGCTCCTACCACACCAAAGGCAGAAAGGGATGCTTATAAGAAGCATTCTAATGATGCCATTGATGCAAAGTGCTTGATGTTGTGCTCCATGAACCATGAGTTGCAGAGACAACATGAGAACATGGGTGTCATTGAGATGATTCAGCATCTCAAGAACATGTATGAAGATTAAGCACGACAAGAGAGGTATGATGTCTATAGGGCACTGTTCAAGTGCGTCATGACAGAAGGAGATCCAATTGGTCCTCACACGCTCAAGATGATTGGGTATGTGGAGAACCTCACTACTATAGAATACGCCTTTGGCGTCGATTGTTTAACTCCCTTTGGCAACAGTTTTCAAGCAACGCCTATGTGGGCACTGCTAAAGGTTGACCTCTTCGGCATTGGTTTTCAACCTGACGCCTATATGATCTATAGGCGTTGGTTATATATAGTTGGCCGACGTCTATAGGGTTCGCGCCACAAAAAAGGGCACCACCTAGGACACTTTCTACGTCGGTTAACAACTAAACAACCGACGCCATACTCCCAGACGACACGGACGTGCTTCACTGCACGGATGTGTTTAGTACTATAGGCATCGGTTTTATATGAATATGCGACACCTTTTCCACCACGGCCGTGCTTTCCTACACGGTTGGGTTGTTTGTCATATTAGACGTCGATTTTTATCTAATAACCGACGTTGTAGGCCTTTGATGACGGTGTTCTATAAATAACCGACGCCTATACTTTAAATTTTTTTTTCTTATCAGTTTGTAGGCCTACTGTGGCTGGTCAGTAGGATGAGAACCTACAGTTCAGTTTTCTAAACTGTAGGTTTACGACATCCATTGATATCAGCCTACAAACAAGCCACAAACCTGCAAAATCAACAAATATTTTTTCACACAAGTAGATACATTCAGACATCAATTCAATTCTCACATTCACACATGTAGAAACATTCAAATACATGTAGAAACATTCAGACATGTATAAACATTCAGAAATATTCATTTACAAAATATCATTTTGCATCGCTATCAGCATCCCAATTATATCTTACAATCGCCACTGCATGTATGGATTTTGCCCATTCTTCTCTTACTTCATTTAATGCTTCCATCGTATATGGAGCATGTACATTTTCAAGCGTTTAACTATAGTATGGTCAGTTTTAAACTCCTACAAAGAGAATGATGTATATATATACATAATAATATAAAAATAAGATTGATATATTTCATACTAACTACTGAGACTATATATAATACCTCATGTATGGTATTAATATCCAATGCGGCATGTTGGATAATCATCTGCATAAATTGCATCACATAGTATGTGCATGCCCAACCGTTGTCTTGTGTAGCACACTATAAATTGAAACATACAAAATATTAAAAAATACAACTAACTACAGTTCACATAAATAATATATACATTGGAGTCGGGAACTTACTTTTACGTTCTCCCAAATTATTTGTTGGTTCTTTCTCCTTGGGACATTTCCTCCAGCATTTTTGAATGCATCTAAACCCCTACATGTTAATGTAACACAGTAAATTGCATAATTAAATAGTAATGTAATAACAAATGTTAACAGATATAAAAATGAAATATTTCTCACCAGAATAATGGCATTCTCATTACGTGTCCAATTTTAGTGTTCAATGTACTTCCCGCAGGATCTAGATAATAAACAGTGAACGTCCCGGGGACAATAACTAGTAACTCCCAATGTCTACCGCTAGAGGTAAAAAAGTTAAAAATTAATAACTCAAAATGCACAATAAAAATGGAATTTTCTTAAGTCCAAATTATAAATAAAGTAAACTTACTTGACATTGAATGGAGCTATTATTATCGTCTTCTTTTGCTGACCGAAAATTGTAAAAGCATCTATACAGTATTGTTGAACACTATCAGGGTCTTTAGCTACCATACTAATCAATGATGGAATCAAAAAACCCACATGATCAAATGCAAATTGTTTGCATTGATCTTCGACTAAGTAGCTGCAAAACATGTATTACGTATGCATTAATATATAAGAAACCAGATCACCGGATCTTACATAAGGTATATGGATGTATAAACAAGATCTCACCTTATCCATGTCTCTATCATTGATGTATTCAACCAATCATACATAAACAGCTCAATAGTATCTTGTATAAATAAAGAGCTATCGTATGATTGACCTGCATAATTTGCTTCTAAAGAAACAATTATAGGGCAATGTATATTATGTGTCCGTAGCCAACATGCCATTCCCCTACAAGCAGGACCTAACGGGTATTTTAGGTCAGTTAGAACCCAACTTGGTAATGCAGGAAGTGGAGGTGGAGGCCTAGGTTCTCCGGGTGTCTTCTTTTTAACCTGTATATATAATTTCAGATCAGTTGACCTCATATATACACATTAACAATCTAAAGTAATGTAAATTTATCTTACAATTTCAGTAGTGTAGACAACATCTGCTTTGGGCCACAATATCACCCCGCCTTCTACCTCACCAATTGTATCAATATCTGGGTGGGCATATGGCAATGTAGCTTCCCTCCAATCGGGTAATACACATATCGGGCTCACACGAACGTAGCCCTGCGACATTGGAGTCCCATGAAACGTTGCCCCAGGAAGGGACTGGTAAGCTTGTGCCTCTGCAACAACATATTCTTGCATTCTTAAGCGGCATGGCTTCAATGCCTACAAATTTACGTAAAGAATGTTATACATATATACATATCATCTTGAAAACATATCATCTTGAAAAGACTATCTACAATGTCATAAACAATACTTACAGCAGACGTGTTAGGCGATGGGTCTCCAGGATTACTCGCAGTCTGTACATCAGGAGAAGAGTGGGTCGCCATAGGCTGATTGGAAGCCTGAGATGCCTGCCACCGCACTATTTCTTCCTTGACCTTCTCAACAACTATATCATTGACCTTCTTAGCAACTATATCCTTGACTCTCTTATTCTCCTATACATGGATAAAAGAAACATTAGCTTCTTATTATTGAATTTCCTTTTGCAGTAACATTCTAAAAAAAGAATAGGTTACCTCTTCTTGTGAAAGTCCCGCTCTGGGTTTGCGCTGGGATGGCCCAAAGAATGCTTTGATGCCCACACCAGTGCCTGTACCCCTAACACGTCCAGGATGCTCTGGGTTACCCAGAGAAACAATCAATTCATCCCTTCTGCCCTGAGGGATGAACGTGCCTTATTTCCTCTACTCGTGCAGCTCCCGCTAATCACCATCAACATAAATTGGTAAGTTAACACCACAAATAATCAATATTCAAACGACTTCTCGAAGAGTTGTATTTTACCATTTTCACAGTCGCCTCAGCAGTTACGGGCTTCTTTATTTCACCCTTCTTGTTTTGCCTCCCAGCTATCCAGATATCATGGTGAGGCATGGGTGTGGCAGACTCTTGAGTAGCAGCAGACTCCTGAGTAGCCGCAGACTCCGCCTGTAGTCTTTGGCGAACGCTTGTATAGCCCTTTGGACCCATAGTGTGGTCATGCACATTCAGTGCACGCCTTGCTTTTTGCGTGTCACTGAGGGCCTAGTTAGTATGCACATTAATGATTTGGTTAGTAGCACTAAATGTTAATCTTGAATAGGTGAATACAACGTATATTAATTAAATTGGGAGTGACGCCTAATACCTTGAATTCTTCATATTTTCTTGAAGCAACAAAATTGTCCCAATCTTCTTTGTCCAAGAAGTTCCAATGTTCAAGGGCTGACTTCTTCTTCTTATCACCATCATTTATGTATTCTTTGTTGAGATTTGTCCTATAGTTCCTAAGAATCTTTCCAGCGCGTTGCATCACACTTTTACGATGCAACTTCTCATCCAATGCAAACAGATTCTGTAAAATAGAATTCTTATTAACTAGTATCCAAATATTGAATTGCAAATAATATAATTTGTAATCTACAAAATAGAATTGCAAATAATAATAACTCACACATAAATCCTTCCATATCAAGTCTTTCTTCCCCTGAGGAACTTTATGCCAATTATCATACTTAACACCACAATGGCTTCGAGTGACACACCCAAGATAGTTTACAAAATTATTGCGGTTCACTTCAATTGCATTTCCTCCATTATCAAACTCCACAACCAATTTGGATCCACTACCACTTAGCGCTATTAACTTCTTCAACAGAGTGATGCCCCTTTTCTTGTTAAGTGTTTGGTGCTGCACATCAAGTTGCTCTAGTGCTTCAGTGGGTACATGTGCATCATCAACCTAAAATTTGACAAAATAAACCCACTGAATTAGCGCAATATAGAAATATGGGATATATGACATAACTAGAAGATAATGAATTTTATAGAAATATAGGATATGTTTTTAGAACTTACATTGGTATCCTCACCATGCTCGTCATGGACAACATGCTCATCATGGACTTCATGCTCATCATGGACATCATGCTCATCATGGTCAGCCATCTAAAAATGTCATTAAAAAGGCAAACATTTAGCATTTGTATTAACTAGAAAAAGGCAAACATTTAGCATTTTTATGAACTAGAAAAAGGCAAACATTTAGCATTTGTATTAACTAGAAAAAGGCAAACATTTAGCATTTGTATTAACTAGAAGATAATGTGATCATTTATAAACATGCATGCCTCTAAAATTGTGATCTTTTATCACTTAACAATCCTTCATTGTGATCTCCGCGCACATATAAGTCATCATTAGCTTCAATATTTTGTGGAGTTGGTAACCCAACTGAGAATGGACTGGAGTCATCATACTTATCATAGTACTCTTCTTCATCTATAGGATCTTCAATGAACTGTCTTTTACCATGAAGAACAACCGACCATTTATCATTTATAGGATCATCGATATAGATTATTTGTTTCGCCTGTGATGCCAATATGAATGGTTCACCCTTCTCGCCAATCTTTTCAAAGTTCACCAAAGTGAAACCCAATTCATCCACTATAACTCCTTTGGTGTTATCAACCCAATTACATTTAAAGAGCGGAATTCTGAAATCTATGTAGTCAAACTCCCATATGTCTTCAATGACACCGTAATATGACATTTTAGCTTCATGTGGACTCTTATCCTTTGCACTTGCAAAATACATAGTCGACGCTTGAAGAGTGACCCCACTGTTTTGGATGACACTCTTATCATCTTGGCACTTTGTGTAATATGTGAACCCATTAATGTCAAACCCTTCATAAGACATAACATTCAGTTTTGGTTTAAAGGCGAGGCATTTGATAGTTTCTGTAATATCATTTGGTGTTTGAGATAGTTGATGTAAGACTTTATCTTCAAACCACTTAGTAAAAGTCTTATTATGCTCTCTAGCAAGCCACATTGAACTTGCTCGAGGATGTTGTCTCTTGATGAAATTGGTATGTTCCTCGATATAAACACTCACTTCGTCCATGTTGTGTAAAATATACAAGTGAGCTTGTTCCAACTGCTCACGGCTGATTACTTTCACCCATGATCCCAAAATTCCTTTGCCCTCCTCAATATTCTTGTCATTAACAGGAGTGTTATTACCACTCAGAAAGTCATTGCAAAAATCCATAACCTCTCTCGCCACATAACCTTCAATAATACTCCCTTTAGGCCGATAACGGTTTCTAACATCACCTTTAAAAACGCTCATGTATCATTCTAAGGGATACATCCAATGCAAGAAAACTGGTCCCAACATTTTCACTTTGCTAGTCAAGTGGACAAAAAGATGTAACATGATATCAAAGAACGAAGGAGGGAAATACATCTCAAGCTGACATAGGGTAACAACCACTTCTCTTTGCAAATTATCGAGAGTATCATGGTCAATAACTTTGCTGCATAGACTGTTGAAAAAGAAACAAAGTCTAGTGATTGCAAACCTTACATGCTTCGGAAATATAGATCGAATTGCCACTGGCAATATTTGTTGCATTAGAGTGTGACAATCATGAGATTTAAGACCTATCAACTTCAGATCTTTCATTGATACCAATCTACGGATGTTGGATGAGTAACCATGTGGCACCTTAACATTTACCAAGCATTCACACAAAGCTTTCTTCTCCTTTCTAGACAACGTGTAACAAGCGAGAGGTAAGTATGTTCTTTTATTACCCATTTCACGTAATTCTGTTAATTCTAACCTTATTCCCATTTCACGTAGGTCCAATCTGGATTTTATCCCATCTTTAGTCTTACCTGGTATATTTAACAGAGTACCAATGATGCTATCACAAACATTTTTCTCAACGTGCATTACATCGATACAATGCCTGACTGTCAAAGAACTCCAATAAGGAAGATCCCAAAATATTGACTTATTCTTGAATGAAGAATTGTCACTCCGTGTGGACATACTACATTGTGATTTCTTACCAAATTCATTGACAATGTCTTTTACTCTTTTATAAACAACATCCCATGGTATAGGTTTAGGTGCACTCCATTCATCATTTCATCCATTGAATGCTTTGCGCTTCCTACGATACGGATGGAATTTTGAAAGAAACCTTCAGTGACCAAGCTATACAGTCTTGCTGCCATGTTTTAGTCTTATTGAATTAGTGTTTTCTTCACATATAGGACACGCTTTAGCTCCTTTGACACTATATCCAGACAAATTCCCATATGCTGGAAAGTCATTAATAGTGCAAAACAACATAGCGTGCAAACGAAATGTCTCTCTTCCTGAAGCATCATAGGTCATCACACCTTCAGCCCAAAGTTTCTTTAAGTCATCAATCAGAGGTTCAAGATAAACATCGATATCATTTTTGGGTTGTTTAGGGCCCGATATCAACAACGACAGCATAACGTACTTATTTTTCATACACAGTCAGGGAGGAAGATTGTATATAACAAGCATGACTGGCCAAGTGCTATGTTGGCTGCTCAATGTCCCGTACGGATTCATCCCATCTGTACAAAGCCCAAGTCTTAGATTCCTATCTTCTTCACCAAATTTGGGGTACAATAGATCAATCTTCTTCCACTCTGGGGAATCAGACGCATGTCGTAGGATCCCATCATTATTTTTCTTAACATCTGCATGCCACCTCAAATTCTTCGCATCTTTTGGATTTGCAAACAAGCGTTGAAACCGTGATATTATAGGTAGATACCACAACACCTTGGCAGGAGAACCAGTTTTGGACTCCCCCGAAGTCGTCAATTTATACCGTGACGCACCACATTTTGGACAATATTTCAAATCTACATAGTCCTTTTGAAATAATACACAATCATTCGGGCATGCGTGTATCTTCTTGGCCTCCATTCACATTGGGCACAACATTTTCTTTACCCGGTATGTTGAGATTGGCAGCTCGTTTCCTTCAGGAAGCATTTCTTTCAACAAAGTCAACAATGAAGTGAAGCTTTTATCGCTCCATCTATTGTTAGCTTTCAACTTATACAATCTCAACATAGCGCTAAGCTTCGTAAACTTAGCACAACCTATGTATAACGGTATCTCAGCATCATGCACAATGTTTCTAAAGATAGGAGGTGGATCAGTGTGCTCTACCCTACAACTATCCAGCATCGCATCAATGATGTCTACTGGAACTGGTTCGTTCACATCTACGTCATCGGAGACAATTTCTTCTTCCACCCAAGCACTGCTATCGACATCTACTGGTTTCGAGTTTGAAATCTCTCCATGCCAGTGCCATTCTGTATAGCCTTGTACAATCCCGTTGCACATGACATGACTTTTGATTTCCTCACTAGTGTTAACTTTCAAGTTGTTACCGTAATGCCTACATGGACAGTAGAACCTATCTGTAGGTTTTTTCCTATGTTCCTCGGCAAATCTAATAAACTGATCAAGACCAGATATAAACTCTGGGGTGCAACGATTGCGAATGGACATCCATGATCTATCCATTCTATGATCAAAGAGAAAACAAGTATATATTAGGACAAGATTAGGGTATACACTTACATCCTATCCAAGATTTACTCCTATTATCTACAATGAAGCCGGACTCCATACAAACAGTATACAATTTAGTGATTGTTCATTCTAATTTATACCAATGTACAAATGGGGAAATTCTACCGAAATTTTCTCAAAAACCTAATACACATTATACACTTACATCCTAAGTGAGATTAGGTGTTCAAGAACAGTCCCAAACTGGGGACTATCCAAGATTTACTCCTAATGAGTAAATCTTGGACGGGTTTCTAGGCCAACAAACACATGCGATGTCATTCTTATATATAATAAATGTGTACCACCTATCCCATCCTTGAACACCTAATCTCACTAGTAAGTGTATAATGTGTATTGGGTTTTCAAGAAAAATTTCGGCAACATGTCCCCGCTGTTCTCTAAGTACATATGTACTTAGAGAACAAACGGGGAAATGCTACCGAAATTTTCTCAAAAACCCAATACACATTATACACTTACATCCTAAGTGAGATTAGGTGTTCAAGAACAATCCCAAACCGGGGACTATCCAAGATTTACTCCTAATGAGTAAATCTTGGACGGGTTTCTAGGCCAACAAACACATGTGATGTCATTCTTATATATAATAAATGTGTACCACCTATCCCATCCTTGAACACCTAATTTCACTAGTAAGTGTATAATGTGTACTGGGTTTTCAAGAAAATTTCGGCAGCATTTCCCCACTGTTCTCTAAGTACATATGTACTTAGAGAACAAACGGGGAAATGCTATCGAAATTTTCTTAAAAACTGAATACACATTATACACTTACATCCTAAGTGAGATTAGGTGTTCAAAAACAGTCCCAAACCAGGGACTATCTAAGATTTACTCCTAATGAGTAAATCTTGGACGGGTTTCTAGGCCAACAAACACAATAATTGATATGTACATGTTAGGGTTTCATCACAATTAATGTTAGGGTTTCATCACAATTGATGTTAGGGTTTAATCAAATCAAATTAGGATGCTACAATTGACAAGTTTAAATCTTATTTCAACATGCATCAAAATTTACTGAATTAGGCCAAACATTATGATTAGAAGTACAAATATATGACAAATATATGCAAGCAAAAGATTTGTTCATATCCTAGGATTTACATAAAGCATTACATAAAAATTTGTTCATATCCTTACCAATAGCAAGCACGGCTGTGGCTGTGTTGGCCTACCACGGACGTGTTGGCACGTCTGTGGTAGGCCAACACAGCCAGGGCCATGCTTGTTGTTGGTAAGGAGCTAGGGAGAAGGAAGCAAAGAGGCTAGCCTACCTGGAGCTAGTGTGGAGAAGAGTGGAGGCAGCAGTGGCGACGAGCAGGCGAAGAAGCAGAGGGGCGGGCGGCGGGAAGAAGCAACCGATGGTCGGAGAAGCAGCAAGCGCCGGCCGGAGAAGTAGCAGGCGAAGAAGCAGCAGCGGCGGGTGGCGGGCAGCGGCGCCGGCGAGCAGAAGAATACCAGCACTGAAGAAGCAGAGGGGCAGCAACCAACGTCGTGATTTTGGGAGAGCGGCGACGAGCAGCAGCACAGGAGAATATCATGATGAAACAGGAAGAAAGGGGGAAGAGCCGGGTGATCGGGTCTATTAAGTTGGTTAACGGCGTCGATTATCTACAAAACCGACGCCTATTATGCTTTAGCGTCGGTTGATAGTAAAACGCAGAGGCCCAACTAGATAACCTTTATCCTAAATTATTTGGCGAGAACCATTATCAGCGTCGGTTATCAAGGGATAACCGACACTAAAAGTGGGACTTTTCGTGCAAATTTTCATTTTAAATAAGCGTCGGTGAATAGTTAAAAAACTGACGTTGTAGGTGACCTAAAATGTTTTCGCTCGAAAATTGGATTTCGCGGGAGATTTTAGGCATCGTTCTGTTATAAGCAGCTGATGCTGAATACAAAGTGGTACCCGTGTCTGGCTGGTCTTCGAATATAGACGTCAGTTTGAATAAATAACCGACGTTTAAATTTATAGGCGTCAGTTTTCCTAAATAACCAACGCCCAGAAAAGCGACATTGAATGATGTTTCTGTAGTAGTGCCTGATGAGACTGGGATTTCCCCTGAGCCAAGAGTTGGCTACTGATGTGATACTGCAATCATTGCCAGAATCCTACAGTTAGTTTGTGATGAACTACAACATGAACAACTTTGACAAGCCTTTGACAGAGTTGTTGGGCATGTTGAGGACAACCGAGACACATATGAAGAAGGACAAGCCTAAGTCTATGATGATGATCAGCAGCAAGAAAGGCAAGTCCAAGCGTAAGGGCAAGGGCAAAGCTAAGAAGGGTTCTGATGCTAGCCAGGAGCCCAAGGCATCTTCAGCTCTCAAGGCCAAGGGAGGCATGACCAAGAAAGGCAATTGCCACCATTGTCGAAAACTAGGACATTGGAAAAGGAATTGTCAACTCTATCTGGAAGAACTAAAGAAGAAGGAGGCGACAGACGTCTCCACCTGAAGGTGTCATGAAATAAACTTGTAACACTTTTTGAGGCATATGATACCAAGATATAAAGTGTAAAGAACTCAATAAATGGGGCAAGTGTTGCTGCCATGGATAGGAGTACTTTAGTTTATTTTCAGCCTTGAAGGCATGTAATAGAGTTATGAACTACTATTTCATATTTGCCAATAGATAGAAACACTTTATTTTTTCATATTGTATGACAATGATAGGAATTAATAAAGTTGATGTTTCAATATCAAAAGATATGATCTTTATGGCAATGCCTTGCTTATCTTGTGATACTTAGTATGCATAAGATAAAATGATACCTAAAATTTATTGATAAATCAAACAATCAAATTAGCATAAATCATGAGAAAATCATTTCTATTTTCCATATGATGGATAAATCTAGACTCTTTTGGTTAGAGGACCAGTAAGAGATATGAATCTCTTAGACATGATAAATCAATCTTCACTAATGGTAGCGGGAGAATGATTATCCTATTAGGTATAATACATGTGATGTATTTACATACCTATTGGAGCTAATGATAATACTTCAAACGGTATTTAGAGAAATACCAATATGAATATCTTGAAGTGTTCAAGAATATCATGAAGTACGCATTTGGTAAAGTATTAATTCTTGATGAGATCAATGAAAGAAATACTTGAACCAAATGTTTGAGTACCTTGTGAGTGATTATGATAATGTATCATAGTGAGCTCGTGATTAAGGCATGGTTGAGGTCTAAATCAATAAGGAGTCATACTCTAAGGAGTTAGAGGATGATTATCAAATAACTAATTTCTTCTTAATAAAGAATACCCCACACTAATAAAGGACATTAAGAATCACAAGGAGTTGTGAGTTCTTATATCCTTGACAGATACACCTCAATTATCTATGTGATGAGTTGGTCATGTGATGAGTCAACTATCTAGATGATATTGAGGAACTGGATTTTGAGTTATGGTTTATGACCATTACATCCTAAGTGACTTCCATGTGAACCATAAGGTATGACCTTGATGGTAGCACCCATTGGGATAAAATCCATAAGTGCAAATAAGTCTTAAGCGTTAAGACACATGGATAACATTTTGAAAATGTTGATGCTTGTTAATTGCAACTTAATGACTAAGAGATTTGGCATATGGATACTAAAACTGCATTCCTATGAGGAATAAAACTAGGATGTGTACGTGACACAACCTATAAAGGTTTATGAATCCATTAATGCAAATGAAGTCTATAAGTTACAATGGACTAATCAATATGATTGATTAAGTATAAGCAACTCAGAACTGTGATCTTTACTTTGACAATATAGGCAAAGGGTTTGACTGCTATGTTAAAGATAAAGAAGGGGTCTGTGATTTAGTGGGAGCGTATTCACATTCCACATTTTGATGTGAAATTGAAATGTTTTAGAATGGAAATCCAAAGTGGAAATTATCTTCAGGGAAGATAGAGACATTTCCTATGTGATAGGAATAGAGATATGTAGAGATAGTTCTTGAAAACCTCTTGACTTGAAAAGAGAAAGCATACATTGGCAATCTATACTGAAGGGTTCAGTGTGCATAGATTCAGTGGGACAAAACTTTTCCATGTTAAATGGATTTAGTATCCTAAGGCCAAGTGTCCAATTCTTATGAAGAATGGAAACAGTAAGAATAGATATGGATCTATCATGTATGTAATCATCCCAATATCTTGTATTTATGGACATGGCAAGAATAAAGTGCATTCATCATCTTGTATGTAGGACATGACAATATGATGTGCTCATCCTGATAACTCGTATGTGGGACATGACGAGTGGATGTATGTCTAGTTCTAGTAAAGTTTACTGGAATGCCATAAGAACTTGATAAGTACTTGAGAAGTACTAGTTCTATGGAAATGAGGAAGGGTTCACTGTAAAGAGTTACACTGATGCGAACTATCGAAAAGGATAGAAAATTAATCACAATAAATATATGGGATAAATATATAAAAGTGAATGTTTGTTAACAATTGGAAACATTCCAATAAAGTTGTTTAATAGGAAATGTCAAGTATCTGTGTGTTAGAGAACAACAGTGGATACTATATGGATCTAGAAGTTCATGAGATGAACTTATAGTTATTCCGATCATTGATGACAAGTTAGGAGTACTTGGTCATGCAATGTGGCTAAAGGTTAGCAAAGGAATACTAGATCGCATATTACAGAAACTCCATCTCATACGTGTGATGTATGGCGAAGAGATGTGAGACATGCAATTAATACCGACTTTGGCAAAGTGTTGCCATAACTCACTATGTTAGCACTAGAGCAAAGTAACATGTGGGACATGTTTGAAGATCACTATGAATATGATGCATGGGTGATTGGATCGCAGTGCAAGTGGGATTCTGTTGGTATGTAAGCCCTTAGAGCCAATCATGGGATGATTGGTGGGATACATTAAGATTGATTTGATAAAGATCAAAGGCAAGCTTCCAATTCTTTCTGGTTCAGTCATATGAGATAGTAATAGAACAGATTGAATGTCTAGAAAATGACAATACTCAATGACGTATACCTTCAGGTTCATGACCTGAACGATGAGATCATACATATGCTAAGAGTTTGTACATTCTTATTATGTCCCTAGTCAGATGTCATTATGGAAGGTAGATAGACAACAAAGACACACACAACTAGGTTTTGGTGTTGGTTGATGACAGAATCTCATTAGTCATGATATGGATATATCAAACCAAACACATAAGTACTTGTTAGAGAACAAGTGTACCAGACAGACCCACCATGAGTTTGACACATGGAACCATGACATGGTAGTCACAGTTAGTTCTCACAGTGATGGTGGTGAGTGTGATTCTTTGACCTGAAATCACCACACTCAACACATGTTGTTGTGTACACTTTGACATCATCAAACGCAGTCCTAAAACATGGGTTGTTATAAAGCTGATGATTAGGTGGCTTTGACACATGGGGCTTTTGAGGGGTGAGTGATAGATATGGGATTTGTCCCTCCTGAGGGAGTTTGATATCCATGGCCACTTGATGAGTAGGATTGAGATAGGTGTGAAAATGCATGTGTGAATCAGTATGTGATATTGATGTCATACATATCTCCTCCAATCTACTCTGAGATCAAGAAAGTGAATGAACGTTGATAGGATGACTGTCCCATGCCTTGAGTTCATTCGGGATATCAGTGACAAAGGAATTATACATTCGCTGTAACACCATTCACAGATTGTAGGATTGAAAGTTGTTCTCCAACTTTCTATTTCACTTGGGTAGCACTGATGTGCAACTAGGAACCACTCTTTTCTTGTAAAGTCATAAGTGTTATGGACTCTCACTGCCAACGTGAAATGGACATGCAGGGTCACACACATAGGATTTAACCTGGAAGAGGAGTTTATCCACAAACCATATTTAGATTGATTACTAAAGGAGTTTAGTGCTCAATTAAACACTCAATCGATTGATAGCTCAATATCATAATGTTCAAGGTGTTGGACCGATTGACTAGAGTATCAGATTAATTAAAACTGCAATTGACTAATTTGCACAAGTCTGCTGCCCCAACCGATCAGCTCATGAGATGAACAGATTGGCTCAGGTTGGTGAACTGATTGACTCAATAGGTGAGACGATTGGCTCATGTGCAATGAACCGATCGGCTCAAATGTTGAACTGGTCAGCTCATGTGACCAACGAGATCGTTTGGAAAGTCGATTTTGCAAATACAATTTGTTTCACTTGTACAAATTCAATTTGGACAAGGATTAATATTTGATTAATCGGAGACAAATTTGAAAGTCAATTTGAGTTGGATCAGGACCACGAACCGATCGGCTCATAAGTGAACCAATCGGCTTAGGTTCCACAACCGATCAGTTGAGGTTGAACCGATCGGCTCAACTCATCAACTGACCATTTCAAGGTGTGAAACGATCGGTTCAAGTAGTGCAAGTTGGTTGTTTTGTGGAAAATTTCAAACCCTTCTACTCCTGCTTTAATCCCGCATTGCCCAGGATAGAGAACCTTGTCCCATGACCCTCCTATATATAGGGGTATTGGGGCTTCTCTGGGGAACAAATCAGTGCACTAGTTGCTCTACAAAGTTGTCGTTCTCTCTGGTTTTGGTAACCGAGAGAGAGCCCAGGCAAGTGCTACCCGATAAGCGAGGCACAATAAGGGAAAGACAACTACAGAAAAGCAACTGGTTGTAGGAGAGTGTGTTGGTGACTAGTACGCCAATAGGAGGGTGCAACTCCTTCCGATTCCTTTTAGGACAAGGAGATCGGAGTTCCAGGTGGTCCGTGTGGACTATTTCAGAGGTGGGAGACTTCTGCCGCTCGGAGGACATCTGTCAATCCCGACAGTCCTGGTGAGACCAAGAGGTGCCAGTCCTGGTGTGACCAGGAGCTGCACAGACACCGTCCAAGACCGGAGGTGAAGACCACACAAGCTGTGAGGTAAAGTCACCGAGCAAGCCTCGGGACAAGGTACACATCTACAAACCATCCATCCTATTGTATATACGTTGACACATTTCCTTTGTTTTGGGTTTGGGAGGAGAAATTTTTTTTGTTTCCGCTGCCTTCTCTGTCTCCCCTAAAACCCAACGGGGTTATGGATGAAAGGTTGTGACCAATGATGTATGACTAGTCTATGGTTGTGTAATCCTTAGGGATGTATTCCTTGATAATGATCATGCTCATGAGATTTTAGGTCATAGTGGATGCTCATGGTTTGATAACAATAATGTAATTGGTTTACAAGATACATCTTTGTGCTTCATGTAATTATAATCATGGATGTTGATCCAATCATGTACCTTAAACCCTAATAGCATGATAATCATAAAGATCTATGTGTGGTGATTGGAGCTATCTCTTTTGATATGCATACTAACCATGCATGTGTATCAGATGGATTCATAGCTAGGTAAGAACTATGAGGTTTATGTGTTTGAATAACACTGAATGAAGATGATCCTCGTTGAGGAGATAACATGTATCACCAGTATCATGTGAAAAGGTCTGTTAACCTGATAAAGGCTAAGTGCCTAGTTAAGGTGTTATCCTATGTTGTTGAGATAAGGGATTGCTATCCCATGGTGATGATGTAAGCCTTGAGAGGCAGTGGCAATATGTGATGAGGGATTGAGATCCCATGATAATGTGATAATGACAATATTAATATAAATCAATGATGTTTATGTTTTACAACTTGGTTGCCTCAACAATCCACTTAAAATATACTAATTAATTACAGTGGAACGTATCATGTAGTTTGCCCTGGACATAGATCCATCATTGTCGATAATTGGTGATGGTGAAATAGGTTTATCCTGCAGGATTACTTGGAGCGCATATTGTTGAATATGTGGGGTTTTCTCCTAGACGAAAGTAGGAGGATTTGAGTACAACTGTAGTTGTGTATAGATCATGGTGAATAGGTCCATGGATCAGTGATTATTGAGCATGGTGAATAGGCCCATGGCTTAGTATTATAGAAGGGTAGCCTGCAGAGATAACCCTGTGGTTGAGGCCACTCAAGCAAGAGATTGTGGTCTTGCTTTGGTTTTCGTACACTAACCACAAAGAGGTGAGGTCATGGAGTCCGGCTCTCCCAATGACCTTGTATGGCACCAGTTTTTAGGCTTCACAGCCAAAGGTTGGATTTGAGTGGGGAAGCTCACTTTCTTAGGGCATAATAAATCGTAATCCAGCTGTATAGAATATATTGCTTAAGGCAAAACACGGAACATTGATTGAGGCCTTGCTTGTATAGTTGATCTAGTTATACCTTACAGCTATTTGTACGAATCTTATATTTTGTGATAAGTTCTTATCAAGCTTATATTGTCAATCATGTTCCATAAAGAAATATCTGGTTATATGCCTCCTGGATATCTGGTAAGATTGTTAATAAAATAAGCTCTGCTCAAAATGCTGCTCTTATGATCTGTTGATATCAGTTATCTACTTTACCTGCTTTTCCTAAAGTTTCATAGTTCTGGCGGGGATTTATGTTTCTCACTGGGTCTATGTGTCTCACCCCATTAGTTTACAACCTTTTTAGGTGATCGTGCTGGACGTGGTGGTGGTCGTGAGGTTGTAGCCAAGCAACAAGAAGAGCAGTAGGAGGCAAAAGATGGATATGTTGTTGTTTTGGTTGTTTTGTAGTAGAGTCCTAGAGTCATCCCTGTACTCTCAGGTCCTCATAGGTGTTTTGACGATGTTTTACGATGTATAGCTGATTTAGCTTTGTATATCCTACTGCCGACCTGATGTGGCCCGTTATGTATCTATAAACAGGTGATGAACTCCAGTGCTGATAGTAGAGCTGGTTCCTATAAGCTGTGGACATATATTAAGGTTTGTAAATGTTTATATGACATGTTTCCTTGTAGGATGAGGATCTGAATGTAATAGTTATCTTTTATCTATTTTCCGCAAATGATTTTAATTAACCCATGTTTTTGGTAATATGTGGTTTATGGTGTTTCCGCATGTTTTCGTGTGGCATCTCATTGTCTGTGTGATAGTGGTATGTGTCATGACAAGTTTGGTATAAGAGCTCTAGGTTCGCTGAGTCTACAAGGATGTAGGACTAAGTTTGTGTCTGTTCTTGTGAGTATTCCAGATTTTCTTACAATAACCTTCTGCCCTCAGCGGAAGACAAAGCTTAAAGATGTTTGGAAACCATGAAGAACATGTTGTCAAGAGCAGTGATGTTGCATCTGTTGATGGAGCACGAGTGCAGGCACATGAAGATCAGGTGCCTGAGGTCCTCCAACTTGACCCAACCATTCTTGAAAACCCTGCCTATCAACAGCTTATGGGGCAGTTGATGGCTACAATGGATTACATGGTGGATAGATTTCCAGTGCCTCTTCCAAGAGCACAGGCTCCCCATGGTGAATCTTCGGGTATTGGGAAGACCTTTGAGCGGCTTCACCGAGTCAGAGCTTCAGATTATGCTGGAACGACTGATCCAACAGATGTAGATCTGTGGCTGACAGGTGTCGAGAAGGCCTTCTAGATCCTTGACATCCCCAAAGCAAACAAATTCAAGCATGCTATCTACCTTCTAAAAGGTAGTGCTAGCCACTGGTGGGCCATCGAGGAGGAGAAGAGACCCGGTGAGGTGATCTGTTGGGTTGTCTTTCGACAAGAGTTCGTGAGCTGATACTTCTCAAAGACATATCTGGATGAGAAGATCAACTAGTTTGAGCATCTGCGCCAAAGATCGATGAGCATCACCAAGTATGAAGCTAAGTTTATGGATCTGTTGAGGTTTTGTCCTCACATGGAGGCAACAGATGATGAAAGAATCAGGCAGTTTGAAAAAGGTTTGAGTGTCGAGTTGTTGACACTTGTTGTTGCTTTGGAAAATTGAGAACGGTTTGCCACATTTGTGGAGTCTGTCCAGAGGATTGAACGGTTAGTTTGAGAGAAGAGAGAGACTATGACTAGGAAAAGGCCTTCTCAATTTTAGAAATAGAGGTTTGATAGCCACAAAAAGTTGAGGTTTTCTGTGCCTTTTGTGAGGCAAGTTTCTAGTACACCAACACAGTGGTCCCCGAGTAAAGGAAGAGGGTATGGATTTTTGCCGTCTAGAGCTTACAGCATAGCTTCAGTAGCAGTAACAGGGCCATCTAGGCCGCAGTTAGAACGAAGTTCATGCTATCACTGTGGACAGACTAGGCATTTGAAGTCAAATTTCCCAAGGAAAGATGTCGAAGTGACGCAGCCTCTGAGGTAGAATCAATAGGGGTCAGATAGACAACGATCTAGTGGTAACTGTGGGCGAGGACACGGTCAAGCTTCGTAGGCAGGATCATCTGTTCAAGGAAGCATAGGACGTGGACAACAAGCAATGACTCTATTCTATGCTCTGAGTCAGCCGGAGGCGATAGTCAACCCGCGAGTGGTGGCAGGTCAGTTGGAGTTATTTCATTCTGATTTGTCTTCTTCTTGCTTTATATCTGTTTTGGTTGACCCGGGTGCTACACACTCTTTTATCGCACGTAGTATGCTTGATAGCTGTCTTTTACCTATTAGTTGTAAGAAAGATAGCTTGTTGTTAGAAACCCCTCTTGATGGTTCATCGATGCTTCGAGAAGTATGTCCATCTTGTGTTTTATTTTTTTAGAACACGGTATACAAGTAGATCTTATACCACTTGATATGTATGGATTTGATGTGATCCTTGGGATGGATACCTTAGAAAAGTATAAGGTAGTGTTGGAATGTGGTTCGAAAGAAGCAAGGTTTGATGACGATGGTGAAAGGTGGATCTTCCAAGGAGATAGGAAGATTCTTCAGACATGTTTAGTGTCAGCTATGGTGGCAGAGAAGTTGTTGTGGCAAGGATGTAAGGCATTCTTAGCTCACATTGTGGATAACAAGGCAAAGGATCCTAGCCTTGAGGATGTTCCTATTGTCTGAGAGTTTGTGGATGTGTTTCCCGATGAGTTCCCCGGTGTTCCCCCACCTCGAGAGATTGACTTTGAGATTCTGGTGCCAGGAACACAACCAGTTGCTCAACCACCATACAGGATGGCTCCAGCCGAGATGGCAGAGCTGAAGAAGCAGTTACAGGAGTTGCTAGATAAAGGTTTCATCAGACCGAGCACATCGCCGTGGGGTGCTCCGGTCCTATTCGTAAAGAAGAAGGATGGATCGATGCACTTTTTCTTAGATTACCGACAGTTAAACAAAGTTACAATCCAGAACAAGTACTCATTACCTAGGATAGACGATATGTTTGATTAGTTGTGTGGTTCTACAGTGTTCTCAAAGATTGATCTATGGTCTGGATATCATCAGTTGAGGATGAAGGAGGTGAACATACCAAAGTCAGCTTTTAGGAGGAGGTATGGTCACTTTAAGTTCATGGTTATGTCGTTTGGGCTAACCAATGCACCTGCTGCTTTCATGGATCTAATGAACAGGGTGTTCCATCCGTTTCTAGATTAGTTTGTTGTAGTTTTTATAGATGACATCTTGATCTATAGTCAGGACAATCAAGAGCATGAAAAACATCTTCGACAAGCTTTGACTCTTTTTCACCAACATTAGTTGTATGTCAAGTTTAGTAAGTGTGAGTTCTGGTTGAAAGAAATGACTTTCTTGGGTCATGTGATATCTACAGGAGGAGTTAGAGTGGACCCCAAGAAGGTGGAGTCAGTTGAAGATTGGGAGCAACTGAAGACGCTGATAGAAGTTCGTAGTTTCCTGGGTTTAGCAGGATACTATCGGAAGTTTATAAGGAACTTTAGCGTGATCGCGTTATCGTTGACAAAGTTGACCAGGAAGGATGTACCTTGTGTCTAGGATGATCATTGTCAGAAAGCTTTCCAAAGTTTGAAGGAGAAGATGACTAGTGCTCCAGTATTGGTGCTTCCAGAGCCTGGGAAGGGCTATGTTGTTTTCTATAATGCTTCTAAGAAAGGCTTAGGATGTGTGATGATGCAGGAAGATCATGTGGTTTCTTTTGCTTCACAACAACTTAAGAAACATGAGGAGAATTATTCGACACATGATTTCGAGATGGCAGTGGTGGTCCATGCATTAAAGATTTGGAGACACTATCTTTATGGGAAAGTGTGTTAGATCTTTACAGATCATAAGAACTTGAAGTATATCTTCTCACAGAGTCAGCTGAACAGGTGACAGCGTCGCTGGATGGAGCTGATCAATGATTATGATTGCACCATTGAGTATCATCCTGGTAAGGCGAACGTGGTAGTAGATGTGCTTAGCAAGAAGTCTTCTACTCTTCCTATGAAGAAGGCACAATTGAGTTCCTTGGTATGCCATAGGAGGGATATGTCCATCTCTTTGTGACATATGAATTTTACAGTTAGAAGTTTCCTTATTGGTAGGACTGTTGGCACAAATGCAAGTAAATCCTACATTGAGATAGCAGATCAAAGATGCACAACAGGAAGATGCTTTAGTTCAGTTGATAAGATCAGAGTTTGGTAGAGAAAAGTGTGATGGGTTCCATGAGTCCGAGGATGGAATAGTTTGCTATCATGGTAGGATGGTGGTCCCCGATGTTGATGACTTGAGCAGGTTAGTGCTCGAGGAAGCACACACATCGATGTATGCCATGCATCCAGGTGTCACCAAGATGTATCATAATCTGAAGGACCTGTATTGGTGGCCTGGCTTGAAGAGAGATGTAGCCGAGTTTGTGGCTAGGTGTGTGGTATGCCAGCAAGTCAAGGCTGAGCATCAGTAGCCGGAAGGTACGTTGCAACCCCTACCGATATTGCAGTGGAAATGAGATCATATAACCATGGATTTCATAGTTGGTCTGCCAAGGACAACTAAGAATCATGATTCCATTTGGGTGATAGTGGATAGATTGACAAAGTTTGCTCATTTCATACCTGTGAAGACAATGTATACAACAGAGAAGCTTGCTCAGGTGTATGTGGATGAGATAGTGTGTTTGCACGGTGTGCCCACAATGATAGTTTCTGATAGAGGTCCCCAATTCACAAGTCGTTTTTGGGAACAGTTGCACAAAGCATTTGGAACGCAGTTGAGGTTCAGTACTGCTTTCCACCCACAAATAGATGGACAATCTGAAAGGACTATTCAAACTTTGGAGGATCTTCTCCGAGTATGTGTTTTGCAGTTTCTAGGCAGTTGGGACGTGCATCTCAATTCATTAGAGTTTGCTTACAACAATAGTTATCAGCGGAGCATCGACATGGCTCCTTATGAGGCTTTATATGACAGGAAGTGTAGATCTCCTTTATGCTGGTATGAGTCAGGCGAGTATCAACTTTTGGGTCCTGAGTTAGTGTAGCAGACAACTGAGAAGATCAAAGTGATAAAACAACAGTTGAAAGTGGCACATGACAGACATAAGTCGTATGCAAATAATCGATGACGACCCCTAGAGTTCCAGGTGGGTGACAAGGTGTATCTCAAGGTCTCACCATGGAAAGTCATGTTGAGGTTTGTCCGGAAAGGCAAGTTGGCACCCAGGTATATGGGGCCATATCCGGTAATAGCACGTGTTGGCAAGGTAGCTTAGAAGTTAGAACTACCGCTAGAGTCGCACATGTTACATCTGGTGTTCCATGTCAGTATGCTGAAGAAAAGTCATCTAGACATAGGGACAGTGATACAACCAGTTGAGGTTGAGCTTGAGGAAGACGTGACCTACGAGGAAGGTCCAGTGATGATTCTTGATAGAAGAGTAAAGAAGTTGAAGAGGAAGAACTTGGTGCTTGTGAAGGTTCTTTGGCATCATCGTGGTGTTGAGGAAGCCACGTGGGAGCTTGAGGAAGAGATGAGGGGGAAGTATCCCTCACTTTTCTCTTCAGATTTTGGGGGCAAAATCCCTTTGTAGGGGTTGATACTTGTAAGGACCCTGACCTTCGTTTTGGTTTTACCATGTTTGCTTTTCCTAAACCTTATGTTTCGAAGCTTGCTAATCACTTGAGGTTGTGATTAGGTTTTGTTGTGTTTTGTTGAGAGTTGGAGGTGCAACTTGCAAATTATCCAAGTTTTGGGGTTGATGTGTAAGTTTTTCACCTTGAGAGATGTTTTCTCTCTCCTTGCATCTTCTAGGGTTGAGAGGATGAGTTGGGCTTGTTGCATGAGTAGTTTCGGGCCTTGTTGAGCTTTGTTGGGCTTTTCTTTGCTTTGCTTTGCCTTATTGAGGCCTTGTGTCATGCAAGGAGCACTTTGGTGACCTGTGTCGCCCAGATGGGGAGTGTCGCCCAGTGGGCTGTGTCACCCAAGGTGACCACTTTGACCTTACCCTATTTTTGTCACCATACCTTGGACAAGTGGCTGATCCTTTGTTAGTTGGTGGCATGACATGATCATGTGATTTAGCAAGGTGGCATGGCTTTGGACAAGTGGTGTCTTGGACATGCGCATGTGGAGCAACACCAAGGTGGGTGCCCCATTGACCCTCTTGTATATATATACAACCCTCTCTTGAGTTGCTTAGCTCTTTAGTTCCTTTAGTTGCTCCTTTCTCCTTTGGTGGCCAATACACCTTCCCTTGGTAGAGCAAGCTTGGTGGCTGACCCCCCCCCCCTTGGGTGGAGTCTTTTTCTTCTTCCTCTAGGTGGTGGCTGAACCCTAGAAGGGTCTTGCTTCTTTGGTAAGCATCTCCTCTCTCTCCTTAGCACCTTCTTCTCCTTCTTGCTTGTTCTTCAGCCATGGTGGTTATGAGCTTTGCTTCTCTTCTTATGGTGGCCGAAGGTGGGGTGCTTTGGAGCTAAGAGCTTAAAGCTTGGTGCTTGGAGCTTTGGAGCTTGAGGAGCTTGCTTGAGGCAGGTTACATAACTCCTAACCCTAGCTATACTACTTTCTTTTCTTGTTGCATGTTTATGTTTCATCTTGATCGGCCATGCATCTTGTGAGATATGTTTCTTGCTCTAGTACGTACCTTTAATCTTGGGGAGATAGTGGTTATCTTGTTGTTGATATGATGTTAATAGTTGTGTGACCTTGGACCTTGTTGGCTGCACCTATGGATTATGTTTTCTTTGGGGCAATACCCCTTTCTCTCTTTGGTTTTGAGAAGTGAGCTTGAGCTCTAGTGGTGTAGGAAAAACCCCTCTCTTCCTTAGTCGTTGAGAGGTGAGTCTATACTCTAGTTGCTTGGACAACACCCTTCTCTCACCATGGATTTGAGAGGTGAGCCTTTAGTTGTTGATGACCTAGTTTAGGTGAAAGGGTTGACCAATATGGATGACCTACCTTGATGCCTGATATGTGATGGAGGTTTTGCAATACCCCTCTCTCTTGGTTGTTGAGAGGTGAGCCAACTCTCTTGATCTATTAGGGTTTGATGATGGTGATATTGAGGTTGGTGATGACCAAACCGATATGGACCTTGTGCTTTACAAGGTACCCCTCTTCTAGGGCTTTGGTCTTGGACAATATATTAAGTTGAGCTCTGTTGGCTTTGTTGCCCGAGATGGTTTTAGGAGTGCTGAACCCTAGATGTCCCTTGGCCGATATGGTGTTTGGTAGATACCTCTATTTTGTGCCTTGGATGACATAGGATGGTTTTGTGTTGCCTGATATAGTGTCTAGGAGGTGGACCCTAGTTAGGCTCCTTAGTGGTGACCGAGATGTTACGCTTAACCTAGTTGGATGATAGGCCATCTTGCGGTGCCTTGGTGTTGTTTTTTGTAGTGGGCTTGTTGGGAATTACAGTGTTGAGCTTGGGTGCCATGGCCTTGGCCGTTATGGCTTTGGCCGATATGGTGAAGGAGGTTGCCCGATATGAACCCTAACCCTAATGGGTGATAGGGTCTTGGCCGTAAGGGATAGTTGTGTTTCTCAAAACACCCTTTCTTCTTGGTTGCACGGTATGAGCTGCACGTTATCACCCTTTCTACTTGGATGCATGATACCCTCTTGGATCAGGTTGTACGACACAACACTAGCCCTAGTTGCACGATACCCTTGGTGCATGGGTGCACGACATGGATGGCCGATATGTGTGGCTATGTGCCCTAGCCGTTAGAGTTCTGGTGAGGGATATGATCCTGCCCGCTACCCCTTTGGGTGAAGTATGGTGCTGCCTACCACATCTCTAGTGAGGGAAGATAGTACCTTTGGTGAGGGTTATGCTTAACCCGGGAAACCCTAGTAGTTACTTTCTTATACCTTGTGGATGATGGGTTATGGATGAAAGGTTGTGACCAATGATGTATGACTAGGCTATGGTTTTGTAATCCTTAGGGATGTATTCCTTGATAATGATCACGCTCATGAGATTTTAGGGCATAGTGGATGTTCATGGTTTGATAAAAATAATGTAATTGGTTTACAAGATACATATTTGTGCTTCATGTAATTATAATCATGGATGTTGATCTAATCATGTACCTTAAATCCTAATAGCATGATAATCATAAAGATCTATGTGTGGTGATTGGAGTTATCTCTTTTGATATGCATACTAACCATGCAGGTGTATCAGATGGATTCATATCCAGGTAAGAGCTATGAGGTTTATGTGTTTGAATCACACTGAATGATGATGATCCTCATTGATGAGATAACATGTATCACCAGTATGATGTGAAAGGGTATGTTGACCTGATAAAGGCTGAGTGCCTAGTTGAGGTGTTATCCTCTGCTGTTGAGATAAGGGATTTCTATCCCATGGTGATGATGTAAGCCTTGAGAGGCAGTGGCATTCTGTGTTGTGGGATTGAGATCCCATGATAATGTGATAATGAGAGTATTAATGTAACTCAATGTTTTTTATGTTTTACGACTTGATTGCCTCAACAATCCACTTAAAATATACTAATTAATTATAGTGAAACGTATCATGTAGTTTGCCCTGGCGATAGATCCATCATCGTCAGTAATTGGTGATGGTGAAATAGGTTTATCCTACGAGATTACGTGGAGTGCATATTGTTGAATATGTGGGGTTTTCTCCTAGCCGAAAGCAGGAGGGTTTGAGTACAACTGTGGTTGTGTATATAGCATGGTGAATAGGGCCATGGCTCAGTGATTATAGAGCATGGTGAATAGGCCCATGGCTCAGTATTATAGAAGGGTAGCCTGCGGAGCTGACCCTGTGGCTAAGGCCACTCAAGCAAGAGATTGTGATCCTACTTTGGTTTTCATACACTAACCATGAAGAGGTGAGATCATGGAGTCTGACTCTCCCAATGACCTTGTATGGCACTGGTTTTTGGGCTTCACAGCCAAAGGTTGGATTTGAGTGGGGAGGCTCACTTCCTCAGGGCATAATAAATCGTAATCTAGCAGTATAGAATATATTGATTCAGGCAAAACACGGAACATTGATTGAGGCCTTGCTTGTACAGTTGATCTAGTTATACCTTACAGCTATTTGTATGAATCTTATATTTTGTGATAAGTTCTTATCAAGCTTATCTTGTCAATCATGTTCCATAAAGAAATATCTGGTTATATGCCTCCTGGATATCTGGTAAGATTGTTTATAAAATAAGCTCTGCTCAGGATGCTGCTCTTATGATCTGCTGATATCAGTTATCTGCTTTACCTACTTTTCCTGAAGTTTCATAGTTTCAATGGGGAGTTATGTTCCTCACTGGGACTGTGTGTCTCACCCTATTGGTTTACAACCTTTTTAGGTGATCGTGCTAGACATGGCAGCGGTCATGAGGTAGCGACCGAGCAACAAGAAGAGAAGTAGGAGGCAAAAGATGGATATGTTGCTGTTTTGGTTGTTTTGTAGTTTAGTCCTAGAGTCATCTCTGTACTCTCAAGTCCTCGGAGGTTTTTTGACAATGTTTTATGATGTATAGCTGATGTAGCTTTGTATATCATGCTGTCGGCCTGATGTGGCCCGTTATGTATGTATAAACAGGTGATGAACTTCAGTGCTGACAGTACAGCTGGTTCCTATAAGCTGTAGACATATATCAAGGCTTGTAAATGTTTGTATGAAATATTTCCTTACAGGATGAGGATCTGAATGTAATACTTCTCTTTTATCTGCTTTCCGCAAATGGTTTTAATTAACCCTTGTTTTCAGTAATATGTGGTTTATGGTGTTTCCACATGTTTTCGTGTGGCATCTCATTGTTTGTGTGATAGTGGTATGTGGCGTGACAAACACACCATGTGAAGATGGGGGAATATACTCCTTGAAACCTTGGTCGATATACCAATTAATGGTAAGGTCAGTAGGTGAGAGAACTAAAGTATTGAACAAGGGTTCATCTATTACAACTCAAACCCTAGAGGCTGATATCCCATAATATGCTATGTGGCCGATACACTAGCTAATGGTGTAGTTGATATCTTAATAGATTGAGTGGCCGATACTTAAAGGGATAGTAAGGCAGAAACCCTAAGTGATGTTGAGTGGCCGATACTCTAAGTTGAAGGGGTGGCTGATACATAAGTTGATATGGGGTGGCTAATACCCAAGTTGATGTTGGGTGGCCAATACATAATATGATGGTATGGCTGATACACACAAGAATACTTTATGGTCGATATACCTCAAGCACCATACAAATGATACCACTCTAAGCATTTCCAAAATTATAGCATTTGATATGCTTTGGCCGACACAAATAGACATGACTTGGCCAATACAAGTATATGTGTTTAGGTTGACACAAGTGATGTGTCTAGGCCAATGTACAAAGATTGGAATGAAGGTTGATACAGCTTGATGAGTGGAGGCCGATACACCTTGATGAGTGTAGGTCGATACATATTGAATACAATCAGTGAATACATCATGAAAGTAATGAGATGAATACACTTTAATAAGTGTTGGTTGATAAGCCTAAAGAAGGTTAAATCAATGTAATAAGTATGTTGAAGTCAATATCCTAGTAAGGATGAGAAAGAAACTCGTACCTCATGTTGATAATCAATTGATGATATTTGATGAGGTATGCTTGAACATTTATGGCAATTAAATAGCTCTTATAATGTGAATAAGGGTTTTATTAAAAAATATGCACTTGGAAACCCAAAATCAGTTACAAGGGAAAACCCTAACCCTAATTATGAGAGGGTTGCAATTTGAATAATTCTTTTTATGGCATGGTTATGATATTTGCTTGATGTTGTATTTGCTATGAAATCCTAACCATGCAGATACTATGATATGATGAACATAGCCAAGTATGAGCTATGATGATTTAGCATAATATATATTATATAAGGCCTTGTGATCCATGTGATATACTTTTACTACATAAATGACTTACACGTGAGTCTGATGACCTAGAGATGATTGTTAGCTAGGGAAAGGTGACACTATTCAATAATGATTTGAGGGTTTGATACCCAAATCATATGATCATGATAATGACAATGTTGAAGGGATGAAATTCCCAATGAAGTGTTAAGGGGACTGAGATCCTAGGATAAGTGAACAAGATATGTACCAATTGATATGAGACCTCTTGAAAATGTGTTACACTTTTCTATATAGCATTTATCTATAATTCATGCTTGTAACTTGATTGATGCTAAAAGATGTTGTAATGCACTTAGTATATCAAGTGAACTAAAAATGTAGTTGCCCTAACCATAGAATCATTCAGTGTCAGGATTAGGTGAATGATGAAATCAGTTTTACTTAGAGTGCATATTTTTGAATATGTGAGTGTGCAAGACGAGTATTACCTTGCTTCCTTCAAACCCCATGATTTGGCCTTGAGCTATTTTCCTAAAAAGAGTGCAGTTGTAGGTTCTAGCTCTACTGCAACATTGGGATTGGCGGTAAATCCATACCCCAAAAGAGTATGGCTACATGCCATGACTCAATATATACAAGCACGATTGATTGTAGGTCATACCTTGGACAGAGAACATGCTACATGTTGTATCTCTATAGAGAATACTATACGCCAGGCTAGCTAAAATGCATAATGACTCATAATATCACTGCCACTCTCGTATTGACTAAGAAAGGAGAGGTCATGGATTCTAGCTCTTCCATAGACCCATATGGTAATGATGCTAGCTTCGCAGTGGTTAGTTGGAGATGGAAGGTATATTCCCATCTCTGCAGGGCATAATAAGATGGAATGTTTAAAGATGTAATCAGCCGTGTAGTGTATTTGTTTAAGGACCAAATACAGAAACATTGGCTGATTCCTTGCTTCAGTTGTTTAGTTTATAATAGTTATACATGTTCTTCATATTCCTTTTAAAAGTGACTAAATGATCCATTGCTTAGTTGTAGATATTTGAACTCATAAGACGATGAGACTTCTCTACTCGACATATAATCAATAGTTATTCTTATTCAATTCAGGATAGGTTTCTTCTGTTCTCATTCATAAAAGTTTAACTATGATAATAATACTATTGGTAGAGAGTTATATCTCTCATTGGGACAAGTTGTCTCACCCTGTGGGTTCCATAACTTTTTAGGTGGATGTGCACGAAAGGGTAAGAATCTTGTAGTAGAGAGCTAGAGGGCCGCAGTAGCTAGAACAATAGTAACAAATCAGGTTAGTGCGCTGCTATTTATCTAGTAGATATAAAGTCATATGTGTCGTCCCTATACTCTCAGGTCCTTTGGGAGATAGTACGTAAAGAGTTTTATAAATCGATTTGAGATTTTGGCTAGTATGCCTCGATGCATAATGTTGCTTTTGTGTTTGTTTTAATAAAGCAACTGTTATCTCAAATCCTTGCAAGGTGATGGAACATTGTAAGTACAAGTAAACCATGATGTATATATATGGTTTGTTTCTTTCTGAAAATAGTTTCCTAGTAGTGGATTTGTTGGTAAAAAGGTTTTAATTTTTAGTGATTTTTAGTAATCCGCTTTTAATGATTAATTCCACATAGTTTTGTGCGATTATGCTATCATTTTGATAGCAGTCGTCACATGATGTATTTGCAACTTCTATATGCCTTTCATTTTCATTCCCATTCTTCAACCTTATATTTTCATCTTCTATTTCTAACAATCATTTCCTCATTCTGTAATTTTCTTCTCTTAAAGAAGAAAAATCTTCAATGATTATCTAACTGTATACCTCCTTCTGCATTCTTAGTTCGTCCTCAAGAACTTGGACTCTCTTCTCCATGCTATTTATCACTTCCCTGCTCCTATCAATTGATGTAACTACCCTAGTAGTCACTTGTTTACTCTTTGCACAATTTGTTGCAAGGTAAAATGGCAATTCTTTTACTCTCTTTGCAGCTTCCCAGTTATCCATGTTATCCTTATTTAACTTTGTCAAAACCTGTGCTCGTCAAACATTATAAATTCAACAATGTATCATGGGTATCTTATATATCTTATATGAATTTAGATTGTGATTCTCTTCGATAACATTCAATCTTATATTTACAACCTCTAAATTGCTTTGATCTTTTATCTTCTTAGCATGAGTAGCCCATTTATTTATCCTCGGCTTTACTTCATTCAGTGTTGGATTTTCTACTCCTATAATTTCATAAGCCCAGACCTGTGTGGATATGAAAAGTACAATTTAGAATTTAGATCTTCATATAGAGCAATTCAATAAAATAAAAAAAGATTAAGCAAGTTACTTACACACAGGCACATGAAACATCCTATTGTATAGAATGTGCTTCTACTACTTTCCCCTCTTTTCCTCCTTTTTAGATTCTCACTTAATTCCTTCATCCTGTTGAAGATGTGACTATGGACTAACTTAGCCCAATTTAATTCCCCTATTGTAGTTACACATCCAAGTAGTGTAGAAGGAAAAGTGGGGCACAATAGCTTGTATATGGCAATAGGAATGTTGTCAACAAGTACAACATCCATGCGCTATATATGTTTTGGTAGTTTTCTTCTGCACCATTCTTGGAAAATTCTTACCACAACTTCCCTAAGTTGTCCTTATGTAATACATCCTTCTCCCTTCTTCTCTTAACTCCCTTACCACTTTCATCTTCACCCTTTATCGCAATTGTCAAATCCTCCCAAACCTTCACTACAATCTGTGATTTTTTTCTCGGTACAATGTCTATACCATTACTAGGGAAACCTAGTATCACTACAACATCCTCTACTCTCATTCTAGTCTCAACCCCTGGTGTTGTCATGAATATGTCTTCGTCAATATATCTTTCAATTAAATCTTCTAAAAAAGCCACATCTGTAGTAAGATCAAGCATGGCTATCAAATTCACAAAACAGTTGACCTCACCATTTCCATTTTATTTTTCTAAGAGATAAGCTATTTTGGATGATGTTATAACTCTTAATGTAACATCTGTGGTAAAGTTTTTGTGTACCTACAAAAATATCAAAAAGTTCTTGTTAATTTGCTTTCCTACTTACCATTTTACAGTGTTACTTTTCAGTTCATAAATTACTTTCCATTTCAAATAGTTGCTTTACATATGTGAATAGTTACTTTTTGGTTTACATATTTATTATTTTGTTTTACATAGTTAATCTAATATTAACATAGTTACTTTTCTTTTTTCATTTTAGAGAAGGTAAGTGTCTACTACATTAATGTGATATTCTAATTTAAACGTACACAAATTCAAGAGTAAAATATTTTATTATCATCCACAATATTACTTTTCAGTTCACATAGATATTGTTCCTTTCATATTGTTACTTTTTAGTTCACACTGATACTTTTTTGTTAACATTTCTTACTGACTGATCTATACAGTTACTTTTTATTTCAAAATGCTACTTTCTTGTTTTCCAATATACATTCTAGTTGATGTAGTTACTTTTACAGTCTATGAGCTACCTCTTGCTTAGCCTAGTTACATTTCTGTTGGCACAATACTTTGTTGTTAGCCAACTTACTTTCCATTTGGTGTAGTCACTTCTACATTCTCTGAGCCGTACCGCTCAAATCCAACCTTCGGTTGTGAAACCCAAGCCGGTGCCATACAAGGTCAATGGAAGAGCCGGACTCCACGACCTCCCACCTCGTGGTCAGTGCACGAGTACAACACAAGAAGCACCGCAATCTCATTCTTAAGTGGCCTCAGCCACTGGGTCAGCTCCATAGGCTACCCTCTGTCTAGCCCACCTCGGTACAGGTCTCGGCACTAGTATATCTAAGCCACGGGCCTATTCACCATGCTTTGAGCCATGAACGCATTCATGCTCCCATATCACATATCCTGAGCCATGGGCCTGTTCACCATGCTCTACACATATCCTGAGTCTGCAACCGCAGTTGCACTCACGTCCTCTCTATTTTAGGCTAGGAGAAACCTCACATATTCAACAATATGCGCTCCGGGTTAACCCGCAGGAGAACCCGTTTCACCATCACCAGCTCCTGACGATGATGGATCTATGGCCAGGGAAAACTACATGATATGTTCCACTGTGATTAGTTAGTATATTTTAAGTGGATTGCAAGATTCAGGCAAGTTGTGTAACATGCAAATAGAACAAGAATAAACAACATGAAACTCAATATCATGCTTTTACTGTCACCAACATCATCCTGATCCATCACAAGGATCCAACACTAAATGTTACCACTAGGTCTCTTGCAAATCATCTAGATCCATCTCAAGGATCATCACATTACCATGGGATCTCAATCCCCCATCACATAGTGTCACTGCCTCTCAAGGCTTACATCATCACCATGGGATAACAATCCCATATCATCATTAGAGGATAACACCTCATCAAGGCACTTTAGCCAACTCAGGTCCTCAGACCAAGACACATCATGCATGTTATCTCATCAACAAGAGTAACCATCAAAGAAGTTTCATTCAAACATATTTACCTCATAGCCCTTTACCTGGCTATACAACTGTATGAATCACCTACATGGTTAGTATACACCATCATCATGAATTAACGGAAAGATCATATTATCAACATAGGGCGACATTGATGCTTATATGCTTTATCATTCATGCCTCGACCTGTGATCATAGACATAGGTCATATCATCATGCAAAGCATCTTACATGCTTATCATTAACTCAGCATTATACATATGATCATAACCATAGATGTGATCTACTATAATGACTACCATCAAGCATATCAAGGATCACCACCATAACAAAACATGGTTATATGAACAAGATCCAGCGTATAGAAGGAACATAACCCTCATTAAAAGTACCCACTACCGTCACCAGAAGTGTGTCGGGTAGGGCACCCTCTCTAAAGGTTGTATCGTGCAGGGAACTCTCCCATATCGTCCAAGGTACTCTAAGCTCATATCGGCCAAGCAACCAGTAGGGGGTAATGGCTACCACCTCAGGGTGTATCGGGCAACCCTAGGTGTCACGCACCTCATGTGTTGTGCAGCGTTGTGTCGTGCAACCACATGTATCGGGCAACTAAAGCATAACGGCCACCATCATAGTGTGCAACTCAGCCCAAAGGCGTGTCGTGAAACAGGTGTAACGTGCAACACCATGTCGTGCAACGACGCGTCATGCATCAAGGAACCAAGGCATATCGTGCACCTATATGTGTTGTGCACTTCGGTGTCATGCAACGCTCCGTCAGGCATCCATGTGCAACGGCTAGGGATACTATGTGACACTTTGTCGGGCATCACCACTAAGTCATGACACCCAACACCGAGGTAGCCACTAAACTCTATAACGTCCAAGATATAACGACACTAAGCCACTCCTAGGTTATGTGTGATGCCCGACACTATGTGACACTTTGTCGGGCAGGGTACTCAGCTAAGTGTGATGCCCGACACAACAAGGCAAGGACCAGGGGTGTAATGCCCGTCACAACACCGCAACCTGTTGACCCAAGCTCTTAGACGAAAGGAGGATATCGGGCAGCATCAACCTCATGACTATATCGACCCAGATGCCACTCCACAAGGTCATCACAGACCTCAAGCACAAGGGCACCAAAACCCTAATGGATCAAGAAGATGCTCACCTCTAAACAACCAAGAGAGAGGGGTCTTGCACACTTCTTATCACCAATCGGGCAACTCAAGGAACAACCACAACCAAGGTCCACAACCACTACATAGCTCACCTTTTAAGTCCATGGTGAGAGGAGCGTGTTGCTCAAGTAACTAGAACACAAGCTCACCTCTCAACTCAAACGAGAGAGGAGTGTTGCCCATATTACTAGAACTCAAGCTCACACCTCTAGACCTAGGAGAGAAAGGGGTGTTGCTCAACAAGAAACCCTAGAACATGGTTCGGCCAACAAGAAGCAACTAAGCAAGAAACCAAACTAGCAACACGCATAGTTGATCATAAGCAACATACAAACAAGAACATAGAAGATGGTAATGTAGTTAGGGTTAGGTGTTATGTAACCCGCCTTAAGCAAGCTCCAAGCTCCTAGATCCAAGCTCCAAGCACCACTAAGGAAGAAGAGCAAGGCACTCTAGGGTTCGGCCACCACTAGAGGAAGAAGGAGACTCCAAGGCAAGGATCGGCCACCAAGCTTGCAAAAGAAGAGGGTGTCGTGCACCAAGGGAGAGGGAGACTAAGGAACTAAAGGGATCCTTAGCAAGAGAAAGGAAACACATATGTATAAGAGGATGGAGGAGAAACCAAGGTAAGACAAAGCAAGGTGTCGCCCACCTAGGGACACTTGTCCATGGGCAATGCCACCACTCTAGTATGTCTTAAACACATGTCCAAGGCCATTGCCACATGCAAGCATCAAGCACCAAGTGTCCACTAGTGGTGACACAAATGAGGTCAAAGAGGGTCAAAGGGTCCATGGGTGACACAACCCCACACCATGGCCGACACACACCTTGAGCGACACACCTAGGCCGACACAAGAACACTTGCCCAACACAAGGTCCAAAAAGGCAAAGGCAAGGCACAATAAGGCCCAACAAGGCTCAACCAAACCCAAAGGAACTCAAGCAACGAGCCAAACCCTTCCTCTCAACACTAGAGGAAGCAAGGAGAGGGAGGAACACCTCACAAGGTGACAAACTTTCCCACAAACCCTAGACTTGGTTTAATTGCAAGTAGCACCTCCAGCTCTCAACAAAGCACCAACAAACCCTAATCACCACTAAAGGTGATTAGCAAGCAACTAAGCATCAGGGTTAAGTAAAGCAAACAGGATAAGCCCTAAATGGAGGTCAAGGTCCTTACAAGCTATAACCCCCTACAAAGGGATTTTGCCCTCGAAATCCGAAGAGAAAAGCGAGGGGTACTTCCTCCTCATCTCTTCCTCAAGCTCCCACGTGGCTTCCTCAACGCCACAATGATACCAAAGAACCTTAACAAGAACCATGTCCTTCCTCTTCAGCTTCTTAACTCTTCTATCAAGGATAGCCACAGGACCTTCCTCATAGGTCACATCTTCATCAAGCTCAACTTCAACTGGCTGTATCGCTGTTCCTATATTCAGATGACTTTTCTTCAGCATACTGACATGGAACACTGGGTGTAACCTGTGCAACTCTGGCGGCAGCTCCAACTAGTAAGCTACTTTTCCCATATGTGCTATGACCGGGTATGGCCCCATATATCTGGGTGCTAGTTACCCTTCCAGCCAAAACTTAGCACACCTTTCCATGGAAAGACCTTAAGATACACTTTGTCTCCTACCTGGAACTCCAGAGGTCATCGACGATTGTCTGCGTAAGACTTCTGCCTGTCATGTGCCGCTTTCAACTGTTGTTGTATCACCTTGATCTTTTCTGATGTCTGCTGTATGAACTCAGGACCCAAAAGCTGATATTCACCAGACTCATACCAACACAACGGAGATATGCACTTCCTGCCATATAAGGCCTCATAAGGAGCCATGTCAATACTGCGCTGATAACTATTGTTGTAAGCAAACTCTATCAAACTGAGATGTATGTCCCAACTACCTAGTAACTACAAAACACAAGCTCGAAGGAGATCCTCCAAAGTCTGAATAGTCCTCTCAGATTGTCCATCTGTTTGTGGATGGAAAGCGGTGATGAACCTCAATTGTGTTCCCAACGCTTTGTGTAACTGTTCCCAGAAACAACTCATGAACTGAGGACCTCTGTCGGAAACTATCATTGTTGGCACACTGTGCAAACGTACTATCTCATCTACATATACCCGAGTGAGCTTCTCGGTTGTATACGTTGTCTTTACAGGTATGGAATGGGCAAACTTCGTCAATCTATCCACTATTACCCAAATGGAATCATGATTCCTAGTTGTCCTGGGTAGACCAACTACGAAATCCATGGTTATATGATCCCATTTCCACTGCGGTATCGGCAGGGGTTGCAACGTACCTACCGGCTTTTGATGCTCAGCCTTGACTTGCTGACATACCGCACATCTAGCCACAAACTCGGCTACATCCCGCTTCAAACCGGGCCACCAATACAAGTCCTTTAGATTATGATACATCTTGGTGACTCATGGATGCATAACATACATCGACGTGTGTGCTCCCTCAAGCACTAGATTCCTTAGATCATCAGCATTGGGGACCACCAATCTGATCAACTACACTGCATCATCTGTTTGTTGTGCATCTTTGATATGCTGTCTCAGCGTAGGCTTGACTTGCATATGTGCTAAAAGTCCTACTAACAAGGAAATTTCCATCTACACATTCATCTGCCACAAGGAAACAAACATATCTCATCTATGGCATACCAAGGAACTCAACTGTGCCTTCTTTGTAGAGGGATAAGAAGACTTTCGGCTAAGCGCATCGACTACCACATTCGCCTTACCAGGATGATAATGGTGCAGTCGTAATCATTGATTAGCTCCATCCATCAGCATTGTCGCATGTTTAGCTCATTATGTGAAAAGATGTACTTCAGATTCTTATGATCCGTAAACATCTGACACACTTCCCCATAAAGATAGTGTCTCCAAATCTTTAATGCATGAACCACCACTGCCAACTCCAAATCATGAGTCAGATAGTTCTCCTCGTGTTTCTTAAGCTGTCGCGAAGTAAAAGAAACCACATGATCTTCCTGCATCAGCACACAACCTAAACCTTTCTTGGAAGCATCACAGAAAACAACATAGCCCTTTCCAGGCTCTAGCAAGACTAACACTGGAGCACTAGTCAGCTTCTCCTTCAAACTTTGGAAAGCTTGCTGACAACGGTCATCCCAGACAAAAGGTACATCTTTTCTGTTCAACTTTGTCATTGGCAACGCAATCGCACTGAAGTCTTTGATAAACCTCCGGTAGTATCCTGCTAATCCCAAGAAACTACGAACTTCTGTCTGTGTCTTCGGATGTTCCCATTCTGCAACAGATTCCACCTTCTTCGGGTCCACTTTGACTCCTTCAGCAGATATCACATGACCCAAGAAAGTTACTTCTTCCAACCAGAACTCACACTTACTGAACTTGGCATACAACTGATATTGGCAAAGAAGAGTCAACGCTAGTCGAAGATGCCGCTCATGTTCTTTCCTGTCCGAACTATAGATCAAGATGTCATCTATAAAGACTACAACAAACTGATCTAGAAATAGACAGAACACTCTATTCATCAAATCCATGAAAGCAGCAGGTGCATTGGTTAGCCCAAATGGCATAACCACAAACTCGTAGTGACCATACCTCATCCTAAAAGCTGACTTTGGTATGTCATCCGCCTTAATCCTCAACTGATGATATCCAGACCATAGATCAATCTTTGAAAACACGATAGAACCACACAACTGATCGAACATATCATCTATCCTTGGAAACGAGTACTTGTTCTTAATCGTGACCTTGTTCAACTACTGGTAATCTATACATAGCCACATTGACCTGTCCTTCTTCTTAACAAACAACACTGGAGCACCCCAAGGCGATGTACTTGGTCGGATGAAACCTTTGTCCAACAACTCTTGTAACTACTTCTTAAGCTCTGCCATCTCTACTGGAGCCATCCTATACTGTGTTTACGCAACTGATTGTGTTCCTAGAACCAGATTGATCTCAAAATCAATCTCTCAAGGTGGAGGAACACCGGGGAACTCATCAGGAAACACATCGGCAAACTCTCAGACAACCGACACCTCCTCAAGGCTAGGACCCTTTGCCTTGGTATTCACAACGGTATCCACAATGTGAGCTAAGAACGCCTTACATCCTTGTCGTAGCAACTTCTCTGCCACCATAGAGGATACTAGACACATCGGAAGAATCTTCCTATCTCCTTGGAAGATCCACTTCTCTCTATCATCATCAAACACAGCCTGTTTGGAACCACCATCCAAAACAACCTTATACTTCTCTAAGGTATCCATCCCAAGGATCACATTGAAACCATGCATATCAAGTGGTATAAGATCCACTTGTATGTTGTGTCCTGAAAAAGATAAGGCACAAGATGGACACTCTTCTCGAAGCATCAAGGAACCATCAAGAGGGGTTTCTAACAACAAACTATCTTTCTTACAACTAACAGGTAAACGACAGTTTTCAAGCAGACTATAGGCGATAAAAGAGTGTGTAGCACCCGGGTCAACCAGAACAGATATAAAGCAAGAAGAAGACATATCAGAATGAAATAACTCCATCTGACCTGCCACCACTCTTGGGTTGACTATTGCCTCTGGTTGACTCATAGCATAGAATCGAGCCATTGCTTGCTGTCCACGTCCTCTGCTTCCTTGAGCAGACGATCCCACTTGTGACGCTTGACTACGTCCTCGCCCTCTGCTACTATTGGGCTGCTGTCTATCTGACCCTTGTTGATTCTGCCTTAGCTATTGCATCACTTCAACATCTCTACTTGGGCAATTGAACCTGAAATGTCTGATCTGACCACACTGATGGCATGCCCTATCATCAAACAATGGCCTAGATGGCCCTGTCACTGCCACAGAGGTTGTACTATGTGCCTTTGACGGTGAAGAAACATAACCTCTTCCCTTACTCAGAGACCACTGCGATGATGCACTTGGAACCTCTCATCACGGAAGGTGTTGAGAACCTTGGCTTCTTGAAGCCACCAAACCTATGACTCTGGAACTGAGAAGGCCTCTTCTTAGACATGGATTCTCTTTTCTCCCTCATTGACCATTCGATCCTCCAGACAGATTCCACAAACGTAGTAAACCGCTCTCGATTCTCCAATGCAGAAGCAGGTGTTGTTAGCTCAGCACTCAGGCCCTTCTCAAAACATCTGATCCGCTCATCATCTGCCGCTGCCATGTGAGGACAAAACCTCAATAGGTCCATGAATTTGGATTCGTACTCGGTGATATTCATCGTTCCTTGTCGCATGCTCTCAAACTGACTGATCTTCTCATCTAGATACGCCTTCGGAAAGTATCTGCTGACAAACTCGCGCCGGAAAACTTCCCAACCGATCACCTCACCATGTCGCTTCTCCTCCTCGATGGTCCACTTGTGACCTACACTACCCTTCATAAGGTAGACAACGTGCTTGACTTTGTCTGCTTCAGGGATGTCGAGGATCCGGAAAGCCTTCTCAAGACTTGTTAGCCATAGATCTGCATCTGTTGGGTCATCCATCCCAGCATAGTATGAAGCTCTGACTCGGCGAAGCCGCTCAAAGGTCTTCCCAATACCCAATGTTTCACCATGGGGAGCCTGTGCTCTCAACGGAGGCACTGGCAATCTTTCTACCATGAGATTCATCATAGACATCATCTTCCCCATAAGCTGTTGATAGGAAGGGTTTTTTAGAATGGCTGGGTTAGGTTGGGGGATCTCAGGCACCCTATCTTCATGTGCCTGCCCTATAGCTCCATCAATTGATGCAGCATCGCTGTTCTCGGCAACATGTTCTTCATGGTTTCCAGACATCTTGGCTTTTCTTCCGCTGAGGGTAGAAGATGATTGTAAGAAAATCTATAAAAATCACAAGAACAGACACAACTAGTCCTAAATCCCTATAGACTCAGAGGACCTAGAGCTCTGATACCAAACTTGTGGCAACACATCCCACTATCACACAGATGGCGAGGTGTTACGCAAAAATGTGCGGAAAACACCATAAACCACAAATTACCAAAAACACGGGTTAATTAAAACTGATTGCAGAAAGGAGATAAACCAAGAAGCTATTACATTTAGATCCTCAGTCTGTAAGGAAACATGTTATATAAAACATTTACAAACTAGATACGTGTCCACAGCTTTGGAGATCAGCTGTCTAACCACCACATGAGTTCATCACCTGTTATTACATATAGAACGGCCCACATCTAGCCAGCAGCAGGATATACAAAACATCAACGTCAATACATCGTGAAACAACGTCAAAATGCTCCCAAGGACCTGAGAGTACAGTGATGACTCTAAGACTCTACTACAAAACAACCAAAACAACAACATATCAATATCTTGCCTTCTACTGTTGTTCTTGCTGCTCGGCTACAACTCCGCGACCAACACGACATCTAGCTTGAACAACTAAAAAGGTTATAAACCAACGGGGTGAGACACACAGTCCCAACGAGAAACATAACTCCCTGCCGAAACTATAAAACCATAAAGCAATAGCAGCAGATAACTGATAGATGATATAACAAGAGCAGTCTATATAGCAAAGCTATTCATACCATCACGCTTACCAAATGTACAGAAGGCATATCACCAAATATCTCTTTATGGAACATGATTGACCGGATAAGATTTATAAGATCTTATCACATAACATAAGGAACGTATAAGTAACTGCAAGGTATAACAAGATCAACTACTCAAACAAGGCCTCAACCAATGTTCCGTGTTTTGCCTTAAGCAATAAATACTATTCGGCTGAATTACATACTATTATGCCCTGAGGAAGTGAGCCGTACTGCTCAAATCCAACCTTCGGTTGTGAAACCCAAGTCGGAGCCATACAAGGTTAATGGAAGAGTCGGACTCCACGACCTCCCACCTCGTGGTTAGTGCATGAGTACAACACAAGTAGGACCACAGTCTCATGCTTAAGTGACCTCAGCCACAGGGTCAGCTCCATAGGCTACCCTCTGCCTAGCCCGCCTCAGTACAGGTCTCAGCACTAGTATATTTGAGCCAAGGGCCTATTCACCGTGCTCTGAGCCATGAACGCATTCATGCTCCCATATCACATATCCTCAGCCATGGGCATGTTCACCATGCTCTACACATATCCCGAGTCTGCAACCGCAGTTGCACTCGCGTCCTCTCTATTTTAGGCTAGGAGAAACCTCGCATATTCAACAATATGCGCTCTGGGTTAACCCGCAGGAGAACCTGTTTCACCATCACCAGCTCCTGACGATGATGGATCTATGTCCAGGGCAAACTACATGATATGTTCCACTGTGATTAGTTAGTATATTTTAAGTGGATTGCAAGATTCAACCAAGTTGTGTAACATGCAAACTAGAACAAGAATAAACAACATGAAACTCAAAATCATGCTTTTACTGTCACCAACATCATCCTGATCCATCACAAGGATCCAACACTACATGTTACCACTAGGCCTCTTACAAATCATCTAGATCCATCTCAAGGATCATCACATTACCATGGGATCTCAATCCCCCATCACATAGTGTCACTGCCTCTCAAGGCTTACATCATCACCATGGGATAACAATCCCAGATCATCATTAGAGGATAACACCTCATCAAGGCACTTTAGCCAACTCAGGTCCTCAGACCAAGACACATCATGCATGTTATCTCATCAACAAGAGTAACCCTCAAAGTAGTGTCATTCAAACATATTTACCTCATAGCCCTTTACCTGGCTATACAACTGTATGAATCACCTACATGATTCGTATACACCATCATCATGGATTAACGGAAAGATCATATTATCAACATAGGGTGACATTGATGCTTATATGCTTTATCATTCATGCCTCGACCAGTGATCATAGACATAGGTCATATCATCATGCAAAGCATCTTACATGCTTATCATTAACTCAGCATTATACATATGATCATAACCATAGATGTGATCTACTATAACGATTACCATCAAGCATATCAAGGATCACCACCATAACAAAACATGGTTATATGAACAAGATCCAGGATATAGAAGGAACATAACCCTCATTAAAAGTACCCAATACCCTCACTAGAAGTGTGTCAGGTAGGGCACCCTCTCTAAAGTTTATATCGGGCAGGGTACTCTCCCATATCACCCAAGGTACTCTAACCTCATATCGGCCAAGCAACAAGCAGGGGGTAACGGCTACCACCTCAGGGTGTATCGGGCAACCCTAGGTGTCGCGCACCTCGTGTGTCGTGCAGCGCTGTGTCGTGCAACCACATGTATTGGGCAACCAAAGCATAACGGCCACCATCATAGTGTGTAGCTCGTCCCAAAGGCATGTCATGCAACAGGTGTAACGTGCAACACCATGTCGTGTAATGGCATGTCATGCATCAAGGAACCAAGGCATACCGTGCACCCATATGTGTTGTGCACTTCGGTGTCGTGCAACGCTCCATCGGGCATCCATGTGCAACGACTAGGGATACTATGTGACACTCTGTCGGGCATCACCACTAAGTCATGATGCCCAGCACCGAGGTAGCCACTAAACTCTATAACGTTCAAGATATAATGACACCAAGCCACTCCTAGGTTATGTGTGTCGGGCAGGGTACTCAGCTAAGTGTGACGCCTGACACAACAAGGCAATGACCAGGGGTGTAACACCCGTCACAACACCGCAACCTGTGGACCCAAGCTCTTAGACCAAAGGAGGATATCGGGCAACATCAACCTCAAGACTATATCGGCCAAGATGCCACTCCACAAGGTCATCACCAACCTCAAGCACAAGGGCACCAAAACCCTAATGGATCAAGAAGATGCTCACCTCTCAACAACTAAGAGAGGGGTCTTGCACACTTCTTATCACCAATCAGGAAACTCAAGGAACAACCACAACCAAGGTCCACAACCACTACATAGCTCACCTTTCAAGTCCATGGTGAGAGGAGGGTGTTGCTCAAGCAACTAGAACACAAGCTCACCTCTCAACTCAAACGAGAGAGGAGTGTTGCCCATATTACTAGAACTCAAGCTCACACCTCTAGACCTAGGATAGAAAGGGGTGTTGCTCAACAAGAAACCCTAGAACATGGTTCGGCCAACAAGAAGCAACTAAGAAAGAAACCAAACTAGCAACATGCATAGTTGATCATAAGCAACATACAAACAAGAACATAGAAGATGGTAATGTAGTTAGGGTTAGGTGTTATGTAACCCGCCTTAAGAAAGCTCCAAGCTCCTATATCCAAGCTCCAAGCACCACCAAGGAAGAAGATCAAGGCACTCTAGGGTTCGGCCACCACTAGAGGAAGAAGGAGACTCCAAGGCAAGGATCGGCCACCAAGCTTGCAAAAGAAGAGGGTGTCGTGCACCAAGGGAGAGGGAGACTAAGGAACTAAAGGGATCCTTAGCAAGAGAAAGGAAACACATATATAGAAGAGGATGGAGGAGAAACCAAGGTAAGAAAAAGCAAGGTGTCTCCCACCTAGGGACACTTGTCCATGGGCAATGCCACCACTCTACCATGTCTTAAACACATGTCCAAGGCCATTGCCACATGCAAGCATCAAGCACCAAGTGTCCACTAGTGGTGACACAAACGAGGTCAAAGAGGGTCAAAGGGTCCATGGGTGACACAACCCCACACCATGGCCGACACACACCCTGGGCGACACACCTAGGCCGACACAAGCACACTTTCCTGACACAAGGTCCACAATGGAAAAGGCAAGGCACAACAAGGGCCAATAAGGCTCAACCAAGCCCAAAGGAACTCAAGCAATGAGCCCAACCCTTCCTCTCAACTCTAGAGGAAGCAAGGAGAAGGAGGAACACCTCACAAGGTGACAAACTTGCCCACAAACCCTAGACTTGGTTTAATTACAAGTAGCACCTCCAGCTCTCAACAAAGCACCAACAAACCCTAATCACCACTAAAGGTGATTAGCAAGCAACTAAGCATCAGGGTTAAGCAAAGCAAATAGGATAAGCCCTAAACAGAGGTCAAGGTCCTTACAGTTTGTGTGGACACCGGAATGTGAGGATAGTTTCCAAAAGCTGAAGGGAAGTTTGACATCTGCTCCTGTTCTTATGTTACATGTTGAAGGCAAGCCCTATATCATTTACACTAATGCTTCTAAGCAAGGATTAGGGTGTGTCTTAATGCAAGAAGATCGAGTGATCGCTTGTGCTTCACATCATTTGAAACCCAATGAAGAGAATTGGCCTACGCATGATTCATAGCTAGTCGCTATTGTTCATTCTTTAAATATCTGGTGACTCTATTTGTATGGAGTTAAGTTTGAAGTCTTCTCTGATCATAAAAGTTTGAAGTATCTTTTGACTCAGAAGGATATGAATATGAGACAAAAAAGATGGATGGAATATCTTAAGGACTATGACTTTACCATCACTTATCATCCCAGTAAAGTGAACATAGTTGTTGATTCTTTGAGTCAGATGAAAGATACAGTCTGTGTTGCTATCAATCTAGAGTATGTTTCTTGTTGGAAATTACAACTTGTTGATGAAGAAGATGCCAATAGGTTGTGTGTTCACCTGGCTAATTTTTCTATTACACCATCTTGGATCTCAGAAGTTGTTGTTGCTCAGTTAGAAAGTCCTAAGCTTGATGAGATGAAGGCCTTAGTAGAGAAACCATAATCTGACTTCTCAGTTGGAGTGGATAGTGCTACCCATTTCTAACATAGGTTGTGGAAACCTGAAGTTGGTGACCTGTGATAGAAAGTTTTGTGTGAAGCCCATGGGTCTAAGTACACCATACACCCAGTACCATCAAGATGTAAAAGGACCTACAATGAAGTTTCTGGTCATAGAGTATGAAGTAGGATATTTGTTTGTTTGTTGCAAAGTGTTTGACCTGCCAGCAAGTCAAGATAGAGCATCAATGACCTGGTGGTATTCTTCACCCGCATGATATTTTAGAATGGACACGAGAGAAGATTACCATGGAATTTTTCACTGGTTTCCCTAAGACCATGAATGGTTATGATGTTGTGTGGGTAGTGATTGTTCAACTTACAAAGTCTTCCCACTTTTTTCCATTCAAATCCACTTACAAGGTTGATGAGATGGCTCAGTTGTATCTAGATTTGATCACTCATCTGCATGGTGCTCCTAAAGTGATAGTTTCTTACTGTAACCTGAAGTTTATCTCTCAGTTATGAGTCAGACTCAGGAAGAAATGGGGACTGACCTACATTTCAGTACAACTTATCATCCACAAATAGACAGCCAGACTAAGAGAACAATGCAAATCATAGAAGATTTGCTTCATGCTTGTGTTACAAACTGGGGAGGTGCATGGGATAAGTATCTTCCATTGGCTGAATTTGCTTACAAAAATAGCTACCAAGCTAGTATTGGTATGCCACCTTATGAAGCTCTATATGGAAGACCTTTCCATTCTCTATTACACTGGGATGATGTGGGAGAACTTGATCTGGTGAAGACTGATGACATGTAGATTATGATAAAGAAGGTTCAGTTGAGTAAGAAGTGTATGAAAGTTGCACAAGATCGACAGAAGATGTATGCAGACAAGAAGAGGTCTGATGTAAGTTTCTTAGTGGGTGACTATGTGTTCCTAAAGATCAAGCTTATATGTCTTGTTGTATGATCCAAAGTTAAAGGAGAGCTTAGTCCTTGCTATGTTGAACCATTTGAGATCATGGATAAGGTTGAAGATTGTGCATACCATTTAGGTCTTCCTCCTGTCTATGACAAGATTCATAATGTGTTTCATGTGTCTGTGTTAAGGAAGTATGTGAAACACCCTTCCATGTATTCATAATAGAACCTGTGGAGATTCAAGAGAACCTAACCTATGAGGAGTTACCTATGAAGATTCTTGACTCCCGAGTTAAACAATCAAAGAACAAGGAGATTGAGTTAGTGAAAGGCTTATGGCAGTACCTATGGTTTGGAAGAAACCACTTGGGAGCTTAAAGATAAGATGTTGCATACTCACCCTTCTCTTTTTGTTTGATATTTTGGGGGTGAAATCCTTTTTAACGGGTGGAGTGTTGTAACAAACTAAAATCTATTTATAATCCTAGTATAGCCCTTTTCCTAAGTTTTCCTTTCATTTTTGTCCTTTATGTCCTTAATGTTGAATTAGTGGAATTCATAGAGGTTTGGTGTACATTTTTTCACTATTTATGCCAATATAAGGGTCTATGCACAAATACCTTAGTGAAAGATTATGTAAGGATCTAAAATACAAAATATCCACTTAAGCGGGTTAATGGAAAATAAATTCGTACTAGAAGTTTCTATGGCCATTTGAAATAAGAAAAAGAAAAGGAAATTCTAATACAATGAAAACGTGATATTAAATGAATTACTTTGCCAAATAATGGAAATGTAAGTAAATTTCCTAAAATTCATAAATGGGAAACTCAATAGATAATTCTAAGTCCAAATTTGATTTCTTTGAGTTAAAGTTTACTTGAATGACAAGTTTCATTATTTTGGGAAATTAGCAATTATAATTACTTTAATTGAATTGGAAAATCTCAAAAATATAAATAAATGAATTAATGGCTCCAAAAGAGGAAACTCATTCCAAATTCATAATCTACATATTAAAATAAGCCTTCGGGTGAATTTTCATGCAATTTGGAAAATATTTGATGAAAAGGTGAAGTTGGGAGAGAGAAAGTGTGTAAAACCTTCAAAACATTAATTAATATAACAAACAACTTCAACATGTGAAATTAAAGGCAAATTCAAATCCAACATACTTAATGTGACTTGTGGGTGAAGTTTCATCAAATTTTGGAGAATCCTAGTCATTAATGCATGATGAAAGAGAAAAATAAGATTTGCTTGATTAACGAATCAAAATCCTTCAAAAGGAAAATCTAATAGCATATTTGGATTCTAAATACTCAAATTAGCTTACATGTCAAATTTCATTAATTTTGGAGTTCATTTGCATCCTCAATAGAGGAGAGAGAAAAGATAAATAAATACATCCACACTTTGTTTGAATCTGAATTAGAATTACATTTAACATGTCACATGGCTATTTTTAATTTTTTATTTTGCATGGATTTGTGATCCAACGGCTCTTTTCGAGCTAAATTGGGAAATAGAACTTGTTCACATGGAGTCTTCAAATTGTGATTTCTCTCTCATTACTCGATCTTTGATCGAGATTTTTCCTCCTATGCATTCCTTATCGGATTATACACCTAATGATCTATAATTTCTGTCGATTTGTCAAGGATTTGAGAAATGCCTAAAACACCTATTTAGGTTCTCGAACCACCACCACCCATAGCCCTAGAATCATAACCTCACCTATAAATACCCTAACCTTGGTCTTTTTCGGTTACATTGTGATCATTCTCTCGTACCAATTTCTCTGCTTCTCGTGTACTTGACTATTGGTGATCAAGTTTTAGTTTTAGGTTTTGTGGTGGCCAGTTCCCCTACTTCTGACCACCTCTGACCAATTAATCCTAGCAGTAAGTTTGTCTCCCTCTCCTCTATATTTATATGTTCTTGATCTCTTAAATATTTGTGCTATGTAGTTTTCCCCAAATCTTAGCCAAAGAAACTAGATGCTTCATGCAACCATGGTTCATGTGAACCTGGAGGATGAATCCTCATGGTGCAATCTTGAGTTTATCTTCCTCGTTTCCTCTTTCTTTTATTTTCTAGCTCATGGGCATAATCATATTTTTGCCTTTCTTTTCTTTAGTTTGGATGAGTCAAAGTTGAGGGTTGACGTCATGACTTGGCCGGCCCTGATCGGGCCAAGTCAACGGGTAGGCCTGCTCTTTGACACTCTCTCTCACTATTTTTCTCACTTACATGGATTTTTCTAATATTCTGATTGTCCGGTTATGCAAAATCATATCTTTTAATCCACTTGTCTAAAAATTGTATTAAATATGTTTTGGAATCAGAAAAAAGTGATTTTTCTAATAAAAATAGTTCAGAATCATGATTTCCTTGATTTTGATGGGTGATTTTTGAGAATCTAATAAATCATATTAAAATCCCTAAAAATTGTAACTTTTTCATATATACTCCAAAATCAACATAAAAATATGTTTTCTTGATCAGGAGACCCTAATAAGATGATTGGTGAGATTTTTAGAGTCAAAATCTGAGTTTTGTTAAAAAGGTCCAAAAATTAGGGTTTTTCTTCATTAAGGTTCATTATGTACTCTAATACATGTTAACAATTTGAAATAGGCAAAGTTAAACGTGGGATCATATAAAAATAGTGAAAGTTGGTAATTGAACTTAGTAAGAGAAGTATGTGCATCCTTACACCCTAAGTTGGGATATTTGCAAACCCCCTATTTTCCTTGATGAGGCACTATATGAATCGTATTCTCTCTATTAATATTTCTTTAGCTAAATTTGCCTCAAAATCAGTATTGATATTCTATTTCTTGGGTCTTGTACCCCACTGCCATGTTTCAAATATATGATGCTTCTACATACCATAGTTTCTCTTTAGCATGTTGATTTTATTAGACTATTTAGCTAATGTAGTGGTACTTTTGTATAAACACCCATAGATAGGGCATGCATTATTTTGCCCTAGGGAATGTGTTTACTCTCCATCTTATAAAATTATGTAGGTGACTGGAATGTGTTACTCTTCCCTCACCTATAGGCTGAGGTCTAGTAGGTGCCTCAACCCTACTTAGTAAACATAGTCAATAATAATCATGCATGCAAGTCTTTTACTTTTTTGTTGTTATGGCAAGCATCTTTGATTATACCTTATACTCTTGATCTCTTCATCTTTTGATAAAATTTTAGCCTTTATTTCCATGTTATTTCTTTATCTTTTCTTCTTGTTCACTATTTTGACACATACCTTGTTCCTCTCTCTCTTGCTAGATGAATTCTCAACCACTCAGGTTTTGAACAAAGTGTTAACAAGATCAATGAAACCATAACTAAGAGTAGATTCAAGTATTGCTTAAAGGATGTCTAGGTTGCTACTGATAGATCTTATTAGTTTCCTTTCTAGTTTTTCTTTTTATGAAACTCATGTAGTGAATTGAGTTTAAAACTAATGTAATAACTTAGTTTTTCTTTCAGCTGCTACTATTTATAGTTTTGTATCTGAATCGTGCTTATTTACTTGGAATATTATACATACATCCCTCAATATATATTATCATTGTGAAAATATGGATGTTTTGTATTTCCTTTAAATTTTAGTAAGGAGGTGCTCGCCTCTTTACATACGCTTTATCCTCCTATTGGCCAGACTAGTGGTATTACAAATTTCATGTATCTATCTATTATAAATGTTTGGCTTAATATACGTTTTAGCTACATGTTACCTATGATTACTATGTTTTGTTATTTAATTTTATATGTTGAACAAACTTAATGACATAATTAGATACCCATTATACAACCTTGTGCACCTGCCTATATTCTTGGGGTAAGGAAACAAGGCTGGGTGTCCTGTTTGATTTATCAAGCTAGGGCATACGATGTTGATATAAGGGTTAGTTCTTGGTGATCGCCTTGAGATCCCTTATAAGTAGGGTAAACTCTTCAAATTCATCTTGTATTCCTTCATGTTAAAATAGGGTATCTAACATTGAGCACCCTCACTGACCCCTTCCTTTGAGAAGCTAGTCAAAGGCCTTATGATGTTGTTGGTATAATGGAAATGAACTTAAAATACACTTTCATGTTAATAAAAAAAGGTCTTTAAATGTTGTTTCTTCCTTTCTTGTTTTTACATTATTCTTTTGCTAAGTAATATATGTTCTCTTAAACCTATGATTTTATATGCTTGCATAGCGTACTCAATACAGTTGTGTTGAAGTGAACCATTTCGTGATTTTAGGTAACATGTACACTATGAATTTCTTACAATGAGTGATCCTTCCACACTTATGACAATTTCATACTCTGATGATATATAATGACATGCAAATGGCATTCACATGGTTGATATATGGGACCTAATATTTTGTCAGGTATTAGTTAGCATTTCTTTTATGCTTGTTTGTCTCATATCTTAGTTGTTTTGTGGTTTTATTCATGCATATGTTATGTGATTCATTTTACAGATGGATGCTCGGGTCCTCCAACCTTTGTCTTTTTAGCCATTAGGAGTGAGGGTTTGGGTAACAGACGGTTCTATGATAATGACTTATGATGATGGCTCATTCATAGTGATGTACGTGGACCTTCTAGCATAAATTATAGAGGCTAATATCACTACTTCATTACATTTACTGACGGAATTATTAGATACGTCTATGTGTATGTAATGAAGCACAAGTCAAAATCTGTAGGCATTGACCCGACATCTATGGTATATATTTGCTAAATATTCTGAAAAGCATCTATAACATAAATAGCAAGAATCTTAAACTTGATGAATGAAACAAAACTCTTCTCTGACATTGTCATTTAGGCCACATAAATAATAAGTGTATTTCTAGACTCCGGCATGGACATCTTGACCCTTTTGATTTTCAAAAACTATAGACATTTGAATCTTATTTATTAAGAAATTGAACAAAGAACCTTTTATAAGTAACTTTGAATGAGGAGTAATTTACTATGACTTGTACATAGTGATGTATGCGGACCTTATAGAAGAAATTATAGATATGGATATTAGTACTTACTTACATTTACTGATGACCTCAATAGATATGTTTCTGTGTATATAATGAAACACAAGATGAAATCTCATGCCAGTGCTACGATATCTTATGGTCTTTATTTTCGAAATATTGACACAAGTGTCTAAACAAAAAGAGTAGGAATATGAAACTTGATGAATCATTTATCCCACATTAATAAGAAGCCCACATAAATAATAAGTGCATTTCTAGGATCTAAGATGGATATCAAGAATATTTGATTTTGAATCTGTATAGACACTTGTTTATTGAAAAATTGACAATAGGACCTTTTTACTAATAACGAAATAGAGAGTGACTTACTATGAATCAAATACAATGATGTATGTGGACTTTTAGCACAAATTCCAAAGGTGTATATGCGTATTTAATTATGTTTATGAATACAATAAACATATATCTTTGTGTATCTAATAAAGAACATGTCCACATCCATTAGAATGTTCCTAGAAATATCGAATTAAGTATAAAATTAACTTGGCAAGAATATTAAAGAATTTCAATAAGAATTATTTTGGACATATTTAAGCCAAGAGTTTGAGGCCCCTTTGAGACATCATGGTATGATATCACAACTGATTGCACCTACAACACCACAACATAATGACACATAAGAAAGAAGTAATCACTCTTTCTGGAAATGATATGACTTTGGATGGGATTAACTAATCTTTTGGCTTCCATTTGGGAATATGCTTTAGATAATGCAGTGTTTACACTAAACTATGTAACTTCAAAATTGTCCAAAAGACACCATATGAGATAGGGCCTGGGAAACATATCAATACGTCATCTATGAATATAAAGGGATGTGAAGCTTGTATCACAAGTTAATTTTTAATCTTGAATTTATATTGTATGTATGTCTTTTGTTTAGATATTACAAGGAAAATAAGGGATATTATTTCTATATTCTATCTAACAACATAGTATTTTTGGCCAGTGCATTCCTTGCATTTCTAAAGGAACCAATGGGAGGAAAATAGAACTCAAAGAAGTTCATACCAACAGGATAACATTGAACCAATGTAGAACCATGAGGAGCAAGAGGAATAACAAGTTGTTGCGGAATCACAGATCTAGCCAAAGAACCTCAAAGGTCTAGTAGGACACATTTTGGTACAGAGATATTTGGACTTCTCATGACTCAACAAGTCAATGTGTTGGTCATGGATGATGATGAGACAACAACCTACAATAAGGATTTTAAGGGACCAATTTTGAGAAATGGATTGAAGCCATCATATCTGAGATGAAATCCATGCAAACCAATAAGGTATGGATAAAGCCCACAAGGTGAAAATGGGTATACAATAATAAGACCATCATGGATGGTAATGTACAAATCTATTTGGCTGCAAAAGGCTTCAAACAAGTTCAAGGTGTTGATTATAACAATTATTTTATCAATTTCCTAGGATGAGTCCATCAAGGTCATGCTTTACATTGTAACACACCATGAAAATGAGATATAGAAGATGGGCTACAAACCACATTGATTAATGAGAATCTCCTTGAGGATGTGTACATGACACAACCCAAATTTTTATCACTCCAAATAATGCCAAAAAAGTAAATAAGATATCAAGGTCAATCTACAAATTGAATACAACATCCAAAGTTGGAATCTTCACTTTACTGGGAATGTCAAAGAGTTTGACTGCATAAAATATGAAGATAAACCTTGTGTTTGTAAGATGGATATCAGAATTATAATTGTATTCCTCATTTTATATGTAGTTGATATATTGTATATAAGGAATTCCATTCCTTCTGTTTGAATGGTGAAAATGTGGGCATAAACATCTCTTTTAATCAAGACTATACAGATAAACTAGAATGCTTCTTGGTCTAACTATAAGTACATACATTAACAAGATGTTGAATAGGTTCAAGTGCAAGAGTTTAAGACAGGAAAGTTATCCATGTGTCATGAAATAAATATACTTAATACTTAGTGGTCAAACTCTTTGAAAGAGAAGGCACACACAAATAAGATTTTATATGTTTAGGTAGTTGGATCTATTAAGTAAGCAATGTTATGTACACATCCCCATAGTCTTGTATGATTTGATCATGATGAGCATATAGTATTCAGATTGTGGTGAAAGTCACTTGACTATCGTAAAGAGCATCTTCAAGTACCTAAGAAGATATCATGATATATAATTTATTCATAGAGGTAAGGATGAATTGGTGGTAAAGGTTTACACTGAGTGAAGCTTCCAAAATGACATGGACAATCATAAATTGCAGTCAGGTTTTGTGTTTTACCTCTTGACGGAGTTGCAAGCTAGAAAAGTTTCAAAAAAGAGACATTGGTTGACTCTACAATAGAGCCCAACTATATTGCTACCCCCAAAGTAGTAAAGGAAGTTGTAAGGATTAATAAGTTGGGGTGCTTCCATCCAATGATGATGCAGTTGATTTATACTGAGACAATGATGGATATACTTTACATGCTAATAAACCCAAATCACATCAATATCAAAAACACATATTATGGTGTTTCCATCTCATACAACATATTGTTTGGTGAGGAGATGCAAAATTTTGTATGTTGCCATCTGAAATCAATGTTTTTCTCACACTGATAAAGTCACTTTCACAACAAAAGCATGAAGGTCATATTAGATCACTTGGAACAATATTTTTGAGTGGTTGGATCTAGTTCGAGTGGAATATTGTTTCATGTATTCCCTAAGATCCATTCATATAATTAGTATATATAAATACTTTGTACTAAAATTGATTATTAATAAAGACAATTATTTTCATTTTGTTTGTTAAAATGTTAGATGATGACTAGAAATAATAAAGTCTGAAGAATTTATGAATCAATGAATTGTGAGTTTGGGTTAAAGACCTCAGTATGAGACTTTGTAAGCTATGAGTAATCATTCTTAATGATAGAAAATGGGATCACTATTTTATAGTCCCTTGTTAGATATTGTAGTGGAAGTTAGGACAACAATAATATATCAAGAATAGAATGTATAGTGATTGATCACTATGTCTCATTAGTCATGACATTATATATCAAGTTAGACAAATAGGTAGTTGTAAAAAATAAGTGTATCAAACAGACTCACTTTATATATGGTCACCACAAAATGGTAGTGAGAATCATTTATCAATGTGATAGTAGTGATTTTGATCCTTAAACCACATGTCACTACAATGATTACATGTTGTGCAATATACTTTAAACTACTCAATGTGGCCTTGAACAAGAATTTGCTTACAAGTAGTGGTTGGGTGTTTTGTGACATGTATATTATTGTAAGTGACATAGATGGATTGTCCCTCCTTTTGGAGTGATATGCTTGCCACTCCATGAATGAGTTTATCAAATTCTTACCATACATAGTTAGTCAGTATTTAATACTAATCTCATATGTATATCACAAGTATACTCTAGATCAATAGACATATATTAAGTACTAATAGGATGACAAATCCATGTGTCTGAGTCAATTTGGATGTTAGAGAAAAGGTCACAATAATAATGGATACATAAAGGTTTAAATTATTCTCCAACTTATCCAGTTATTAACATAGCAATCATGTATTTCTAGATACCACTCCTTTCTTATAGAAATCATAATATGATTAAATACGTCACTATTAGCATAATGTTGAACTCATAGAGTCACACACATAGGATGCACATGGAAGAGGAGTATAGTCATATACATGATTAAAATTTTTTGAATTGATTAAATTCTAAGTTATACTAGGTTATCAATTAAAACAATGATATGTTGTCTAGAAACCTAGACAAATGGATATAAGGTCTAGCCAATCATCTGGATGGTAAACAATAAACTAATATGGTTACTTGACCAAATGAATAAATTTTAGGGTTAGTTCAACCCTACACGTTTATTTGGAGTCACTAGTAGACCGATTGGATAGTAGGCATTCATGTAACATGATTAGTCAGTCTACTGCTTAATGGCATGGTTTTAAGACCAACTAATCGATCATCTACTTGTGACCATTCATTTCTCAAGTTTTATTTAAAAAAAACTATATTCAACCTCTTGTATTTAAAGTGGGGTGCTAGAAATAGGCCAAGACAGAGGTTAGACATGTGAGAAAACCTAGTTGTCATTGCCTAAAGGAAGAGAGAGATGATAGGATAGGGTTAATCTATCACATTGTTGAGAGCATTCTCCTTCCCCCAACTCAAGTAGTGTGACATGGTGTTCCGTATCTTCCTCATGGTCTACATAGAGGCTCAATGGCATGTCCTCTTATTTTCAACGCCTTAACTACACGTGTAACGTCCAAATTGAAACCTTGAACTCAATGGAGATCCAATTTAAACACCACACACTAGGTCAAGAAGGAGAAAATTAGAATAAGTCAAAAGGAACAAAAGTAGCACATGCACATAAACAAAAAGAAACCATGGTCACAAGCTCACCATTCAAATTATAATTAGAAAATGAATTATTACTAATAAGTGATATTAGATATTGAATGGTAAACTTCTACATATGCACATACTACATCTACAATGGGATATTTAGACAATGTGTCCACATGTACATCATCTCATCATACAACTCCCAACTATCAAGCATCTTCAAGATCATATAGCCACATCACCTAAGGAACACATTATAAGCGGGACACGTCATCACAATATAGTAAAATATTGTGTTGAGTACACTAAAAGTATCATATACTTCTTTAATACTATGAATTGGAAATAAGATAAAGCTAGAATATGGTAGTAATATGTAAAATAAAAGAATATAAAAATTGAATATATTTATTTATAAAAGCAGAACATATATTTTATTATGACTTTTCATTATATGTAAAGTTTATCAATCACATGCACTTTTTTACCAAACATATTTAGTGCTCACATGTACTATTCTTCCAAATAAATTTAGACTTTCATAAAAGCACTATTCTACCGAAGAGATTTTGTGCTCAGATGTACTATTCTACCCAAAAGATTTACTGCTATCATATAATGGAACAAATATAATATGTGTCATGTTCAAAAGTATATATATGTGAAAAATCAAGCAATGTATCATACAAGAACATGTATATCATACAATATCATATTCCAAGTGTTTTTTACACATATTATTCAATCACCCTAAGTACTAAACCAAGTAAGATGTAAAGCTTACCTTGAATTGATATCTAATCATCACAATCTCAATAACAATGCTAACCTTGGTCAAACACTGGTAAAGACAAGACCACATATTTCATGCATTTAATTGTCAACATATAAAGCCAAGGCACATCCATATTTAGGGTTAATCTTAGTTTCATTAGAATATACAAATCATTACTTGTTTATCTTCTTATAGTTATCTAATTGATATTATATTCCAATTATGTTCTAGATTAGTTTCACTCATGGATAATTATATTTCACACCATTATGTGCACATATTAACCTTAATACATCCATTTAATCCTATAAGGGTTATAAACCATCTATTAAGAGTCATCGCCATATAATCATGAATTATGTGCCAAACATAAATATCTTGGTTACATATCATGTTCCACATTCTATTATTAATATATTCTACAAATTCCAATATTATTGAGTATACACATATGTATTCCATTTTACTTAGGGCTATTATCCCTAAGTAGCCACATTAAACGTATTATATGGTTTCAAGTTTAAATCACAGTATATGCCATTATATGGATTTTTTGTCACATTTAGGAGTTACTGGAACATGTTCATATCGTTTTAATTTGAATCACTATTTACTACACATGATATGAGCATTATACATCTTACTTAATATCTACAATATTAGAGCCTCAAAAGACTATTGTAAAGCTCCTACGTTATTCTTCTCCCTTTTTGATAATTTTGGTTGTTTGTATTTTTATGACAACAAAGTTATTTACTATGATTATAAAAGATCTGGGATTTGCCTATGATTTTCTTACCTCTAGGACAATCAGGCATTGACACATGGTCACTAATAGAGGTGTGACCCTTTTCCTAGCTTAGGTTGGACTTTTACCTAGATGCCTTGGAGCTGACTAGTCTAATTTGGACTAGGCCTCACCTTGGTTTGACCATCTATTCACCTCACACATGCTCAACATGATGCCTTCTCATAACCTACTTAGGGCACTGTCGCTCTTAGTTGGACTTCAGAGAGACTAAGTCTTGATCAAGACCTTGAACTCGGTTCCTCCCTTTCCAAAGGGTTTTTTGTGGAGAAGGGAAATTTGGTGATAGATCGTAAAGGTGTGAGGTGGTTGAAAATATTCTCTCCCAAACTCCAGCTTGATCCATGATAGATAAATCTCTACAACTCAGGTGTTTCTACTATCTTGGTCTTCCTCTTTTGTCTCCACCTTATGCTCCACAGAGACCCACTAGCTGGGACTTGACCATCCAATGTTTGTATATAGAAGTACTCACCTTCTTGAATATGATCACCATCTCTAGCTACATGGAGCTCATCTCCTAGAAATGCCTCCACAGAGAGTCATGGAAAGGTGTGGGATCAAATTGTAAGACCTTTAACTTTCTTTTCCATATCTTATATCATGACACCTCCCTTAATCTCCATTCTTCCTACTTTGTCTGCACTTTGTAGCTAAGTGGATAAGCATTTGGGATAGGAGACTAGAGCTCCCTTGCCTCTTCTCCGTTTTCCCCAAGTGTGGAGTCAACTAAAAACCCATGAGAGTGTGGAGGGTTCTACCCATCTTAAGAAAGATCAAGGTTGTGGAGGTGGCTAGTGATGTGGCCTCAACTTCTCCCCATGACTGTATAACTAACACAGGTATAAGAAGACAAATCCACTGTTGAATTAGGCTATACAATGGGTGACATGGTGCCTCACTGTGAATTTTCTTCTCTTCATATATGCAGCTTCTATGGCATCGGGTGGGGTGTGTGATGCATTTAACAAATGATAAGTTTCTTAAATAAATAATATTTCTAATAATATTAATCATTTAGCCTACTTGAAATCTAAATATATCCATCTAGGAGCATTAAATCCTAATGAAACTTTTACCATGTCTTTATGATTGTCCAACCAACATACCATTAGATTTTGGTCCCAATATATTAGTATTTTAGCAATCAATTAAATACTTAGCATAAACACATGGATCGTAATTATAGTATCAACAACAATTAACATCCATAATTAATAAAGTACTTAGAAATCTTAATATAACCCAAATACATGAATTCACTTATTTCATTAGACATTTAGAGGTTCGAAAAGTTCTATCCATCAAATCTTACACTCCTTCAAAGAATTTTTATCCCTAAAATTAAGTCAAAATCGTGTCCATCACATGATATACATCATAAAAGAAATTCCATCCTCAAAATTGAGCCATCCTCTTACTTCAAGAATAAAAACTAAACAAAGTTCAATCATATGTTGGGAACCACTCTACATGAAACATCCTCACAAAAAGGGTTTCTAATACTATATATTAACCACTTCTAGGAAGTTATTAGAGTAATAAGGGAGAACCACTAACCATATAACATGACTTTGATGCTTAAGTTGTGTGATGGCATATTTCATATTCTAGGATATATATCTACACCCATGCTTTATGGGTTTCATCATTACTTATGTTTTTTGAAAATATTGGTACAATTAGTCCATTTTAGTCATTTATATCATACTATGGTGTCATCACCGTGTTATTATGCAAATTGTTAAATCATATTTAACATACTTATTAAGCACTAACATAAACACCAAACAAACATGTGTCACTAGTATGATCTCATTTAACTATTTATATTTGGTTATAAATTTTTTAGTGACTTCATCACTTGATTCACCAACCCTATAATTATCGCCTTATGCATGTATATGGCTAACCATCTATTCATAGAGGGATATCAAACCATATTAAGTTCTCAATAATGTCAAATACACATATCAAAACTTGAGCTTGGATCACACACACACACACATATATATATAGGATTGTGCTACACAAACTTATACAAGTGGTTCAACATATATATATATATATATATATATATATATATATATATGTATATGTGTGTATATATATATAAAAAAGCATTATATAGTCAACTAAGGTTCTCCTGACCCATATCTTAGGAAGTTTTGTGCTTGGTCTCTTTGAGATCACTCAACACTATGAGTCTCGTATGCATATATTTTATCTTCCCTCTTTAGTCTAGGGTTTTCATGTCTACCTCATTGGCACTGATGATCATTTTCACAAGCTCCAACCACTCAAGCATAAACCAAACCAAAACATGATATGGCATTTCATCCATAGGTTCTCTACCCAAGAGGTGCTATTTCCCAACTCTCTCTCTTATATACACCACTAGAGTCCTATGTAGGGAACAAACAATATGAGCATGAAGATTCAAAACATACTAACATAATTTACCTCCTCTAAGGTCTTAGAATTGTCTCTCTCACCTAAATTGCAGGAACTCATTTTCATATTTTCATATAAAAAAGCAGTCTATCTCTATCTCTATGGTTTTCTCCTCCCAATGACATCTACAATTCAAGAAAAATATATGAATCATGCATAAAAGAAAATCAACTCATTCACCCAAGGAGTAGTCTATTTTAATACATATCTTATTACATATCTATCATATTCTCATATATTGGAGGTTAGGTTCTATGACCTTTAACCTGTGGGTCTCACCCTCTATAGAGTTAACCCTATATCCTTTCCTAACACCAAATATCCTTCTTATGTAAAAAACTTGAGGCCCTTGCTGATTCACATCTTTGTCTTAACTTATATTATCTTATCTTAGTAAAAAATGTGTACTTGCATCATCAAAACTTATCAAAAATCCTCAAGGCCGAACTCAGATCCTAGAAAACAAACATTGGTCATCATGAACTAGCTTATATCATTATGTTAAACTTGGTTCAATCATCCTTTTTTATAATATCTATCATTCTAACTATCGCATATTCAGATTTGTTGTAGACATCTAATCTAGAACTTCTCTCTCTTCTAGACTGATGTCACCCACTTTTACTTAGGCTACATGACCACATTGTACTTTTACATGTGTGGGGACACATATTTGTATATAATAACATATATTATAAATTGTTATATATATTTTCTATAACAAAACAAGTATCAACGAAAACTATCGAGACTCGAGTCTCTTGGAAACAAAACCAAATCATCAAAGCGAGTGTCCCATGCGTTGTAGAGAGTCTAGTGTCATGTCACCTAGTGAAAAGGGTTAGAACAAGGTGTATACTAGTGTAGCTATCCTAAATAATGCACACCATATGTCTAGGGTTTCTCTTCTCATGATGTCCATCATCTCCAAATAAGGCAATGTTCCATACCACCACATTATAAGGAACGTATGATGCTTTGGGATCTGTAACATTACAAACACTAGTCTAAACCTAGTTCTTGGTCATGTATTTTCTAACCTATAGGTTAGGTCACATACAATCTCTAGAATATGCCTAATATAACTATAAAGCCTAATATAACTATAGGCTAGCCTTCTCTCTCTAGGGTTCCAGTCTGCCTTCTCTCTAACCCCTTCCCGATGGCTGTCGCTGGGGGGAGGGTTCGCCTCTTCTGCGCGACCCTCCCCCTGGCCTCCAACGGGGTTGGGTGTTTCTTACAGTTGAGGGTTGTGGTGGTTCTCTGGAGTTAGGGTGTTGGTGGGACTTTGTAGTAGTCTCAGTTGTGAAGACTGGTGAGGAGATGAAGTTGCGCCGCTGTGGCGACCGAATCACCAAAACGAGATCAATGAATGCGGAAGCGGTTTATTAGCAGCGGAATATGAAAAATCACTAAAAATTAAAACTTTTTGGAACGAGATCTTTAAAAACATAAAACTCTTTTTATAAGAAACAAAATAAACTGTTTACAACATGGTTAAACATTACATCTCTGTGGAATCACCTCTCGAGTGATTAGATACATCCATTTCCCTGTTAACTGTACAAGGCAAGATATAAAATCTTGAGGCTTAAAGCCAAAAACCTCAGACCTACTGACCCCTAGGACATGAGAGTATAGAGAGGACATAAGACATGCTATCTACAAAACTGGACAGTCAGTATCTCCACCTGAGATTCACTGCTACCCCTGGTGTTGCTGCTGCTGATACTGCTCACCTCGGATTGGTTTCTCCGTCCTCAACGTCCACCTAAAAAGTCAAAACCTACATGGTGAGACAATTGAATAATTGTCCCAGCGAGAGTTATAACTCTCCGCCAGAAGCTTTATTATAGCAAAGAAAGAATAATATAAGCAATATAACTTTAAAACATTCAACAACAGGCTTAGGATTAAGTAAAGCAATTATTACTCAAGAAATCATTACAATATTAATATATGAAGAACATGTATACTAGTTACTGGACTAGAATATTATAAAAAATGTAATATCAATCATTGTTTCTCGTAGTTCAATCTAAGCAGATATGATATGCGGCTGATTATGTTTTACAAACATTATTATGCCCTGCGGAGATGAGGTATACCGCCCATACTCCAACCGATCACTACTAAGTTGCATCAGTATCATACATAGGTCATCAAAAGAGCCAGATTCTTATGACCTCATCTTCCTCAGTCAGTGTGAGGATCAACATGCAGGACATCTCGTGTCTCTGCTATAATAGCTTACCAGGGTATTCTGGCACTTCGCTATTAGAGTCACAGTGCCATCCTGTACTCTCATCGCCATCGAAAGATCTCTTGTTTATCTCTCATCGATGCGGTATTTAAAGATTCCCTCGGGAGATTTGTGGTACATCACCCCGGTATAAACATATAGTGAAGGGTTGATAGATTAAGGTACATATACATCAATTCCTACACTAGGACGTAAGGATATTCGCGTCCATATTCTCCCACATACTCAAAAGTATGTGTTCCAGGAGTTCCCTTAGGAAAACCTGTTTCACCATCATTTAGCTTTTGACAATGATGGATCTATGATCAGGGCTCTACATGGTATGATTATAATTGATTATTTAGGGACATTTCAGTATTCTTTTAACATGAAACATGTTTCCAAGCATTTAACTAATAAAACACTTACTATAAAAGAAGAATACTAAATGTATCAAGTTTAACTCACATCAGTTATCATATGGATATCAATTCTTAATCATTTCATTACTATGATTCAAGAATAGGGGTGTTCAAACCTTTAAATCATCATAAGTCATCTAATCAACATGACCCTGATGTTATTCATGGCTTTTACAGCCCATCAGTCTCATGTGTTGCCACTTAAACATAGGCAACATGGCATATATCACTATTCATAAAGCCTATAGTATACTTTCAGTGAATATGATGTCATAACCCTTACCTGGCTATGATTACCTCTTGCTAACCACCTGCATGATTAGTATAATTGAGAATATGCATATATAACAATATCAACATCATACCAAATCTTTTTCAATTTCTTTATAGGACACCACGGCCGTGCTCCCTTGCACGGTCATGCAAGAGTAAGCCACCATGGCCATGCTTCTTAGCACGGGCGTGCTAAGATCATCATATCACCATTGATTTTTAGGGTTTGGATTTATTCACTTCAACATAGGGATATTGAACCTCTTAGCTTACAAGGCATAAAGATTCTTCATGTTACAACTTATAATTAGGGTTTCTTACTCAAAGGCATAACCCAGAATTATTCCATTCATTACATCACCCTGGTATTAGGGTTTACTATTCATATCACATGGTATTACCCTAGAATTAGGGTTTGCTTGATTAAGGGGTGTTGTCTACTTGAACCCTTCAAGGGTACATTGGTAATGTTCACCATTAACCATAACATGGATCAATCTTCTAATTACTTAACCCCTTAATGTCTTTAGATATCATTAGGGTTTGAGTTAATCAACCATTGAACCATCTAAGCCTTCAAATCTTTAAGCAAACTTAACTCTAAAAGTCTCCAAACGGTTTCACACTTTAACCTCCAAATGGTTTTGAAACCGCATGGAGGGGTTGACCGTTTGGTAACTTTGACTTTCAAGACCGCATGGACATGTTCACACTCAAGACCGTTTGCCCTTAAACGGTCTTGAAACTGTTTGATCATGTTGACCGTTTGGCCAAGGTTGACTTTGAAACCATTTGATCCAATTAACCTTGAAACCGCAAGTCCTTAAATGGTTTAGAAATCGCATGAGTCCAAATGGTTTTGAAACTATTTGGGCCCAAACAGTCTTGAGACCATTTGGACTCAAACGGTCTTGAGACCGTTTGGTCCAAATGTCTCAAAACCGCATGGACCTAGAAGTGCATCAACACTTGCAATCGATTAGGGTTTTCAATGTTGAACCCCTCAATTGGTCATACCAAGGTTAACCACTTATCAATTGAGTAAATTAGGTTTATCCTTAACAAATTTGACACTCAATTGACCCTCACTTGATATCCAATTAGGGTTGGAACCAATTGAATTAGGGTTTGTAATCGATCAACCATCAACATCCATCAACATGAGTCTAATTGAAGTTGAACCCATCAATTGTCACCCAATTGGGCCATGACTTGACCCCAAACGGTCTTGAGATCGTTTGGACATCCTCCAAACGGTCTTGAGACCATTTTCCCAAAGTCACATCAAAATCTAAGTCCATTTGTTAAGGGTTGAACCCTAATTAGGTCAAAAATCAGCACTTTTGATTAATTCAACAACCTATTGTGATTAGACCTTCAATTGATCAAATTACCTTAACCCTAGACCTCCAAACGGTCTTGGGTGATCACCAAACGGTCTTGAGACCGTTTTGGTGATCCCCAAACAGTTTTGAAACCATTTGGGCCACTCAACCCAAACTTCAACATGATTGGTCCATAAAATCAGCAATTGAACCCGATTAGGGTTTAAGTGATTGAAGTGCCTTCAACTTGTGATTTATTTGCAATTCGATGATGATCTTTGTAGATGATTAATTCATAATGTGTCCAGAAGACCCTCAAATGGTCAATGTCTGGTCAAACCTCCCAAACGGTCTTGGATACCATTTGAATCTAAACGGTCTTGCAAACCGAATGAAATCAAACGGTTTTGAAACCGTTTGGTTTCAAACGGTTTTGCAAACCGTTTAGACCAAATGTATAAGACCGTTTGGTAAAGTTACATAGGTAATCACGCCCATCATCTTCTACCTCCAATCAGGGTCAGTTTCTTCATGGTTTTTCTTGCAAAAATGCAAGGGAAGGTAGGGGAAAGAAGAACAAACTACTATTTGCAAGAAAGAAGATTTGCATAACAAAGCATAAGGGTTTAGAGTTATAAAACCCACCTTAAGGTCGTTCCTAGAGCTCCAAGCTTCCAAGATTCCAAGATTTTAATGGCGTCTTGAGCTCCAAAGGTCAGCCAAGGTCGTTCCTCCAAGAATTGGTTGGGAAAGGTCGGCTAGAAAGAAGAACTAAGTAAGAAAAGCTAGTCTACCAACCTTGTATCATGAATTCCTCCATGAATCTGAGAAAGATGATGATCAAAGCTTACCTAGAACTCCTTATCCATTCTCCTCTATTCCAAATCTCTGCCTTAGTCAGTCCAAGCAAGGGGATAAGTGAGGAAGTGAAGGAAACGATCCTTGCTAAGTGAGAAAAAGGTGTATATATACTTTGGGTGAAATTTCAACATAAGGACAACTAGTTTCTTGATTTCTCATCTAGGTACTTCCCTTCTTCTAAGCCACGTTTCTCCTCTTCATACTTAAACAAAACTCATCTTAATCCCAAGGTCTAAAGGCAAAGAAAGCTAACTTCTTACTAAGTTGCACATATGAAAGGGTTATTATGCTTACAACTTGATTATTTAATTACAAAGGTTATCATTCTTATTTGATTATTCAATTGAAGCGCCCTCTTCATCATTATTACTCTAAATGATGCCAAAAGTCATAAAGATATTCTAGAATGTGTATTTTACAAGTTGCACCCCACATTTTGGGTAAATTGCACTTTACACCAAAACTCGAGTTTTAAGCACAAGGATTGCTCCACAAGCTGCATCTTGATGCCCAAGCTCGAAGAATCCATAATACTTCATCATATTTAATCTTATGATGTCTCAACACCAAAGGAACATCTAAACATGTGTAAATTGCAAGTTAACCCCTCTAATTGGGTAATTTTCACATAGGTCCCTGCATTACAAAACAATACTACAACATTGTAAAAAAAAGAGCAAAAATAGAAATATATGTTTCTCAGGAGATTTAATTACATACTCAAAAGATAATCACAAGCATCTAATTACATAATTAAGAAAAACACCTAGGGTTAGTTCATAACCCAGGTCAGGGATGTTACAACCGCGAACCTCATCGTCAGGGCTGGAGCTGGCATTTCGTCTAGACGACTCCATGCCGTTCAAGTGAGATGGTTGGAGAGAGCCACTCCTAGATGATCCGGTTCGTGGAGTACTCCATCGTGCAGGTGTGGTGGGCTTTCCCCACCATCGCCAGCACCTCCCTTCCATCTCCGAGTGATGGCCATCCTGGGTGGCGCTGGATAGATCAAGAGATGGGTGCGCTATGCTGAGGTGGCGTGACTCTGCAGCTGCAGTCTAGTCGCCATGTCGTGCCTCGTTGCAGCCGTGCCCACTTCCCAGTCAGGGAGTCATAGGTCCTGATGTCGTAGTCCATGTAATCCCACAGCTGGCCTTAATGGCATGCTTCAGCCGAACCCGTTCACGGCAGATCCGTCCAGGTCAAGTCCCTCGACGCTGCCTGGGTCGCTTGGGCTGGCACACCATGGACTCCCTTTGGGCTCCTCGTTAGAGTGATGCCTCAACGCCGAGTCCACCACTCCGGACAGCGCGGCAGGGAGAGCAGGCCAGTGGGAGTGTGGGTCGTATTTTCATACGGCATCGGTGCAGAAATAATCGCGGCTGCATCTGTTCCCGATGTCATTGACGCGACATTATGGGGGTAATCAACTGATGGTGCTGCATCTGCTGGTGGTGTTGTTGCTATTGTTCCTCATCATCGACATCACAATCCTCACCGCCATTCCCCACAACAGATGACCCTGGCGTCGGCGGCACATCAGCGGGTCTGAACTCCTTCACCTATGATGGTTCGTCCTCTTCGGCCATTGGGTTTAGGAGGGCAGACTGAGATGAAGATGTGCATCACTGCCTTATTCTTCTCTTCTCTGGCATTCTCTACTGCTGCTAGCTGGGATACTTTAGGTGTTCGATGATAAGCTGATGAGAACAATAGATCAGGCTACGTCGTGGCCCCTCCACTGTTAATCTTGTTGTGATGGTCTTCCTCTATGGATGCTTCGGTCCCCTCCACTGGGACTCACCAATAACAGAGCCTTTAGTCAGTTGATGCACGGTGTAAACTGTTGCTCCTGATGCTCGACTGTTGGGCTCTCTCTGGGTGGTTCCTCTGACCTGCTCAGCAATCCCCTTTTGGCCTTTGTTGCTGCGTTAAGGGACACCCCTCAGGTGCTCGATGGGTTGCTTCTTTGCAAACAGAAGATTCTACAAGGAGGAAAGATGGATGACTTTCGTCCTTCCTTCTTGTTTCCTGGTACCTGGTTTGAGTGGCAATTGATGCCGAGTTTTCTCTTTCTACTGTCTGATGGTTGGGAGCTATTTTCTGGTTTTTTTCTTCCACTATTTTTGTGAGTGTGGATAATGCATGTGTGAAGGGAGTTCCTAGATTCTTCTCTTGGTTATCGACATAGTTGATTCAAATATCAAAGCTCTCTTGTTGAACTTCCCGGATTACAGGGAGGGGCCACCAACAGTTAAGTTGAGGTAGCTGATGAAGTTAGATGAGTCTTTGCCTCTGAACTCCATTAAAGGATTGAGTACTTGCTTTGGCTGATACTCTCCAGCCTATGATGATGAGTCTGCACTCTTTGTGGGTGGGCGTATTGTTAGTGGAGCTCCTCATCAGAGTAGGTTTTAGAAATATTTGCTTATGCTTGTATGAACGCTTTGATGTTTGTTCTTTAGCGGAGTATTCCTCTATCAGAATGGGTCTTCTGTGCAAGACCAGTAGTATTATTTTTCTATGTTTGGCAATCATCTCAGAGGACTAGAGGGTGCAGTTTCTTGTACCTAAAGTTTTGGTATATCATAATAGTAACAAGATTTTCGCTGACCAAAAAAAAGGTTCGATTTAATTTGAGTTGCATAATGAGAAAATGCCAGGCTTTGTAATGTTCATGCTTTTATACCATATGTGGTGTCTTAAGATATTCAACAACTGGACCCCATGTGTGATGTCTCAAAATGGAATCCCTCACCTTAGTGTCTATCCCAATTTAAACACCACATATTAGCTCAAGCTTTGGTACAAAATGCTTTAGCAGTGATATGAAGGGATGGGAGCCCCAAACCTCCCATGGACTTCGGTAAGGTAACTGTGTACCATGCACTCCAAGCTCTTCTAGTGTTACTATCCCTAGCACTCCATAGGAAATATGAAATCATGCAATTGATCTTCTTAGTCACATCGATCTGGATATCAATAGTTTCCATGCTATAGAGGCTAACTGCAGATAGTGTATGCTTCATGAGGATCTTGTGCCCAACAAAAGATATCAAGTTGGCTTTCCATGCAACAACTTTGATTTTGAGCTTCTACAATAATGAATAAAGTGATAGAGTCTCATGCATCCTCTGATAATTAGAATTCCTAGGTAAGATAAGGATTCATTAATGTGAGTATTTTCTAATCTATCCATAATATAATGTATTACCTTTGGGTCATCAGAGCCACTCATGAAATAGGAATGAATGATGTCCACAATGATAGAAAGGGAACTATTAGACACCCGAGACAAAATAATCACATCATAAGAATAAAGGAGGTTACTCGGGGCATCTCCTTTTGCACTGGTCTGAAATCTTGTCAGAAGGTTTGATTTTGTTTCTCTTCTAATTCTTCTACACAAAGTCTCTTTGAATAGGATAAACAAGAAAGGTGAGAGAGTATTTCCTTGCTTTAAACCTCTATACATTTGGAAAAAAATGTTATGCGGTTGTTAAGGGTCATGCTCATGTAAGCATTTGAGAAGGAATTTATACACAAGTCAATAAGTTCATTCATCATCCCCAGCTTGAACATGATACATAAAGTAGGAACGACCAATCAATACAATCATATGCTTTTGACATATCATACATGATAACAAGGTTGTAGTTTTCAACGTATCCTTTGTGCGGTGAAACACTAACTCTTTATCTAGTCTAATGTTGTAAACAATATCTCTACCTTGCACATAGATGCCTTGCTCCTCTGAAATAATCTGATGTATGAAAAACGACATTAAATTAAAAATGATTTTGGAAAGAATTCTAATTGAGACATTATCAATTCAACTAAAGCATATAAATAACATCTTCTAGGTCCTTCTTCTGGGGCAGACAACCAAAAGCTTCTTTATCTACTATTTCAAGATAGTAATGAGGATTTTAAGCTTGGTGAAATAGTTAAATAATGGGTTTCCCATCCATTCATATCCCAACGTCTGATAATGGTGTTCTTACAATCTAGGTGTGATAACCACATGTCAAGGAAGTGAGATGGATCAAGTTGTTTGTTGATGGATTCAAACTGATCACTAAAAGAAATAAGGATAGGGAAATGGTTGGAAACTCTGAAATGAGTGAGGTGGGAAGACATTGTACAAGCTGACCAAGCTAGATTGATAAAAACTTTATCTAGTCTCTCCCAAGTAGTATGTGTGAGCCTTTTTTTTCACCCACGTAAACTTACTACCTTCAAAAGGAATTTTGGAAATGTTTGAATCACTAATAGTGTCATTGAATTCCTCCATTCCGTTGTAATGAATGTCCCTTATACCTCCTTTTCCTCCTTTAACCTGATGATGTTGAAATCTCCATTGATTTCCCACATTTTATCACCTACAATAACATTCAGTTGGACCATGGATCTTCATAACTCCCTTCTAGCAATAGAACTACGTTGTGCATATACCATCATGATGAAAGATAGGTTACCCAAGTTGTCTTCCATCTGAATGGTGAGGTGTTTGTCTATGAGAAAGGAAGATGCTAGGTTTACAAGAGACATCATCATATGACCATATCTTACTTCCAACATTAGATATATCACCATCCCAATCTAGGTCAAGTATGTCTAGAAGATTTTTTGGATCTATCAACATGGATGAAATGCTCAAAGAGCGATACCACAATAGGTTGGTATCTTCTACAAATTTTGTTCAGTAGTTTTCTTGTCTTATGATTGCCAACTCCTCTGACGTTCCAAACAATTGCTTTAACATGGTGGAAATCAGATCACAAAACATCAGGAGACCTATAATCAATGAGGCATTCTACCCCTTCCCTTACTCTCAGAAAGACAAACATCATCATTCAACCCATCGACAAAATCAAGATCATCCCATATCCTATCTACCCAATCATCAAAAGATTGCTCATAACAAGCAATGGATAGGTCACACCCTTGGTAATTACTCATGTGACTAGAGGATCACCTACCAAATCTATTAGTGACTTGTGGTTGTCCCTTAATGGTACTTCTACTATGATGTTTCTGATGGTTGTGGAGCATGAAATTTCCCAATCTTCTATGAGTAAGAGGCCTACTGAATCTACCATGATCATGAACATATCAATCTAACGACCTGCCTCGTCTGCTGTCTACATCAAGGTGCTCGAATGCAGTGCCAACCACTAGTTTTTTGGTGACCCGTATCATCATATCTGGGGATGAGAGCGATGGTGGGGTATCAACATTAGCCATAAGATCACATTGAAAGGCTTCTTCAGGAAAGTTCATCTCTTTACCAGGTTTTGTTCGTCTAGTTTGAATGTCATCTTGCTCTATGACTGTGGTTGCAACCTTAATCAACTTAAAAAGGCAACATTTGTAGAAAAGGGATACAGAGATACATTGTAGAATATCTTCATTGAAAACCTCCATCAATACAAGGATACCTTCTAGCATCGTTTGGGCTACGCCTCCATTTAGAAAGATACTAGACTTTCCCACAAACATGAAGAATCTCAAGAATAGATATTCATCTCTACAAATGATTGACATGTCTATGACCCAAAACTAGGATCTTTCACTCATGCTCTCTAGCATTTCCCCCCAAAGTCTCCACCCCTAGCAGCCATACAGACACTATAGTGTCATCATTGTTGTAGTAGCTCACACTCCTTGTCTCATTCTCCTCGAGTATTCTTCTCTCTTTTTCTCTCTCTAGAAACTTACTTTGACCATTACTTTTGATATCATGCTTGAAAATACATAAAATTTTAGTTCTTTTTTACTACAAGAATGAGTCGAATGCGATGGAAAACTTTCATCTAATATTTGATGTTTTTATAAATGTCATTTACTAATGGACTTTAATGGTGACATTCAAATCAAAAGGTGTAACCTTATCTAGTCTTGACTATATTATCATGAAACCTTGTGGATTAGTATCAGATATATTATTAGAATCATAATCTTAAACTTTATAATAGAGTAGATTATGGGTCTCTTGATGTTCCAGTGACCTATTTGATCATTAGCCACATATGTTGGATATTCGATCTTTTTGACAAGTTGTAAGATCTTGTTAATTGTTTTCTTGGAAGAGGTATGATTCTTATTATGGTAATGTGGAACAATTAAGTACCCTAGATCTTATTCTTTTAGACACTAGAGTTCTTAAACACCAAACCATGACCAAAAGCTACTTACCTTTGACCTGGATTTGACCCTACTCCCTAGTATGATCCATCTTGGAATTTGTGATTTAAGATCTTATTTATAAGGTACATGTACTATATCATCTTGACCATGATTGATGTGCAATAATATATTTGTACACATGTATGACTAGAACACTTGGCTATATTACTAGCATGAGCTACCACGTTCCCTATAGACAAGTGTTTTGAGTTTCTATATATAGATTGTTCGTTCATTGATTTGATGAATAGATATGCAATGTAATCCCCTTGTTTCTTTGTTTTTTACCATTAAACCTTTACCCTTAATGTTGTTTTAAGAGGTCAAATGGCAATATTTTCATTTCACATAGGGTTAAGTGGCACTATGGCCTTTCCCTTAGGGTTAAGTGGCACCTTGTTAGCCTTTCCATCACTCTTGTATATGTAAGGTGATTGACTCTTGTTCAAAGTATTTTACAAACTATTTTGGAAGCTTTACTTGTTGATCACTTGTACGTTATCTATTTGTTATTATTTGTTTCTAATAAACATTCCAAGTGATAATTTCCTTTCAAATATACATATATTGTTTCATGCTTTTTATAACGTACTCAATGTTTAGTATTGACCATGGGTCATAATTTTATATTTAGTTAAATAATGAAGACTCTACTCATGTCCCTTTATCCACTTAACTCTTCTAGAATAATTGAATCTACATAAACAATTAAACAAATATGGGAGAAAAAATATGTAATCGGGTTGTAGCAATTGTATGCTTTTTCATATTTAGTCTTTCTCTCCTATTAAGTTTCCATCTTGTTGCCTATAGGACATGTAAAAAAATTTATGGTTCATTTTCAATAGTAAGAGATGTTATTTAGTTTTATGCATCTAATAGTGTGATATTAACTAGGCCAATCAGGGACGACAACTTCAATCCCTTTACCATTGTCTAGGTAATGGGATTGGATTTGGGTAAAAATGGTTCTCTGACACATGCCATGGTTTCCTTGAAGCTGGTAGATCTAACATGGATTGGGACCTACCTTGTTTGGGCCTTCTCTTTGACTCATTTATTGTCAGTGTGATTCCTTCTAGGTAACCTGCTTAGGGCGCCTCCACTTCAGGGCTAGAATGCGGTGAAAATTGAGGCTCGATCAGGCCTCGAAGTTGGCATCTCCCTTTCTAAAGGCTTTGTGGTGGAGAAGGGGATTCATACAAAAAATCCTCAAGGTGTGAGTTGGCTAAAGACCTACTCCCCCTAACTTCAACTTGAATCACGTAGTAGAAGTCCCTGCAAGTTGAGTGTTTCTACTATTATGGTCCTTTTCTTCTTTTGTCTCCACCTTGTGCTCTAGGGAGACCCACTGGTTGGGTCTTAAGTATCCAATGGATGTGTATAGAAGTACTCACCTTCTCAAATATGATCTCCATCTCCAGTCGCATGGTGCTCGTCTGTAACACCCCTAATTTTTTTAGTGTAGAATAAACATTATCAATAATGCTAAGTTATAACTTAATTCACTTTTAATAATTAGTATCTCGTAAGTTACCCTAAATGCCAAATCATGTGAAACACATAGTTTCTTACCTCAAATGTAACATCTCAGTTGATTTTTGGAGTCATAGGGTTTGATTTAGCAAACTTGCCAAATTTCATCAGGTGCATATGGCCAAAGATAACCAAATGATGTTAAGAAGAAAATGATAAACAAAACACACACACACACACACATATATATATATATATATATATATGTGTATATATATATATATATATATATATATATATATATATATTTATCTATTGAATATAGCTAATTAACCTAGTTTTACCTAAGTCTCCAGTTTCCATCTAAATTATAACCACACATTATGTTTGTTAAGATGTATTCTAGAAGAACTATTGGATCCTCATTTGAAGGTGGATATTGCGTCTCCTACCTCACATGGTTTGACTGGTTGAGAGAGAGTAACAACACAACAAACCTTGCACCTCTTGAATCCTCTCTCTCCCTCTACTCTCAATGTTTTCCAAGTTTCTCACCACGATCACTTTCAAGAGTCCCTTGTGAGTCTTTTGAACCTTATATCAAACCCTAAGACTTCATATATTGGGAATGCCCAATTTTCACTGGTATCCTTTTGGGAAGAGCCCTCCCAGATACACCATAGAACCTTCTCACTAGCAACCAGTGCTCGAGAAAGCACCTCTGCGGCCTCCTGTACTTCTCCTCACACTTTAATTATTCTCCCTCAACCCAACAGTTTAGTTCAAATCACTCTCTCCCTAGTGATCTCTAGAACTATGCTCAGTGCAGAGGCTATCCCAGATGAATTGGGTCATTGAGGAGCTTCCCCGGGATCCCACAAGCTTTTATGAGTGTTCCTTGTATTGAGAGATAACTAAGCTCTACACCCTACTCAGTTTCCCCTCAAGCTGGAGTAGCTTCAATGACGGTGAGGAACATGTTCACTTGTGCCACAGAAAGAAGTAGGAAGGCTTCTTCAAATCACATCCAATATTTTAAATCCCTCAAACCAATGAGAGGGGAGGTACTCTAGTAAAACCAAATCTAGTCATTTATGGCTATTCATGATGATTCTCAATTTTTAGTTGTTTCCACGCCCCAAAGACTCTCTGGGTCAGACCTACTCGACGTTGTGAACTCTTCTATTTGTAGTTACTATTCTTACTATTCTTAGATTATGTATTAAACATATAATCTTATTATTTGATTACATATAATTGTGTTCACATATTAACCCTAGGTTACATGTATTGCTCCAAATTAGGGTTTTCTCAACATTTGAGGATCATTTAACATGAAACATTATTTATATACATTGCTATGATCTCATAGTTGCATATTACCTTCCAATTCCTAATATGAGCTCATATTGTAATTTTTAGAATTTCGTGAGCATATTTGTAGTTATTGCAAATTAATTAGGATTATTAGCCCTAGATATCTATATGAAACATATTACATGATTTAGTGCATCAATATTACAATCTCTGATATCAGAGACATTATAAACATGATTATGGACTTAATAAAATATTATCATAATTTTTGGCCATCTTTTGATATTTATTATCCATGAAACAAGTATATAACATCTTACATGATATTACTAGCATTTAAGCTTCAAAAGATTGATATCATGGTCCCATTATGTTCTACTTTTATTTGTGAACATTTCGATACCTTATTTGTATTTTTCAGAGGTTTAAGCTATTTACTATGAATTAATGAAGATCTGCATATTTTTGAGACATTTACCTTTTGTTGCCACTCAAATGTTTCCACTTGACCAAAAAGGGGCATTGTCTCTATACATCCTAGGTCATTATTGGTTCACTCAGTCTGGTCTGCCTTTGGTTGGGCCGAACCGGTTGGGCCTCTTCTTTCTTCCTTTACGTCTGTGAGTCACGCAGTTCATCTCCTCTACTTGCGAGGGCACTGCCACAAAACAAGGCAATGGAGAGGTATCGATGGCCAACCTCTCCTTCCTCACTCACGTTCTCATCCAAACACCACATGTTCCCCCATCTAGTCCAGCATGAGCTACACATCTGGCCGTCATCGTCCCCTCAGGCTCAACGTTGATGGCTTCTCCTTGCGGGATGGAGGATCTCATTACCACGACCACCACAACACAACCTTCCCCCAGCAAGGATTCAGTCACTTCCAGACCTCCTGGGTTGCTACTGAGACTCCATATCTCTATCCCCTCCTTCAAGCTCACCACCGCCTGCAGTGGTGAGAACCAGAGACCAGTCCTTGTGTTGTTGCGACGCCGACGCCACCTCCAGGACGGAGTGCTACCGAAAGATCGGCCAGGGTCTCCTCGCTTGATAGAGGCTCTAGGCCCTACCACCCACAAGTTCACCACCACCAATTGATATTGTGGGGGAGTGAAAGGGGAATCATCTCCCTTCACACTGTATCAGGAAGCAGAGATCTATGTGAGGAGTGTGTGGCCTGAAGGAACTCAGGATTGCAGTAGCATGACCCAAAAAGCTCCTGTAGAGCTTGCTCTTCTTGTCGGTGAATGTGGCTTCTACCATATCTAAAACCACCAAAAAAACCTGGGTTGGATTCCCTTAAACCCATGTTATATTTTCCCATCATTCTTCCTCTGAACTTCTTCTATTTCTCATGGTGCTCCCCACCCTTCATTTGTGAGAAGAGAAGCAGACTGTGTATGATGTGGGAACTCAATTTCCCTCCCCTAATGATTAACCGCCATGACTAAAGGGTCAGGGGGATCCTCATGACGAGAAGAAAGAAACCATTCAGTCAGTGTTGCCACAAACCTTTCAACTTTGCATGGGATCGTGGCATCCAAAAAACTCCATGACCTTGCTCAACTGCAAAGTTGAAAATGACATGAGGCTGTCTGATTTCTCACATGCAAGGGTAGTGAAAGCCTGATCTGTGGCACATCACTTACTTGAACTGCATGATACTAGCTTGTATAAAAAACTTAGGCTCCATTAAATATGTAGGTCCATAAAGTGTGAAAACTCACATTATTCCACAAATTTTGAAACCTAAATAACTTCTTTTAGGAACCTCAAAAGTTCATGGAACTTCAACCATGGCTTTATCATAACTCAAGATACATCATACTAAAATTTGGTGTCAAACTCAACTTTCTGATCTGTCAATTAAATTCCTCAAATAGGCATAAACTTGGAGATCTTAATAATGATATCAACATCAATCAATAGTCAACTTTATTAAAACACTTGGAACCCTCAAAATAAATCAAACTCATAAATCCATTATGCCAATAAACATTTGAAGGCTCCAAAAGTTCACTCCATCACATCCTCAAACTATTCTTGTAATGTATTCGAATTATGATCATATCAAAGTATCATAATACCATTCAGGAAGTTGTGTACTTCATACTTGCAATCTTTCTAAACACTTCAAGAGATTTGTATTTTATTGAGTACATATCACCATATTATCAATAAATATAATGAAGTACAAAAAACTATCTTGTAGCATTTATTCCAAAGGTCTTTGTACATGATTATGTACATGTCCTTGTAGAATGCTCATTCTCCCACTATACCAAGTGGGAGGTGGCTTCTCATGTTTCTCATGTATAGGATTTTCATATCTCTTATTAATTTAATTACCAAAAGAGTCTAGATAAACATCAATATAAATTCTAGAAATGCATTTCTCACATGTGTTCTCTAGATGAAAATGCTATCAATTGTTGATTGTTTGAGTTGTCAATTATAATTTGATATTTACATTATGAACATTCATCTTTTGATCCTAAGGATCATAAGATATTTGGGTATTGCCACACAAGATCATATCTTTGAATAGAACATTAACTATTTTATTCATAATCATCCTTGTCATTACAAGATGCAGAAAATAAGATGTTTTTATTACTTGGAATAATGAAATAACAGTTCAACTAACTCTATTACATGCCCAACGGGCTAAGATAAATTTGTAATTGCTAACTGAAGTTGCATCAACTCTTTCTCAAAATAGTACACCCTTGTCCTTTCATGAAGGATTTACTTCTCATCAGATCTTGCATATCAACGTATGTCTGATCTACATCTGGTATCACATACCAAGATGAAGAGGTATTCAAATTTATCTTATAATGTTTATAAATGAAGTAGAAGCATCTTCCTCTTCCTTCTTCTTAGTTCCTCCAGAAAGAGAGGTCAATTCCTCTTCCAGTGTCCATCCTAGTGATAATGGTGACATTTGCCTCCCTTCTTTACTACTCCTTTTTTCTTAAGATCTAAAGACTGGGCTTTTGGTCAACTTTAGAACTCTTCTTAGCTTTGCCTTTGCCTTTAGACTTTCCCTTTGTTTTCTTGTTCATAATCATAGACTTGAGCTTGTCTTTTTTCATTTGTGTCTTGGTTGTTCTCATCATGCCTAGTAACTCTGTCAACAGTTTGACAATGTCATTCATATTGTAGTTCATAACAAACTAACTATATGATTCTGGTAGAGATTGTAGAATAACATCAATTCCCAACTCTTGAACCAAGGGAAATCCTAGTCTTGACAAGTTCTCCATATACCCAATGAGCTTAAGCACATGAGGACCTACTAGATCTCCTTCTGCCATGTTACATTTGAATAGTGCCTTGGGGACATCATATCTCTCCTCTTTTGTTTTGTCTTCGAATATGTTCTTAAGATGTGTGACCATCTCAATTACATCCATGTTCTCATGTTGTCTTTGCAACTCATAGTTCATGGAGCACAACATCGGACACTTGACATCAACGACATCTTCAGTATGCTTCTTGTAAGCATCCCTGTCAGCCTTAGGTGCGGTGGGAAGAGGTTCATATGGCTCTGGTTTCTCTGGGATGTATAGCTTGTGCTCCTATGTGAGAACAATTATCAGTGTCCTGAACCAGTTGTGGAAGTTATTCCCATTTAACTTGTCCTTTTGAAGGACTGATTGTAGAGAAAAGGTGTTGATTTGTGTTGCCATTTGATTCTACAAACCAGTCATGGAAGTTATTCCTATTTAAATTGTCCTTCTTAAGGACTGATTGTAGAGAAAAGTTGTTGTTGTGTGTTTCCATTTGATTCTATAAAAGATTAGCAATTTTTTCAAAAACTCTTTTTGATTTGATTTGACGATTTTTATTAGGTCTTTAATTAACTATTTCTACCACTATTTTATTCAAATTGACACCCCTTAGATATTAATTTTGAAGATTGTAGCATATAACCATCTAGTGAGCCAAGATCCCAAACAATTCAACTATTACCCCGCCAACGCCAGCGTCCATAGTCAAATATTAAGGAAGGCAACATTTTCCAATTGCATCATATGCAATTCTTGGATAGATGATATGCACAACACTTTGACATAGTCATTTGCATGCCACTAGTTCTTAATTTCATTAAGAACACATCGTTAAGTCTGACCCAAAAACCAACACGATAATAATGCAACTCGCTTAGCAGGCCCACATTATTACCATCACACTTCCACAAGATATACAGTTTACCACCCATGGGGTGTGCATGCTTAGTCGGTTAAGATTCTCATGTGTGTTTCTTATGGAAAGCATCTAAGATTTAATATTTAATTTGAGGGAGTTTATATTTATAAATACATATACTTTATCCAAACACCACATATATAGTATGTATCATATACATGTTGTATCCCACCATGCAAACATGAAATATAAAACATTAGTGATGGTTATGACCATACTATTGGTCCTCCAGTCGGTCGGCTCATCATGTGAAATGGTCAGCTCGTCTAACACTAATTGTCATCTTCATCGTGGTAAGAAAAGAAACTATCCTATTTCTATTTAAACTTATTAAATGGAAATGAGAAACCTTGAGGTATATTCAATGGGATCAAAGGTAGGAAAACATAATACGTTTACTTTGGGAAGAAGAAGGTAGAGGCTTGGTATGAAAACTGAGATAAAAGAGGAATAAAAGGAACCATCCAACAACACACATATATTTGGCTTATTGGCCATAATCATACTACACATACACCATAAAAACTTTCTTTTAGGGTGAGGTGAGTGAATTTCTCTCTACCTCTCTCTCTCTCTCTATATATATATATGTATGTATATATATATATATGTATATATATATATTAGTTTGGGATTATATGTGGTCATTGATCGGATATGCATATTAAGTAGTTTAAGCATTCACATTGTATGCAATAAATTAATGATGAAAACCAAAAATTTGATATTTTCTATTATCCCAAAACATAGTAAATTGACATAGTTATGATAGCATTGTTGGGAAATACGGTGACAGAGTAGACAATTGAAACTTTTAAATACCATATCCCCCTTAAACCAATGGATTGTGCCAAAAACTATGTAATGGGAAGGATGGTTTAACAAGTTCATACCTAGTCCTGAAGCAAGTCCAGTGACTACTCATTTTAGTAGTGCAACTCTCCTAGTTGCATTGGGACAACATTTGTAGCAACTCGTGGTCTCCACCACAGACTACAAGTTGATGTTTCCCTACTAGTTGGAAAAGTATCCAAGACTCTATGGTAGTCCACACTGACCGCCTAGAACTCCTATCATTCTAGTATAATAGATGGTAAGGAGTTGTTCCTCCCATTGGCTAGTCACCAACTTGCTCTCCCAATTTGTTCTCCGTTGCTATCCCTCCCTTTTTTTGGATAGGACTTGCTTGGGCTCTCTATTGGTTACCATAACCAGAGAGGACAACAATTGTCAGATACAACTGAGTTGTGTCTCTAGGAAGATCCCAGTACCCCTCTATTTATAGAAGAGTTAGGGTTATGATTAGGGATAGGGTTCCCAGTCTGTGTAGGAATGGAAGGGGGAGGACTCTCATGAAATTTTATAACCTACGACAAGCAAAATAATCAGTTCACAAGTGAACCAATCAGTTGCATGTGAGTCGATCGGTTCACCCAATGAACTGATCGTTTCATTATGTTTCCCAGTCGCAATTGTATTGGAAATTAATATGCAATTATATGCACAACATGATGTCAACACAAATCCTTGAATCAATCACATTGATTCAGCAATTGCTCAGTTCACAACCTGAGTTGGTTGGTTGATGGACCTAAGGCGGTCAGTTTATTTCATGAACTAGTCAATTCATTGTCTATAATTTCCATACTTAGTTCTATTCACCCGACACACTGAAATGATCGGTCCAACACTTGAACCGGTTGGTTCAACAATCCATACAATCAACTTTCAACTAATGTTCTTTAAATTCAATACCTAAACACTTTAGCAATCCATTTAATTATCATTCTTGATTAAACTCCTCTTCTAGGTGTATCCTATGTGTGTGACCTCATAGGTTCCATGTTATGTTGGTAGTGAATGCCCATTACTGATTTATGACATGACAAGCAAAGAGAGGTGCCTTGTCACACATCATTTCTATCCAAATAAAAGGAAAGTTGGAGAGCAACTTCAACCTACGATTCATGTTAGGTGTTACAGTGATTGCCTAATTCCTTTGTCTTTGATATCCATAATGAACTCGAGGCATGGAATCATCATCCTCACAATGTTCAATCCATGTTCCTTGATCCAGAGCAGACTGTTTGAGATATATGTGACCTCAATATCATATATTGATTCACATGTGCATGTGCATGATTTTCACAGTCTCACTTATCAAGTGGCCTATATATCAAACTCCAATAGGCGGGACAAATCCATGTACATCACTCATAGTCACCCCACATGTCACATCACATATGATCATCACCTTTATGGAAACCCTTATTTAGATACATGGTGGATGATGTCAAAACATATCGAACAACATGTAATGAGTGTAGTGACTTCAGGTCTAAGAACCAAAATCACCACCTTCACTGTGAGAGGTGATTATGACCTCCATTTATGGTTTCCATGTTTCACTCTCAAGGTGGGACTGTCTGATACATTGTTCCCTAATAAGTATCTATGTGCTTGGTTTGATATCACATATATCTTGACTGATGAGATTTTTCTATCAACCAATACACAGTGTAGTCTTTAGTGTTACTGTTGTCAAGCTGCCTTCCACAGTAACATCCGACCAAGGACATAATTAGAATGTACATACTCTTAACATTTGTATGATCTCTTTGTTCAAGTCACATACTTGAAGACATACGTCATTGAATAGTGTCATTCTTTAGACATTCACTATGTTTCCTCATTATCTCATAAATGAGTGAAATGGAATGAATTGAAAGCTTGACTTAATGATTATTAATCAAATCATTTATATTATATGCCATCACAATCATCAAATGATTGGATCTTTGGGCATGCATACCAACAATACTTAAGTATCGGAAAGCACAAAGTGGGAAGCATGTGGATTGCCCCTTTGAAGCGGGATGTTAGTTTCCAAGCGGACTGAAACAGATGCCTTAAAAAAATCAATCCACATTGTTTTTAAAAAAAGAAAATTTTAAAAAATTTTGTATTTCACTTTCTCCCTTCTAGCTAGATTCGGAAGAGCACAATACTTCCACCCGAGACCATTTGATTTATAAAAACTTTAATCACCCTTATCCATACTAACTGTGACAAAAAATAGAATAATCAGTAGATGAATTTCTAATTAGTGTGAGTGTATTTTAGAGTCATATTGTCACAGACTCAATAATGCATACAATTAAAATTTAAAAATAACAAGTAGGTTAACTCTTGAAGAATGATACATGGCACTAATGACTACTGAATTTATAGTAAATAGATTAATAGTAATACCAATAATTACAATAATTTATATGTGACATAGAAGTATATTTTATTCATTATGGAATCATGAAATTATCTGCAAATGCCATGATGGTATGTATCAATTATTCTAACATGATGAAATTGTGCAACAATCAACAACAAAACAAATTGCATATGTATGTGACACGATGATGTGCTTTCATATAGGAGGTTACAAGATGACATTATACAACACCAAAAAATACAACTTCAAACATAGCAAGAACATGATGTATTACTAGTAATGTATCATGCAAACTAAAACATAGTGGGAGAAAGGATGAAACATCAAAAAAATCATGCCACTATTACAAATATCATATTGCAAACTCTATAAATGGAACATGACATCACATAGTTCTTGTATCACATAGTGTACAAATAGTTTTAACTAACTAGAGATACTACGTACCAAACTGATTACTACACCTATTAAAATACATAATTTTCATTCTTTTTAAATTTAAAAGATAATTGGACAAGTCCATGAATAGATGTTGTGAAATTCCCTAAAGCATCCTCTTAAGTGGCCAAAAAAGCGACATGAAGTGGGGAAAAGTGGAAAAAGTGGCCTCTTTAGTGCAGAATGCTTCACAACCTGCTTCAATGAAAATAAGACCAACATAAGTGGTTGGGGCTTAATCGGCCACTCAATCATCTTGTTAATTCATTGAGTAGTACTAGAGTTATATAAATCCTTTATATATATGGGATATGAGCCCATGTTGTAGTTTTGGTATGGAGGTTATGTATCACATACAATCATTGTGCCCACCATGTTATATATTTGCAAGTTTGGTAATATGTTGTTCTCTATTAGATTTGTTGTGTCCTAATCATCATTGTTTATTATATATCACTAGTATTATTTTTTATCTCAGTTAGATGTCGATTGTTCATTATTGTTGATGGATTATGTATCGTGAATTGTCTAGAATTTGTTTTTGGGGTATACTTTACATAGAATGGACAATATAGTTGTTGATTATCATCTTATTGAAATGTTTTCATTTAACATCCACTTTGATAGTTTCATGCCTCTCCTTTTTTTTGGGAAGTTTTGTTATATTTTTTTGTTATTTTTTCTTTATTATTGCCCAATTCTCTATTTTTTCACATACGAATGTTTTCCTATAAATTTTCATCTTTTCTAATATTGTGGGGTACATTTTCAACCCTTATGTGAGGGACAAGGAGGAGTTGACCAAGACATAGACAAGTGTAGCAGATATTTTTTTGGAGGTAGAATTGAAGTGGTTGGATTATCCTTTGCAACCTATTTACTACTCTTTATTACTCTGTGTATGTCATGTGTGGTTAAGAACTATACTATAAATGAATATTGTAATAGTTAGATCTTTCATATTTTATTGTACTTTAAATATACTTATTGAGTAAATGGAATTGTTATCCTTTGCAAAATGTATGTTAATGTTTGGGATTGGGTTTTTTGTCTAGTCAAATAAATGATTGGCTCCCCTATACCACTTCTTACATAGTCTTAAATAAGTGTAGTCATGTACTACTGCCTAATGGTGACAACAATATGAATTGGGACCTCGGTGTGGTTGACTGGGCGTGGCAACAGGATGACTTGCCACCACATATCTGGTCTACAATTTACTCTACTGGGGAGGGTCTAATATGGGCCTACCTAAGAGTGGTTCCTTGACGTCAAAATGTTTTTTTAATGGTTTCAGTGCATACAATTCCTACATTCATGAAAGGATAAGAGTTCAACTAACTTTATAATTCAAGAAGTCTTATTGAAGGTGTACTGACATGCTTGATTTTCTCGATTAAGGGGTAGACTAGATGGTTGAGCCATAAAGACTCTTCATTCAATACATTGAATTCGTTCACTCATTGGCTTTCTCTCTATGAAGTTATATCCAAAGTGAGTACCTTTGGACATCCATCAGTGCCAACATAAAAATGTCATGCCTAAAATTTTTAGTGATTTTCATTTTAAACTATATAAGGTAAGCATCTTTTCTCTTATATGAACACACACACATAGACATGTGAATCATTGTAATTATATATATGATAATGTTATTCATTATAAGGTATGTATTATATCACTACATGACACATAAATGGCTACAAGTGCTATATACATTAAAAGGATTAGGAACTAGATAAATGTTATCACAATTGATTTTCTTGGAGGTAATAAAGCTATATATCTCACATGCGATGTTTGGATGGAATTTTTTTTATTATACACATTGGTTTTATAAGGTTCTATGACTCAAAATAGTAATTGCATGCTTGTCATGGTAACTTTTTCCAAATAAAAAATATTTTCCATAAGTAAATGATATTTTATTTAGGATGGATCATATAAGTTTTCAATAAATTAATATTTCATCCAAAAATGGAATACTTATGATGAATATTTATGATCTGGTAAATATTACCATGAAAAGTGTGTGATTCATTTGTTGTGTCATAAAACCTTATAAAACTAATACATATGGTTCAAAAATCATGCATTTAAACGTCACATATGAACTATATATCTTCATTGCCTCCAAGAAAATCAATTGTAATAATGTGTATATTATTTGCAATAAGCACTACAAATAAATGCATCCTTGATTTTTATTTATTTTCACAAGGACAAGCAATGTAAACAAAAATTCTAAATTTCTAAGTCTTGGAGTTAGTTGTATATGAAAAAATTTAAATGATAACATGATTAATACAAAAATAGTCAAGAATGGCCTAACTGAAGAGTAGGTTTGTCAATGGGTAATGGTAAACCTATTTTACCTTCCAATACAAGGATAAATTATTTTTACTGGTCAGTAGTAACCCATTTCTTTATATAGTAATATTATGGGAGATGTAGTATTTGTAACCACTAACCTAGTACACATTTATGTGAATCTCTATGCACACACACACTGACACACACACACACACACACACACACACACACATATATATATATATATATGTGTGTGTGTGTGTGTGTGTGTGTGTGTGTGTGTGTCCTCCAGGTTTATTCTATGCAAACAAACAATTGGACTCATACCCTAGATGTCCTCCAAAGAGTACCCAATGACTTTCCTTCGTAGTTTTAGTTCCTCCAATAACTTCTTTTTTTGTTCTTTGGTCAAGGCAGAGTTTATCATCGTAGTGTTACTTTTTTCATTGACTGTAAACATGTACTTCGTCCCCTCAGGTAATTGTTTCAATTCTAGTTTCCACTTTGGTGGTTCTTTCTCTTCCTGTGTTTGTTCTAGAGAAGCATACATCACAGTTTTGATAGTTTCTTCTATGTCTCTATTGTATTCTTCCTCTGGATGGTTCAAGTATTCCAAGATCTCTATGACTTTGGGATGTTTGATGCTTGGATCAGGGTTGTTGAGGGCTCGCATTAATAGATCTACTATGGTGTTATCTTCTCGCACCTCCTCGCAGAACTAATAATAGCTATCCATGAAATAGATCGACACGAAAAGAGAAGGTCCCCTCATATCATCTTGAAAATGTGGAAGTCCATATGATCATTTCCAACTCGAAGAGTGATAGTTCCTACTTCGACATCAATTAATGCTCTCCCCATGTCGAGGAATAGTCTCCCAAAAATCATTGGGCATGTTGTGTCTTCCATCGTATCTATTACGACAATGCCACATGGGATACAAAATCATCTGACATGGATAGGGACATCTTCCATGATCCCTACATGCTTTGTGAAAGTATGACCTGCTAGTTGGAACCTCATTCTAGTCCCTACCAAATCTATGAGTCCCAACCTCTGGGCAAGAGTCAAGAGCATGAGATTGAAACTTGTTCCCAAGTCTACAAGTCCTTGTCTTTCCTTGTTATCTCTAATGTTTTACAGATTCTCTTGGGTCTTTCTTCTATGTTGGCATCTTGCTTGAATAAAGAAATTTTGGATAGCTGCACTGTTTCTATGTGGTCTCCCCACCTTGTCTTGTTAATCAGGTCTTTGAAGAACTTGTCATAGGTTGGTATTTATTTAATATCATCCAAGAATGTCACATCAAGATGCGGTTTCTTCACAACTTCTGTAAATTTCTCATATCTCTTCTTCAAATGGGTCTTGATCAGCTTATACGGGAAAGGAACCCTTGGAGAATATGGGCCCCTATTTGCAAAGACCTCCTCAGCAGATCCAGACTTCTTTTCTTTTGTAATCTTCTTTCCTTTGGCTTTCTTTTTGGATTTATCTTTCTCGGTAACAACTTCCACCTCTATAATTGTTTCGGGTTGTCCTTCGAAGTTGGAATTTCTTTCTAGGTTAGTCATTTCCTTTGGGTTTTCTAAGATCTTTCTGGAGCAAAGAGTTTCCATTTTTGCATTGTTAGTGTTGGATAGAATCCTTCCTTGTGGGTTTTTGACGAGCTCTGACAGTTGTGCTCATAGTTGATCAATCTACTTTTGGTGTGTATGCATGTCATCCATTTGAGTTTGCATTAATCTTAATAGACATGTATTGGTACTAGCACTTTGTGTTAATTATTCATTCACTGTGGCTTGTATTTTTCAAATTTGAAGTGAAGTTAAATCCCTTACAGTGTATCACCTCATGTGGAACCCTCTCCATCTTGATGGTATCATAGATGTTTTTGAAGGCATCCATATGTTGGTAGGGGTTTTCATCACAAGAATTTCCTCCAAAAGATTTGTTCTGAATCATGGCGATCACAAATGGTTTCTATTAGAAATTTGGAGCATTGAAACTCAGAATGATGATTGGGAAACTTGATTCATTGGCTCAAGTGGCTGCAAGTTCGCAAAGATAGGTGCCTTTGTCATCATCATAATCTTCATTTTTATTATTTTGTTGTTGTTGTTTTCATCCTTGTTGTTCCTCCCATTCCTCCTTTCTCTATATCTAGTATGGCACTCTTCATCATGACATCATTCTTCATGTTCCTCATCATGGGGTGCTATTGGTATGTTGTGAGGTGGGTTCTCAGGTCCTGCCTCATCAGAGTAGTACTCCTCATGTTTAGATTTAGGCTCTAATGGAGGTCAAGCTTGCTCAACTCTTGGGTTTCATCCCCCTCCCTGGTGTCCTCCCCTATGAGACAACATGTTGATGGCAAGTGAGTTGTTGAATTGTATCTGCTCCTCTTCAAACTACCTAAAATAGTTCACACAATCGAATAAGAAACTAGAGGTATTAAATGAAGTATTTGAGATAGTTAGAGATTGTTGATTAAATGAAGTATTTGTGAAGTCAAGTCTATCACTAGACTTGAGGCACAAGTGTACGGTGAGTAGATTTGGGTTCTTAATAATACTAATTGCCTTATCCCCAACAACGGTGCCTAAAAATTGATCGGCCTAAATCACACGTCCAAAAAGAGCAGATCTAGAGTATTTAGACTCTTAAATTCATAACCCGACACTCATCCCCCCGCAACTATTGTATGGGGTCTGATGTAGTAAATTGGGGTCGATCTATATTGACAAGGAGTGGTAAGTACTAAGAACATAGAATCTTGGATCAGTTATGCCAACCTAGGAGTGAGATTAAGTTTTGTTTTCCTTAGGGAATGATGTTACTTCAACCAACAAACAAATAAAAATAAAAATAAAACAAAGTAAGAAATAAAATAAGAGAACAATAAGAAACAAAGATATATATAACAAGTATGGATGGGAACTTGGATATGGTTTCACAGATCTCTCACCAACATGCAATACTCACAACCATTGTATACCCTTAGCAAGATTACAATAAATCATCATATAATTCTATTCCCTCCTCTCTCAAGCTAAGGATATATCTAGACTATAAGGTTGTCTCTCTCTCAAGATGGCAAACAAAAAATCACAAGTGTAACCATATGACTACTAGATTAAGCATTCTAACATTCTCATGCATTCATGCAATGCCATAGCATTTAAATAAGATTGTTACTACTCTTTCGAGTCACTAACAAGAAAACATCAGTAGATGGTAGCTAATTATACAAGTGAAGCATTAAAACTAAGGGTATGGTGATAATATTACTAAGAGCATATATTCAATGGATATAAGCGTTTACATGTTGGAAGAACCTTAGTGGCTACTCCCAACCCAAGTTAAGATGTTTATCCACTCATGTTCATGAGAACCATTATGGATTTACAAACATGGTGAGACATGAGAGAAAATGATGAAATGGATGAAGTATATGGAGGTGAATGAACATATCTAGAGAAGAAGGGGGATACACCAACTGTGACCACAAATGACCAAGGTTGGTGCAAGTCCTTTAGATCTAGATCTGGAGTGGGTGTGAGGGGGCGGATAATCCTTCTTTCAAAGGATAGATCAATGAAATTGGTGATGGAGTGGATCCTCTCTCTCCTCTAGAATTTTGTCTTTGGAGATCTAGGACCGATGTAATGGAAGATGGAGGCTTTGTGATGCGGTAACACTTTATCATCTCTCCCATGTAGAGACCCCCTTCATGGGTGAAGTGTGTGTCTATTTATAGTCACTAGTCCTCGATCTAACAGACTTAAAACACCAGCATTCGTTGAAGTAGTGAGTCTTCAACAGTCACTGAAGTTGTAGACGTAGAGATTGACTAGACATGTCGGTCACTGAAGGTGATTGGTTCTAGTGACCGCTTGAGTTGGTGGCCACTGAGGATGGACAATGCAAGTGACCACTAAGGTCTCGTCGGTCATTGAGGTGAGCTTGTCTTGCGGTCACAAAGACACCAAGGTCATCAGTTTCTGAGGTGACTTGTTTTGCGGTCACAGAGACATAGAGGCCATCAAACACAGAAGCGATGCAATTCCCATCGGTTGCCAAGATCTATGGATATCACTGACTAGTAAGGTACTATCCTAGCAGTAGCTTGCCTTAGGCTTGACCACTGCTTAAAAGTGATGTTGTCAACTATTGCCTAAATTCAAGTCCTCTTCTTTAGATATTACGTCCAAATCAAGTAGAAAGGTGATGAGATTAGGTGGTTATATCAAAACTTGACAAAGCCACTAGATTTATTTGGATAAAGGATTGTGAAATGATAATGTAATGGTAAAATAGGCATTCTAATATCCACAAAATTGGAGGTTAACATCCACCTTGAGTCTTGTAGAGTGATCTTCACAATTTTAGGTGTAAATGGAATCACAGAAGTAGTTAGAAGGTACTTAGTATTTTGATTCACTATACCATCTTTACGTCTTGTAAATATATAATGATCATTATTACTGGGAACAACTTGAATAGGTAGCATGTTCAATTTATAAGTAATATATGAATGATTATTAGTGCCAGTGGTCAGGACAAGCCGGTGATTCACTAAAATCATGTTCTACATGTGTAGAAATTTCAACAAGAGTAGGAGTGTGATTGTTAGTACCATACACAGAGTTAGGACTGTTAGGTTTTAGCGGAGGCAAAGAAGGCAGCGAAAAAAAAAATTTCTTCTCCCCAAACCCAGAATAAAGGAATCGCGTAAACGTCTATACAATAGGAAGGATGGTTTGTAGAGACATACCTTGTCTCAAGGCTTGCTCGGCGACGTTACCTCGCGGATTGTGCAATCTTCACCTCTGGTCTTGGACTGTGTCTGTGCAGCTCCTGGTCTCACCGGGACTGTCGGGATTGACAACTGTCCTCCAAGCGGCAGAAGTCTCCTAACTTTGTAGTAGTCCACACGGATCACCTGGAACTTCGATCGCCTTGTCGCACAAGGCACCGGAAGGAGTCATACCCTCCTATCAGCGTACTAGTCACCGACACACTCTCCTGCAACCAGTCGCTTTTCTATAGTTGTCTTTCCCTTATTGTGCCTCCCTAATCGGGTATCACTTGCTCGGGCTCCCTCGGTTACCACAACCAGAGAGAACGACAACTTTGCAGAGCAACTAGTGTTCTGAGTTATACTTGAGAAGCCCCCAATACCCCTATATATACGAGGGTCATGGGACAGGGTTCACTACCCCGGGCAATGCGGAACTAAAGCAGGAGTAGAAGGGTTCAAGATTTTCCACAAAATAACCAACTACGCCAGTTGAACCGATCGTTTCATGCATGAACCAGTCGGTTGGGGACCTGAACCGGTCGGTTGGGACACCTGAGCTGATCGGTTCACTACCCTGGTCAGTTCCCAATTGACTTTTCATCTTTTGTTTCGAATTGATCTAAATACCAATCCTTGTTCCAATCAAATTGGACAAGTGAAACGAAGAGAAATTTCTCACCAACCTGACTTTCCCAACTCGCTCGTTTCAACCAGTTGAGCCAATCATTTCATCACATGAGCCGATCGGTTCACCAACCTGAGCCGATCAGTTCATCACATGAGCCGATCAGTTGGGAGTGCAGACTGCACAGAATCAGTCAATTGCAGTTTTAATCAATCAGATACTCTAATCAATCGGTCCAACACCTTGAAAACTATGATATTGAGCTATCAATTGATTGAGTGTTTAATTGAACTACTAAACTCCTTTAGCAATCAATCTAAACATCATTTGTGGATAAATTCATCTCCCAGGTTAAATCCTATGTGTGTGACCCTACAGGCCCATTTCACGTTGGCAGTGAAAGTCCATAACACTTATGACTTCACAAGCAAAGAGTGGTGCCTAGTCGCACATCAGTGCTACCCAAGTGAAAAGGAAAGTTTGAGAAAAACTTTCAATCCTACAATCCATGAATGGTGTTACAGTGAATGTATAATTCCTTTGTCTCTGATATCCCGAATGAACTCAAGGCATGGAACAGTCATCCTATCAACGTTCATTCACTTTCTTAATCTCATAGTAGATTGGAGGAGATATGCATGACATCAATATCAAATATTGATTCACACATGCATGCACACACCTATCTCAATCCTACTCATCAAGTGGCCATGGATATCAAACTCCCTCAGGAGGGACAAATCCCATATCTATCACTCACCCCTCAAAAGCCCCATGTGTCAAAGCCACCCAAACATCACCTTTATAACAACCCATGTTTCAGGACTGCGTTTGATGATGTCAAAGTGTACCCAATGACATGTGTTGAGTGTAGTGATTTCAGGTCAAAGAATCACACTCACCACCATCACTGTGAGAACTGACTATGACTACCATGTCATGGTTCCATGTGTCAAACTCACGGTCGGTCTGTCCAGTACACTTGTTCTCTAACAAGTACCTATGTGTTTGGTTTGATATCTTCATATCATGACTAATGAGATTATGTCATCAACCAACACCACAATCTAGTCTTGTGTGTCATTGCTGTCTATGTACCTTCCACAATGACATCTGACTAGGGACATAACAAGAATGTACAAACTCTTAGCATCTGTATGATCTCATCGTTCAGGTCCTCAACCTGAAAGCATATGTCATTGAGTACTATCATTCTCTAGACATTCAATATGTTCTATCATCATCTCATATGACTGAAATAGAAAGAATTGGAAACTTGCCTTTGATGTTTATCAAATCAATCTTAATATATCCTACCAATCATTCCATTATTGGCTCTCAGGGCATACATACCAACAAGGACATTGAAATTCAATGGAAATATCAAGACCACACTATAGTCGATAAATGACAAGATTCCTGATTTAGGCATCTCAACATTGGGTAATTGACCATTATCAATATTTTAATATAATGCATAAGTGCTATCAGGCCTTACAATAGATTTCTTAGTGTGGGAATGCATTGTATTAGAACACAGTGGAAAACATGACTTAAGCTTCTCATAAGAATCAATATATTTAGTATATGATGTTAGTTCACCAAGTGTTTGTAAATGGTGAAATTGTTCCTTAAAAGGAAAGACATTGTTAACAAAAATGACATGTATAAATATAAAATGTGATTAATTGATACATCAAGGAATAATATCCCTTGTACTATGAATTATTCCAATGAACATGCAGGGTAGAGATCTCACTTCAAGATTGTCTTATGCGATCTTGTAGGTAGGAATAACATAAAGAGCCAAATACTCTTAGACATCCATAAGTTGGTACTTTATTATATAGTTATTCAAAAGGAGATTTAAAATTCAAGATAGTAGAAGACAACCTATTTATCAAGAAGGTAGAAGTAGTAAAATATTTTGTCTAAAGTTCTTTGGAACACCAAATTCATAATAAGAGCTAAACCAAGATCTAAAATATGCATGTGCTTTCTCTCTATAGCACCATTTTGTGCATGATCATAAGGGTAGGAAATATGATGAATAATGCCATGCCTAGCCATATACTCTTGCATCTTTCTATATAAAAACTCACCACCTCCATCTGATTGAAGAGTCCTGGTGGATGTATCAAATTGATTTTTCACCATAGCTATAAAAGAAACAAACATAGAGAAAAAATCGTCCTTATATTTTGGAGGAAATATACAACAAAATTGACTAAAGTCATCCAAGAACACAACATAGTTTTAAAACCACAGTTAGATGCAACATGCACCTTTCCCCAGAGATCATAGTGAATAATAGAAAGCGGTCTAATTTACCTAACATGCTAATGAGTCACATGTAGTTATTTACTTTTACTTATTTGAAAGCTATTACATGAATCTTTAAAAGTACATGTACTAGTTATAGTCCTATGTTGAATCAGCAACTACAATACTTTATTGTTTGGATGTCCAAGCCTTCTATTCTAGATAACTCCACTAGCTTTGATGAATTGGTTTGCAAAGAAAATCTTTAGGGCACTATCTTCAAGCAGGTAAAGACCACCTTTGCATCTTCCCCGTGCGAAAAGATGATGGTTCCTCACATCCTTAAAATAAAATACATCGTGAGTGAAAATAAGATAGCAAGGGTAAGATGATGTAAGTCTAGAAATAGAAAATAGATTCCTTTTCATACTAGGTACAAGAAGAATTTTTTGTAGTGGTATCATTTATGTACCATAGATATGGCTATCACCAATGTGTTTATAGAAACTTCATTTCCATTTCCCATCATAACAGGATCAGCGAATGTGTAAGGTTTAATGTTGTGAAATTTATCTATTTTTTGTGCTACATGATCGGTTCCACTAGAATCCACATGCACTCATTGAAATCACCTCATTAACTCTAAGAGCAGAAATTGTAGTTGTATAATCATCAACTGATCGAGGAATCTCATTACTCTGATAGTTCATATCAAATATGTGCCCACATCGATATGCCTCATGTCCTCTTTTTCCACAAATTTGACACAGAACAGACTTGCGGTTATAATTACAGGTTTTTGTATTTGACTGACCTTATTTTGTAGCTTGGGGAAATTCTCTTCCTTGTGAAGTGAAGTTTCAATTTTTGTTGGAAGGACCACTTCTAAGAATGTCAGTGTTGTAATTTGTAGAGAAAAAATTTGTCTGGTGTATGCCTCTTCCTCTACCAAAAGTTTCTTCCTCAGTCTGAGCCATAATGATTGTTGTATTGTTGTTGTCTCTATGTGTTTCCAAGTTCAAAACTCATTGTATTACGACTTCCTCCTTTGTTTGAGTAGAAGATAAGAGACGTGTTGATAGCAGCCTTCCTATATTTTCTTCTTTCATAGTCTTGTAGTAAAGAGATAATCTCAAAATGTTGTAGCATAGGTGGTTTTAGCATAGAAACCACAAAGCTCTCATACTCAAAACTACCCATACCATTAAGGAGAGTAAAAACCTTTTTCCTTCTCAATAATAGAATGCCTTATAGAATTTAGCTGATCTTAGACAGATTTAAAATTTCTCAGATATTCCTCTAGAGTGGACTTCCTTTTTGAAAAGTTTGAAGTTGAGATACTAGTTCAAATTCTATGGTTTGAAAAGATTCAACAAACTTCTTCCCTGAGGTTTTCTAAACCTCTGTAGCAGTTTCACACCCTATAGTATCTGCCCATAACTTCCTCAGACAATGATCCAGAGATCCAACCTTTACTATATCTATCAGCTTTCATCCATGATTTGTATTTAGGGTTCATATCAGTTCTCCATCTTTCACAATGACTAGGGGTGGTTGTTTCTCAATGCCTTCTATAAAGATTTCTAGACAACGTCTTTCTGCTACGGTTTGAATCTGAGCTTCCCACAATAAAAAGTTATGTTGATACAATTTGATAGAAATGAAATTGGAAACATTCAATCCAATTGAATAAGGGTTTGTCGTAGGTGTTTTTCATCTTGCTTGTACAAAAATATCCATAGAGTTTATATTCCATTATATAGAATTATCTTAGATTGACTAAGAGAAACATCAATTAATGCAGAAAAGAAGATACAGAAGAAGATCTTCGAGTAGAGAAAGAAGAAAATAAACCAGGTAGAGTCAGTAGAGGAAGATACTCATCGTACTTTGTAGGGTAAGATCTAACAAAGGTGATGAGACACAATCCCTTTCTCTTGAAGTGAATATTTCAGAAAGAAGGGTTGCCAGAGTTTTGTAGAAGACCATGAGATTGAGTTAGATGATTTTCATCAACTTTGGTTGATTGATTCATCTTTAGAGCGAGAATGGGGATCAACCTTCTTTTAATTGAGACAAGACAATGAAGGAGCTAATCTGGAGATCAATAAAAGAAAATGATGAATCTATTAGAAGGAGATGAGATATTAGAGGTGTTGTTGGAGGAGATCACATCATCTTCATCGCCAAGATGAGAATTGATGCTGATTTGCAATCCTACATTGTCATCAACTTTAGGAAAACCTAAGGTTTGCAAGGATCAGGTGATATCTTCATGACTAGTGTCTGATACCATCTTAGAAACTAAAAACTAAATGAAGAAATAGAAAGTGTGAAAGGTAGAGAAAGAAAGTGAAAGTGGGAAAAGTTGGCAGAATCCTCATTGTTTCATTTCTTCACAAGGGGGAAGGCATTTATATAGTCTGTGTTTTTTGTTACAACATTGATTGGGTTATGGGGGCTTTTGGATAGGCCCAGATAAGAACTGGACCAGATAAGGGAAAACATGATATAAATAAGACTTTAACATTGATATTTTCTATACACTTCTACCCTTTATCAATACTCGTATTCACTACAATTGGTTCACTCTTGTGTATGCCTTGGTAAAAAGTACCTCCTAATTTAATTAAAATAATATTTGAAAGACAAACAATTATTCAGCCATTAAGGAAATACTTTAAGTGCCAAGTAGTCCATAACTTTAATTCCATACTTAATCCTTGAGTGCATCTCTTCGGACCCCCTACCATGTGAGAATTGATACTTAGACCCTGTCATCCCTAGTTGGTTTGCACCCTACACTTCCATTGCACCCCCTGATCTATTCTATCCTACTGGAAGTGTAACAGTCATTGCACTATCTCTTGTCATCGTCCATGATAGCTTGATAAAGAAAGAGATCATCTTAATCTGCAAATTTGCAACCGTCAAACTTGGATCTGCTTTTGATCTTTTATGTAAAAATCTATTTTACGACACTAATCTGGCATCATATATCACCTCTGCATGTCATACAACTTGGTATCTAGCATCCACAAATTGATGACCAAACTAGGGCCATCTGATTATTGATAGAGCTCAATTTCACCGTAGAAACTATCAATGGTGGGCAATTGTTCCATCCCAAACATGTAGGGGTTACATATCACATCCATGATCTCTCAAATGAGTTTTTGTGGAACATCTTCAATGGATGTCAATAGAAACTATGGCAATGTTATCAAGGCTGGTGTATTGCTCATGACGGGGCCTTGTTGAGTGGACATCCTTTTCTCATACATGCCCCTTATCATTTTTAGGAATCCTCATCCAGACTTCAGCCTCTGAAGTCAAGGATTGTTGGAATATGAGAAGGATAATGCACTATATAAACAAACCAGACATGACCTATACAAACTTTTTAGCAATTATGATAGCTTGGATGGTGATTGAAACAATAGAATGGAGGGAGAAAATTTGGGGTAAGTTGCTCACTTTCAAAATGTGCATGAGTCTTCCTATCTATGCATTAACTATTACATGTATTTCACATAATAAGAGGAGGCATGACCTGCAAGTCACAAAGTTTTTACAACTAGGCCTTATTGGGTCTTTTATAGAAAAGGCCTACTCTTACAACCCCCAGCAAGTTGTGTCTTTGATATTCAAAGACCCAACTTGGGCAAAAGCATCCAAAATGCCTCCTTGGTAACAACTTTAGTAAAAATATCTTCTAGTTGATCCTTTGAGCCAATGAGTTGAGTTATGATATGGCCAAGAACAACTTTTTCACGAATATAATGATAATCCAACTATATATGCTTTGTTCTAGCATGAAGAATAGGATTTATAGTTAGATAGAGAGCACTAAGATTATGATAGTGTAAGATAGCTGCTTTTGGCTAACAGATATGAAGATCATAAAGTAGTTGAGAAAACCATGTCTTCTCCAGTTGTGTGGGCAAGAGAATGATACTCTGCCTCATTACTTGACATGTATATCATTGTTTGCTTTTTTGAAGACCAGGACACACATGTTTGACCAAAAAACACATAATATCATGTATTACTTCTTCGTTTCATTGGACACCCTGCCCAGTCTGCGTTAGAATCACTAGTTACCATTAGAGTTGTATCAACATAAATTTGAACTCCTGTTTGCTACCTTTGATGTATCAAAGTAACCTTTTCACTAGAGACATGTGCATGGTGCTAGGGCAGTGAATAAACTGACATGCTAGGTTGACACCGTATGTGATGTCAGGTTGAGTTAGGGTTAATATTGTAAGGAACCCACAATGCATCTGTAGTGACTAGGATCAGATAAGGGTGCACCTTTAACCTTAAGATAATCTCATAAGAAGGATGTTTTGCTGGTGTAGAGATTTGTTATCATTTGAGAATTCCCTCATGTTGAAGTAATTCATATGCATATTTTATCTGATGTAGAAGAAGACTTGAGTCATTTTGTTCAGCTTGGGTTCCTAGGAAATAATGGAGCTAACTCAAATTTTTGAGAGAAATTTTTTTTCCAATCTTTGAATAACTTCATCAATCAGTGTGGTATTGTTCCCAGTTATTAGTATATCATCAACATATAGCAGCAAATATATGATATCATTACCATTTTGCAGAACAAATAAAAAGAGTCAGAGGAAGTTGATTGGAAACTCAACTCTAGTAGAAAGAGACTGATATGATTGTACCAGGCTCTAGATGTTTGCTTCAGGCTATAGAGAGCCTTGTGTATATTACATACATAGGAAGGTTTTTTCATGTCATTGAACCCACGTGGTTTCTCCATGTATACGATAGTGTCTAGAACACCATTAAGAAAAGTGTTGCATACATCCGGCTGGTTGACCTTCCAGTTGTTTGGCATAGGAATAGCCAACACAGCTTTGATAGTTGGTGATTTTATTATTGGATTGAAAGTCTGCAGGTAGTCAATTCCCTCTTCTTGATGAAATCCCTTAGCCACCATCCTTGATTTTAATAATATAGAGTGCCATCGGATCAGAAATAGGATTTATAAACCCATTTGGAACCAACAACATTGTGATTGTGTTATCTTTTGACTAATGTCCAGGTAATGTTTTTCTTAAGAGTAGATCATTCATCACACATTGCTTAATGTTGTGTGAATTATATATCATCTTTTCACATGTTATCACACACAAATTTGGTTCATTCTGATATAATTCAGTCTATTTTCATATTACTTTTGCCATATTTTTGTTATTCTACTTATCCCATAACTTGCATTGCAGATTTACAACAAAAAGAACTGAATTTGGAGGTTATTTCTGCTGAAACAGCAGAATGCACGGTGTGCAAGTCAGACGCATGGTGTGCACCATTCCAGAGAAAGACTGGTTCGCTGAAACAGAAAAATGCACGGCGTGCGGGTTTCCAGAAGTGCACAGAAGGACGAACGCACGACGTATACACCGGTGCACGGCGTGCACCTGGAATACAAACTAATGAAGAAATGTTCTAGAAAGTCACACGGTGTGCATATCCTCAGCGCACGCCGTGCACAAATCATCCGGATGCAAACTGCACTACAGGTGCATGGCGTGCACCCAAAATGCATGGCGTACACCTGGAAGTTTCAGAAATACAATAATTCAGAATTCGATTTTAAAAGAAAGAGGGAAGGCAAGGGACAATTACGTTCGGTCATTTGAAGAGTTTCTCTTGTCCCAGAGCCAGAGGAGAGCATATGAAGGTGATTTGGAGGGATCCAAGGTGGTTTCTTGCATAAGGAGACCATTTCTTCTTCTCCACTTCTCCATTGTCTTCTTCAAGGTGCAGCCAAGCTTCCCCAACTCCGAGCAGCTTCTTGGGAGAGGCGCTAGTTCGTCTTGGAGCAGCTAAAGAAGGGGAATTTCATCCTCAAGCCAGAATTCTTCCTTCTTGTGGTTACATCTTTAGTTCTCTTTGTCTTTCCTTTCAAACCATGTCTAGAACTAAAATTCCTATAGCAAATCTGTTGTACATCATTATGGACAAGTAGACTCCTTTTTCTTGGGCATGGGAGAGTAGCTCCCATGTCATGGCATGTATGGAACAAGTAATTTCGTACTAAATACATTTGTTTCTTGTTTCCTAACCATGAAAGTGTCGGTTTACTCTTTTTTCTTGCATGTATTGTTGGCCACCTTATGTGCATATTTTCTGCCTTCTTGCTTGATCTGAGAAGATAAGTAGGAATGTATGGAGGTGCTCTTCTTGGCAACTCTTCCTCTTCTACGAGAGTAGAGAGGGATGAGTTGAGGAACTATTTGTGATCAAAAATGAAATTCATACACGAGATTGTTGTTTTGAGTTATGATCATTGCATTTGCACCGGGAGGTGAAATGTAACACAACTTTTCCTTAAAACATGACCTTATGTATGTTTAAATTAATTTGTTCCCTTGATTGCTATGATATGCGAATGAAATCATAATGTCCAAGATTCCTAATCATTCTAAAATCGAATTCCTTTTTGTGGTTCTTGCTTGCTAGTTAGAATCTAAATTTCTTGTAGTTAAAATCTGAATTTTATGATTTTAGACAGATCTTCTCTACTCTTTAATATCGGTCTAGATTGTTGAACTTTAGTACTATTGTGCTCAATTAAGTTAACTAAGCTCCTTGTGTTCGACCTTGACTATACTACCTCTGTATACTTGCAGAGTTTGGTTAAGTTGAGTAAACTATCCTTTACTGGGATTGAAACTCGTTAGTGTAAACAACCAACAAGTTTTTGGCGTCGTTGTCAGGGAGCTATGGTAATTTAATTGGAGTAATAAGTACTAATTAGTATTCAAGACTAGATCATCACTCATAATTTTCAAATTTCCATATACCTCTTAGTGTGTTCTTAATTTCTCTTGTTATTTTTCAGGTTGTATGCGTCGCTCACAACGAGGTCTTCAAACATCCGCTTTATTAGACCTTGAAATAGAGTGAACTCTTTCAAGTTTGAGAAGAACAAGAAGAGTTGAACAATCACTATTGGGAGGTACTTCACCATCACCACTATCATCATCACCACCACCATCTTCTTCATCTTCTGTAGTAGCTACACCAAGCAATCCAGCCATGGAAGATGATCGTCCCTTAAAAGACTTCGTGATGCCAGTTGCCACAAACATCTATGGAGCCATTGATTTACCTACTATAGAAGCAAATAACTTTTCAATTGCTCCTTCTATGATGCAAATGATACAACAGAATCATTTTGGAGGTACAACCAATGAAGACCCAAGTCTTCATGTTGCTGAATTCTTAGAATATCTGAACACTTTCAAGATTAATGGGGTATCTGTTGATGGAATTAGACTCATGTTATTTCCCTTCACCTTAAGAGATAGAGCCAAGGCGTGGCTTTTGTCTCTTCTCAAGAAGTCAATTAAAAGTTGGGATCAAATCCTTAATGCTTTCCTTGCAAAGTACTTTCCGCCAAGCAAGACAGCCCATTTGAGGAACCAGCTTACTAATTTCTCTCAGAGTGAAGGAGAAACCCTATATGACACATGGGAACAGTTCAAGGATCTTCAACGCCTTTCCCACACCATGGTTTGACAAACTGGCTTATGCTTCAAACTTTCTATAATGGACTATTTTATAATACCTGGTCGACTTTAGATGTCGCAGTTGGCGGTGCATTAATGACCAAGTCTTACAGAGAGGCTTATGATATCATTGAAGATATATCACTCAATCATTGCCAATGGGGAGGAGATAGAGGAGCAAAATCAACCTCTGCAGCAAGCTCTTCAATCGGAAAACAAGGAGGAAAACACACTATTGATGTTGTTGATCTTATTGCTACAAAACTAGATGTGCTTACACAGAAATTTGAGAAGATGACTACTTTACCAATTCAATCGACTGAATCAACATGTGAAGCTTGTGGTAATACAGGACATACTTCTTCTTCATGTTTTGCCCCTAATGCAATGGAAGGAAACTTTGAACAGGTTAATGCAGTTGGGATGCAAGGAAATAAACAATACAATCCTTATTCCAACCAATACAATCCTGGACGGAGAGACCATCCTAATTTCTCTTACCGGAATGCAAGCAACACTCAAAACTTCCAGCAAGGACAGCAACATGCTAACCATCAAGGAAATCCGCTGGGTTTCAACAACAGGGGCTACCAGCAACCACAAAAACCCCAAGGTTCTTCTTTAGAAGCTATGATGGAAAAATTCATATCTACACAAATGCAACAAAATGAGGAACTCTGGGGGAATGACAAGCTTTTAAAAGATTATATTGTGCAACTTTCTACAAAGGTAGATGGAATTTCTACCCACACGAAGATGTTAGAAAACCAAATAGCACAACAAGCTCTAAATCAACAAAGGACTCCACAATATGGTTCTCTTCCAAGCCAATCGGAAGTGAACCCAAGGCAACAAGCTCATGCAATTATCCTAAGAAATGGAGCTGAGATTGAAAGACCTTCTCCATCCGAGGAGAAGAACATGAAGCAAATTGATGAAGAGGAGGCCAACACCCCAAATTGCAGCAAGGAGGAAGGTAAAGATGAAATACCACCTTCTTTCAAAGCCACTGCACCCTTTCCTCAAAGATTAGCCAATAAGAAGGAAGACCAGAAATTCAGGAAATTTATGGACATAATCAACAAATTGCATGTAAATCTTCCTTTTGCTGAAGTTATTGCTGAGATACCTTCTTATGCTAAATTCCTAAAGGATATTTTGACTAAAAGAAGAACAGTTGATCAAGTAGAAATAGTAATGCTTTTAGAATGAGTGAGTTCTATTATTCAAAATCATCTTCCACTAAAGCTTGATGATTTGGGAGCGTTTACACTGCCTTGCAAGATTAATGAAACCACTTTTGATAAAGGTTTAGTAGATCTCGGTGCCAGTATTAGTCTCATTCCATTTACCTTATGGAAAGAACTAGATCTTGGGGATTTGAAACCCACAAGGATGGCTATTGAATTAGCTGATCATTCTATAAAATATCCAAAAGGTATGGTAGAAGATGTACAAATCGGGAAATTATGTATACCCTATGATTTTGTTGTTCTTGACATGGCGGAAGTTCCTTCCAACCCCATTCTTTTTGGGAGACCATTCTTGAGGACTGTCGGATGTCTTGTTGATGTTCGAGAAGGAAATCTCACTCTACGTGTTGGGGAAGAGGCTATGGAATTCTCTATTTATGAAGCTATGAAAGCACCCACACGTGTTGAAGAAATATGCTTGCTTGATATTATTGATCCTATTGAGAATGATAATGAAGATGATGTTGATTTGATGGTTAGTCTTTATGATGATGATGCAACTGTAATCAAAAATTCTAAAATTTCTGGAGCACTTTCTATTTCTAAAGCAGCAGTTATCAATGAAGATGATCCACTTGTTGAAGATAAAGTTGATGAAAGTACAATAGGCAAAAAGGTAGAACTAAAAGTCCTTCCACCTGGGCTAAGGTATGCATTTCTTGACCCAAATTCTACATCTCCTGTTATAATAAATAATGAATTAACCAATGATCAAGAAAATAAATTGCTTGCCGAATTGCATTTGTATAAAGACGTCATTGGTTATTCCATAGAAGATTTGAAAGGCATTCATCCTTCCATTTGTATGCATAGAATAAATATGGAAGATGATGCCAAACCAACTATTGAACCACCTAGACACCTAAATCAAAATATGCTTGAGGTGGTAAAGAAAGAAATTTTCAAGTTAATTGATGCTGGAATCATTTATCCAATAAGTGACAGCCCCTGGGTTAGTGCCATTCACGTGGTACCTAAAAAGGGGGGTGCAACTATCATTAAAGGAGACAATGATGAGTTAATCCAAACACACATGGTTACCAGCTGGCGTATGTGTATTGACTATCGGCGTTTGAACAAGGCAACCCGTAAAGATCATTTTCCATTGCCTTTCATTGATTTGATGCTTGAACGTCTTGCCAAGCATTCTTATTTTTGTTACTTGGACGGGTATTCCGGATTTTTTCAGATTCATATCTATCTTCCCAACCAAGAGAAAACCACTTTTACTTGTACTTATGGAACATATGCTTATCGTCGTATGTTGTTTGGTCTTTGTAACACTCCCGCTACTTTTCAGCGGTGTATGATGGCCATATTCTCTAATTTTATTGAAAATATAATGGAGATTTTTATGGATGACTTTAGCGTGTACGGTGACTCTTTTAATCAATGTTTATTGAACCTGTCTCTAGTCTTAGCCCGCTATAAAAAGGTTAACCTAGTGCTAAATTGGGAGAAGTGCCATTTCATGGTACAATCCGGTGTAGTACTAGGACATGTTGTATCTAACAAGGGTATAGAAGTGGACAAGGCAAAGGTCGAAGCAATTGAGAAAATGTCTACTCCATCTTCAGTTAAAGACATTTGTAGTTTTTTAGGACATGCATGTTTTTACAGAAGATTCATTAAAGATTTCTCAAAAATTGCAAAGCCATTGTGTTCTCTACTTGCAAAGGATACAAAATTTGTGTTTGATGACGATTTCCAAGCAGCCTTTTCCAAACTCAAAAGGCTCTCATTTCAACCCAATTATTCAACCTCCGGACTGGGATTCTCCTTTTGAACTAATGTGTGATGCAAGCGATTATGCAGTGGGAGTTGTTTTGGGACAACAGAGAGAGAAGAAACTTCATGCCATCTATTGTGCCAGCAAAACTCTCGATGAAGCACAAATCAACTATACAACCACGGAGAAAGAAATGCTTGCAATTGTATATGCATTTGACAAGTTCCGACAATATTTGGTAGGGTCAAAGGTGATTGTATATACTGATCATGCTACCATTAAGTATTTGCTGAATAAAAAAGATGCCAAACCACGCCTTATTCGCTGGATACTACTCCTACAAGAGTTTGATCTTGAAATCCAAGACAAGAAAGGTACTGAAAATAGTGTTGTCGATCACCTCTCTAGATTGACCACGGAGGCTGAAGATCTATTACCAATTGAGGATCAATTGCCTATTGAAAAACTTTATGCATTATCATCAACTCAAGCATCATGGTTTGCAGACATCGCTAATTTTCTTACTACTGGACAGCTACCATCGGATTTGACATATCAACAAAAGAAGAAATTCTTTCATGATGTAAAATTCTATTATTGGGATGACCCGTTGCTATTCAAGCATGGAAGTGATGGGCTAATCCGGAGGTGTGTTGTTGAAGAGGAGGTTCCAAACATCATTGATGAATGCCATGCCTCCCCTTATGGAGGACATTTCAGAGGAGAAAAGATTCCTACAAAAAATACTTCAAGTTGGTTTCTATTGGCCCACATTATTCAAAGATGTCAATCTATTCGTCAAATCTTGTGATAGGTGTCAAAGGACAGGAGGCATATCCCTCCGCGACGACATGCCACTCAACTCTATCTTAGAGGTTGAGGTGTTCGATGTATGGGGAGTGGACTACATGGAACCATTCCCATCTTCCTGCGGGTATCAATACATTCTTGTTTCTTGTGAATATGTATCTAAGTGGGTTGAAGCCATTCCAACCCAAGCACCGGATGCCAAATATGTAATTAAGCTTTTTCAAAAGATTATATTCCCTCGGTTTGGAGTTCCACGTGTTGTAATTTCTGATGGAGGCACACACTTTGCTGAAAAACAATTTAAAAATCTTCTCTCCAAATATGGTGTGACTCATAAGATCTCTACACCCTACCACCCCCAAACATCCGGGCAAGTAGAGATTTCAAATAGGCAACTGAAGAATATTCTTTAAAAAGACTGTCTCTAGTTCAAGGAAAGATTGGGCATTGAAGATAGATGACGCACTATGGGCATATCGCATAGCCTACAAAACCATCATTGGGACTACTCCATTCAAGTTTATCTATGAAAAAACATGTCACCTTCCAATGGAATTAGAGCACCGTGCTTTATGGGCAATTAAGTTCTTGAATTTTGATATGATGAGAGCAGGAGAAAAACGTCTTTTGCAGCTGCAGGAGCTTGAAGAAGTTCGTCTTGATGCCTATGAGAATGCAAAGTTGTACAAAGAAAGAACAAAGGCTTGGCATGATAAAAGAATTCACAGGAAAAACTTCCAAGAAGGAGACAAAGTATTGTTATTCAACTCTAGATTAAAGTTTTTTCTAGGAAAGCTGAAATCAAAGTGGTCTGGCCCATTCCTAGTGCTAAAGATTTTTCCGTATGGAGTTGTAGAACTCCAAGGCAAAGATGGAACATTCAAGGTCAATGGACAACGTTGCAAACACTACTCTTGCAGAGAAGAAGTGGAGAAAGGAGCCTCTTGCTCCCTCAAAGATGCCTGAAGATTTAGAAGAAGTCTTACTCCGGACTCTAAATGGAGGACCTCGTGGGAGTTGATCCCACATTAGGATAGATTTCTTTTAAGTTTTTTGAGTCAAAAACACTCTTTAATTTTGTTAATAAGCCTGTCATGGATAAATGTAATAATCTAGACTTGATTTCTACTCTATCTGTCATAGTTTATTGCTGACTGACTGCAATTTTCTACAGAAATTGCAAAGTGCACGGCGTGTCTTTTGAAGACACGGCATGCACTTCAATACAAAATGCAGCAAAAAGATGTTTTGGAAAATGACACGTCGTGCGTTGTCAAGATGCACGGCGTGCATCTGGAAATTGAAAATTTTGTCTACTCTCTGGAAACTCACACAGCATGCGTTATTAATATGCATGTCGTGCGGCTGGAAGTTTGACAATCTGGAATTTTTTTGGAATATAACACGCCGTGCATTTTCAATGTGCATGGCGTGCATCTGGGAATTAGAAATTGCTGCAACTATCTGGAAACATGCACGTCGTGCATTTTATATCTGCACGGCGTGTACCTGGTCTTCGACAATTTCTGTAAAACTTCTGGAAACTGACACGGCGTGCATTGTCCAAACGCACGTCGTGCACTTGGGAAATGGAATTCTGTGAACTTTCTGGAAACTTGCACGGTGTGCATTTCCAAAACGCACGTCATGCACCTGGACGTAAGGGAGAACTTTAAAAACAAACTTTATAGAAGTGCACGACATGCAGTTCAAACGCACGCCATGCACTTACTCGTAAAGTTTAGACAAAAAGGTCCGGAGTGCACGACCTAATCACTCCAACCCTAGCAGTCGTGCACCCCGACCCTAAGCTGTGTGAGCCACCGCCCACCGGAGCCAGAGCAAACACACGTCGTTCCGCCAGCCGTGCACATGCCTTCTTCTTCCTCAGCAACCGTGCATCCTCAGCAGCACCCGTGTGCCAGTTTCCTTCTCCATCTCGGCCGCTCCATAGGCATCCCTCTACCTGCCGCCATCGTCCTCCAAAGCTAGGCAGCAACAACGCCGCCAGCAACTGTCGCCTTTCTCCCCGTCGTGCTTCTCCGTCGACTAAGCAGTAGCAGCTAGCAGTCATGCATCCACCACCGAACCTGCCGCCGTCATCTATCTCGAAGCAGCTAGCAACCGTAGCAGATACTTCTTCTACTCAGAAGCAACTAGAAGCATCCCCGTCCGCACAACCATCAATCGTGCAGCCGCCAGCTCCGCCCAAGAAGCCGCCGTTTCTTCTCCGTCGATCTAGCAGCAGCTACCTTCTTCTTCTCCGACGACGCAGAAGCAGCACCCACCTTGGCCAAAATCATAGCAGTCTGTGCAGATTTCTGAATTGCCCCAAATCTGCAGGTGCACGCCGTGCACTCACCTTGCACGCCGTGCGTTTAGCTGTCTGAAGAAGACGAACAATACAGTTGCATGTCGTGCATCATCTATACACACCATGCACCATTGCAAATTGAATGGCACCAATCAAACAGAAGTCAGGCCGACGTCATGGAACAGCTTCCTCATCTGCTGCACCTCCCGCAATTGAAGCAACACCTTCTGCACCAGCACCTGCGACGTTTGTACCATCAACTCAGTTCAAGGTCAAGCCCGAGGAGGACGCCGACTACTAGTTCCTCATCACAAGGCATGTTTTGCCCTCCCACTATATGTGCGATGAAGCCCTTACCAAATTGGGTTTCAAAAATGAGGTAGTAGATCATTTAACATTTTTGGGTTTACACTACCTCTGCACCCGAGTTACTAAAACCTATCCCCGCCTTGTCTACGAGTTTCTCACTACTTTCAAGGCTGAGAATGACCCACATCACCACAGCACACCTTATCAGAAAATTAGTTTTCGCCTTTTGGACAAACCGTTTAATATGGATCTTCAGTGGTTTTGTGTTTTGCTTAAATGCAATTTCGGCAGTTACAATGATTATCCTCCCACTTTCAATAGCGATTTGTTCTGGTCTGAGATCACATATGAAACAGTGCATAGAGCAAGGAATGCTCGAGCTTCAAGCATCCACAATCCAGTTTTCCGAGTTATTCATTGTCTTCTTAGCACAGGACCTTTTTCTAAGAATGAGACTCAAGGTGTTGTGGGAAAGGCTGATCTATTCTTCTTATGGTGCTTGGTGAACAATGAGTAAATAAGTTCAGGCTACTACATTATTAATAAGCTTCTTGACACAAAAAAGCAAAAGAAAAGGGAGGCAGGTGACATTATGTGTGGCGGGCTAATAAGCATCCTTGCAATGTAGTTGGGTTTAGATGTGGGTTCCCTTGAACCTACACCAAAGAAGAACCTTGTTGATATCAACTATCTCATCTCTTGTGGTCTGATCTCCAGACATGGCAACAACACATCTAAGTTCAAGGTTTTTATCACAAAGAAGCAGTTCATCACCATCCCCGATGCAGCTCGGAATGACATCAGGAACAAGGCTACCTGGAAGGTAGAGCTACTGCCAGAGACTGATGAGGAGACACCCACCCAGGGTGCCAGCAGCTCTACACTAGGGCCTACACCAGCAGTCCCTACTCTGCCACCGTCCACCAGTACTCAGACAGAGTATAGTTGGAGAATGTCGGACGTGAGTCACCTTTATGGCTATGTGCAGCAGAGATTTGATCACCTAGACACCCGCCTTGACCAGATGGGCGCGCAGTACGACACCTGGTTTGACCAATTGAGTGCACAGTACACTACTATGTACGACATGGTCAACAGGATGGATGTGTGGCACATCTCACAAGGCCACTACCCTGCACCGTAGTCTTTCCAGAATCCTCCCCGCTAGGAGACCGCAGTTCCAGAGGTTCCACAACATGATTTTCCCCAACAACAGCCACAACAGGACCAGCAGCAGCAGCCAGACTCATCTGCCACGCCGATGGACATCCCTGACATCATCAGTCAGTTCTTCCCAGAGTAGGGAGGCGGCGGATCCTTTTTCTAATTTCTTCATGATAGGTATTTGGTTGTGAACTCCATAAGTTTGATTGAAGTAGTGAGGACACTGCTGGTTTCAAGCTTGGGGGGGCACAACCGGTCAGTAGTGGTAGTCATTCAACATTTTCCTTTTTCGAGTCAGTAGTGTCAGTTGTTTTTTCATTTTTCCATTTTATTCCATGTTTTTTTCCATGATGGCAATATCTATATGATTTGAGACTATCTTATTAAAAATGACCCCCCTCTAGCATGCTGAAATTTTATGTCCTCTATATGTTTTGGCTATATTTAAGAGAGAAAAATTAAGAGCATGTTTGAATGAAATGGAAGTTGAATTTTCCCATGTACTTTGATGTGATTTGTGTTTGTAGTCTGATATCTTAAATTTTTACATCTTGGACTACTCAATACATGTAATGGTTTCAAATTCTTGCGGAATAATTAACTTGCAACATTTTTTAGAATATGGGATATTCTTGCCAAACTTTTAGTCCATTTGCAAATCGACTTTTCAGTGAATTTTTTTCAAAAGAATGATCAAAATCTTTCTAACTTTAACTTTCTAGTTGACTCTTTGGTGTTGTACAATCAATAGTTTATCTTCACCCAATAAAAGATGGCATATGGCCCACATATTATGCTAGCCTAGTGTGAGTCTGATCTGGAAACGATGGTTAGGTGATATGAAAAATCAAAAGAGGGTAAAAACAACACCCAACCAAAATTCCTCATGAGCATAAGCCTAAATTAGCAGCTGAATGTCGGAAACCAAAAAATCTCATCATCATATCCATATGAAAAAGAGTGCAGCTAAGTTTTGTTAATGTTAACATCATTTTGATCATCTTATATCCATACTAGGTGAAAGTTTGTAATGTACATGCATTGACTGTTTGGCTTGTTTATCCAAACTCTACTTAGTGTTGTCTTGTTGAACTTTTCGCTTGATTTGAAACCAACTATGCTGAACTTAATATTCTATCTAAGATGTTGAAAAAATTGAGATGATAACGATGAACACAAACACAAAGTACATAGTTGACTGAACTGAATGCATATTCTCTTTTCATTACATTCATGCATGAACAAATTTTTCCTACTTAAATATAGCCATGTTCCTTTTTGCTTGAGGACAAGCAATAGTTCAAGCTTACGGGGATTTGTTGTGTGAATATATCATCTTTTCACATGTTATCACACACAAATTTGGTTCATTCTGATATAATTCAGTCTCTTTTCATATTACTTTTGCCATCTTTTTGTTATTCTACTTATCCCATAACTTGCATTGCAGATTTGCCACAAAAAGAACTGAATTTGGATGTTATTTCTGCTGAAATATTAGCAGAATGCACGGCGTGCAAGTCAGACGCACGGTGTGCACCATTCCAGAGAAAGACTGGTTCACTGAAATAGAAGAATGCACAGCGTGCATGGAGAAAATGCACGGCGTGTGGGTTTCTAGAAGTGCACAGAAGGACAAACGCACGACGTGCACACTGGTGCACGACGTGCACACTGGTGCACGGCGTGCACCTGGAATGCAAACTGCTAAAGAAATGTTCTGGAAAGTCACACGGTGTGCATATCCTCAGCGCACGCCATGCACAGATCAGCCGGATGCAAACTGCACTGTAGGTGCACAGCGTGCACCCAAAATGCATGATGTGCACCTGGCAGTTTCAGAAATACAAAAATTTAGAATTCGATTTTAAAAGAAAGAGGAAAGGCAAGGGACAGTTACGTTCAGTCATTTGAAGAGTTTCTCTTGTCCCAGAGCCAGAGGAGAGAAGATGAAGGCGATTTGGAGGGATCCAAGGTGGTTTCTTGCATAAGGAGACCATTTCTTCTTCTCCACTTCTCCATTGTCTTCTTCAAGGTGCAGCCAAGCTTTCCCAACTCTGAGCAGCTTCTTGGGAGAGGAGCTAGTTCGTCTTGGAGCAGCTAAAGAAGGGGAATTTCGTCCTCAAGCTGGAATTCTTCCTTCTTGTGGTTACATCTTTAGTTCTCTTTGTCTTTTCCTTTCTAAACCATGTCTAGAATTGAAATTTCTATAGCAAATCTGTTGTACAACATTATGGATGAGTAGACTCCTTTTTCTTGGGCATGGGAGAGTAGCTCCCATGTCATAGCATGTATGGAACAAGTAATTTCATACTAAATACATTTGTTTCTTGTTTCCTAACCACGAAAGTTCCAGTTTACTCTTTTTTCTTGCATGTATTGTTGGCCACCTTATGTGCATATTTTCTGCCTTATTGCTTGATCTGAGAAGATAAGTAGGAATGTATGGAGGTGCTCTTCTTGGCAACTCTTCCTCTTCTACGATATTAGAGAGGGATGATTTGTGGAACTATTTGTGATAAAAAATGAAATTCATACACGAGAGTGTTGATTTGAGTTATGATCATTGCATTTGCACCGGGAGGTGAAATGTAACACAACTTTTCCTTGAAACATGACCTTATGTATGTTTAAATTATTGTGTTCCCTTGATTGATATGATATGTGAATGAAATCCTAATGTCCAAGATTCCTAATCATTCTGAAATCGAATTTCTTTTTGTGGTTCTTGCTTGCTAGTTAGAATCTGAATTTCCTATAGTTAAAATCTGAATTTTATGCTTTTAGACAGATCTTCTCTACTCTTTAATATCGGTCTAGATTGTTGAACTTTAGTACTGTTGTGCTCAATTAAGTTAACTAAGCTCCTTGTGTTCGACCTTGACTATACTAACTCTGTATACTTGCGGAGTTTGGTTAAGTTGAGTAAACTATCCTTTACTTGGATTGAAACTCGTTAGTGTAAACAACCAACACTTAACGCCACCCGCTATGAGATAAAATGTTTTTAACAGTCTTAGGTAGACTAGGTATGTTCGTAGTAGTGAGAGAATACTTAGGATTAGGTTTGACTATACCACATTTTCCCCTGGTGGTTATTGTGTGATTATTACCAATATGGAGCTATTTTTGAGTTCTGATAATTGAACTAATGTTCTGCTCTTTTGAGTTATTGTTGCCTATAGTTGGTGTGACTTGATTATCCTATGACTGCAAGGATATTGCTATGGGAGAATTTTGAGAAGTAGTGTCATACAGAGAACCTCCAATTGGTATGATTGTATCAGGAGTAGAGCTTTCTTGAGAGGCATTATCAAAAAAAAGTTGTGGTTGTTGGTATGACCATGTCAAAGATAGAACTATCTTGAATGATTATGTTATTCAACTCAGCTGACTTGTCAGTAATGTTAGGTGAATTGTTTGTTCTAACATCATCAATCATTTTTCTATGAGAAATACTCTCTACATATATTTAAGATGTGTCCACATACCAAATTGATTTTACGTGGTTGGTAGAATAGGCTGGAGTAGGCAAGGGAATTTGATTTATTCATTCTGAGTAGTTAATATGTTTAGAGTATGATCTTGTGAATTCATCATTGAAGTGACAAAGAAGAAGACATTTATATGTGTTTAATATAAATGTCTTCTTGTGTTTAAAGGGAAACAAAGTCTCTTCAAAGATCACATGATTTGATACGTAAGTCCTTTTAGTAGAAATATGTAGGCATTTATAGCATTTATGTTGAAGACTATAATTAAGGAATAAACAAGGCAGAGAGTGACAGTCCAATTTATCATGAGTATAAGGTCTGATGTATGGAAAACAATGAGTACAAAATACTCTTAGGTGTGAGTAGGATTGTTCTTTGTTGAACAACATTTCAAAGAGTGTCTTATTATCTAAGACAGGTGTGGGTAGTCTGTTAATCAAGTAAGTAGCTCTAGAAAAATCATCTACCCAGAAATATTTTGGAACACCAACATCAATCATCATGGCAAGTCCCAGTTCCAAAACATGTTCATGTTTCTTTTCAACTAATCCATTTTGAGATGGATCATGAGGACATGACAATTGGTGAATAATGCCTTTTGCTGAGTAGAATTTAGTTGGAACAAAATTAATAAATTCACTACCACCATCGCTTTGAACAATTTTAATAGAGGTGTCAAATTGATTGAGAACCATTTGATAGAATGCAATCACAACTGAGTGTACATCACTCTTATTTTTTATAGGAAAGAACCAACTATAGTGACTACATTCATCTATCATCAACAAGTAGTAAAGAAATTAATGACGAGAAGGCACATGAGCCATTCCCCATACATCACATTGCATTCTATGGAATGGTTGTTCAGACCTTATGTGCTTATGTAGGCTCGGCAGTCATTTACTTTTGCTAAGTTCACAATTGGTACAAAGAGTTTTCTTATTAGTAAAACTAGAAATGTTTAAAGTACTATGCATATGTTGAAGAACAACTTTATTGGGATGTCACAGACGCTTGTGCCAAGTGTCTTCTGAGGCTTATTGCATCTATTTGACAACATAGTTGTTGACTCATGCACTCCTAGTTGAATATTGGATTTGAGGATGTACATCCCTTTGTCATATATCCCTCATGCTAGAGTTTTGTGGTTCTATATGTCCTTAATGTAGATGGCATCATTAGTAAATAAAACATAACAAGGGAAGCATGATGTTAGCTTTGAAACAAATAAGTGATTTTGTTTGATTTCAAGTACAACAAGGACATGAGCAAGTGGTATACCAGTTAAATTGCATAGACGTCCATCACCAATAAAAGAGATGGGAATGAAATTTCCATTTCCTATCATAATGGAATATTGTCCTTTATATATCTTTAGATTGTGAAGGTTGCCTGAGTTTTGCACAATGTGATCAGTGGCACCAGTGTGGACATGCCACTCAGTTAGATCAGAATCTGTAATCCTCATACCAGCCAGTGCAGTAGTAGTGTTCTCAGACGATTCTTTGGTATGTTAGTATTCTGAAAAGAATTGTCGAACCTGTACCAACATTTCAAGGCTTCATGACCTCTCTTCCCACATATTTGACAAACCATGGATGCTCTCATTCTATTGTCCTAAGTATTATGAAACATTACTCCTAATTGTTGAGTAGACTGAGTAAAGCCTCATCCATGATAATTGAATTGAGTGGAGTGTTGTACTAGACCACTTCCCAAAATCCCCTAAGCATAACTATGTTTTGATTTCTACCTTTCCTTGACTACCAGATCGTCCTTCTCTACTATTGTAGTTATTATTATTATAGAATTGCTACCTATTATCGATAAACTGATGGATAGAAGGATCATTCATTGGTCTGTTAGCATAGAAAGTTAGAGATTATGTAGGATTTGGGTGTCGTAACTTTCTTCTTTCAATAACCTAAAGAAGAGAGACTAACTCGGTAAATAAAGGTATAAGAAGTTTAAGTATTGACACCACAAAAACCTCATATTAATTGTTGTCTAATCCATTTAGCAGAGTGAAGACTTTCTCTTGATCATTAATAGTGCACCCTATTGCGTTTAACTGGTCACAAATATTCTTAAACTTCTACAAGTATTTGGGTAAGGGACCTGATCCTTTTTCAAAATTTCTAAGTTGTGACTTTAGTTCAAATTCTCAAAATTGTAAAGACTCCACAAATTTCCAGTGCACCCGATGATTTCACCCATGACTTCTTCTGTCAGCGAGACAAAGATCCATCCCTTTAAGAGTCTATTTGTTCTCATCCACTCTTTATGATGAGGATTCACATCAAGATGTCCATCTATATCTTATATAACCAGAGGAGTCTATGTCTCACTTCCATAAAGGAAACCTTCAAGGCAGCATGATTATATTAGGGTCCTGACTTGTGACTCCCAGAGCAAGAAATTGTTGACGTTCAGTTTTATAGTAAGGAAGTTGGATATGCTTAGGCCAACTAGATAGGGATATGTTGGTGTAGAGTTTGAGGAAGAAGAGATTGTAGTACTAGATGATGACATTCTTATGAAGAGGAGCTAGTGGGAATTGTAGGCAATAGATAAGAGAAGAGAAAATAGAGGAGTAGTTTTCTACAGATGACCATTGATGTAGTTGATGAATTTAAGAGAAGATGAGGTTGTTGATGATGTTGGTACATATGAGATAGTAATGCACGCAGAGATCACACTCAATCCTTTGATGATGCAGGCTAGGATCATTATTAGTTCTTTAGTGTGTTGCCGATGACGATGCAGACAGATGAATTTGAGAAGAACATGGGTGAGAATCAGAGAATAAGATGTTATTGTCTCCGATGAAGGATGAACATATGTGAGGGTGGAGAAGACATGATCATCTCTAGAGCAAGGAAAAGAAAGATATGATGTCAATATGCTTGCATGGCGTAGAGGGATGAAACCCTAGATTTTCCCCTTTCCTCACTGACATCAACGAATTATCAGCCACTCTCAGATACAATGATTGAAACAATAGAATGGAGGGAGAAAATTTGGGGTAAGCCACACTCTTTCAAAGTGTGCACGGGTCTTCCTATTTATACATTCAATGTTACATATATATATCATATTATAAGAGGAGGCATGACCTATAAGTCATAGAGTTTTTACAACTGAGCCTTTTGCAGAAAAGATCTTAACAAGACCTTGATAATTATACTTTAGTAGTTAAACTCATACAAATGGCCTTTACAAACTACTTTCCTGGGGTGCTAATAACTTTTATGGTTCATCCTCTAGCAGAAAAGATTATAGTGATGATTAAACTTCTTCCAATAATGATGACCTGGATGGATCTTCCTCCAAACATATTGGTGATGATGAAGGAGATGAATAAAAGGACTATAAGAATGGTTGAATCTTCATCACTACTATAAGTGATGAAGGTGGAGATAAAGAATTACTACATGAAGTTAAATTGCAGCCATGTTTACACATCCTCTGCAATGACTTCTTTGCACATGATATCATGCACTCTTCCGGTTGCCTCCTGCTATGTAAAGGCAACATTCTAAACATTATATGTAACCCTTTGCTACGTTGTTGGGTTCCCCTTCTAGATGACCCCATGGGTAAGTCTTAGAACTTGATCATGGATTGGTATTCCAACATGTGTATGAGGTATAAAAGGTATTTACCTTCATTGATGGACACATTTATCGAGTGTTCCCATTAAATATGGAAATGCAGATAATGGAAGTGGACAAGTCGGCTAATGGACAACTAGAATCCAAAGTTAGTGGGCATACTAATACACCGATATTGGTAGAGGGAAGACTACACTAGGTGTTTGTGGACATGAAATCCTTTATCATGGTTGATGTGCACACGGAGGCTTTCAGTGTGTTGACGTTGCATGCTATGAGCATCCCTTTAGATGAAGAGGAAATGTATTACAACATTTATGTTGTTGTGGAGGATGTTGGGGAGCCACTTATAGTGTGTGGGGATTTACAAGATGAAATCCAACCGAAAACCAAAGTTAGTGGGCATACTAATACATCGGCATTGGTTGAGGGAAGACTACACTAGGTGTTTGTGGACAGGAAATCCCTTATCATGGTTGTTGTGCACACAAAGGCATTCAGTGTGTTGATGCTACCAGCTATGAGCATCCCTTTAGATGAAGAGGAAATGTATTACAACATTTATGTTGGTGTGGAGGAAGTTGGGGAGCCACTTATAGTGTGTGGGGATTTACAAGATGAGGTGCAGGTTTCGGTGATGAAGGACATGGGAATCCAACTTCATGGGAGGGAAATGTGGGAACTTGAAGGTTATTATGCCCTATTACCAGAGACATGTTGGTTGCATGTAGAGTTGAAAAATGTTTTCAATTATTTGACAAGGTTGATATATCTCTTTTCATCACAAATGTAATCCCTTATAACCCCACCTTGGTGTGGTTCATAGAAGCATGTGGCTGAAGGATTCAAGTAGTACTATTAATAGGAATGGAAACGGTCCAAGGGTTCCTTTTGAGGAAGAAGAAAGAAGCATATGATTTCAACTAGATGTGGCTTCCCTTGCACTACTCTTGTGGAGGTTTCTTGGTCCTTCTAAGACGCAACAAGTATCCTCTAAAAAAGTGTTACATACATGAGGTGAGTTTTAATATTAATTCCAAATTGACCTCTTCATTTCAACATCTTATACACACATATACCTATCTATGTATGTAGAGACCGACCTATAAGAACTTCATGTAGCCTAAATAGAGTCAAGACTACATGGATCACACTAGAGACATTCACTAAAGCCTCCATATCCTGACGTATGAGAACACCTCTCTCAAATATGAGGTAATCATGCTCAAGGATCAACTTGCCTCCTTAGGGCTAAGAGATCATGCATATTTTTGAAGTTGAAGAAATGAAGGAAAAAGTAGTTTCTTATTATATCAATGATGACTATTGAAATGATTATGAGTGGACTATACATGATGTTCTACATCAAATATGCTTACGATCTCGCTTTGGATTCAAGTTAAGTTATTTATTTTTATGATATCATGCTTAAAATCTAGATATATGCATAACATAAAATTGGTTTACATAATTAAATAACTACTTTACTCCTTATACTAAGTGGAAAATGTATCCTCCAAGAGGTATTGTCCTCCCTTGTTGATTCAGATCTATCAGCATCCATGCAGTGTGTTTTTTATTTATAATTAAGAATTGCTAATGACATGTCAGGAGATGATAGGAATGGGGATGCACCATTAACAAAAAGATTGATTGTAAATTTGGATGGGCACCCTCACATTTTCTCTCTCAAAGTTTATGTAGCAAAAACTAATTTTGTATTAACTTTTAAAACTAGGGCACAACATGTGCCCATTCAGGCCATTATGTGGTTCTTCCATTGAAAGTTGGCACTTTATAGGTAGATTTTTCTTCTAATAGTTAGCCACTAGATTTCTAGTCGAACACTGTTGGAATGTAAGAGACAAAGTGCCTTCTTTTGCATGCTTTTGTTAATGCATCCTCAATCGAAGTTCAAAATGAAAGCCATGTAGACATATTACTTTTCAATTGTCTTCATGATGTTTAAAGGATATATGAAATTACTTGCAAATATTTTTTTCGCTAGATTAGTTGACACCATCTATACTTCAATCGTGCCAAGGAATGCTATACTTCTTTTTCACTTATTTGACCTTCTCACTATGATATAACAAATGTTATGATTTCTTATTACCTTTCCAAAGTCACAATACATGAGGTGGCCTCCTCATAGTCTCTTTTCAAAACATGCCAATTCCTAGATTGATATCATTCAAAACTCAAATTTTCATGACATGTGTTGAAAATCTCGCAAGTGCAAAGTGTGGACAACTTATGATACTCAAAGCATACTTAACTAGAGTGTAACATAAAATACTATTGAAAATTGAAAATGTTAATAACAAATTATAGTATTTTAATTATTTTATCTACGTTGTTCCACCTATATTTTTTTAAGTCAGGAGGCATTTTTATTCATCCTACCCTCCTTGTGTAGGAAAAATCATCAAAATGGATTACAACTACCGCTTATATATACACGGATTCATCCCAACCAAGGCCCCACAAAAACTACCACAGTTGTAGAATCAAGATACAAGTTCTTTGTAAACGTCAACATAGGGCATCCCTCTCTTCTCCAAAATAAGCATGCCTCTAACCTTCATGGGGAGGAAGGTCTGGTCAACACAGATGAAAGGATCCTCATGATCAAATCCCCAAGCTCCCAACTCCCTTGGGATAGAATTAATAATCCTAGGAACCAGATTACCAGTGATGGCCGATCCTAACTTCTCTAGTTACATGAATAGTCAACCAAGGTTCTGCATTTCCTTGCCACAAAATGTCATATATGTATTGATTATCAGCCTCAATAGTGGATATCCACAGATTATTTCCATCTGCTATTTTCAAACCAACCACATAGGCATGAATATATGTAGTGGTCTTCTGTGGCTCTAAGCCAGACTGTAAAAGCTAATCTCAGAGAGACATGGCAATTACAAACAATGCATGTTGCCAATCTCTGTGTATTACCAAGGCCATCCATGCCTTTACCTATCGTAAGATTCATCTTCAAATTAGTGATGTTCGGTCAGTTCCAACGAACTAGGTGAACCTTCTTGAGTTTTTGTCTAGGCTCCTCCAAGTGGAAAGCCTCGAGCTGTATGTAGAACTCAGGATCCTCAATATGATCAAAAGACTTTGCCCTCATCATACTGTTCACTAAGAAAATCATGTAATTCCATTCTGTATCAAAAGAGATCTCCCTATTATTAGAATGAAGCTTGCAGTGTATCCTCCAAATGCACCATGGGATCAAAATCACTATCCTTCTATGCATTCACGTCCTTGCTGAAGACGTGCATCTGTGTGAGCAAAGGTTCAGAAGAGAAATAGTGTCTGTGGGGGCATGGAGACCGGTCAACGTTGATAGATTTGACTAGAATCTAGACGCCAATTGGCTCCCAAAAAAATATGTGTAGCAGATTATCCTGTGTGTCCACACAACATGTGCATTTCAAAACCATTGGGATGTTGCATCTAATAATAGTGTCATCAGTGGGGATTCCCCCTAGCTAGCTTCCATGTGATTACAGTTGCTTTGGGAGCATCCAATCTCCATATCCGATCCATGTGTGAAAGGGGGAATTCGACTTCCACTGCTAAGATGGATTTGGTCGACCTAATAGTGAATTATCCTTTAATGTCTGGGGCTGATATCATACAGTCATCAACATCAGTGATAAGTACATCCGATGCACAGATCTGGGCAAGACCCGCATTAGTCACAATGGACCTCAGTGATTCCCAATCCCACCCTTGGCCGGGGATCTAAAAGTTTGACTCAAAAGTCAAGGCACCTATCTAAAGAGAGAGATGCAAATTCAATAAGGCGGGTCTTACACCATCGGTCAGACCAGAAAGAGAGATCTCCCCTACCAATGATCCAACTATAATGAGGGAGCATCACAGGAAACATCCTCCAGGTTTGCTTCCAGAATGATGACACGAACGACCTTTGTTTGAGAAAGGGGGGATAGCATCTAATTCTACATGTGTATGGGCTAGCGTATTTATGTATGCAAAATGTTGCTAAAATTGAAGACATGTTGAGAACTTCCCAGCATGCTTTAGCAACAAAGGATCATGATATAAGATCAATAGAATCAAGTTGTAGGCCACCATGCTTGGCTGGGACGGCCACCCAGTTCCAAGCCAACAATTCTTTGCGTGAGTGATTAGACCGCTTTACCTGAAGGAAATGCGAGAAAATCAATTCAATCCTCTTAATGATGCCAACCGAGATCCCAACGGTCGTCGTAGTGTAAAGAGTAATAGAGGAAAGAACATGTGCTATCAATAATCTTCTACTTGCAAATGACAACCGTTTGGCCTTCCATGAAGCAATCTTGGCATTGATCTTCAAAATGAGATAATCGAAATGCCTCAATCTGGTCTTTCCAGCACATATAGGAATGCCCAAGTAAGATATGGAATTTGTCCTACAGTTCACACCCAACGATGTCATCACCTCACTGTGCATAACTTGATCATCAGAACCTACCATGCAGAAAGATTTGGCCTGATTAATCTATTATCCAATAAATTTTTCATAAGATTTGAAAGTGTCATAAACCTGACCCAGGGTCGAGGAATCTACATTGATGAAAACAAGGACATCGACGGCATAGAAAAGCATTGGTGGAGCATTGGCGGGACATCTAGTATGGAATCTCGATATGGCTGCCTTGTCCATTAGTCTGAGAAGGAGTCTACATAGCAAGTCTTCAAACAAGATGAATAGAAAGGGTGATAGGGCATTACCTTGTTTAAGATCCATGCTCATAGGAAAAAAACCCGCAGAATGATCACCCAAAGTGACAATGGCCCAAGACTGGCAGAGAAAACTGAGGAAGAGATCAACAATCTCAGAAAGAAATCCAAACTTAACAAGCACTCTGCTCAAGGCTCCCTAATGCACCCGATCAAATGTTTTAGACATGTCATACTTCACAACATCATTGGGCCTCAATGACCCGTGTCTAATGTCATGGACAAGCTCCTAGACCAGTCTGATCTGATTCACAATGTCTCTGCCTTTGACGAAAGCACCTTGTGGTGCCGACACAAGAATAGGAAGGATTGAGGCCAATCTATTACTCATTGTTCTAGCTAGGATTCGTAGGGCAACATTTTCAATAGAGATAGGACGGAGGTCAGACGCAAGCACTTGTGGAGAATCTGTCTTAGGAAGAAGGACAATCTTGTAGCATAAAAGACTTCTATGGCATGGTTGGCCTCTGAAGAAGGCTCCAGCTAGGCTCATGAAATCATCTTTGATAATGTCCCAAGCCGCCTTGAAAAAATTCAGGGTGAACCCATCCGGACCAAGAGCCGCCTTAGCCTCCATAGACCCCGTCGTGGCCAAAATCTCGTCTTCCTCAGGAACTCTAGACAGATGAATGTTATCATTTGTATTTAGGATCTATGAGATGTCTAAGAGAAAAGAGCCGAGTTCATCATCCACAATAGCCTCGTCGTCTGCATAAAATGATTGAAAAAAGGAAGCATCGACCGTAGCCATCATAGCCTGATCATCTAGGATGGTGTTATCCGGTAAGACAAGATGGGGCACGTGTCTGACCCTGCGCTTATTACAAACCACCACATGATAAAAAGAAGTGTTACACTCCCCATCTTGTAGCCAATCAATCCTGGCTTTTTCCTTCCATAGAGATTCCTCAAGGTCTAGCACCTCTTGAAGCTTCAATTCTGCCGCTCGGAGCAAGCCTTCATTAAGTTCATCATATATCAGCAGGCAAGTATGGACGGTATCCTCTAAATCTCTTTCCCTCTGATGAATGTTACCAAAAGTAGATTTATTCCAGGTCCTCATAGTCGATCGGATATTTTTGAGCTTGCTATTGAAGACGAAAGACAGGTGACTCATTGCCTCAGATCTCCACTCCCTCTTAAGTAAATCCATGCACTCCGGGTGCAAAAGCCAGGCAGACAGAAACGAGAACGGTGGTGGTTGTCTAAGAGGTTCAGTGCCACCTAGCTTAGTCAGAATAGGGTAGTGATCAAACACTCGATATTTGGTCAGGTGGAGAGAAGTCATAGCTAGAAAGGCATTTTGCCATCCCTCATTATACAGCACACGGTCAAGCCTCTCCCAGGTAGTGGGTGTCAGGTGCTGTTTATTGACCCACGTGAATTTGCTTCCTTCAAAAGAACATTCGGAAAGGCAAATAAAATCCAACATATCCTGCATAGAGGGTGCCTCCCCACCACGTTTCTCTTCCAAAGACCGAATGATATTGAAGTCCCTGGCTATAATCCATCTCATGTCACCAATCAAAGAGGATAATTGAAGCAAGGAATTCCACAGATCTCTCATGGCATAACCGTCACAGCTAGCATACACATCAATATAGCATACACATCAATATAAAAGATCGACTGATCATCCGGCCCCACTGTTCTAATCGTAATGTGTTGCCTGTGTGAGCAAAAAACCTTTGGTATAAGATTACGGTCCGCATAAAACCAGACCTTACCTCCATCAGCCTGGTTATCAGCGACCCAGTCACGGCAAACAATATCAAGAATTTCCTCCGCCCATTCATTATGCAAAAAAGGCTCCATCAAACACACTATGGACGGTCTATGACTATGACTAGAGCATAATCTTCGTAGAACCCTACGTGTGGCACCATCCGCAGCCCCCAAATATTCCAGAAGAGATTGATATGATCCATTAAAGATAAACCACGATGACAACAGCATCATCCAAGACTTAGAAGCTTTCGGGTCTATCAATTATCATCGTCAACGTTGTCTGCCTCCCAGAACCCACATTTCCCATCTGAATGTCTACGTGAAGGCGATCTGCATAGGTCCCTAGGACGGCGAGTAGAATTGTGCCTGGCCTGTTGTGTGCCTACAAAGAGGGATTTCCTGCCTCTGGATCTCCCCCTTCTAACCCAAGTCTCCACAGCAATATCTTCAAACCTGATGAAATCCTCTAGACTTCTGTGTGGGAGCACTGATCTGTGATCTCTCAGCATACCTGTCAAAAACCATCCTCGATGGAGGTCTATCACCTGATCTTCTCAAATGCTCACTACTAGCAGGTCTTGAATGTTGTGACTGGGGATGTGAGGGAATCGGGGGTGGCTGGGGGGAGGCAGAACTGGACGATCCAATTGTTTGTCCATTGCCAGCGCCTGTATCGGAATACATAACGCTCTACCTTCCTCTGGTAAGAGTGCACTCAGGTGATCGGATGGGGCCCCGAGCCACCATGTACAACCCCAACTCCAACTCCATCGTTGTAAGGATGAGCTGAGATCCTGAGAACTAGGCCGGATCATCCACCATAATCCAGTTAGCTTCATCAATGCCAGGAAAAAAGGCAACCGCTTTGCGCTCCTGAAACAAACAGCGCCAGGTTTTCAAGTTGCACCCCGGGCGGCCAAGAAACCTCAATGGTCTGCCTTAAAGAGAGAATCTTGCATTTCCGCTCTTCGTCGTCTGGACCCAGGTCAACCGCGATCCTTTTGGGGACATGTTGTGGAGCCCCGCGAGCTGGGATGCCTGCCGGCAACGGAGGGAACGCGGTCTGCGATTGGAGATCCAAAGATGGCGGCTGCAGAGGATATGGACTTCATCGTGCAAGGTGGCTGGTGCGCTTGCAGACGTAGCAAACCTTCTATCTCGAGCATTGCGCCTGCCAGTGACCTTTGTCGAGACATCTGAAGCAAGAGTCGTGAGGGACCCCATACAACGGTTGTTTTATAGTGTGCCGAGCCACCAGTACTTGCACCGCCGTAACTCTAGCGGCTTGATCCGTTGTGGAGGCAGGCTGACTAGATTGGTCCATCGTAGCCCTAGGACCTCGCGCCGCCATAGGAGACGGTTGCACTTCCGCCACCGTAGGACCTGGTACCACCGTAGAAGACGGTTGCACTACCACCAACGGACTAGCCAACCCAGACGACACAGGAAAGATCGTTCTAAGGTCGGGGAAGACCCCGTCTAGTCCAACGGCGGATGCTGATTCCGACCGCCTCTCTCAGACGATCCTCTGAGCACGGAGCCCGATATCAATAGGAAGAGGTTGGCGAAGGTTAGGCGGGATGCCCATCCACCGCCCACCTCGAAGCCGCGGAGAGGCCGACGGCGCTGAGACAGTAGGCCCTGGCTGACGGAATGTCAAACCAGAGTCAGCCGTAGTAGACCCCGACTGACGGAGCGCCAGACGGGGGATGAGGGCGGCGAGACACTGTCGGCGGCTCAGGTAGAGCGTAACCCTAGCAGAGCGCCCAATCCTTCAATACGTAACCTTGTTCCACCTATGTGTTCTTGATATATCAATTTGGGAATAAATAATTTAGATGTGGAAAATTAGAGGTGAAGCAAGCCACAAATTGTTGGAAACCTCTCTAACTAGAATCAAAAGCAAATTCAACTTAGTTGGTAATATATACATATTTACATTGTCATTGGTCATGTTCAACATAGTTGGTAATAGATACACATTTACATTGTCATTGGTCATAAGTTACTTTTCTTGTTAAGATTATTAAAAATAAAGCTCATAATTAGAATTGATATTAAGGTTGTGTTTGTTACATGGTGAATCATGGTGATAGGAAATGATGGTGAAACAAAAATGTTGTTTGTTTGCCATGGTGATAGGGAATCATTGTGAATTCATGGTGAATCCGTGTTGAATTTTGATCTATTTTTTCTCCCCATGAAAAAGCATGGTGAATCGTGGTGAATCATGGTGAAAGAAGTTTTTTTCAAGATTTCACTACTTATTTAGACAAATGTACACAAAAAATGTTCTAATAAATATGATTCTTAATTGTGTAGGCTGTTTTTTTTTTAATCTGCTCCACATCACTATAACCATGTAATGAACAATATTTTTTAAGTTTTTCACCATCACCGTCCCTATCACTAAGCACATGTTACCAAACAACACATTTTAATAACTTCCCTATCACCCTCACCATCCCTATCACCATCACCATCAATTTTATCACCATGTACCAAACACAGCGTAAGTGTCATTATAATAGTATACAATACTTTAATATGACGATAACACAAAACCATATGATTTGCAATTAATATTTGTACATGCATATGTACATGATTCAATAGATTGGAAGCAACTTCACTAACTTCAAAGTTTTGATTTTGAGAAATCTCACTCACATAATTTATGATATATTTTCTATCCTAAAGTTCCAATTAATGATATTGAAATAAAATACAACTTTTAGCAACCTACAGTGAAATAATTTAGCATTGTTAGGCATGCTTATTTGTGCATGACATAATATTAAGAATTAATAAAATAAAAGGTGTAACATACTAATTTTGACATATTATGGTAAAACAAGAGTAATCTTCATATTTTGTACTTAATTTATATGCACAATACACGTGTGGATAATAGTCATATTTCATTCACATTGGAAAATATATATATAGGATATTGTTTTAAATGCACACTATTTAGTGACACTTTTGTTGTAGGAAGTATTCTTTCCTTTTCATCTTTTTAAATGTCAGACCTTGCCTAGTGATAGTTTGCGTCTGTTGGAGTCACGTGGAGTTGAAAATTAGTAAGCAACACGTTCCAAATCGTTATTTATTTTTCATACAAGATAAATTAAATACTAACTAAAATAATTATGTTGATAGATGAAACTCTTATTTAATGTTTTAACTTAATGCTATAAACTTAATGATGTAGTGATTAAAATTTGAATCAAAACTTTAAGGGATGTGACCTGAAGAAAAGCATGAATTTATTCTTTTAAAACTAGTTCAAACTATTTGAAGACATACTGACGTCACTACTATAGAACCTACCTTTAGTGTCGGCTATTTAAAGCCTTTAGTGTCGGTTTCTAAGCGACACCTATGTGGGCGACACTAAAAGTCCACCTGGAACCGACGCCCAAACTCTTCGCGCGCCACCGAAAGCGCGCGATCAGGGGACTATAGGCATCATTTATTAGATAAGAAACCGACACCCAAACTCTTCGCGCTCCACCGAAAACGCGCCATCATGGGACTATAGGCGTCGGTTATTAGTTAAAAACTGACGCCCAAACCCTTCGCGCCATAGAAAGGGCGCCATCTTGGGCACTATCAGTGTCAGTTATAAGTAAAAAACCGACACCATATATGTTTGCCCCACGGCCGTGCTGTCCAGCACGACCGTGGTGTTAAGGAAATAGACGTCGGTTTATTGTAGGAAAACCGACACTATAGTATTATGTGTCGGTTATTAGTTAAAAACTGACGCCCAAACCCTTTATCAGTGTTGGTTATAAGTAAAAAACCGACACCATATATCTTCGCCCCACGGTCGTGCTGTCCAGCACGGCCGTGCTGTCCAGCACAGCCGTGGTGTTAAGGACATAGACGTCGGTTTATTGTAGGAAAACCGACACTATATCATTATGTGTCGGTTATTTACAAATAACCGACGCCTATTGGTTTTTTTTCCTGTCAGTCTGCAGACCTGCTGTGGCTGGTCGCAGGATGAGAAACCTGTTCAGTTCAGTTATGAACTGCAGGTTTTACGACATCCATTGATATCATCCGACAACAGGCCGCAAACCTGCAAAATTAACAATAAAAAAGTAGCACATGCATTTAGCAATGCAACCTGCAGTTCTATTTTATTTTCACACATTTATAAACATTCACACATGCTAACAATCTGTAGTTCCATTCATTCTCATTCACACATGTAGAAACATTCATATAGCAACCAACACTTTCATTCATTTTCACTCAGACACATGTAGAAACATCCAGACATGTAGAAACATTCACACATATATTATAATTCAGAAATTCATTTACAAAGTATCATTGTTTAGTCATTATTCGTTATCAGGATCCCAATTATATTTTAAAGCCCCCACTAATTGTATGGTTGTTGCCCATTCTTCTCTTACTTCATTTAATTCTCCCATTGTATAGGGAGCATTAACATTTGGTAAGTCCTTTCCTGTAATGGGGTCAGCTTTAAACACCTGTAAAGAGAATGATGTATATATATAATTAATGAGCTATAAATAAGATTGATATATTTCGATCATATTATCTAATGAGACTATATAATACTTGAGCAATACATTCGATATCCAGTACGACATGTTTGATAATCATGTGCATATATCGCATGACATAGTATCCACATGCCCATCCGTTGTCTTGTGTAGCACACTATAAATTCAAACATACAAAATATTAAAAAATACAACTAATTAAGCATTGTTCACATAAATAATATATACATATATTACAGTCGGGAACTTACTTTCACGTTCTTCCAAATTATTGGCTGGTTCTTTTTCGTGGGGACCTTTCCTCCAGCCTTTTTGTACTCCTCAAAACCCCTACATGTTAATGTAACACAGAATATTGCAATTAAATAGTAATGTAATAACATATGTTAACGGATATGAAAAATGAAATATTTCTCACCGAAATATTGCCATTTTCATTATGTGTCCAAATCTTGTATTCAATTTACCCCCCTTAGGATCTAGATAATACACAGTGAACGTCTCGGGGGAAATAACCAATAACTCCCAATGCCTACCCCTAGAGGAAAAAAAGTTAAAAATTAATAACTCAAAATCCACAATAAAATGTAATTTTCTTAAGTCCAAATTATAATAAGCAAAGTAAACTTACTCTACATTGAATGGAGCCATTATCACCGTCTTCTTTTTTACAGCAAAATTTGAAAAAGACTCACAGCAGTATTGTTGAACTGATGTAGGGTCTTTAGCTACTAGACTAATCAAGGATGGAATCAAAAACCCTACATGTTTGAATCCAAAATCTGCACATATGTTGTCTAAGTAGCTGCAAAATATGTATTAATTACGCATGCATTAATAAATAAGAAACCAGATCACCAGATCATACACAAGGTATATGGATGTATAAAGAATATCTCACCTTATCCATAGCTCTATCACAGATGTATTTAGCCAATCATATCGAAACAACTCCAATATATCTTGTATAAATAGTTTTGTTTCGTATGACTGACCTGTAGAATATGAATCAGAAGAAACAGTTATAGGGGAGTTTATATCATGTTCCCCTAACCATACTGCCATACCCCTACAGTTAGGACCTAACGGGACAGGTAGGTCCTGTGGAACCCAACTAGGTAATGCAGGAGGTGGAAGTGGAGGCCTAGATGTTGTGGGTGTCTTCTTTTTAACCTGTATATATATATATATATATATATATATATATATATATATATATATATATATAATTTCATATCAACTGCCAGCATATACACACACTAACAATTGAACGTAATGTAAATTTACCATACCTTATCAGTAAAGAAGACATCCGCTTTTAGCCACAATATCACTCTGCCTACTGCCTCCCCAAGCGTTTCACAATCTGGGTGGGCATATGGCAGTGGAAGATCCATCCACTGGGGGAATATATGTATCGGGCTCACCCGAATCCAACTAGCCGGTACTGGAGACCCGTGACACATTTCCCCTGGTAGGGATGGGTAAGCCGACGCCTCTGCCATGATATATTCTTTACTTTTTAGATGGCATGGCTTCAACCCCTACAAATTTTTGTGTAAAGAATGTTATATACATATATACATATCATCTTTTTTTGAAACGACTACAATTTCATACATACGTATCATCTTGAATTAAAAAACTAGTTACTATGTCATAAAAATACTTACAGTGGATGTGCTAGGTGGTGGTTCTACAGGATTACTCCCAACCTCTGTAGTAGGAGTAGGAGTAGAGTCTGCAGTAGGTATTGTCTGGTAAGTGGTAGTCTGAGATGCCTGCCACTTTTTCATTGCTTCTTCGAGTTTCCTATCAAATAGCTTATCTACCTATACATGGATAAAAGAAACGTAAAATTCTAATTATTGAATTCTCTTTTACAGTAACATCTACAAGGAAAAAATATGTTACCTCTTCTTGTGAAAGTCCCACTTTTGGGACATGTTTGCGTTGGGATGGCCCAAAAAAAGCTTTGATGCCCACACCAGCTCCTGCAGCCCTAACACGTCCAGGATGCTCTGGGTTACCCAGAGCAACTGTCAATTCATCCTTTGTTCCCTCAGGGATGAACTTTCCTTGTTTCCTCAGCTCGTGCAGCTCCCGCTAATCGCCAAAACAAAAATTTATACTTAAGTAAACAACACAAATAATCAATATTCGAATGATTGTTGTAAGAGTTGTATTTTACCATTTTTGCAGCCTCCTCAGCAGTTGCGGACTTAGTTATTTCTCCCTTCTTATTTTGCCTCCCAGCTATCCAGACATCATGGCGAGGCAGAGGTGTGCTACCTATGGTAGAGGACTCCTGAGTAGCAGCAGACTGAGCAGCAGTAGCCTCAGCCTGTAGTCTTTGGCGAACGCCTGCATACCCCTTTGGACCCATTGTGTGGTCATGCACATTCAGTGCACGCCTTGATCTTTGTGCCTCACTGAGGGCCTAGTTAGTATGCAAATTAATGATTTGGTTAGTAACACTAAATGTTAATCTTGAATAAGTGAATACAACATATATTAATTAATGAGATTGAGACTGACGCCTAATACCTTGAATTCATCAGTTTGTCTTGAAGCGACAAACGCGTCCCATTCTTCTTTGTCCAGGAAGTTCCACTGTTCAGTGGATGTCTTCTTCCTCTTGTCGGCTTCTTTTATGTATTCTCTGGTGATATTTGTCCTATAGTTCCTTAGGACTCTCCCACAGCGTTGCATCACGCATTTACGATGCATCTTTTCATCCAATTCAAATATACTCTGCAAAATAGAATTTCTATTAACTAGTATCCAAAAATTTAGTAATCTACAAAATAGAATTGCAAATTAATAATAACTCACGCATAAATCCCTCCATATTAAATCTTTCTTCTCCTTAGAAACTTTATGCCAAGAATTTATGCGACAACCGCAATGGCTACGAGTAACAAACCCAAGATATGAAATAAATGAATTGTGATTCACACCACATGCATTTCCTGCATTATCGAAATCCACAACAAGTTTGGGTCCATTGCCCTTTTGCGCAATTAACTTCTTCATCATAGTGATGCCCCTTCTCTTGTCAACTTTTTGGTGTTGTTGATCAAGTGCCTCAAGTGCTTCAGATGGTACATGTGCATCATCAACCTAAAATTTGACAAAATAATTCACATTTACAAGATATAACTATAAATGGACATATAGATATAAATATATGATATATTTTTAAAACTTACATTGTGAGGCGGCGCATTGATGTCCTCACCCTCACGGTAGTCATCAGCACGGTCATCAGGAGAATGGTCAGCCATCTGCAAATTCACATTCAAATTGTAAAGTTCACATTGTAAAGTAGTAATTCAAAGTGTAAAGCTCACATTGTAAAGTAATTCAAATTGTAAAGCTCACATTGTAAGGTAATTCAAATTGTAAAGCTCACATTGTAAAGTAATTCAAATTGTAAAGTTCACATTGTAAAGTAATTCAAATTCTAAAGCTCACATTGTAAAGTTCACATTCACATTGTAAAGTTCACATTTTATCAATTAACAATCCTTCATTGTGATCTCAGCGCACATACAAGTCATCATTAGCTTCAATATTTGTTGGTGTTGGCAACCCAACTGAGAATGGACTGGAGTCATCATACTTATCATAGTACTGTTCTTCATCTATTGGATCTTCAACGAACTGTCTTTTACCATGAAGAACAACCGACCATTTATCATTTGCAGGATCATCGATATAAAATACTTGTTTCTCCTGTGATGCCAATATGAATGGTTCAGCCTTCTCGCCAATCTTTTCAAAGTTTACTAAAGTGAAACCCAATTCATCCACTATAACTCCTTTGGTGTTATCAACCCAATTACATTTGAAGAGCGGAATTCTGAAATATATGTAGTCAAATTCCCATATGTCTTTAATGACACCGTAATATGACATTTTAGCTTCACGTGGACTCTTATCCTTTGCACTTGCAAAAAACATAGTCGATGCTTGAAGGGTGACCCCACTGTTTTGGACGACACTCTTATCATCTTGGCGCTTTGTGTAATATGTGAATCCATTAATGTCATACCCTTCATAAGACATAACAGACAACTTTGGTTTAAAGGCGAGGCATTTGATAGTTTCAGTAATATCATCTGGTGTTTAAGATAGTTGATGTAAGACTTTATCTTCAAACCACTTAATAAAAGTCTTGTTATGCTCTCTAGCAAGCCACATTGTATTCACTCGAGGATATTGTCTTTTGATGAAATTGGTATGTTCCTCGATATAAACGTTCACTTCGTCCATGTGGTGTAAAATATACAAATGACCTTGTTCCAACTGCTCACGGCTGATTACTTTCACACGTGAACCCAAAATTCCTTCGCCAAATAGCTCGTCAATATTCTTGTCATTATCAGGAGTGTCATTACCACTGAGAAAGTCATTGCAGAAATCCATAACCTCTCTTGCCACATAACCTTCAATTATACTCCCTTCAGGCCGATAACGGTTTCGAACATCACCTTTAAAAATGCTCATGTATCGTTCAAAGGGATACATCCAATGTAAGAAAACCGATCCCAAGATTTTCACTTCCCTAGTCAAGTGGACAACAAGATGTACCATGATATCAAAGAATGAAGGAGGGAAATACATCTCAAGCTGACATAGGGTAACAACCACTTCTCTTTGTAAATTATCGAGAGTCTCGGGGTCAATAACTTTTCTGTAGAGACTGTTGAAAAAGAAACAAAGTCTGGTGATTGCAAACCTTACATGCTTCGGCAATATAGATCGAATTGCCACGGGCAATATTTGTTGCATTAGAGTGTGACAATCATGAGATTTAAGACCTATCAACTTCAAATCTTTCATTGATACCAAACTACGGATGTTGGATGAGTAACCATGTGGCACCTTAACATTTACCAAGCATTCACAAAAAGCTTTCTTCTCCTTTCTAGACAATGTGTAACAAGCGGGAGGTAAGTATGTTCTTTTATTACCCATTTCACATAATTTTGTTAATTCTGACCTTATTCCCATTTCACGTAGGTCCCGTCTGGATTTTATCCCATCTTTATTCTTACCTGGTATATTTAACAGAGTACCAATGATGCTATCACAGACATTTTTCTCAACATGCATTACATCGATACAATGTCTGACTGTCAAAGAACTCCAATAAGGAAGATCCCAAAATATTGACTTCTTCTTGAATGAAGAATTGTCATTCCGTGTAGTACATTGTGATCTCTTACCAAATTCATTGACAATGTCTTTTACTCTTTCATAAACAACCTCCCCTGGTATAGGATTAGGTGCACTCCGTTCCTCATTCAATCCATTGAATGCTTTGCGCTTCCTACGATACGGATGGAATTTTGGAAGAAACCTTTGATGACCGAGATATACATTCTTACCGTCATGTTTTAGTCTTGTTGAATCAGTGTTCTCTTCACATATAGGACACGCTTTAGCTCCTTTGACACTATATCCAGACAAATTCCCATATGCTAGAAAGTCATTAATAGTGCAAAACAACATAGCATGCAAACGAAATGTCTCTCTTCGTGAAGCATCATAGGTCATCACACCTTCACCCCAGAGTTTCTTTAAGTCATCAATCAGAGGTTTAAGATAAACATCGATGTCATTTCCAGGTTGTTTAGGGCCCGATATCAACAACGACATCATTACATACTTATTTTTCATACACAGCCAGGGAGGAAGATTGTATATAACAAGCATGACTGGCCAAGTGCTATGTTGGCCGCTCAATGTCCTGTACGGATTCATCCCGTCTATACAAAGCCCAAGTCTTAGATTCCTGACTTCTTCACCAAATTCAGGGTACAATAGATCAATCTTCTTCCACTGTGGGGAATCAGACGCATGTCGTAGGATCCCATCATTATTTTTCTTAACATCTGCATGCCACCTCAAATTCTTCGCATCTATCGGATTGGAAAACAAGCGTTGAAACCGTGATATTATAGGTAGATACCACATCACCTTGGCAGGAGAACCAGTTTTGGACTCCCCCGAAGTCATCAATTTCTACCGTGACGCACCACATTTTGGACAATCTTTCAAATCCGCATAGTCCTTTTGAAATTATACACAATCATTTGGGCATGCGTGTATCTTCTTGGCATCCATTCCCATTGGGCACAACAATTTCTTTACCTGGTATGTTGAGATTGGAAGCTCGTTTCCTTCAGGAAGCATTTTTTTCAACAAAGACAGCAATGACGTGAAGCTTTTGTCGCTCCATCTATTGTTAGCTTTCAACTTATACAATCTCAACACAGTGCTAAGCTTCGTAAACTTAGTACAACCTGTGTATAACGGCATCTCAGCATCATGCACAATGTTTCTAAAAATGGGAGGTGGATCGGTGTGCTCTACCCCACAACTATCCAGCATCGCATCAATGATGTCTACTGGAACTGGTTCATTCACATCTACGTCATCGTAGGCAATTTCTTCTTCCACACAAGCACTGCTATCGACATCCACTGGTTTTGGGTTTGAAATCTCTCCATGCCAGTTCCATTCTGTATAGCCTTGTATAATCCCGTTGCACATGACATGAGTTTTGATTTTGTCACCAGTGTTGACTTTCAAGTTGTTACCGCAATGCCTACATGGACAGTAGAACCTATCTCCAGGTTGTTTCCTATGTTCCTTGGCAAATCTAATAAACTGGTCAAGACCAGAAATAAACTCTGGGGTGCAGCGATTGCGAATGGACATCCATGATCTATCCATTCTATGATCAAAGAGAAAACAAGTATATATTAGGACAAGATTAGGGTCTAGGGTTAACAGATTAGAGTTTTTGCATGGTTAAAACTTTAGGCCAACAAATACATGTGATGTCATTCTTATATATAATAAATGTGTACCACCTATCCCATTCTTGAACACCTAATCTCACTAGTAAGTGTATAATGTGTATTGGGTTTTCGAGAAAATTTCGGCAGCATTTCCCCGTTGTTCTCCAAGTACATATGTACTTAGAGAACAAACGGGGAAATGCTGCCGAAATTTTCTTGAAAACCCAATACACATTATACACTTACATCCTAAGTGAGATTAGGTATTCAAGAACAGTCCCAAACCGGAGACTATCCAAGATTTACTCCTAATGAGTAAATCTTGGACGGGGTTCTAGGCTAATGAGTACATATCCACTACATGTATTTGCTCACTTACATTGCATCACTCACAATTAGAGCATTATTATATAATAAATCAAGAATTCAATAGTTTCAAACACGCAATAATGCCCAATCATGTTTAAATCAAACAAAATATCCTAAGTCAGATTAGGTGTTCAATAACAGTCCCAATACATGTATATTGTCATTCCAATACCTACAATCCAACTTTCATCACAATTGATGTTAGGGTTTCATCACAATTTTAGGTATCATATAGAGTATGTAGATGTTAGGGTTTCATTATGCAACAGGGATTCATGTAGATGTTAGGGTTTCATCATGCAACTCAGCCAGATGTTAGGGTTTCATCATGCAATAGGGATTTCATCATATAATTGATTTAATCACAAACTCATAATTGATTTCATTTTAGTATATATATATTCTTGTTCTTCCTTCTCCCTCCTTACCAACAGCAACCACGGTCGTGTGGGCTGGCACGGCCGTGGCTGTGTTGGCCAACCACACGGTCGTGCTGGGTAGCACGGCCGTGTGGTCGGCCAACACAGCCACGGTCGTGCCAGCCCACACGGCCGTGGTTGCTGTTGGTAAGGAGAGGGAGAAGGAAGAAGAAGAGCAGGAGAAGGAAGAAGAAGAAGAACGGAGGGCCTACCGGAGAAAGAAGAAGGAAGAAGAACGAAGCAGCGTGGAGCCAGAGGAGCAGCAGCGGACGTAGCAGCAGCTAGGGGACGGACGGCCGCCGGTGAGCAGGAGCACGGCCTCTGGTGAGCACGGCCGCCGGTGAGCCGGTGAGTAGGAGCACGGCAGCAGGAGCACGGCCTCCGGTGAGCAGGAGCACGGCAGCGGAGAAGGGAGCACTGGAAATCACCGGAGCTAGGGAAATCGGGAATGAAACAGGGAAAGAGGAAGAATCGGTTGGGCTGGTCAGCTATTAAGTTGACAATAAGTGTCGGTTATTTAAAAAAACCGACAACTAAACCTACTGTGTCGGTTCTTTACAAAAAACTGACACCTATACTACATTATAGTCGTCAGTTTTTAAGTAAAATACAACCGACAACTATTCTTGTTCGCTTTAGTCATCGGTTATTTAGTTATGACCGACGCCATATGTAAAATTTTGGAGCCAATTTTTTCGCTGGAATTTTGGGTTTGGCGCTTGAGTTTAGGTTTCGGTTGTTTATTAATTAACTGACACTTAATAAAAGTGGTACCCGTGTCTGGTCGACCTTCGTAGATTGGATGTCAGTTTATGTTATCAACCGACATTGTAGACTTTAGGTGTCGGTTTTTGTATAAAACGGACACCTTGAAAAGTGGCTTTATAAGCCATTTCTGTAGTAGTGCGTGCAAGGGAACATGTGCATCCTTATCTGTCTCCTTCTTCTTCCAACCCATGCCATAGCTAGAGGGGAAGAAGCTACAAGCCCTAGATACCATGTCTCTCCACCATTTCACATGGTTAAAGGTTCATCTCGTATCTTGATCAGCAAGATATCTTGGAGGATTATTCTCTACACCCATAATACCATGAATGACCCTAACAATGTGTGTCTCTCTATCTAACCATGATTGTGATGCCCCTCTAGTTCTATGTAGTCCATCTAACAACTACATAGAAATCCCATTAGCTTCTCCATGACTTTCATTACCCCCCAACACCTAGAAGTCATCTTCCTCCTTCCCCTTTTATTCCTCCACTTGTTCCATCTTCTTCCTCCACCTTCAACTTTCACAGCCAAGATAAAGGCTTCACTACCAAGCTAGAAGCTGCTAGCCACTCCCTCAACATTGACTCAGATATTCATTCATTCTCTTTCCTTCAATATGGACCCATTTCTCCTTCTTCATCTTGAATTTAACAATGTCATGCTAACTAAAGCAAAATAGGCTCATCGTGTACTTACAATTACATACTTAGTCAACTAAATGATATTAGTTAATGAATGAACTAGGACTTTATAGTGATACAACAATGCACCAATACATGATATTGTAATAAACCATATTTTTATCTAATATTAAGCACATATACATGACTACATACTTACTTGTGCCCTAATGCATGGATACATACCCACTATATTCATGTGTTAACAATATCTATTGTTTTTTATAATAATTACCAAATGAGGTAGTATGATAACATGACTTTTCCATCTCTCTATTATACTCCTTCTCCCTCTATTAGTGACTCATATCACACATGTTGAGTTCAATTAAATATTTGGAGTGATTTGATGCCCAATCACGCTCACCTTGCTCTTATGTTCCAATGTGTGACATAAATTTATACTTTTATCTAAGTTTCATAAGTTAATAGATCACCATCTCGTAAGATACTTTGAACCATATAAATGTGATAGACTTTCTCTCTAATATATTTCATGATGTTGATCATTCAATTATCTATCCAAAAGCGCACAAATCTTTTCAATCAGAGCTATGAGTCCAAAGTTATGGTCGTTTGAATCACCTCACTTTTAATCATCAACTCGATCGATTACCTATTCTTTTAGCTTATTGGGCCCAAATTGGAGCACTCGGCCCAGCAAAGGGGGCACCTCACTTGCCAAGTAAGCAATCCCTTGTTTATTTTTTATCAACTATAGCCACTCGATCCTGCCCCACAGATCTGCCCCCTTGATCCAATGGCTGGAGGTCACCTCCTATCTCCAATCCATACAATGTAGTTGTTATCGTGTACCCGCTCAAACCTCTATCAATCAGTCCATTCCATGCCCCTTTACATGAAATTGAAGTGTGATTCCTTCCTATTTATTCATTCTAGTTCATTTGCCTCACTTTTTCCTCTCTCTCATGTGTCCTAGAGCACCTTCCTCTCTTGCTTCTCTTTTCACCTGATCCATGGTGGCACCCCCCACATGATAGTTTTGGGCTAGTTGCTTTGCACCACCTTGGCTGAGGGTGTTGATGTACCAGGTCTAGAGATACTAGATGGTCTTAATCTATTCATTTTTGGGCCATATCATGCTTGAATCACCCATAGGATGGTGGCTCCAACAGCAGCTGGTGACCAGGAGGTTTACTCCTAGATAACTTAACGACAAGCAGAGGATATGATGGAGGTGTGTCTGATCTAGAGTGTATGGCCCTCAATGGACTAGATCCGTCTGTGTGGGTTGGCTCACTGGAAAAACCTGGTCCTCAGTTCACTACTGATGCACACGATCAGGGCTAGTGGACGACGGTTGGTGAGGACCGGCAACAGGTGTGAGATGCACATGTAGGTGTATGACTGCGACCCAGCTACCGCCCATCGCAAGGTGGGCCCACCAGTGAACCGGTTCACAAATGCAGAGGAAAGAACTTTCCCGACCGTCCGATGATGGATCAAGGTCATGAAGCCGCCCTCAAATCAAATGGTAGCACCTCTTATAGTTCTTTCATAAAGTTCTTGATGCAAATTTATAAAAGTGATATAGTCCAACTCCTAAGTCCAAATCAGACAAAATTATGTACCAAATCGATCAACTCAACAAAACCTACACATTGGCCATCGTTCAAGACCTAAAACCCCTTCCTATTTTCTAATTTTGATAAAAAAATGAAGTCTTTTGCTATGTTGACCACATTTTATGCATGCTTATTATACAACTTGAATCATTAGTGTATTTTTATTTCCTTGCTTATATAATAGAAATTTTATGCAACTTTGAACTATATAAGGCTCCTAATCACCCTTATTGCACAAAATGCCCCGAATTGCATAAGTGACTTACTTTTAGACTATGATGATGTAGATTGTCCTTAGTTGATAACCTTGCTTCTTAGTGATTGTTTAATGCTAAAGAAACCATGATATTGGTATTTTTGTGATGTTTGTGACCTTATTGGCTAAGACTAACCCCTTTTGAAATAGGATGATGTATGTGACTCAAATCCACTAGTTTTGATCTATTATGCACATATATGACTTGATTGTCTTTCTTATGCCCTAATCTCAATATGGGTCCTATTATTATGCTCTCTCCTCTCAAATCAGAGTTGATCCTTCTATTCTTGACCCCTTGTGTCCTACCTAAGTCACATGTTGAACCCCAATGGCATGTGAATTATTTTGATGCTTGCATGTATGTTGTTGAAATGTTGATACCTAAGGTTGGGATTATGATGCCTGGACCCTAGAGGACATCCACATGTAATTGAATATGATTCTTTTATCTTATTTTGTTGACCTAAACTATCATTAATGATCAATCCTCATGGCTTGATGAATATTCATAAATTTTTACCCCATTATGAATCTTTTGACCTTGAAATTTACATAAGGGACATGAATTTTGTAATGATCATATAAAATGCATGGTACCTCAAAATGACCTAAAATTTGAACCTACCTTAATGATGACCTCTAATTCAATAAAAGATCCTCAAATGTATTAATAATAAACTTGAATCCTAACTTGGACAAAACCCTAAATGAATCTAATTAGGGTTAATGATGAAAATCTTATGCATGTATGCAATTTTGTGCTTAACCAGGTGTTGCTTCAAATCTAGATGGTCAAGGATAGGTTTTAAAATTTCTAAACCAGGTACAGGCTTGATAATTATATGACTATGAATTTTTTTCTTGAAATGTGATACATATGTATGCTTGTTTACTTACTCAAATTGTTGGCATATATGCCCATAGAGCCATCCCAAGTGATTGCATGGAGTCGGATATTAATTAATCAATTAATGTGATTATTTGGTTAATTAATGAATTCCAGAATATTCTAATTAATCCATGAGCATTTTAATTAACGCAGTGTTTCTGTTTACTGATGGGTTTAGGAAACCCTACTTCCCTTCATCTCCTATTTAAAGGAGCTTGACGACCGATATCTATATAAGATATCGAGAGAGGCTTTTCAGTTTACGTTCACGTACATAAATCCTAGCCGTCACCGTCCTTAGGAGACAAAGGAGAGCAACGCACCGCTAGCATGCTGCCGCATAGACACGACTCCTTCCCGTCGGCTTAGGAAGCATGACGTGGAGTTCTAGTCCATCTGTGTGGACGAAGTACAGATGCATACATTGAGACGCCTGTGTTCGGAGGACATCAATGACCATCCGTGCACATTATGAGCAGCGTACATCACCGCACAAAAGGAGCGCCACTGGATCTTCCTGTGATAGTGAACGAGAGAGAAGTTTTGTCTGTGTAGGCTAGCGTCGTTGCACACCATTGTGCAGCGGGACATCGTCGGACTTGCTCCGCGATAAGGTATATCCCGCAAACACTCCTTCCAAATATGTTGTTATCGATGAGATCCTGTTTCGAGTTGAGTGGAATTTTTGTTGCTTTCACCGCGCATGTTTTCTCCACAAAACCCAACAGTGGTATCAGAGCAGCATCAATCTACGATGTATTTGGATTCATTTCGATATGATCGAATTGTTGTATACTATTTTTTATGTTGCATACAATGCGAATTAAAACTGCTAATGTGCAAATCTAAACCTAATTCCACATACGCCGCAGGCTTCTATTTTTGACATTTCGGACGGGTCGACTATGGAAAATATTGATTTCCCTAAGTGCATGGAAGTAAAATTTCGTAGACCTTTCAGGGGCTCTGCTCCTGAGACCCCGCGATTTTAATATGTATATACGTATATGCAGATATACCTATGATATCGTATATGTCGCCATTAAAAAATTGTTTTATGTGGTGAATGCATGTACGGTTATGGCCTAGTATCCCCTTTTGTGAATGTTGTGAATGAATGTGGATGTCAATCGTGTGGATATGTTTGTTTGTGAATGCTATGTATATCAATGGTTGCATATGGATCCTTTGTATAAAGTATTCGGCTTGCATGTCGAGCCTCATCTCTTATTTCAAAGTGTAATTAATTCTTTCCCTTTATATTTGTACTCATATGATGTAATAGAGATAGGATTAGTTTTAGTTTTTTAAAACTTGATGTAAGGAGGCCACTTGAAGATCCAACTCCAAGGAGCATCCATGGAGAAGAACCATGAAATCTAATTCCAAGAAGCAACCTGAAGATCCAACTCCAAGGAGCGTCCATGGAGAAGCAACAAGAAGATCTAATTCCAAGAAGCAACTTGAAGTTCCAACCTCACAGAGCATCCATGTAATGTTGATCTTTACAGGCTTACATGTTGATTCACAGGTGTTGCATGAGATGCATAAGACCATAGGTGGACTGTAATCCTTTGTTTCTCCAAAGGATTACAATAGTATGGCCATAACTGATGTATTTGTGTTTATGATTGCATGTCTATCGTTTGTGGTCGTGCATATAGTAGTATATGATACGTACTATAAGTATGTGGTGTTTGGATATGTATATGTATTTATAAAATCCCTCAATTAATAATATTAATTTTTAGTTGCCTTTCATAAAGAAACACACATGAAAAGCTTGATCGACTATGTGTGGGCACTCCTCCGTGTGGTACACTGTCTATCTCGTGGAAGTGTGATGGTGGGTGTGTGGGTTTGCCTCCGCAGGGTGCACACTCACCGTGTTGTCTTATGGGTTGGACTTAACTAGGGAACCTTGATAGGATCAAGTACCTAGAGGATGCATCATGGCAAGAAGTTGTGCATGATCATCTATCCAAGAGTTGCATATGATGCTATTGGCAAAAGTTGCCTACCTTAGTATTTGGTCTTTGACGCCGGCGTTGGCTGGGCATTGATCCAATTATTTTGGATCTTGGCTCACTAGAAGGTTGTACATTACAATCTTCTGGGTTGATAATGAGGGCTATCAATTTGAATAAAATAGTAGGAGCATAATTAATTAAAGGCCTAATTAATCTCGTTTATCAAATCTTTACAAGTCAAAATGTTTTGGACTAAATGCAAATTTTTCTTTTGTAGCAATCAAATGGTAAATAACACTCACACTTTCTCATTGTGATCGGTCCTTGAAAAGGACAAACTTACCGAAACCAACTTTCAAAACTGGTTTAGGACGCTGAGAATTGTTCTCACACATGAGCGTAAGCTCTATGTCCTTGAAACACCAGAGCCAGCGGGACCCACCGCAAATGCGCCCAAGGCTGAAAAGGATGCTTACAAGAAGCACCTTGATGATGTCGTGGATGTCAAGTGCATGATGTTGTTCTCAATGAACTATGAGTTGCAAGAGCAGCATGAGAACATGAATTTCATAGAGATGGTAACACATCTCAAGAACATGTATCAACATCAAGCAAGACAGGAGAGATATGATGTCTCCAAGGCTTTGTTCAGGAGAAAGATGAAAGAGGGAGACTCAGCTGGTACCCATATACTCACTTTGATTGGGTACGTGGAAAGCCTATCCAAGCTGAGATTTCCCCTAGGTCAAGAGTTGGCCTCCGATGTGATTCTACAATCGTTTCCTGAATCATATAATCATTTTGTCATGAACTACAACATGAACAATCTTGACAAGCCATTGTCAGAATTGTTGGGCATGTTGAGGACAGTTGAAGCATAGATGAAGAAAGGCAAGCCCAAGTCTATGATGATGATCATCAAGGAAAAGGGAAAGTCAAAAGGTAAAGGCAAGGCTAAGAAAGGTTCTAAAGCGGGGTAGAAGCCAAAGTCATCTGCGCTCAAAGCTAAAGGTGGGATCTCCAAAGAAGGCAGTTGTCACCATTGTCACCAGGCTGGACATTGGAAAAGAAACTATCCTCTCTACCTGGAGGAATTGAGGAAGAAGAAGCAGGGGATAGAGATCTCCACTTCAGGTATATACGTTATTGAGATAAACTAAAATACTTCTTCATCATGGGTACTGGATACCGGATGTAGATCTCACATATGTTCTAATATGCAGGATCTGATAAGAAGTAAGCCTTTACGAAAGGGCCAAGTCGAGTTGCGGGTCGCTAATGGAGCAAGAGTTGCTGCCACTGTAGTTGGAGTTATTAGTTTATCTTTGCCTACGGGCCTTGTAATAGAATTAGAGAATTGCTATTATGTACCTGCCATTAATAGAAATATTATTTCTGTATCTGGTATGGATAAGAGTGGATTTGAATTTTACATTAAGAATGGAATTATTTCTATTTCTAAAGATGAGATCTTTTATGGAAATGCCCCTATGTCTTATGGTATCTACTTGTTAGAACTTGAGACTATCATATACAATGTAAATACTAAAAAGTTAAAACTTGACAACTCAAACAAAACATACTTATGGCATTGTTGTCTTGGGTACATAAACGAGAAGCACATATCTAGACTCCATAAGGATGGTTATCTAGACTCTTTTGATTTTGAATCATTAGAGACATGTGAGGCATGTTTATTAGGGAAGATGACCAATACTCCTTTCACTGGACACAGTGAGAGAGCCAGTGATCTGCTATGGCTCATTCATACTAATGTATGTGGACCTTTTAGATCAAATGCTAGAGGAGGCTATCAATACTTCATTACCTTCACTGATGACCTCAGTAGGTATGGATATGTATATCTTATGAAACACAAGTCAGAAACTCTTGAAATGTTCAAGACTTTCATGAATGAAGTAGAGAAGCAACTTGGTAAGAGTATTAAAGCACTCCATTCAGATCGAGGTGGTGAATACTTAAGCCAAGAGTTTGAGGACCTTCTGAGAGATCGTGGTATTGTATCACAATGGACTCCACCTGGTACACCACAACATAATGGTGTGTCAAAAAGAAGGAATCATACATTATTAGACATGGTACGATCAATGATGAGTTCAGCCAAACTTCCAATATCGTTCTGTAGATATGCTCTTGAAAATGCAGTGTTTACACTTAACCGTGCACCTTCCAAATCGGTTTAAAAGACACCATATGAGATATGGAATGGGAATCATCCCAATTTGTCTATGTTAAAGATTTGGGGATGTGAAGCTTATGTTAGGAAAAAATTTCCTAAAAAGCTTGGACCCAAATCGGAAAAATGCTATTTTGTTGGACACCCCAAGGAAACTCAGGGATACTACTTCTACACACCAACTGACAACAAAGTGTTTGTTGCTAGGACTGCTGTATTTCTTGAAAAGGAATTTATTTCCAAAAGAATTAGTGGGAGGAATGTAGAGCTCAAGACCAACAAGAAAGTAAAGAACCTGAGGAGGTACATAAGGAACATGAAGACACACAAATTGTTGTGGAATTTCAAGTTCCAAATGTAACACGGGAACCTCATAGGTCTAGTAGGAAACGACTTGAGCCTGAGAGAATTGGATTTCTTGTGACTCAAGACAGTGATGAATTGGGCATAGCAGACGAGCCAACTTCCTATATAGAATCTACTAAGGGATGAGAATCTAAGAAATGGCTCGAAGCCATGAGATCTGGGATGGAATCCATGTACACCGACAAGGTATGGACCTTAGTGGATCCACTCGAATGGGTAAAACCCATAGGGTGTAAGTGGGTCTTCAAGAAGAAGACTGACATGGATGGAAATGTTCAAACCTATAAAGGTAGATTGGTTGCAAAAGGATTCTGTCAAATTCAAGGTTTTGATTATGATGAGACCTTCTCACCAGTTGTCATGGTTAAATCCATCAGGATCATGCTTGCCATTGCAGCTTATCATGACTATGAGATTTGGTAGATGGATGTTAAAACAATATTCCTTAATGGGAATTTACTTGAGGATGTGTACATGACACAACTTGAGGGTTTTATTGATCCAAAGGAAGCCAATAAATTTTGTAAGCTACAAAGGTCAATCTATGGATTGAAGCAAGCATCTCAGAGCTGGAATCTACATTTTGACGAAGTAGTCAAAAAGTTTGGCTTTAGTCAAAATGAAGATGAACCTTGTGTTTACAAAAGGGTTAATGGGAACACAGTCGTATTTCTCATATTGTATGTGGATGACATACTATTGATGAGAAATGACATCTCTACTCTTTAGACAGTAAAAGGTTGGCTAGGGAAGATCTTCTCTATGAAGGATTTAGGCAAAGATCCTATATACTAGGGATCAAGATCTATAGAGATAGATCTAGAAGGCTTCTAGGCCTAAGCCAGAGCACATACATTGACAAGGTGCTAAAGAGGTTTAGCATGGAGGGTTCTAAGAGAGGCAACTTGACATGTCCCATGGGGTTATGATCTCTAAATCCCAATGTCCTAGTTCATGTGATGAACGGGCACGCATGAGTAAGATTCCATATGCATCAGCAATTGGATCTATCATGTATGTGATGATATGTACTCGTCATGATGTGTCGTATGCTTTGAGCATGACGAGTCAGTATCAGTCAGATCCAGGTGAATGTCACTGGACAGCCGTAAAGAAAATCCTAAAGTACTTAAGAAGGACTAAGGATCAATTCTTGGTATACGGTGGTGAGGAAGAGCTCGTGGTAAAGGGTTACACCGATGTTAGCTTCCAGACTGCAAAGATGACTACAGATCGCAATCTAGATTTGTGTTTTGCCTGAACAACAGAGCTGTGAACTGGAAGAGTTCCAAGCAAGATATGGTTGTAGATTCTACAATAGAGGCCGAATATATTGCCGCATCTAATGCTGCAAAGGAAGCTGTATGGATCAAGAAGTTCATTTCTGAACTTGGAGTGGTTTCAAGCACTGGTGATGCAATTGAGTTGTTTTGCGACAACAACGAAGCAATTGCACAGGCTAAAGAACCAAGATCGCACCAGCATTCCAAACATATTCTACGGTGGTTCCATCTCATACAAGAGATTGTACAATGAGGAGATGTGAAGATTTGCAGAGTACCTACATAAAGTAATGTGGCTGACCCGCTCACAAAAGCACTTTCATAGTAGAAACATGACAGACATGTTCGATCACTTGGATTGAGATTCATGAGTGATTTGGGTATAAGTGCAAGTGGTAATCTGTTGGTATGTATGCCCATAGAGACTATCATTTGATGATTTCAATGGGATACTATGTAAACAATTTGTGATACTACATTGATCATATCAATAAAGGCAAGTTTCCAATCTATATGTTTGTGTTTTATATTGTGAGATGACCATAAAACTTATAGATGTCTATAGAATAATATACTCAATGACATATGTCTTCAGGTTGATGACCTGAACAGTGAGATCATATGTATGCTAAGAGTATGTATTCTTGTTTTGTCCCTAATCAGTTGTTATTGTGGAAATATCCATAGACATCAATAACACATAAGATTAGAATGTATGTTGGTTGATGGAAGAGTTTCATTATCCATGATATGGAGATATCAAACCAAATACATAGATACTTGTTAGAGAATAGTGTATCGGATAGACCCACCTTGAGAGTGACACATGGATACCATGATTGGTAGTTAGAGTCACATCTCATAATGATTGTGGTGATTGTGGTTCTTAGACCTAAAGTCACTACACTTATCACATGTCGTTCGGTGTACTTTGACATTATCCACAATGGTCTTGAATAAGGATTGCCATAAAGATGGTGCTTGGGTGCACTGTGACACATGGGGATGACTGTGAGTGATATAGATGGAATTTGTCCTTCCTACGGGAGTTTGCTATTCCAGCCACTTGATATACGAGACTGAGAAATGCATGGCCATGCTGATGTGAGTCAATATGTGATATTGAGCTTACATATATCTCAGACAATCTTCTCTAGTTCAAGGAACATGGATTGAACGTTGAAGAGGATAACAATTCCATGACTCGAGTTCAATCCAGATACCAGTGACAAAGGAACTATACAATCACTGTAACACCAGTCATGAATGATAGGTCAAGTTGTTCTCCAACTTCTCCAATTGCTTGGGTGTTAATGAAGTCTTGCTAGATACCAATCATTGCTTGTGAAATCATAATATGATTATGGATATCACTGCCAACGTAATTTGGAGCCTATCGGGTCACACACATAGGATGTGTTGGAATAGGAGTATAATTGTGGATTTGATTAGAATTTCTCCGAATCACATTCATTACTAAAATGTTTATGTAATCGATTAGAATAATATTGGAGTGACTGGCTCTAAGTGCAAGTGGGAGTCTGTTGGCATATATGCCATAGAGCCATCCCAAGCGATTGCATGGAGTCGGATATTAATTAATCAATTAATGTGATTATTTGGTTAATTAATGAATTCCAGAATATTCTAATTAATCCACGAGCATTTTAATTAACGCAGTGTTTCTATTTACCGATGGGTTTAGGAAACCCTACTTCCCTCCGTCTCCTATTTAAAGGAGCTTGACGGCCGATATCTATATAAGATATTGAGAGAGGCTTTTCAGTTTACGCTCACGTACGTAAACCCTAGCCATCACCGTCCTTAGGAGAGAAAGGAGAGCAATGCGCCGCTAGCATGCCGCCGCATAGACACGACTCCTTCCTGCCAGCTTAGGAAGTGCAATGTGGAGTTCCAGTCCATCCGTGTGGACGAAGTAGAGACGCAGACGTTGAGACGCCTGCATTCGGAGGACATCGACGACCATCCATGCGTGTTACGAGTAGCATACATCACCACACGAAAGGAGCGCCGCCGGATCTTCCTGTGACAGCGAATGGGAGAGAAGTTCTATCCGTATAGGCCAACGTCGTTGCACACCATTGTGCAGCGGGACATCATCGGACTTGCTCCGTGATAAGGTATATCCTGCAAACACTCCTTCCAAATATGTTGTTGTCGACGAGATCCTGTTTCGGGTTGAGTGGAATTTTTTTTACTTCCGCCGCGCATGCTTTCTCCACAAAACCCAACACAAATATTGTCATGAGTATTGTACTTGATGTTTGTCTCGTCGTTGTTTTATAACTTGTGAACATAAGATAGAAACTCCATTATACAAACCTTGTGCAACTATATGTATTCTTGTGTTAAGGACACGAGGATGGGTGTCCTACTTGAGTTTTCAAGATAGGGTAGACCATATCACCATATCGATAAAAGGGTTATCTCTTAGTCATGGCCTTGAGGTCCCTTATGTAGAAAAGGGTTAGCTAGTCTTGAGAATCCTTACAAACTCTTCCTATGGGAAGTAGTCAAAGGCCTTATGATAAATGATGTTGTTGGTATAACTGGAGTAAAATGATATAAAACATGGGCTCTCACTTTGTTAAATACTTAACTTGTTAATTCTTGTTCGTCTACTTTTGTAACTCTTTTCAAATTATGCAAAGCATATGTATATGTATCTTTTAGCCATGTACTCAACACCTTGTGTATTGGCCCACATTATTTCACATATTTTATAAGTTTGAAGATGGCTAGAAGTTGATGGGCTTGGTGAGCTATGTTAGATGTACTTGTTGTAAGATCACTAGTGTACATGAGCAGACTTGTAAAATTGTACTCTTTAAATGTAATTGAAATCTTATAATAAGACAATGTTGCTTAATATTACTTGTTGAATGTTGAGATTATGATTGGTTATTTTATCTTGTTATCTGCTCATGTATACTAAGCTTTACGCTTCCTCATTCATGCTTTGTTAATACCATGCTAGGGATGGATGCCTAGGTCCCATATCCATTGACTTTGTAGTCATCTGTAGTTAGGAGTTGGGTAATAAATGATTCTGTGACATATAGAAAGAAAATTGCCACCAATTGTGATATTCAAAGAGTACATAATAAAGAGGTATCAGAAGTACCAATGCAAAAGTACAAGGGTACCCCTTAGACAGACCCTAGTAAGAGAAAATAAAAGACAAGCCTAGGCCAAAGAGAAACACTGAAAAACACATTAGGTAAGACTGTTAGTATATATGTTTTGTGCTTTATGTTTTATTGTGTGATTTAGACTTTATTGTCTATAGCTTTTCTTTTATCCCAATTTCCTAATCCTATTTCTCACCTAATCTCTTATCCTATAGAAGAGAGTGCATTACATTTGTTTTAGATCATCAAATAAAGGTTTTCCTGTTCTATATAGTATCAGGTGTATTTGATCCCCCTTAATCCTCAGTCACCCCACCCCCTCTCTTCATTCCTCTATCATACCATGCCCATGACTTCCTTATCACTGTCCTCTCTTCCTCCTTTACCCTTTTTTCTACTACCACCACAACCATCTCTTCTATCCATCTCCTACCCTCCATCTTCCATAGGCCTCCACCGCCCATCGACCCCCTATATACCTCCACAACCTAATCAATCTCCACCACCCCATCTACCTTCACCACCCCATCAACCTCCACAAACCCATCGACATTCACCACCCCTCAACCTCCAACACCCCCATCGAACTCCAACACCTCATCCACTTCCACCACCCATCGACGTCCACCACCTCATCAACTTCCACCTCCCCATTGACCTCTATCAACCCATCAAACTCCACCACCCATAAACCTCCACCAACCCATCAACCTCCACCACCCCATTGACCTCCACCACCCCATTATCCTTGCATCCTATCCATAGCCCATCAACGTCCTATAACGTACTAGGATTTAAGGCCTCAGATTAAATGATCTTAAGAGAATGATTGGACTACCCACATAATGAAGTTGCACCTCATTTTAGGGAGCACATCACTAAATAACTATGTAGTTAAGCACTCTCATCCCAAAGTAGTACTAGGATGGGTGACCAGTTGGGAATTTTATCCTGGCTTGCCCATGAGTGAGGACAAAGCATGTAGTTAGTAATAATGGTAGTCTATGGGGTCATTCGTCATTCCTAAAACTCTACTAGAGCCTTGGGAAGTGGGCCTGGGTGTTTACAAATGGTATTAGAGACATAACTCCTCTAGTAGGTGTGGCCCACATGGGCATGTGACATGCCAGTCTTGAGTTGTGCGGTCCAGGAATGTTGGAAAGGGTTGTCCATGGTGATGCAACCACCCTTGTGTTTATATTTTGTCATTAGGAGTTGGGTGTCCATGGGCTACCATGGGTCTGCACTAAAATGGGAAAATATTATGAGGTCATATAGTTGAGCCTTAATAAGGATGTCAAGAGTCTAAGTAGGGGAGATTATAACATCCCAGGATTTGAGACCTCAGATAAAATGATCTTAAAATGAATGATTGGGCTACCGATATCACTAAGGTGCACCTCCTTTTTAGGGAGCCCATCACTAAAGAACTCTATAGTTAAGCGTGTTGAGTAGTACCAGGATGGGTGACCAGTCATGAAGTTTATCTTGGCTTGCACATGAGTGAGGAAAAAGCATGTAGTTAAGGATAGTGGTGGTCTTTGGGGCTAGTCATCATTCTTAAAACTCTACTAGAGCCTTGGGCAATGGGCTCAGGTGATACAAATGGTACTAGAGCCAATTCCCTTCCAGTAGGTGGGGCCTACATGGGCATGTGGCAATCTGACCTTGAGTTGTATAGTTCAATCATGTTGGAAAGAGATGTCCATGGTGATGTAGAAACCCTTGTGATGGTATTCCTTGATTGGCTGAAGAGTCTAAGTGATGGAGACTGTAATGTCTCAGGATTTGAGGCCTCGAATAAAATACCTTAAAAGGAATTATTGGACTACTCATATCACTAAGGTGCACCTCCTTTTCAGTAATCCCATCACTAAATAACTTTGTGGTTAAGCATGCTCATCCCAGAGTGATACTAGGATGGGTGATCAGTTGGGAAGTCTATTCTAGCTTGCGTGTAAGTGAGGATAAAGTGTGTAGTTAAGGATGGTGGTGATCTGGCCCGTCGTCATTCCTGAAACTCTAATATATCCTTGGGAAGTGGGCCCAGGTGTTACACCTCCCATCCTATTGACCCTCCAATACCCTCATCCAATCTCTGTATCTTCCTCTTGATCCCTTCCAGCTAATTCCAAAAATAGCAAGTTGAAGACCTAAAAGTAACACATTTTTTGTCTGCCTACACCCATGGTGGAGTAAATTTAACACTGTGGTGACATAGGTATTCCTTTTTTATCTATGTTTCCCCTATGTGGGTCTCTCAGGTCTGCTAATCCATATATGCTACTGCTCTCTACTGGCCCTATTCTGGTTTCTCGGATCTATTGATCCCGATCTGCTACTACTCTCTACTGCTCCTATGTAGGTTTTTTAGATTTGATCCAATACTGCTACTTGCTATTCTCTATATGCATCATTACTCTGGATTCTATGGAAAACATTGATCCTCCTTAGTCTTTATGTGTTACAATTGTGAAACTTGATGGATTGAACTATCATCCTTGGTCAACGTCTTTCAACTACATGTAAAAGCCCAATGTTTCTAAACCCATATCTCTATTGATGCTAAAATCCCTCTTGATGCTACAAGGGATGAAAAACTAAGCAAGCCTACACTCAATGGTAAAAAGATGATTCTAGAGTTATAACATGGATGGTGAATAGTGTCGAACCAAAGATCAATCAATCTCTCCTTCACCTTCATAATGTGAAAGCCATGTGGGATCAACAATCCCTTATGTACTCTCACAAAAAAAATCCAAAGAAGTCTTTTAGATCTTCAAAAATCTAGAAAAAAAGGAGTATTCGATCAATGGATATATCAAAGACTACCATAACCAATGTTTGACACTCTAGTATGAAGACGAAGTATATCGTCCTCTTTCTTTTGATATCAAAGAAGTTTAGTGGCAACACAACAAACTTAAGTTGGTTCAAATCCTGGCTAACCTCTCTGAATCTTTCTCTGATGTTTTTGACTAGATCTTATCCAGTGATCCCCTATCCACATTGAGGGATTTTCTCAAGCACGTTCAACACCTCCCTTTCATGTCTTCCCTACCTTCTACAACTCATGATCACTCGGTCCTTGAGGTTTTCTCTCATGACACCGGTAGTGGATGTGTACGTGATTGTGGTCGCAATCATGGTGGTCATGCTTCTGGTACTCATGTATGTGGTCCTCATTTTGGCCCTGGATGAGGACAACCTCAACCTCCTACTACTAACCACTTCTGCAACTTTTGTGGGTTCACAAACCACAATGAAGAGCATTGTTGGGAAAAACACAGTGCACCTGCCTTGGGAAACCAGGTCCCCTCTGATGCCTTTGAATATTTGAATGGTACTACCTCAAGTTCAACTCGACCCATGATTGAGTGGATTCGCTCAGAGTTTGAAAAACTTCTCCAAGCTTGTCTATCCTCACAAACACCTACTCCAGATGGAGGTTCCTCCATTTCACTTACATCTCCTACTACTTATGGTAAAAATAAATGGGTCATTGACTGAGGAGCATCAACTCATATTTCTTCATACCTTTTTACTACCTTATCTAAAATAGTTGAGTCCCTCCTATAATAGTAGCTGATAAGACTCAACCTATAGTAGCTGATAAGACTCAACCTATAATTATGGTTTAAAACAATTTGTTCGGTGAGTCCCTCCTATAATAGTAGCTGATAAGACTCAACCTATAGTACATGGAATTGGAACTATATCTTTAACTAAAATATACCATTAAAATATGTCTTATATTATCCAAGATTTCCACTTAATATGTTATATGTGAGTAAAACTTAAAGATCCTTCAGTGTTCAATCTCTTTTGATCTTGAGTGTTGTGTGTTTTGGGATCTTCAAAGGAGGATGAAGTTTGGTTTGAGTCATGAAGAACATGATGGACTCTACTACCTAGATGTGCTACAATCTACTTCTACTGTAATATTTTCTTTTGTAACTAGTCTACACTGGAACTACCATCTGGGATATCCTTACTATTGTGAAATTATGATGCCTGTTTCTTGATACTTATAAATAATATTAGTGTGAATCTTGCCAATTTGGCAAAACTCAGGTTGTTTTTCATAAGAAAACTAAAATTGGATCTAAAACATTTTAGATATTCTTCATGTCGATATATGGGGCCCTATTATGTTACTATCTTGTCTACCTTTTTCTATTTTATGAGTTTTGTTTGATGACTATTCTAGGGCAACTTGGTTGTTTCTTAGGATCACAGTAATATTTCAAATATTGTCACCACCTTTTTTACTGAGATCAAAAACCAATTTAAGACAAATGCTAAAATCTTTCGAATTGATGATGCCTTTGTACAACTCGAGGTACCATTCATCAAACTTCCTACTCTTACAAACACCAACAAAATAATGCGGTAGAGTGAAAAAATTTCCATCTTCTTGAAGTAGCATGCACCATTCTTCTTCACTATCATGTTTGTAACATTTCTAGCATGAAGTTGTTTCTATTATGTGTTACTTGATTAACCATATACCTTCTTTTGTGTTGCATGATTAAGACCCTTTCTCTCGTCTGTATCCTTATGTTCCTTTGTTTTTTGTACCTACTTGCATCTTCGGTAGCACTTTTTGTTAAGAATCTCCACCCTAATATATCTTAACTTGACCCTTGCTTCACTAAATGTGTGTTTCTAGGATATTCAGGAACTCAAAAAGGATTTTGGTGTTATCATCTTGTCAAATGACAATACTTTGTTAGTGTGGATGTTGTCTTTTTTGAACACATTTCGTACTATTCTAACAAGGGTTCTACTTTATCGAGTGATCTGTTAGATCCTACTCCGCTTCCTGAGGTGGTAGAACATGATCACAATGAATTAATTGAAGATCTTCCTCCTCCTTTAAAGGTGTACATAAGAAGATCCAAGGTTACACTCCCCTCTCTAGCCCCTCAACAACCGATTTCTCCCTCATAGGTAGATCATGACACCTATCAGGTAATCTCTGACCTACATCTTCCTATTCATCTAAGGAAAGGTGTTCATTCCTATAAAACATCCGGTTAGTAATTTCTAACATATCACTAATCTTGGTTCTAGATATTCTTGTTTTACTAATAATCTATATGTTATTTCTATACCAAACACTACTACATTGGATCTTAAGCATCATGCCTAGTGTCATCTACCCTTCGTGTTTTGCAAGATGTGAGATCTTGTTGATTGTTATGAAAATTGACCTACTATCAGTTGTCATTGGATTTTCATTGTTAAATATCAGCTAGATTGGTCAATTGAATGACTAAAGGATTGTTTGGTAGAAAAATGTTATACTCAAACCTATGGAGTTGACTACTTTGAATCTCTTGTTTCCAGACTACATTCCTTACGGGTTTTTATATCTATTATTGTGTACAGTTATTGGCCTCATTTTCCACTTGATGTTAAAAATGCCTTCCTATATGGCGACTTCCATGAGGAAGTCTACATGGAGCAACAACCTAGTTTTGTGACTCTAGGGGAGTGTTCCAAAGTTTGCAAAATTAGGAAGGAAATCTATGGTCTAAAATAAACCCACAAGCATGGTTTGGTAAATTCATCTAAAGTATTATCTTTGGCACCCACATTTACATTACTTTGTTTTTATTAAAAAAGACCAGCTCCATGCTGGTTATTTTTGTTATCTATGTGGATGATATAATTTTGTCTGGTAGTTTTTTGTAGGTATTATATCTATCAAAAGATATCTAGAACAACTCTTTGTTACTAAAGATCTTGGTAAATGTAGGTACTTCTTGGGAATTGAAGCTTCCAAATCTTTGCCTCGTGTATGTTTTTCACAACACAAACATGTTCTAGATATTCTAACCAAAACTTGAATGCTTTGTACTAAACTTGCTAGCACCGTTGTGCATCCCAGTACCAAATCAAGAGGATGAATCTTCACCTCCCTATCTTGATAAGCACCAATATAAACAATTGGTTGGTAAGTTATCTATGTTATTGTGACTAGAGATGATATTAATATTGTAGTTGGACTTGTCAATAGGTATCTGGATAAACCTCGACAATGTCATTGGGATGTTGTCTGTCATATCCTAAAATATCTAAAAAAATCTCTTGGGAAAGGATTACTATATCATAAACATGGGCACTACAAACTCACTAGATATTCTGATTATGATTATGCCACTAGTAGATATGATAGAAAGTCTACCTCTCTCTACTATACTTTTTATGGAGGGAATCTAGTCACACAACATAGCGAGAGTTAGACCGTGGTTGCTTGGTCTAGTGTTGAAATAGAATACAAAGCTATAGCTCATATTGCTTGTAAATTAATGTGGGTCCAAGGAATTCTAAAGGAATTTGATATTTCTTATTCTTAACCTATTCCAATGATCTACAATAATAAAGCATCCATTTTTATTGCCACCAATCCCACCTTTCATGAGTGCACCAAGCATATCGAGGTGGATTGCCACTTTGTTCATGACTTTTTTCTCTCTAGATGCATCTGCACTTCTTATCTCTTGACTAAAGATCAAGTTGTTGATATCTTCACCAAGATACTTCCCAAGACTCGCTTTACTACACTAGTGTACAAGCTGGGCATGTAAGATATGTATGCTCCACCTTAAGGGAGAGTATTAGTATATATGATTTATGATTTATGTTTTAATGTGTGATTTATACTTGTGTTGTCTTTAGCTTTTCTTTTATCCAATATTGCATAATTCTATTTCTCAGTTACTCTCTTATCCTATAAAAGAGAGTGCATTGTATTTGTTTTAGATCACCAAATAAATGTTTTCTTATTCTATAGATACAACTAGGAAGCATCGCATGTCTTGATGAGAATCATCTAGGAGAGACACAAAAGGGATGGTCCCTTTAGATGGGTTCATGTGACCAAGGTTATCGACAAAGAGGGTAGGGGCTTCGAGGAACTTGGAATTCACCTTTTTCATTGGTTCGACATCAAACCCCCAATAACATTACCTGCTAGAAAAGGACCCAAGATAAAATATTGTATAATGTGCTCAATAACTTGACAAAACATATCATAAGAATCACCAAAATAGTTCTTGTTTCTCGCCTTTTAGATAGACCAAAGGATTGTCGTTGCTAGTATTCCAGACTTATAATCATATATATATATATATATATATATATATATATATATATAATATATATATATAAGGTTAAGCCTCCCTTAGAAAGATTGAAGAAGATCTAGAATATTATAGGTATGAAACATGATGATCACTTAAGAAAGAATAAATCCCAAACTTGGACATAGAAAAAAATTGTCAAAAAATATTGTGAGTAGTTCATCATTATAGCAGCAGAATAAACATCTATGGGGTCCATAAAGACCTCTATTCTTTTGATGTGATCCAAAAACTAGTTTTGTGTAGCCAAAAGACACATGAAGATGTTAAATGATCTAGTCCAATTGATCTTCTAGAGCCTTGGGGTGTGATAATCAATGACATCGTGGTTTATTAAGAAATGATACATTTGTTTCGTGGAAAAGGAAGGAAGCCATTTCCTAATAGTCAAAGGTGTAGGAATTTGAAAATCAGCCTCAATTATGTTCACTAAAGAATGTTGGGTGTTAGAGTCAAGTCATACTACTTGATTTAGACACACTATTGATAATAGATCTTCAATTGTGCATCTCAAGATGTAGTATAGTGAATGCAAAAAGTTGGGTTTGGTATGCTGGGAGAGATAGGGGACTAGAACTAGGGTTGTTTTAACTAGGTTAATGCGGACTGGAGGGTGTCAAGGGTTTAACTTTGGGTTGTTAATGCAACTGTGGGAGACTAGGTGGGTGACACAACACCTCTGGCCATGGAATGACTAGATCTGGAGGTAGTGTCAATTGAAAATCATTGGGAATGATCATGAACCCTCTAGGATTCATTTCCCATCAAATTGCATATTCTTTAGAACAACTTGAGGGTTGGGAAAACTACTCCAAGTTGGCCAGATCTACTGGTCCATTGTGGATGGAAAACTTTTGTATCTAAAATCTGAAGTGAGGGAGAATGCTAGTAAGTGGAATAACACTTTGGTAGGTTACATAGTGGACTTTGTTTCGCACATTTTGACTCTGCTAAACTATCTTACATGGCTATGGAATCTGGTGGGTTCTATGGAAGTCCTTTATCATGGAAGTTCTATATGCTTTCCATGACGGATTTTTGGGTGTCCATCAAGTAAAGGCGGTACTAACTATAAGATACTTGGAGGAAAAGTATGAATATAAGTGTCATATTTTTGGCAACCTATTGAATATGTACCTACTTTTTGTGTATGCTTTGTATTAATCATGAGAGAGAAGAGATTAGGAGAAGGAATATAATCCTTCCTAGTTGGTTATTAAATTATTGAATAAAAAGAGGCATCTTTTAATGGTTATGGAAAACTGCTGATGGAGCATTTATAGGATGGAATCATATCAAAGTGCCTTGCCATAGTTGATATCATCCTTACACACCAAGAAAAAGAGAGGGAAAGAAATGTGAAAGGAGCATATGAGAATATATATGTGTATAAATAAGGTACATGCATATCCAACAGAACATACACCCCTTTCCCTCATCCATTTCGCTACTATATGGTTGTATTCCTCCTTGGTAGGTCGTGTTCCTCCTACCTAGGTTAGGGTTTATCTTCGGCCAAAAACCCAAAATGGCACGTTTGGCCATTTTAATGCCTAGAATGGTACGTTCTTCATCTTAATTCCCAAAATGGCACATTTGTAGGGAATACATCCCCACTGGATACGTATTGCTCTGCCTAAGGGCAATACGTACCAACAGGTGACACACTGCCTTGTTGTAGAGAAATACATCCCGACTCAGGACGCATTGCCCTACGATGGGGCCAATACATCCTGAAGCGGGGCGCATTGCTCTGCGAGAGAGCAATGCGTCTCTGAGTCGGACGCATTGGTCCCAGTGTAGAGCAATACGTCTCGATCCAGGACATATTTCCCTACTGTGGTACCAATGTGTCGGGCGCCGAGATGCCCTAACGGTTAGGGGGACAATGTGTCTCCCTTGGGGACATATTGCTGCCATGCAGCACCTGACCGTTGCCCCCAATGACTAGATAGTCGTTGGGGGCCACTGCGGGTGCCACGTGGGGGCAATACGTCCCCAACTTTTGTTCTCACTTTCATCAGATGCCTATATTGATGTGTTTCTTGAAAAAACATCTTTCCATCGACATTCTAGTTACATGGGTCTATTGAATCAATTTTACTAAAATCAAGCACCTGAATTATCTCAAAATCCTACTATTGAGAATATTGGTCTTGAGATTGAGGAGGGAGAACAAAATTTTGAACAAGAAGGTGATGATAATAGTGATCAAGTAGGTGATGATAATAGTGATTAGGATGGTGACTCATTGACTTATATTGATGATAGGTATCAACATCCATTCCCTGACTCTATAAAAGCATTGAGTTCCATCCCATCCATATTTGATAGAGAATGACCCAGACACAACCACATTGATACTAACTATGAAGCTTTTCAAGATGACGAATGGGTGGAAGATTTTTTTCAGGAAGTTTGTCTCAATTTCAACCCTTCTAGCACTGAAATTTATGAGGGTTCTTTATTTGCATCCAAAGTTGTTATGATTGAGACGAATAAAAAATGGACGGTAAAAAACAATGTCCAATACCGTACACAATGCTCAAATAATCTATTTATCAAATTTTTTTGTATCCATGACCAACGATGTCCTCAGAGTTTGGCCACTTGCCAGTCCAAAAGAGAAGGTGGCATGTGGAAGATAAAATGTTATAGTTGGAACCACAATTGTCAACTAACTGTTATGAATCAGGACCATCACCAATGCACATAATCTTATATTGCCCATATGATAATGCCAATCCTAGTGTCACGATTGGATTTGTCCACACAAGAAATTCGTGACACGGTGAATGCTAAACTAAACCTTCAAATATCATACAAGAAGGCATTTTTAGCAAGGAGGAAGGTTGTCTGTAAAATATTTAGAGATTGGGAATCATCATATAATAATTTGTTATTGTTCCTTATATCTCTATCACAATATATTCCAAGAATTATATATTCCCACCTTGTGGATGATTATACCCTTCAAACTCAAGGCACTCGTAGATTCAAGCGGGTGTTTTGGGCATTTAACCCATCTGTGAGGGGTTGGGTCTATTGCAGGCATGTTCTTACTATTGATGGCACATTTCTAACTAGAAAATATTATGGCACACTTCTAATTGCATGTGACATAGATGCTGATAATGGTCTATTTCCACTCGCTTTTGTTGTTGTCGAGGCTGAAAATAAAGACTCATGGGAGTGATTCTTTGGTTCTCTACAAACTTGTATTCCAATCATTCTACATTGTATAGATCTATGTATTATTTCTGATCGAATGAGTGGCATTTTTCCAGCACTTAAGTCAAAATTTGACTGGGCTCAACATTGTTATTGTCTTCGACATCTTCGTGAGAACTTCCATAAAAAGTTCAAGTCACAAGAGTTAAAGGAACTTTTGTGGAAGGTGGGATCCACAACTGATAAACTTGAATTTGATCGTCTATTGGCTGATATAGAAACCATAGAACCAACTACTAAGGAGTATTTGATAGCCCAAAATCTAGTATTGTGGTCTCTCACATATGATAGAGGTTACAAGTATGGGTCATTGTCTAGCAATCATGTTGAAGGGTTAAATGGAGTCTTAAAAGGTGTTAGTGGTTTACCAATACAAGCACTAATTGTGGGCACATGTTGTCGATCTGTTGCAATGTGGTTGGAGAGGCGTAATGAAGCATATGGTCATCAGATTACGGGACGAAAATGGCCCCTGAGGCTTCATAACAAGCTTTTTAATGTACAATAGGATGCATAAAAAATTAGAATATCACGTCGCATGAACAATGATGAATGGCTTGTTGCTGACATGGACGGATATAAATTTCAAGTCAAAGTGCGTCCAAATGGTGCCAATGAATGCAGTTGTGGTTTTCCACAACAATGGCATTTTCCATGTTATCATGTTTAGGTAGCTGGGGGAACTGTCAATTATGATTGTGACGTACTTGTGATCCCATATTTAATAAATGATTCGTATTTGAACGCATACAAAATTGAATTTCATGGTATAGTTGATAAGAGGTATTGGCCTCCATTTGATGAAAGCAGGGGTATTTATCCCTTATTACCCCCTAGGAAATGAAGGCACGTTGGAAGACCAAAGAAAAATAGAAGGCCTTCAACTATGGATGTTGATCCAAATCAATATACATATCATTGTCATAAGTGTGGCAGAAGGGGGCATAATAGACGCACTTGTCCTAATGTAATGTGAAGTCATGCAATGTTCTTATTTCAGTTTGTTCAAGTCATGTAATGTTCTTATTTTAGTCATGTAATCTTTGCATTTCAGTTTGTTCAAGTCATGTAATGTTTGCATTTCAGTTTGTTCAAGTTATGTAATGTTTTCATTGTAGTTTGTTCAAGTCATGTAATACTTACACTTTTCATTTAATCTATTGCTTGTACTTTTCATTTAATGTAATATTTGTATTTTTCATAGATATGGCTCCTAGAGAAGTATCATTCCGACTCTCCCAACACCACTTTATGTTGTCACTTTGGCCTATTACTGATGTGGGTGTTCTGCAAAATATTTCTTTGGCTGGTTTTGAGCTTGTTCATAAGCTACATCCTATCCACCTTGATCCCAATTTAATCACTGCCCTAGTTAACCGGTAGGACAAATCTAGCAACACTTTTAGGTTTCCCTATTTTGAGATGAGTGCCACATTACTAGATGTTGCAGTTCTTTTAGGTCTTAGGATTGATGGCCCACCGGTCATAGCTGCATATCCTTTAGGCACAAATGAGGGGCAATTTTCTTCATGGCCTCACCTTTGCGAGAGTTTCTTGGAAGATGCACCAGATGGGATGTCTAAGGGTCATATTCATCTTGGGTGGCTGCGTGAGACCTTTAGTGGGATGGATTTCACCTTAGGATATGAAGAACAACAAAGACAAATGAGGATAAGGGATACTAGAACTTATATCCTATACTTTTTAGGTAGTTACCTTATTCCAGATAGTATCGGGGACAGAGTTCATGTACAGTACCTCCCACTTGTGGCTGACTTTGTAAGTTGTAGCACTCTATCTTGGGGTGGTACAACTCTAGCATACTTGTATAGGGAGTTGTACAAGGCTACCATTCGTTCCAAGAAAATTGCCCACTTGTCTGGTTGTATATGTCTACTAGTAGATGTGGTGTTGGGAGAGGTTAGGAATTGTACGCCCAAGTTCACTTGTTATGAAACTGGGGGGAGTGGGCAGAAGATGTTCCCTTGGGTTACATGTATAAATTTACACAACTTCTTAATACATTTGTCTGAATATTTTATAATGTTTATCTAAATTTAGGTTGTCAAGTTATTTAATAGGTGGCCTACTTTACTTTAAAGGAGAGATACTATGAGAGGATCGGTCCAGTTTTATGATTCTGCATTTGACCAGAGTTTGCCATCTCAAGTATAAGTTACTTCTACTAACATGTTGTATGACATATGTTGTATTTTTTATGCAGTTTACTCCTTTTTATATGATACATGTTGTATTTTTTTTAATAACAGATACAGTTAACTCCTTGCACTGAGGATATTCTAGAGAAACTTCTATCATTGTGTCGAGAGGGTCATGATATTTGGTTGGCCTGAATGCCTCTAGTGTGCTACACAGTAGTAGAGTGGCACTTCACAGATAGAGTACTTGGACAATTTGGCTTTGTTTAAGTACAACCTACTCTTACCTTGCCACACCTTAGTAGGATTGATGGGAGGGGTCATGCTGTTGAGGATTGGTTGCATCTCTATAGGGAGGAGGTGCAACTGTGGCACAACAGACGTGAGAGCTTAGTTCCCCCTCCACCAGAAGACACAGTCTTCAGTCCACAGTTGCACTATGCATGGTATCATCCACAGTATGTAGTACCCCCTCCAGCTCAACCTCCGACCACATACTACCCAACCAATTATCGACAACAACAATTTGTGAGTATCATTACTATTTCTTTTACAAACTATTATTATTGATCTTTATTATTTGTAATATATGTAATTGGTCTTTATTATTTGTACATACTTTGTTTGAACAGGTAGAATCGCATGTGCGGATCCGAGCGGCTTTACAGCAGGCCTCTGCACATCAGAGATAATATCTACTACATCTAGGGGAACTACTTTGCGAGTCTTCCTGATTATGCTTGCCCATATGATCCCATACCCACTCCTACTCATACCACTGGTCCTGAACCCACACCTACTCCTACTCCTCATAAATGCACCACTAAGTCTGAGCCCATTCCCATTGCTCCTGAGCTCACTCCCACTTCTCAGTTCATGGGATGGGGATCGATAGGGCCATATTTTCAGGAGTTGGTTCATTTTCTTCATATATCACCCAACATCCACCAGCATCTTACTATGGAGTAGGTTCTTCTTTTGTTCTATACACTCCACTCCCACCACAAGTTATGCATGAGAGTCAACCACCATCTTATGTCACATACTCAACAACTCCATTTGATTTCTAAGGGTGCACCCCACCTAATGCCCCACATCCTAGTATTCAGAGACCCCTCACCCCACCTCCAACTTTTCATTATTTTCCTAGTCCTCGTCAGCCTACTGCTACACAGTTGTCCCCCATTGAGGCGTCTCCAGATGAGTTCGCTACTCATGAGTCAGATGTACATGGAGGTGGGCGAGGACGTGGAGGACGTGCTTAGTTTATTACGTATTATACTATTTTGTATATATGCCTTTGTGAAGGCATTTATTTAGCTTGTATTTGGATCTATCATATTATGATATCATCTGTTCGTTCATGTTGGATCTATCATATTGTATTGTTATGTATTGTTTTCTCTTCAAGTTGGTTCACATTGTAACCTTGATTTAAATTGATATCTCATTTTTTTTGGATTAATTTCTTCTTATTTAATCAATTAGCAATCAACTATTGTTGGTTGCAATAACACTTCTATAATTTGTATGTATGTTTAGAGCTATTCAAGTTAACAAATTTATAATAATTGAACATATTATAGACATTCAAATACAAATGAAATAATTGTAAATGTACAAATATAATTAATAATGTTAATATACAAATCAATAAGCATAAAATAATAATAATGAATACACAAAATATCGAATAAAAATACAATAAGTCATGAATGGGGACGTATTGCTTGCTTTACAGACAATATGTTTTGCATGGAGACGTATTTCTCTGCGAGAGAGAAAAATGCATTGGTCCCACATCAGGGCAATACATCCTGGAGCGGAACGTATTGCTCTGTGGTGGGACCAATGCGTCCAGCTCGGAGACGCATTGTTCTCTCGTAAGAAATACGTCCCAGTCCTAGACGTATTAGCTCCACAGTGGGACAATGCGTCTTGAGCCAGGACATATTACTCTTTCGCAGAGCAATACGTCATCCGCTGGGACGTATTGCCCTCGCATGGAGCAATACGTCTCCAGTGGGGACGTATTGACCTACAGATGTGCTATTTTGGGAATTAAAATGAAGATCATGCCATTATGAGCATTAAAATGGAAAACTTGCCATTTTGGTTTTTTGGCCTTTATCTTCATGGCTTGCCCATCAGCAATGGCGGGTGCCGATGTAGTGTGTGGTCGTGTTCCTCCTACCTATGTTAGGGTTTATCTTCATGGCTTGCCGATCAGCAATGGAAGGTGCCGATGTAGTGTGTGGAGACCCATAAACCACCGCACTACTCCTTCATTTTCTTTCGGCTCTCCTAGGGAAGCAACATCCACGGGTGAAGGCTAGACAATGTCATCATGTCTTGGTATTTTCAGTATTCGAGGGAATCTGTGGGTGACCGGGAGCACTGGCGAGAAGCCTCGGGAGTTTCAATACTCCACAGTTCCGCCGTGAAGATGAGAGAATGAGAAAAGAACCCTATGTGCTCTCTTATGGATCACTATCATCCTTGGCCTTTGGCATCTTTCAAGGAAACAGAGCAGTAGCAGGTGAAAACACGTTCAACCCTAACCCGGCGGGCGAAGGATATAGGGTCTTGAGGTCTATGGAATGAGGTGTTGCGGGGGTGATGGAGAGAAGAACCCCTGCAGTCGGCACCTTTGGTGATCGGGAGGCTAGAGGTGGTGCCTACATGTCGGAATCTGGGAGGCGAGGAGATCGGGGCAAAGGAATCATCACGGATGTGACCGATGAAGGTGTAGTGGGCGCTGGTTTGTGTCGACGTTCGCACGGTGTGACCTGTGCCGTGTCAAAATCCGCAGGCGCTCATGGGTCAGCCCGTTTAAGTTGGTTTGGGTCACAAAATTTACCACCCGCCGGAAAAAATCCAAACCCGTATCCACCCGTTTACTTAGCGGGTTTCATGGGTAATTTGTGGGCACCCGCGGGTGACCCGCTTAATTACACTGATTTTTTTGCATCCATGCGACTTAGTAGTAATGGGAAAATATTAAATCAGTCATATACTCATATCATAATTGCATATTACAATTCAAGTTAACAAAGCACAATAACGGAGACTCCAAAATCAGATTGTGAAACAAAAGCAAACCAAGCAGGAACCTAAGTCTGGCAGCGATGGCTAGACTTCAGTTTCAGTCTGACTAGAACTAACTTAAATTTCAGTCTTTGTTTTACTTTCTAAAATCTATTCTTCATCTCATTTGGATGCTACAATTCACACTAGCTATTGTTGTATTTTTTGTTGTTGTTTGTTATAGGTGGTCATTATTTAAGACTAATGTATGAACGTCTAAAGTCTGTAGTATACTGCTATTCCAACATTTATATGATTCAGAAACTTAATTCATCCAGTTGGGCTCTTCTTTAATAGACATGTTGCAGCCCTGTTCATGGGTACATTGCATTTTGATACTCTTCTTGTAACACGTTTTTGGATATATAAATAAATATTACGTGACAATGTATACAACGTGATTATTTTGTGCCATATCTTATATAAACAAACACTAGCAATATATTTTAAAAAAAATAAGTGGGCACCCGCGGGCAACCCGCAACCCGCTGGGTCGGGTTTGGATTTGTCTTTGTTCTACCCGTTTAAAACTATATCTTTTTGATCCGCACCCGCGAGACCCAAACTCGCAACGACCCAACCCAAACCCAACCCACCCACCCGTTTGATAGGTCTAGGGGAGAAGGAAGGTTAGAAGTGGGCAACCACATAAACAGATCAAGGATCAGATCCGTGAGCCAGATGAGAAAGGCAATGAAAAGAAAAAGGTATTAAGTGCTGATGTGGCGACTTCCTATTGGTTCATTACTGATTAATCTTGCAATAATTTTAGAAAATGATTGGAAACTCAAAATTAGACAACTTATATATGTAACTTTATTAGAAAAATGAAAGGAATGCCAACGAAATATAATCAAGACCTAATCCTAATCCCAATTCTATAAATAGTGCAATCTGTGTTAATGTTGCTATAACATCCATTTGATATAGCTAGAAATTTTTATAACTAGAAAAGGCAAGTAGCATTCTAATAGATTCAAGTCTAGCAACAAGAGAATAAGTTTCATCAAAATCAATACATTCCTACTGATTGTAGCCTTGAGCCACTAACCTTGTTTTGTTCCTTACCACCTTGTCGTTGTTGTCAAGCTTGTTGCGGTAGACCCACTTGGTGCCAATGATTTTTCTGTCACTTGGTCTTGGAACTAGAGTCCACACACGATTCTTCTCGAATTTCTCTAGTTCCTCCTGCATGGCTAGGATCCACTCATCATCTCCAAGAACTTCCTTCATGTTATTTGGCTCCAGCTGTGAGATGAAGGCACTGTCTGCTTGCTCTTTGTTGTAGGTAGCTCGTGTCTTCACTCTCTCAAATGGGTTGCCAATGATTAGCTCTTTGGGATGATTCTTTGTGAAGCGGGGAGTGGGATCCTTCTTCTCTTCATCTTCTACTTCAACCACCTGCTTACCTTTGTTGTCGATGTTGATGTATTTCAAGATTAGAATTAATTCATATGTAATATCATTATCAACAACATTCTTTCCAATAGCAGGGTTTGATTCAATAAGCTTGACATTAATAGATTCTTCAATTTTAGACAGTTCAATATTTAAAACTCTATAAGCCCTGCTTGTAGTGCTATAGCCTAGGAAGAAAGCCTTGTACGATTTTGGATCAAACTTGTCGAGAGAATCCTTCATGTTCAAAACAAAACAAGGACATCTAAAAACATGAAAGAAGTTGATGCATGGCTTTCTACCACGCCATAACTCATAGGGGGTTTTCTTCAAAGATGGATGTGTAAAAACTCAGTTATGCACAAAACATGAGGTGCTAACAGTTTTGGCCCAAAACTTCTATGGAATATCATATTCTAGAAGCATGGTCCTAGCCAACTCCTGTAGAAACCTACTCTTTCTCTCTACTACCCCATTTTCTTGAGGTGTACGAGGAGAAGAGAAATTGTGCGAGTAACCAGATTTTTCACAAAAATGCTCAAAGAGATCATTTTCAAACTCTCCTTCATGGTCACTACGGATAGAAACAATCTAGCAAGAAGCTTCATTTTCATCTCGTTTATAAAAGCTCGAGAAAACATCAAGAGTGTCACTTTTAGAGACGAGAAATAATGTCCAAGTATAGCGAGAAAAATCATCAACAATCACAAGGCAATACTTGGAACCATGAAGGGTTTGAGTTCTCATAGGTCTGAATAGATCAATATGAAGAAGTTCAAGAGCTCTTTTGGTACTAAGGACTCCTTTGGATTTGAAGGAGGACTTGGTTTTCTTGCCTTATGCACAAGGTTGGCATTCCTCATACTTTTCAAAATCTAATTTAGGAAGTCCCCGAACTAATTCCTTTTTGCTCAGTTTCTTCATTTGATGCATATTCACATGACCCAACCGGCGATGCCAAAGAGAAATATCTTTTTTATCCACAACTAAGCATCTATCAAGTACGGGCTTTAGATAATCAAGCACAATGACATAAAGATTACCATTTCTAGTTCCCTTGTATATGCCATTGTAAGTGAGGGAATCTAGAAGCAAACATTCTACATAAGTAAATAGAACAAGATAACCATTATCACAAAGTTGGCTTACGCTTATCAAATTGTGATGTAGGCCATCAACAAGAGAAACATTATTGATACTAAGCTCGTTGCCTACATCACCCTCACCTATTACCTTACCCTTTTTGTTGTCCCCGAAGGTCACCGATCCTCCTTTCTTTTTCATGAATTTGTTGAAATGGCTTATTTCACCTATCATATGTTTTGAGCAGCCACTATCAACAATACACCTTCTTTTGTCCTGCATGAAAGAAGGATGTCAGTACCCAACTCAAACTTTGGGATCCTTGGTTAGCTTGGGGACCCATTTCATCTTTGGGTTGGTCCCCTTTGGCTTGTAAGGATAATAAGTAGAGTAATTATCATCACATTTACAATGAGCACATACCATTGGGTTCTTAGAGCCGGAAGTCTCTCCATGGAAGAAAGGAGGTTCCACACTCTTCTTCTTACCCTTACTCTTATTCTTGTTCTTACCTTTAGGAGAAGTCCCATCATATCCTAAACCACTAGTACCAATTTGTTTGGTAGAGTGTTCTAGGACAGCATTAAGGTATTTCTTTCCTGTAAGAAACTTTTGTAAGGAAGCTCTTAATTTAGTATTATCATCACTAAGATTAATGATAGTAGAAGATAAGCTAGCAAGATCATCTCTAGCATGCAACAGGTTGGCCTCTAAACATAGGGTTTTAGTATGAAAAGAATCACGTTCTAGAGCAGTGCTAGCTACCTCATTACTTTGCAAAATAGGTCTAGAGGATAGATCATTAACTTGAGCAAGCAACTTAGCATTTTCATATTTAAGTAAAAGAATTTCTTTTTGATAAGCATGAGTTTCTTGCTTCCTAGCTTCATCAATGAGGTTAATTTCTACATTTTCAATTTTAAGAACATCAATCTCATCTAGGCATTTTTGGTTATCTTCCTTAAGAGTAGCAATGGTCTTAAGGTAAACACCATTCTCAACTTCAATTCCATTGTATTGGAGCTCAAGATTAAGAAATTGCCCTTGCAAGGTATCAATACTATCAAGGTGCAATTTTTCATTTTGATCAAGAATCCCAATCTTAGCATATAGATCATTTATTACCTTTCCTAACCTTTTCTTTTTAGATTTGTATTTAGTAAAAGATGACCGACAAGCATTAAACATATCAATAAGAGTTTCTTTAGACAACTCATGCAAATTGACTTCACTTACCTCACCTACATCATCACTTGTAGAGGCCATGAGAGCAAGGTGGAATTCTCCATCTTTAGAGATAGAAGAACTTGAGGAAGACTCCTCCCAAGCTACATGAGTTGCACATTTGCTTCTTCTTTCTTTCTTCTCCTTTCTCTTGTATTTGCCTTCTTTCTTGTACTCCTTGTCCTTCTTGTGGCTGCTCTTGTGGTGGCTCTTCTTGGCCTTGGGACAGTCACTCTTGTAATGGCCTTTTTGACCACATTCATAGCACCTAGGAGTAGATGAAGAAGACTTCCCTTTGAAGTGCTTGCCCTTGGAGTAGTTAGCTTCATGCTCATTTGGGCCTTCATCTTCACTTGAGAAGGAGTAAGGGACTTGAGAGCAAGTTGTTGTTGCCGAACCATCTCTTCAATTTGAGCTTTGAAGGTTGTGTCCTTGATCTTCTTAGACTCCTTCTCTTCTCTCTTTTCTTCTTCTTCTTGCTTATCAAGCCTTGGCTCATGATCTTGAAGGTTTCCAACCATCTCCTCGGTTGACAATTCACTAAGCTTGTACACTTCTTCAATGGATGTCACTTTGGGCTCCCATCTCTTTGGAAGATATCTCAAGATCTTTGAGTTTATTGTGCCTTTCTCCATCACACTACCAAGGGTTGCCAATCCATTGATGATCACATTAAGCCTTGTGTACATGTCCGCCACTCTTTCATTCTTGCCCATCTTGAAGTTCTCAAGTAGACCACCAAGCATGTATATCTTGGCTTCCTTCACTTGCTTCGTTCCTTCATAGGTGACACATAGCTTGTTCAAAATTTCATGTACGGTGTCCCATGAGGAGATCCGGTTGAACACATATGGGGTGAGGGTTGCATAGACGATGCTCACGGCTTTGGCATTGAGCTGAGCTTGCTTCATTCGGGCTTCCATCCATGTGGAGATTTCCCCTTTGGATCTTCATACTTTAAGTGCACCACCTTATACATCTCATAGCTTACTCCTTGAAGGTAGAACTACATTCTTCTCTTCCAATAGAGGAAGTTGGTGTCGTCAAATACCGGAGGTCGCATGGAGAAGCTTCCCTCCATGTTGAGAGATCCAAATGCTAAATCACCCATCTTCTCCTACTTGTGGAAGTAGCTTGGAGAAGACATGCTCTGATACCACTTGTTTGATCAAGGGCTCTGGGGGGTGAATAGAGCTTCACAAATCTCACAAAACAAATTAGACCAACAAATTATATTAAGTGCAGAAACTTAAACATACAGCCAATTTGAGGTCTAACTAACAAGCATAGCAAGGGTGAGAGACACTTGGACAAAGTGGTTTAGAGTGGTTCCACACTTCAAACTAGAAGTGAATCAGTCCACTACCTAGAGGTGGTTAGGCTCTAGGACTTTGTAATCTTGATTCTCTTATATTCATTCAAAAGATTACAAGACAAACCCACATTCATCCAAGGACTTAATACCTCAAGCAAGGATCTTCAACCTACTGAAGGAACTTACCCACTTGAACCAGGGAGTCTTCATCCTTCAACAAGGACTTACCCACTCCATCTTCAAGTCTTTGGCCTTCAAGGAATTACCTATCCTTCTTGAACGTCCTCCTTGCCTATCTCCTTCACTCAGAGATCTGGAACACCATGCTTTCTTCAACCTTGAAGAACAGCAACTCCTTCTCCTTCATTCGGAGAGGATCTTCAAGCCTTTTCTTCAATAAGGAAAGGGAGTAGGAAGATGGAGGTGGAGATCTTTACATGGATACAAGAGGTGACTCTCTTACAACAGATCCTAACTCACTCATACTCACGGATTTGACTTGAAGGTAGAGAGAGAAAGGGGCTCAAAGGTGTGCAACACTCTCAACTAAGCAAGGACCAAGTATATATAGAATGAGCAACCTTGGAATGAACTCCAAGTGGTCCTATTTATAGATGGGGGTGCTCCTTTGAGTTGGGGAACACTTAGGGCTGAATTATAGCCATTTTTACACAAGGCAACGGAACTATTTTTGTCCAAACAAGTTACCAACGGTTAGAATCACTTTTTCTGCATTTTTCATACAGTACATTCTGTCGAGATTCAATAAAGGTAACTCGACTGATTGGGTAAAAGACAAAACCAAATTTCAAACCATCGGTCGATTTTGTCTTGAGGAAACTCGACCAACCAATGAAAGTTGCATTTGGTCAGTAACTCAATTGGTCGAGTTCTGTGAGTGCACAACTCGTCCAATGCACTCTTCAAAGAATTGATCTAGTGGATCAGTCGAGATTGTAACTTGACCGATTGACTGCATGTAATCAATTTTATAAAGTGCATATTAAGTTATTAAAACTTAGTTATAAGTGTCCCACATAATTTTCTCATCTTAGTTACAAGTCATACCATTAATACAACTCATTACAAAAATATTCTAAGGTCATTTACATGGATTTCCCAATTAGCACACTTGCATTGCTTTTGACTTGAACTATAGCAAATTATGGCTTGAGTAATTTGATCTTTTTCATGTACCTAACACCTAAAATCAATCTTGAATACACATATTAGATACATATGAATGGAATGGTTAAGTCATTATCAAAATATGAACAATGTATAACCTCAAGGTCAACAGATTATTAGTTGTGTGTATAGCCATCTGGTTGTCATAGTATAAAGTAGCTAGAGTTTGAAAAGGAATTCCAAACTCAGTCAAGATGGTCCAGACCCACTGTAGATTACAACATGCATGAGCCACAACTTGATATTCTGCCTCGGTGCTAGAGTGATTATAATACCCTATTTTTATATCACATAAGTGGAAGCTAAAAAATTCAACTTGAGAGTTTCACAAACATGATACATTATGGTAGATATAGAAAAGAACCACACAACTTAGTGTACTTATTCTCATTAATTCTTAGAATACAATCTTGGTTACATAAAACTTTATAAGAAAGACTAAATTCATGGTGCAAAAACCTACACTCTATCTATCATCTTGGATTGTGTAGATGGCTCCCTACCAAGTGAAGCTCTCTTTAAACCATTGATGAGTTCTTTATTTTGATTGATCTTCCTGAAGATTAGTACTTGCGTACATCCCATCCCCAACCATGCATAAAGGGAAACCTAGGTTAAAGCAAGTGGCATTGAATTTCTAATAAGATAAACATGAATATACTATAACTGAAAGCTGAACTAATATATGAAAGTTGTAAACTTATATTGAATTGATGTGTCTTTTATTTATGTCCTTTATCTGCTTTGTGGCCACCATTATACGATAAGTCCTCCAAAATTGGCATATATGCATCCTGAATAGGTAATAAAGTACCTCTAAATTGGCACTACAAGCCTATGAATGACACTGAGGTGTCTCTGAATTCGCATGACTGCACCCTGAATTGGTATTGAAGTACCTATGAATTGGAGTAAACATTCCTCTTAATTGGCAACACATGCCTCTAAATTGGCAACACATGCCTCTGAATCATCCTGGGACCAACTGAGTGAGGACTTATCATATAATATCTTATGTGAAAGTTCTGAAATAACTATCTTATGTCTACACTTACTGAATTTTGAATCTTAACTTATCTTATACTGAAATTGAATATTAATAATAGAACATGTACTGAATTCTGAATCTAAATCTGAATCATTACTCTTAAGTTCTAAGTTGAATCTAAATCTGAATCTCTGCTCTTAAATTCTGAGTTGAATCTAAATCTAAATTTGAAATATGATATTATTATTGTCTGAAAAATCTTGATCAGAAGCATTTATTTGATAGATGATTTAATTAAGTTTTGATGTTGATATATGACATCTGACTCTAAGGTTTGAGAAATAAACCAAACTAAATCCAAATTTGTATCTCGAATCAGATATACGTATTGTATGGATAAATCTTAATTTGAAGTTGTTTAATTTAACAATTATACAAAAACTTATATCTGAGCCCAAGGGCTTTAGAAAATAAACTGAACATAGCATAGGAGTATTGAGTGTCTAAAATTACTATAAATCTTAAATATCTAAAATCAGAAAATTGGATAACATGACTCGGTCTGGATAAAATCGGATTTCCCAAAGCATGACTGGATATGAAACACTAAAGTCTGAGAGTAACTTAATCACTAAGTTACTTTGTAGGAAGGTGTAGGTTGAATCATAATAATACTAAAAATCAATGTACATGGACCACTTACCTTTGACACTAATGATTTCTTTGTCTTCTTGATTCCTCTTTTATATAGTCTAATAATCACCTAGACATAAATAAATTTCTATAAGTACATGTGCATTTCCTTTTTTAAAATATCAGACTCCCATCTCCTTAACCTTGTATATCACAATAGGATTCTTACTTAGACTATAAAACTCTAATGTAAAATTATGATAAAATTCTTGGCGTTGAATGTATATCATAACTCGCATTATATAATCACTATAACACGCATACTCGAATAAGACATAATAAATCACATAATATACTCTATGCAAACATAGTAACATATGGTCAAAAGAAAACATGAAAATATAATCATATGTCTCTAATTAGTACCATTTGGTTGAAATTAGATGTAAATATCAAAAACTCAATTTTATAGCAGTTAAGCATATATGTAATGTAATATCTTATCAATATTCACATCACATACTATTTTCTTAAGTCTAAACCAAATACAAATTTAGGAAGGTATGAAACCTCATCAAAACATTGAAAATAATAACGATACCATGTAATAGGTCTTGAATAAAAATATCAAATCATTCTATATCATAACAATGAGTGAAATATCCAAAATATACTTATTAGGATTTACATTAAAAAATTTAATAAACTTCAAATTAGAATGATCAGACTTTGGAATCATATTAAACACATGAAAATATACTTACCAGATACATTAATTAATTTCTAAATTCATTTGGTATTTAAATGCATCCAAATCATATATATTTCAATAAACATAACATATCGAATAAGAAACGTTAGAATCAACTGCTAAACATAATTTTAGGACATAGTACACTCAAAATCCTTACTAGTGATATCTTGTAATCCCCAAAAGGACCCGCATAACTCAAGTAGTGATTTTTTAAAAGCAACTGTAGTTATACTTGATATCATCACTAACTACAGAAAGCATTTGATTGTGTATCTGAGTAGAGGGGGATATAAAACCACAATAGTGGTGATCCTTCATTGACGTCATAGACATAGGAGAAGGTCATGAATGTATGCTGAGTTGTGTTGGAATGCAAAAATAGAGGCAGAGGTGTCATCTTGGAGGATAAGGAGGTCAACTACCTCTATTTCTTTATTCCCCTGTTGCAGCACATTTGTGAAGGAGGGGAGAACAAGGGTTGGGAAAGGATGGTTACAGAGGCAGAAAGGGTGGTTACGGAGGCACCACAAAAATACAAGTCTCACTAACCTTATAAACTCCCTTCAGTTGTATATATTTTTGTTTCTTGCCTTCCATGTAAGGATAAAGAATGAGTAGAATTCTTAATCCAAAGGAGATTTGTTTAATTTTAATTGTTACCTAAATGTCTTCTTCACTATCTCCAAAACATTTCAACCTTTAAATCATAATTCCAAAACATTGTAAATGTGTACCACATCCTATTCTGACTAGAAGTATCTGCCTACTAGGATCCAACTCGAAACATCTTATAATTATAAAACAAAAAATGCCCTCAAAGTCAAGAGAAATTATCTGATGTAATTGAATTTAAAGAGGTGTTTCGACTCATTTCAAAATTATCACTAAATTCTCAAAAAATTGATTATCATTTTGAGTATTAGTTTCATTTTTAAGACCCATCCAAGTTATGGATATATATTTGTAGTCAAACCAAATATTTACTCTACATCATGTGAAACTCAAGTAAACCATTATTACATTATCCATTTTTTATTAATGAAATAGAAAACTCAAACTATCGATTTTCATAACCATTGTCCATTAACTCCATTACATGTAAAAAGCCTCAAACTTCTTGTTGCTTACCATAGATATTAGGACCAACTATTTCAATTTAAGAAAGACAATAAAATCATTCAGATGGGCATATGACTACATTTAATATAACATTTCCTATATATTCTTCAAAATGATATATTCCTTCATCAACTATTATTTAAAATTGTTGAATATGATTACTCGCTCCTATATATATTTGTATATATTTCAAACAATTTTATGATTCTGAAACAGTATTCCATTTTAATTGTCCAGATTAAATACAACATTCACATTTCACACTTACATAACATCTTTTCACCCATAATTAAATTTCATATTCCATATCACACTTTTCTATACCCTTCAATTAATGTACTACTCTTGTGGATTTGATCGCACTATAGTCAATTATCTAAATCTTGGAACTTTCAAAAAAATCATCAAACTTTTTCTTCATCTTCCTTTCTACATCTATTTTAAATATATGGTTTCCATTTTGAGTAGTTTTTGACCAATATATAATTAAAATTATATGAATTTTCCTAAAAATGATAGGAAAAAAAATCAAAATAGCACACTTTGATGAAAAAAATCTGAATATAGCACCCCTTTGGAAATAATTCCCCACATAGCCCACTTTGGTCTAAAAATGCCACATAAATTGGCGTTTTAAAGTCTGGGAAGAGAAAACGCCATTCATTTTGGATATTTTAATAAACAATTGAAAGAAATAAAATAAAAAAGGAATGAAAATGCCAAAGCAGGTGGCGCTTTCACCCCTACATTGGGGTGAAAGCACCACTTCCTTTGGCATTTTCATTCCTTTTTTAAAAAAATCTGAAATTTTATTAAAAGCTCCCAAATGAATGGCATTTTCACCTCTTGCATGTATAAAATGCCAATTCAAGTGGTGTATTCCCACCAAAGTGGGTTGTGTTGGGAATTATTTTCAAATGGGTGTTATATCCAGAATATTTTAATCAAAGTGTGCTATTTTGTTTTTTCTAAAATAATAATACTAAAACCAATCTTGATAATGTTTTAATATTTATTTCCAATCCAAAATGACATGTAAGAATCTTAATATATTGTTAAAAACATGTATTGTATTTATTTCTTCAAGGGATTTGGCACCTAACCTTTTTATAAATTAAAAATATCAATTCCAAGTGGTTTCTATCATTAGTTACTCTCAAAAAAACCATGAAATCTTTCCCAAAAATAAACTACCAAAAAGGTAGAACCTTCATGATGCTTGGCTTAGAGTTTAATATTTGTTTCGTTATCATTTTGAAATATTGAGAAATAAATTCATTTATCATATCTCACATTATATTATTTATTTGACAATGGACCACATCTAGCATTATCTTTCTTAAATTTATTTACTTATCTAATGTTAACCAAAAAAATAAAACTTTGACCTTAATGTATATTTATCTAAGGAATATAAATAGGGTCTTAGAATATCAAAGTAAAATCATTCAATATTTGTAATCACTTGTAAACCCTTTTCTTGTAAATAATAAATACATATTTTTTTTATATGAATGTTATTAAATAAAACTTGGTCAGCATGTATTTCTCATTATTTTCATGATGTATATTTTTTAGGGGAATTAATTAACACAATCCAATAGCCAAAATGTTATTTTACCCATATTGTGATTACGGACAATTATTGGGCTTCAAATAGACTATAGATCATTAGATCTAATTTTGCATATGTGTCGTGTATTTGGCTTGGGCCTCATTAGGATAAAATTATATACATTAGGTTACTTTAGAATTTAGGATGTTACAGTGAGCTACCACCACATGTTTTTTACTCCTTCAAGAAACTGGGTGAGTGTCAATCATGACATAATAGTCAAAATTGGGTCATCGGTCTTTAGAATCATCAATCCATTTTGCATTTGCATATCTAGAGATAAGGATTACCTTAGACTTATGACATTTTTAGAACAATCCTCATCCTAGAGCACTCTAGAGATAACGAAGAATATGTGGAATGTTTCTAGTGGACCTGGTGTAGTGCACTCATGTGTTGGTTGACTACCCCAATGATAATATCTGGTTGACCAATAGTCAAGTAGATTAGTTTCAGAACTATATGGTGATACTTCTCCGAATCAGCAAAGAGTTCTCCTTCATGCATAAGCTTCATATGACATTCCATCGAGGTAGAGACCACTTCTACCATGTTGGACTCTTGAAGTGGGTCCAAGACATAGCATTGATGTGACATGGTGATCCCCAAGGATAAATAGACGACTTCAATCCCAAGGAAGAATAGCAAGGTGTCCAAGTCTTTTGTACAGAAATGTTCTTGTAGAGACTACTTGAGTTGGGATAGCCACATCATATCATCGTCGGTGATGATGGTTTCATCAAAAAGACAACAATCAAAACATGGACATCAAAGGAGTTGGAGAAGAACAAGGAGTGGTATGTGGTTAATCTCTAAAAGTTAGATGTGCATGGACATCACTTAACTTGTTGGACCAGTCCAGTGGAGACTTCTTGAGGCCATAAAGAGACTGTTGGAGACAACACACTTTGTGAGAATACATCTGCCCCCTCAACAACAAACTTGAGTGGTTTTTGCATGTAGACTTCCTCCAGGAGATCTCTGTGAAGCAATGCATTCTTGATGTCAAGATGGTCAAGAGGCCAGTCAAGGTGAGTTGCAAGGGAGATAAGGATGTGGATGGAGGCAATCCTTATAACTATAGAGAATGTCTCAAAATAATCCATGCCAAAGGTTTGGGTGAATCCTTTGACAACTAGGAGTGCCTTGAGTCGTTCAATAAAGTCATCCGACATGCTTTATAGTGAAAATTCATCAGCAATCTATGATATTTTTTCTTAATGATGGGGTCACAAAATCTTATGTCTTTTTATTCTAGAGAGTTCACATCTCTTCCATCATGGAAGCTTTCCATCCAGGATGACATAGAGCATTTACATCTCTTATAGTGAAAAGTCATGATGGGGTCACAAAATCTGATGTCTTTTTTCCTGGAGAGTTCAAATCTCTTCCATCATGGAAGATTTCCATCCAGGATGACATAGAGCATTTCCTAATGATGGGGTCACAAAATCTAATGTCTTTTTGTTCTGGAGAGTTCACATCTCTTCCATCATGGAAGCTTTCCATCCAAGATGACATAGAGCATTTACTAGACACTTAGGGATATATGTCTTGTCCAGGGAAGTAGCAAAGGATGAGGCAGAATAAAAAAAGACATGCAAGATAACAAGTGTTGGAAATGGTATTCTTGATAGTGTAAGAGTGTATACTTTTGCATAGTGCCACTGGTAAATAAGATTGGTCCAGAATTGGTGATGATGATGTAGATGTAGCTAAGGAATCATCTTTCGCACATCATTTTGGTTTTTTTTATGGTGGAGGTGTTGGTGGTGTTGGTGGTGTTGGTGAGATAAATAGGTCAGGCAATGAGATCATAGTATCAGTATGATCTATGGGGGTTGAGGATGATAAAAAGAACATTTCATCCTTGTGAAAGGTGACATCTGCAAAGATATATATTTTGTCAGAGCTAGGTTCAAGACATTTGTATCCTTTTTGATAAAAATGATAAACAAGAAATATTGTTCAAATAGCTTGGGGGGAAGCTTGTTGGCCTTGGGATCAAAATTATGAATAAAGGCAACACAACTGAAAACCTGAGATGGTAGAGGGAATGGTGTGTATTGAGGGTAAATAATAGAAAAAGAATTGTGCTTTGTGAGAACAAAGGAAGGTGACGATTGATAACAAAGCAAGCGGTGAGGAACACATCAGACCAAAAAGGTTGAGGTGAGTTGGAGGAATGATAAGAGAGTGTGTAATTGCAAGTAAATGATGATTTTTATGCTTGATGATGCCATTTTTTTGTGGTGTGTATGCACACAAGCATTGATGGATCATCCCTACATCATGGAAAAAAAGAGGCGCAACCTTTTGGATATATTTGAGAGTGTATCCCATTCAAATAGTCTTAATAGATGTTGAAAATTAAATAGAAACCAAATTGTGAAACTCACAAACTAATGTAAAAACTTCATCACAAGTTTGAAGTAAGTAAAGCCATGTCATTCTAGAAAATCATCCACAAATGTATGAAAATATTTATAGCCATTGTAACAAGTAGTCTTGAATAGACAACACACATCAGTATGGGCTAAATTGAACATATGAGATGATTGTTTATAGATACAGACCAGGAAGGACACACAATGGTTTCCCTAGCTGTAAGACATTACAAGGAATGGAGGAACAAGAAGATAAAGAACTATCTAATAGTTTAAGCTTGTCTAAAGGTAAATGTCCATCACGTATATCAGATGAAGTGGCATTATGGTAAGAAGGTCTTGTGGTAGGCAAGAGAGTGGGGTGGAGAAGTAATAGAGATTGTCATAGAGTACTCCCTGCCCAATCATCGTCATATTCCTCCAATCTTGTAAAAAAAACTAGATGGACCAAAAGTTACAAAACATCAGAGAGAATAATTTTTTTCCTACAAACATTAAATTGTATGGAAGTTTGGAACAAAGTGGATAATAGTCAACTTTATTTTAAAAGAGATAGGAACATTGACACACTAAATTACTCATTTAACTGGCCCCTCCGTTATGGTGATAGAGGGGTGAGGGATAAATGAATCGTATGTGGTTAGAATATGGGGCATACCAATCATATGTTTTGACACACATGAATCTATAATCCAGTTAGAATTGGTAGTAAGCATGGATGCCCCAAAGTTATCTTGAGAAGTTGTGTTTAGGTGTGTAGGAGAACTAATAGTAGGTAAATCCTCAACTTGCCAATCAAAAGAGGCAGATGTGGTCATGTAGTTGTAGAGGAGAAATACCCATAATATTGAGCATATTGGTGAAGTGTTTGCACTCTTGATGGAATAATGAGACACGAGAAGTTTAAGAAGATACATGTGGTAAATGAGGTACACAACCAATTGTCACAAAAGATGCTTGACCAATTTTCAAGATAGATGCTTGACCAATTGTTAGGATAGATGCTTGACCAATGTGGGTAGGTGCGTAAGCAACATGGGCAGATCCCTGACCAAATCCTCTCTCATAATGTGTTATATATCCATGCTTTGAGTGACAAGCATGATCAGTGTGGCCCAGAGTGCACTTTGGGCGTTGGCCTCGTCTATGACCATGGCCTCTGGCCTTCTCTGCCATTGTTGATGGAAGTTCAAATTTAGTAGTAGGAGAGATATGAGGAGAAAGATTTTTAGACTAGTTTTGGCGTGTATGTGCCTGGTCCATGGATGGAAGGCTCGCACCAACTAGGAGTAGTTGTTGAATAGCATTAAAACAAGGATGAATCGTTATGAGGAATCACCTAGTGAGGAGGGTTTCCCTCTCTTTAGTGACCTTATTAGAGTTCATCGGGGAGAAAAAAATCAGTTGATTGGACATGGCCTTCATTGCATCATTGTACTTGGATAGGGGTCAATCCTCTCACTAATCAGAGAAGATTTTGTCCATGGCATTGTAGATGTACAAGAAATTATGCTCTTAAATGAACAACTACTTTATTTGTCTCACATTGTTTTGATGCTCTTGTACCACATGTACTTGACAACAATATCAGACTCCATACACCCTCATAGCCAAGAGAGAACTTGGTTGTTACCTATAGTCTAGGTAGCATCTGGTACGGATGGGTCATCCTCAGTGATAAGCTTGAGTTTACTCTGTGATTCGAGAAACATTTGAATCGTTCAAGCAAAGCAGAAAGTTGTCACTTTTAAGTTTAATGGCAGATATTTGTGGCATATTATTGTAAACAATAGTCATCTTAGTATGATCACCCATGATGAGGTGAGTAAGATACTAGATGAAGGTATAGTAAATGGAAAGAAAAGTATTGTAATTAAGCATGGTACAAATAGAAATTAAAGGTACTAGAATGTAGCCTTGTACACTAGAATAAAAAATAGAAATACTGCCAGAATTGAAACTTGATAGGAGGATTAACACTACCAGATTAGAACTCAATAGGAATAAAGTAGTACTACCGACATTGAAACTCGATCAAAAGAGGAGTCTTACTATCAGAATGGATCTCAGTAGAGAAATTAAAATGCTACTAGACTATTGGCACGATAGGATAAAGAACATAAAATCCCCAATTTTTAAGAGAAGTACTCAACAATGTGGATTAGGGGAACCACAATGAGACAAAAAAGTAAAGCTTTGCCTCTTTTTTATTTTAATGCTTTATAAATTAACAAGAGGTCTTTTGAATCTATGCTTATATATATATATATACATATATATATATGTGTGTGTGTGTGTATGAACTTTTGATAAGTAGACCATAAGAAGGGAGATAGGGAAGAGAGAAGAAAGCCTTTCAAATCTTCTGATGAGAGATGACCATGGCATGTGGTGGCCCGAATTGGCATCAACATTGCCCTAAGGTCGGGTCATATTGTTCGTGCCTACGGCTGTCGAGCAACTGTATTGAGCTGGCCACCAGCTGGATGGATGATGGGCAACAGTAGAGGGTGGGATGGTGGTGGTAGTAGTCAGAGGAGGGAGGGATGGTGGTGGCACTGAGAAGGGGAGGCAGTAACACCTGGGCCCACTTCCCTAGGCTCTAGTAGAGTTTCAGGAATGACGATTGGCCCCACAGACCACCACTAACCTTAACTGCACGCTTTTTCCTCACTCATGCGCAAGCCAGGATCAACTTCCCGACTGGTCACCCATCCTAGTACTACTCCAAGCTGAGTACGCTTAACTATGGAGTTATTTAGAGATGGGCTCCCGGAAAAGGAGGTGCACCTTCGTGATATGGGTAGTCCAATCATTCCTTTTAAGATCATGTTATCTGAGGTCTCAAATCCTGCGATGTTACAATCTCCCCCACTTAGACTCTTGACGTCCTCATCAAGGCTCAACTATATGGCCTCATAATCTGACCACATTTCAGTGCAGACCCACAATGGCCCATGGACACCTAACTCCCGATCACGGAATACCAACGCAAGGGTGGCTACGTCAACCATGGACAGCCCTTTCCTACATGCCTGGACCACACGGCTCAAGAATGGCATGTCGCATGCCCATGTGAGAACCACCTACTGGAGGGGTTATGGCTCTGATACCATCTGTAACACCCGGGCCCACTGCCCTAGGCTCTAGTAGAGTTTCAGGAATGACGACTGGCCCCACAAACCACAACTAGCCTTAACTGCACACTTTTTCCTCACTCACGCGCAAACCAGGATCAACTTCCCGACTGGTCACCCATCCTAGTACTACTCCAAGCTGAGCACGCTTAACTATGGAGTTCTTTAGAGATTGGCTCCCAGAAAAGGAGGTGCACCTTGGTGATATGGGTAGTCCAATCATTCTTTTAAGATCATGTTATCCGAGGCCTCAAATCATGGGATGTTACAGAGGCGACCGCCGAGTGGGAGAAGGAGGGGGAGAAAATGAAAAGGAAAGGAGAGGAAAGGGTAGGGTCAGAACTATGTTTTTGAAACAATGTAGAATAAGTTGCTTTTAATAAGTCCAATAAGAGTATTGGATCTCCTAAATATAGGTGTCAAGGAGCACATAGGCTAAACATAAATAAGGGAAAATACAATGGGCCCAAACCCAACTTAATCAAATATACCAACATAAATAATTCTACAGTTGAAGTGATATGCACATGAATTTAGCATTTCAGTTGTTGAAGGACCACGGAAAAGCCTATAATATTCTCCATACGATATGTCATAAATACATATGTCCACCTTTGATAATACTTTATTTTACATACTTTTTGTATATATTTTATACCTCTTTTAGCATATCTTTTGCTATCTTCCCCCACAATTTTAGCATCTTTTTATCACAGACTTCGCTACACATCTTTCCTTGGTTTCAGGTACATATATAGCCCAAGTCGCGGTCTTCACCTCGACCGCAACCCATTCATGCAACAAGGACCATATCACCACGGTCGAGGCCTCCAACTGCCTTAAGCTCATGGTCGCTTCATGATCATTGTCAGACCACGACCAGCTTGGAGGCTGCAATCATTGATAAGAATGTGATCATAGCAGAGGTCGTGATCAACATGGAGACTGCGAGCCTCAAGAAGACTGTGATCCTTGCTAGATCGCGAGCCACATGCAGACCGTGACCAAGTGGGGAGACCTCAACCTCTCTAACACAATGCACAATATGACCTCGACTGTGATCCTTGTTGGACCGCGAGCCACATGCAGACCGTGACCAAGTGGAAGAGCTCACCTAACCGCGACAGAGGAAGAAATGGAAAGGAGACCGCGATCACGATCTTGCCCCTCCCTAAGACAGACTGCGACCGCGGTTCAAAAGTTAGTTAAGTCGGTGGAGTGTGCCTATAAATAGGCCACCCACCCGTCTTGTCAAATCATCAGATCATAGATCAGATCGAGAAGGACACGAAGTGTTGTTGCATCCCATATTCATTCCATTCCATTCCATCTACCAGTCTTAGATCTCCAAAGGTGGAAGCTGAGGAGAGAGAAGACTGGAGACTCCTTCTTCGAGAGAAGAAGATTGTATGCACCATTAACGTGCTAGATCTAGATCTAAAGAATTATCGTGTCGTATCATGTTCCCTCTCTTTCTGTCTAGATCTATCACTGTATTCCACTATACTTCCCTCCTCACTTTGTGGATCTTCATGTATCTATATTTCTATAATGCAGTTATGTTGTCTGCAAGCATGAGTGGCTAAACACCTTAACTTGGGTTGGGAGTAGCTGCTAAGGCTCTCCCAACATGTATATTGTCTCTTTCTGTTGAATATATATATATACTCTTGTCAAGATTATCTCCATACGCCTATTTTAATGCTTCACTTGAATGCTTAGCTACCATCTTGTGATTTTTTATAGTTGATATCTCGAGAGAGTAATATCGCTTTTATCATGTATTATGGAGTAGTACGAAAGCACGACAGTGTTGGAAAGCTAAAGCTTGAAATCATATGTTATGTTTTGTGGTTTATGAGTGGTCATCTTGAGAGAGAGGCTACCCTTAGACTTAGATCTATCCTCATCTTGAGAGAGAGTGGAATAGATGTTATAGATGGTTGCTTGTAATCTTAATGAGAGTATATGAGAGAGAGAGAGACAATGGTGCATGTTGGACAGACATCTTAGTAGGTGAAACCTGATCTGAGTTTTCCCTCCATATACTTGTTTCATCTTATTTTCGTTTTCGTTTGTTCTTATTCTCTTTTATTTACTTGCTTTATTTTGAGATCCAACGTTCCTTAGGGAATACCCCTTAAAATACCCTCTTTTCCTGGAGTATAAGAGTCTTAGATTCTGTGCACTTAACACTGCCAACCTTGTCCCTGTGTTTGACCCTGATTGCTACATCGGACCCCGTTTATCATTGTGGGGGATTGAGAGTCGGGTTATTTATTTAAAAGTCTGACTACTCTAGATCTGCTCCAATTTTGGAAGTGTGATTTAGGCCGGTCAACTTTTTGGCATCGTTGTCAGGGACAAGGCAAAACGGCACTTCTAAGAACATGAGTCCACTCCTCTATACTCCTGTGCCTCAAGCTTAGTATTAAGCTTGGCTGCACTTAAATCTTTAACCCTATTAACTTACAGTTACTACAGTTCATTTTACGTGTCCAATTTTTCTGACTCGATCGTATGTTTTGTTTAGGTAACCGGAGAAGGAAATTCTAATCTCCATCCTAGCTTTTGTTCCTCTGATGAGACAAGTTGCCTCTTCAAAGGGACGACCACCACTCCGGTGAAGAATGTGCTAGGATCCCGCACGATCCACCTCCCTTTGGAGAAGAAAGAGAGGAGCCTGAACTAGAAGAGTGTGAAGAACGCGAGGAAGAACATGAAGAATGACATGAAGACGATTGTCATGAGGACGAACGTCGCAACGAAGATCGTCGCCATCGCCGTAGACATAGAAGGAACCATGACAACCGTGAGCGGGATGGCAAAAGAAATCGCAACCATAAGAATGGTGAAGAAGACAAAACTCTCTATGAATTGGCCACTACCAGAGCCAACAAGTCCAGATGCCCCGTCATAATCCCACGCTTTGATGCAGCAAACTTCAAACGAAGCTTGTTGTAAACTCGATGATTCAAAACAAGTCTTTTCAAGGAAGTTCCAAAAACAAAAACCCATACCACCACCTTGATGCCTTCAAAAACATGTGTGATACCATCAAGATGAGAGGAGTTCCCTAAGAGGTAATCTACTATAAGGGATTTATATTCTCCCTAGAAGACAAGGCAATGTCCTGGTACCTCAGCCTACCGCTTCTCTCTCTAGATGGCTGGAGGGATCTTGTTGATGCCTTTGTCACAAAGTTTTATCTGACTGAGAAAACAATTTGGAATAGGCAAAGGATAACCTCATTCATGCAGAAGCCAGGTAAGAACCTACATGAGGCTTGGGAGAGATTCCAAGAATATCTAAGGGACTGCCCTCACCATAACTATGGAAAAGGTTTCATAGTTACAACTTTCTATAATGGGATGACCCCAGCTGAGAGGACATCACTGAATGTTGCGGTAGGAAGTGATTTCCTAGGATAGAAACCAAGCAGGATGATCAAGATCATTGAGAACATGGTTGTGCTACAAGAAGGCATGGACTATGACAGAAATGACAGAGGATATGTGAAGAAGGAGACCAATGAAGGACGGTCTGCCGAAGCTAAGGCTTTGGAGGCGATCACTTCCCAAATTCAAAAGATAGCTACTGATGTCCAGCAGTTAAAGGACTCAAGTAGCAAGGGCAAGAAACATGTGGAGAAAGTGATGAAGTGTGTTACCTATGGCCAGAGAGGGCATGAAATTGACAACTGCATTCACACCAGGTCGGAGGAATCTGATGATAGTAAAAGTGAGGAAGAGGCTGAGAATGTCTCCTATGCTAACTTCAAGAGGTCAGACCATCCCGGTTTCAATTACAGAAATAAGGATGTAGCTGAGAATTCACATCAACTGAACAACCAACCAAAACCACCGCCATGTTTAGAAAAGAGAAGCGGACAAACTCAGTATACTCAGACGACCAACTATCAAACCAACAAGAACAACTACTCAGGACAAGGTAAGAATCAGAATTGTTGGGGAGCAGGATTGAGCCAAGGCCAAGGATTAGGACAAGTAAAGGATATCATCCAACAAGACTTAGTCACCCAATTATTTGATTTCACTAAGAGGCAAGCCACAGTAAACGATCAACTAGCCCAAAGTGCTCTAGCTAATTCTGGAGTCTTGACCACCATGCAAGTTCAGATGGTGGATATGCAGACACACCAATGCCAAATTGACCAACAGCTTGCACAGTTGGCAGAGTTGGTGAAGAATCCCTCCGGAAAAATTCCATCAAACACAGAGACTGCTAACATGGCTACCCTCTGATCTGGGAGGACACTAAATAACTCTGGAACTGGGTGTGACAATGAGGAAGTAAAATATGAGGAACCACTACCTGAGAAAGAAGTTACTCCTGAGAAGTCTGTCGATAAAGGAAAGTCTACTGAAGAAAGCAAAAAGAAAAGTGGAGAAGTTAGGGATCCAGATCCTATTGAGGAAATCTTCATGAAGAAAAATATGTATGCACCAAGGGTCCCATTCCCGTACAAGCTCATCAAAGCACATATCAAGAAAAGATACAAAAAATTTATGGAAGCAGTGAAGAAGTTGCACATAGATGTTCCATTTCTAGATACCTTGGAGGAAATGCCTACGTATGTAAAGTTTTTCAAAGATCTCATCACAAAGAAAAGAAGGGGGAACCATGGTGAAATACTACATCTAGCGAACATGTCTAGCGCTTTTGTTAAAGCTGAATTTCCGACTAATAAGAAAGATCTCGGGGCCTTTAACATCCCTTTTTGTGTTGGGGACAACATTGAAAGGAAAGTTCTAGCAGACTTGGGAGCGAGCATTATCCTCATGCCCCTAAGTTTATCTCAAAGACTGGGATTGACTAACATGGTCAAAACAAACATGAGGATTGAACTAGCATACCACACGTTCAAGAGACTCATTGGTATAGTAGAAGATGTCTTAATCCGTGTGGGACGATTCTTCATCCCTTGGGCATTGTTGTAATAAACACTATCGAAGACCCAAAGTGTCCTATGATATTCAGACAACCATTTTTGGCAGCTGGTAGGGCTTTGATAGATGTCGTTGAAGGCATCATAATTGTCTGAGTTGGAAATGATCACATAGACTTCAAGGTGAAGGATGCCATGAAAGGACCATCTCTTTCCGAGTTGGTTTACTTCATGGACAGCTACAACCAATACTATGAGGAGGTTCAAGAGGAAAAGGCCATAGTACATCCCCCTATGAGGTCCCTGAACAACCCAAATCCTCTGGTAAAAGAGCCTAAAGTGGTTGAAATTATGGATTATATTAACCAAGGCAAAGAAGATCTTAGTGAGGATGAAGAAGTAATTGAGACTATAAAATATGTTTCTTTGGAACAGTCGAGCGAAGAGCAAGAGGCTCCCAAGAAGAAAATAGAACTAAAACCACTCCCTAAGGACTGAAATACAAATTCTTAGACAACAAGGAAAGGAATCCCGTGATCATTAATGCAAACTTAATGGAAGAACAGATGGAAAGACTCCAGAACGAGTTGAGAGAATGCAAAAAGGCAATCAGATACTCTGTCGAAGACATCAAAGGGCTTAACCCGGCCCTTTGTATGCACCGGATAAATTTAGAAGAATCTACAAAACCACTGGTTCAGCCCCAGAGAAAATTGAACCAGATGCTAAAAGAAGTAGTCAAGAAAGAAATTTTAAAACTACGAGATGCAGGGATTATATACCCGATAAGCGACAGCAACTGGGTAAGCCCCATTCATGTAGTGTCTAAGAAAGGGGAGATGACTGTAGTAAAGGGAGATAATGGTGACAAAGTCACCATGAGAACTGTTACAGGCTAGAGGATGTGCATAGAATATAGAAAAATGAATTCAGCCACGAAGAAAGACCATTTTCCCTTACCATTCATTGACCAAGTCTTGGAAAGACTTGCCCACCACAACTACTTCTGTTTCTTGGATGGATATTATGGGTTTTATCAAGTTCTGATACACCCTGATGATCAAGAGAAGACGACATTTATGTGCATCTATGGTACATATGCATTTAGAAGAATGCCTTTTGGGCTATGCAATGCACCAACGACCTTCCAAATGTGCATGATCTCTATGTTTTCTAATTTTTTGGAAGATATAGTAGAGGTTTTTATGGATGACTTTTTAGTATATGGTACGAATTTTGATGCATGCCTAAGAAATTTATCCTTAGTACTATAGAGATGCGAGGAGAAACACTTGGTCCTAAATTGGGAAAAGTGGCACTTTATGGTCCAGAGCGATATTGTCTTAGGACATAAAATTTCTAAGAAGGGCATTGAAGTGGATCTAAGAAAATTTGAATCTATCTCCAAACTCCCACCACCAAAGTCTGTGAATGGGGTAAGAAGTTTTCTGGGCCACGCTAGATACTATAGAAGGTTGATTAAGGACTTTTGAAAAACATCAAAACCCCTATCAAATTTGTTAATCAAAGACAGTTTTTGAATTCAATGACAAATGCTTAGAAGCTTTTGACACCCTGAAGAAAGCTTTGACTTCTGCATCTATCCTACAAGCCCCATATTGGGAGCTACCTTTTGAGCTAATGTGTGATGCTAGTGATTATGCCATAGGCATAGTCCTAGGACAAAAGAAAAACAAAAAGCATCATGTTATCTGTTACCCCAGTCGCACATTGGATGAAGCTCAAGTCAATTATACCACCACTGAAAAGGAAATGTTGGCAATAGTTTTTGCGTTTGATAAGTTCCGGTCATACATTATAGGTTCCAAGGTGAAAGTTTATACTGACCATGGCATTATATGTTATCTTATGCAGAAGAAAGATACCAAGCCAAGGCTTCTACGATGGGCTCTACTGTTGTAGGAATTCGATCATGAAATTATAGATAAGAAAGGAAAGGAGAATGTGGTAGCTGACCACTTATCCAGAATCATTTTTAATGAGGGAAATCAACTTCCTATTAATGATAACTATGATGATGAAGCCTTACTGATGGCTCAATCAGAGGAACAGAGATTACCATGGTTCGCTGATATTTGTAACTATTTGGCCTATGGCCAATTGCCACCTGAGATCACATATAACCAGAAGACAAATATTTTCTCGGACGTCAAGAACTATCATTGGGATGATATGTTTCCATTTAAAAGGTGTTCTGATAATTTGTATCAGAGATGTATACCTGAGGACAAAGTTTCGTTGATCCTGAAAGAATGTCCCTCTTCGCCTTACGGAGAGCACCATAGTGGAGAGAGAGGTGTTGTAAAGGTACTCCAATCTGGGTTTTACTGGCCCACCCTATTCAAAGATGTGACATCTTTTGTAAAGGCATGTAAGGAATGCCAACTCACTGGTAATATCAGCAAAAGAAGTAAAATGCCTATGGCTGAATTGGTGGAAGTGGAGATCTTCGATGTATGGGGAATCGACTATATGGGCCCTTTCTAGTCATCAAAAGAATACCAGTACATCCTTGTAGCTGTCGATTATGAGTCAAAGTGGGTCGAGGCAGTAGAAACTCAGACTTGTGACTCTAAATCGGTGATCAATCTATTGGAGAAGACCATATTCCCACGCTTTGGAGTGCCTCGCACTGTTATAAGCGATGGAGGATCACACTTTGGAGAAAAACAATTTGAGGCGCTATTGAAAACGTATGGGGTAAAGCACAAGGTCACTACACCCTGTCATCCTCAGACCTCAGGACAAGTAGAAGTGTCCAATAGGCAGATAAAACAAATATTAGAAAAGACGGTTAGTCGTACTAGGAAAGACTGGTCTATGAAGCTCGATGACACTCTCTGGGCTTACAGGACTGCTTATAAGATGCATATAGGAACAACACTATATAGACTGATCTATGGTAAATCCTACCATCTACCCCTTGATCTTGAGCATAAAGCCCTATGGGTGATCAAGTTCATAAACATGGATCTAGAGAAAGCAAGCCAGAAGAGATTCCTATAACTTCAAGAACTCAAAGAGATGAGATTGTACGCTTACAAAAATGCAAAAATTTATAAACAAAGGACTAAGGTGTGGCACGATGCCCACCTAAAGAACAAAGATATCAGTGAGGGTGACAAGGTGCTTCTGTTCAACTCATGCATCCATCTTTTCCTGGGAAAACTCTAAACAAGATGGTCAGGCCCCTTTTCTATAGTAAAAATATACCCATCAGGAATGATGGAGATTTCAGGAGAGAAAACAGGAACTTTCAAAGTTAATGGTCACAGAGTGAAAAGATCTTATGAAGTAAGCTTTTGTTCGAAGGTCTATAATCAGTCTGGAGGAACCCAATCAGTCACTAGTGGAAAGGAATGAGGAATTCCAACATCCAACTGAGAGAACCAAGGAATGAATTATTATGAAGTTGGGCTAGAGACTTTAAAACAAGCGCTTCTTGGGAGGCAACCCAAGTTTATGCTTTTTCTCTGAGCTTTTTCTTTTCCTACCTTTTAGTTTGATTAGTTTCCTTTTCTATTAAGTTTTGTACATATCCTATTCTCCCTTTGAAAAGATGAATTGATTGATGAAATAGGTTTTTCTTTGGTCAAGTGCTCTAACCGCGGTCTAAACTGTGGTCACAGTGTTAACATTGCTTCAGGCAAGGTCGCAACTCGCGGTGCCGCCACTTAGCCGACGAGACCTTGACCTAAGTTTTCCTTGAGGAGAAGAGACCGTGGGTCGTGGTCGTGCTTTGAACACACCGCAATCACGGTCATCCCTCCCTTTTATGATCAACGGATCACAGTCATCCCTACTATATATACTAAAACCTCAGTTTCACTGTTTCCCTTTTCTTTTTACCTTCTCGAGCCTGAGTTAAACCCTTCAACTCTGATGAATCACCCGACCGCGACCAACCTCCTCTACTGTAGATGACTCTATTCCACGTCTTCACCACTGTCTCGTAATCTCATCCATCAAGCAAGGTAACCGTCCAACCCTTTTTTTTTCACCTGTCGTTTCCATGGTTCTTTGCCACCGCCACTATCACTGCCACTTTCACCTCGTGCCCTTGCTCCTTTTCTGATTCATTTAGTCGATTGCCACCTATCATTCCACCACCAGTCATCCTCATCAGTCAAAACCCTGCCCACCCTAGGGCGGTTCTTTTGAATAGATATTAAAAACCTATAAATATAACATGCACAACCACCCGTCGTCGAACACATCTACGATCAAGGTCCTTCGACCTCCACTCTACCCACCTGCCCCAATTGAACAGAGATAAAAGGGAAGTGGAACCATTGGACCAGATGGACCACGAGTCGCAATATGCTTCAACAGCAATCGCGATCGCAATCTACATATCGAACTAACCTGGTCGCGGTGTTCCCTCAACACATGAGTATCACCAAAAATATTGCGACCGTGATCATGACCTCATTCACAAGACCGCCACCACGACCTCATATACAAGACCGTGACTGCATTGTCTTTTGAATCACCAACAAGATTGCAGGTCGTGGTCCCTATAAACATATTTGAACTTAACAAATTTTCCTAGATTATTGTAAGAAAATTAATCACTATTAATTCAAATATAAACTAATTCTTTGTAAAAAAAATTGTAGAATGTCTTCTCCCTGCAACCAGCGACTCCATCCACAGGCAGGAAACATCTTTGAAGGAGGTAGAAAAGATAGTGGAAAGTCTAACAGTAGCATTGAAGAAAAACACATCTCTACCAATAGCCCAAAGGGTTGAGATGCAGCTGTGACTTGAACAGTACCAGAGGATCCTAGGTCACCTAACACCCGAGGACTCTCCACAATGCATAGAACAAACAAAACAAACAGAGACCTCTGAGTATCAACCATGAGAATTAGAGACTCGAGTTCAAGGAAAGAAAAGGAAAGTTGCACCCAAGGAGACCAAGGGAAGCAAGAAAGCAAAACCAGTGGTTGTTGAGAAACCAAGTGAGAAGGAGATAGAAAAAGCCAACCAAGAGAAAGAAGTCATGGGGGGAACATGACTAGAATCTAGAAAACCCCCATTCGTACCAAGGAACTTTGTACACTAGTCTACCTATGACTGGATGTATCAGAATAAGGTCTTCAGCCCAACTAGGTACCTAGACGTAGAGGATTTCAAGAAAATGGGAATCTATGATAGGGTAATCAAACTCCTAGAAGGTGATAATCTACACACCTTATGCACATTTGAGACCAAATCCTTCAAGAAGTTATCAGTAGAGTTCCTATCTTCCCTAAATAAAATCCCCACAAGTAGGGAAACAAGGAAGGCGGGCGATGGGGATTACAAACTGGAGGTAAGGATAGGAGGCGAACCTTACACAATCACAGAGGCTCTGTTGAATAGGATATTCATGAAGACATAAGAAGAAGCTAAAGCCTGCTTTGCTGCCCCAGGAGAGAAGGAAGCGGTCAGCTACGATAGCCACCAAATGTGGGAAGAGTTGACCGGTGAAGAAGAACACAGCTCGAAGAACTCAAAGGACTCCCTAATCACCTCGTGTTTCATTCACACAATCTAGAAGATAACGACATACACCATTTACAAGAAGTCTGAGATGGGAACAACAAGCAAGGGGGACTTGTTCCCGATATGTTCGATGATAAATAGAACGCCAGTAAATATCAGAAATATACTAATTGAAAGATTATCTACAGTAGTGGGAGGAGAAGCAAGAAGGAACTCTAAATACTGCATGGGCGATCAAATAACAAAGATCGCTCAATACTTTATGGATGCAGGAGAGATCCAGAAATATAAGGAGATAGAGGAACAATCGAAAATAGATATCAAGTCCCTCATCAACACTGGGATTTTGGCATAGAAGGGTGAGGAATTGTACTACAAGCAGAGCTACTTAAAGAAGCTCCTCCCCCTTCCAGAGATGGTGTTTTACGACGCCCACAAACTACATCTGACCTAGGATGACATAGAGAAAATGTGCTCAGGGGGCACTGCAAACTGACAAGGAACAAGCATCTACAGTCAAAGAGAGCAATGCCCTAGCTAAAATAAAGGAAAATAAGATAATAAAGTAGCGGAAAAAGTTGGTAGTGCAAAAGAAGAGGTAGATACCAGCTACACCAGCCACACCAACCGCAACGCCAAAAGCTATAGAACCACCAACCCCCTCGCCTACCCTTCCAAAAGAGAAAGTGGCAGATAAAGAGCCCACACCTGAAAAGTGACACGATGAATCAACTACAGTGGAACCAGAGGTGGAAAAAGAATAAGCCACAGTGGCTAACCTACAGCCCGACAATGAACCATAGGTTGAGATGAAAGGACAAGACTCCCAAGTTGTACCGGAACTAGAAGTCCAAGGAGCTGACATGGACCAACAAGGCTAGTAGAAGGAGAAAGAACAAGGTCCACCACCACCACCTCTACAACCAGAGGAACCAAGCACATCAACGACGTGCATAGAACAATAGTCGCTCCAGCAGCAATAACGTACACCCTCTTTCAGGGATGTACTAGGTAATAGGTTTGATATCATGTGGGAACACATGCATCAAACCACTACACTAAATATGAATGTTACTTCCTATTTATCTGTGCTAACAACACAGGTACATGTCCTCAACGACAGAACTGAAGCACTCCCAGACCTCATACAAGACGCATTAACCAACTAACTGATGATGATGGGAGTGCAGAAAGCAATGATGGAAGAAATGGAGGATTTAAAGAAGGAGAGGCACGCCATTCGAGCCGACAATGAACACATGCATCGCGGCTATGATGCGGTGATGGCCAGTATATAAGAAGAATGCCAACGCCTCGAAGTGGACCGCCGAAAATTCGCAAAAGAACTTGAAGAAATTGAGGACTGACGGAGGAAGAAGAAAGTAAGGCATTCGGCAAGCCCAACGCACTCCTCATCGAGTCCCTCCAACCATGATGACAATGATGATGACAACACGGGAGGGATCGACACGGGGGCATAGGCATCAAAAGAAGAAAGTGTCAATGTAAAGATGGCACCAACGGCTGAGCAAAAGAAGGAAACTCCACAACAACCGAGCTCCACCAATGAAAAAGACACAACGAAAACCAAAGCATTGTCGAGGGAGCTCGATCTCACTAGCAGCCCTGAAGAAGGAAAAGAAGAATCTGACAAAGGCAGTGGTAGATGAGCAGAACAACAGATGACCTTGCCTACAAGTAAGCTAACAGAAGAAGAGAAGCTAGAAGTAGCTCATCGAGAAGAAGTCGTCACATCGATGACAGATTTCAGCATGACAGGGGCTGGCGAGCTTGAGAACATGCTGACTGAGTTGGGTTCCAGTCTCGACGAGAGCAACGAGTTCCTCCTATTCTAAAGATACAATGAACATAATGACTATCTCTATGATGGAAAGATGGAGGCAACTCTAGCAATGCTGGCAGCCGCCAAACTAGGCCAAACTTCTGAGGAAAGCAATATTAGAGACAACGTAGCTGTAGGAGCTTTCTCAGAAGTAGCAGAACAAGTGGCCACAACTATGCCGACTATCGAAGAACCTTCAGCACCTTTGACACATGAAGTAACATCTAACGATGAGGATGGTGGGCTATCCACTTTATTTACAAACGAGCCCCCCAGGGAGCAGAGTACGCCAGCTACAAAAGAAAACTTGGAGTGGCTCCTCCTCTGCCATGCAAAATGAAAGAGATGGACATGTTTGTAGTATCATGGATTACATGCAGAGACGTTCACATCTTGGCAGACATCCTCAACGAAGATCTACCCGAGTCAGACATATTGTATAATAGCAAGGGTAGACATCTAACTAGAGACCACTTCCAAGGGATCTTCCTGAAAAAGGTGTGAGTACATAAAATGTTGTTTAAGGTGCTCTACGCTACCCTCCTGGAAGAATTTCTACACCCAAACAAGCTGCAGCCAGTTTTTAATGGAATGACACATCTAGCTAGCCTCCTATACAAACAAGACTACAAGGTAGCAGATGTCGATGAGCAGAAGGCAGCAGTATGCAGAAGAGATACAAGATATGTAGTGTTTCCCATAAGGAATGTAAGGAATTGGGCACTGATCGTCATAGACATGTACGAGCGGAAGACGATGGTGCTCAACTACTGCGCAACCAAACTGGACAACACCTCGCTCATCTACAAAAGGAAAGATGCCAGAGATGCCCTAAAGATACCATTGTGTCTGCAACGATTAATCAAAGAAGTAGATGACAAATTCCAGGGCTTCTGGAAGTTCTTCTCCATCAACAAGAAGGTCCCTCAAGAAGAGGCTGGCTCAGGGGATTGCACCTTCATAGTGCTGAGAATGATGGAAGCCATCAACAACGACATCCCCTTAGAAGATCTAGATAATGAGGACCTACATGGACTGCAGGGTGTGTATGCCATGGAGGTCATCTACGATCATCGCTTCTTCAGCAACCCGACAATGCCTTCAGAAGTTGTACCTCAGAGACTTCACAAAGATATATCTCTTCCTGAAAAGGTGACCTGGAGGGAACAAATGAAGACCATATGGGTCGATCCAATAGAGCCAGCCAGGGTTGTGGCTTGGAAAGAAGGCTGGAATCAAGGCACTGAAGAAGCTATAAAGCACACGTCAGAAAAAGAACTAGAGCAGCCTCTAGTAGAAGCAATCCTAGAAGAACAACCTTCAAAAGAACAGCCTGAAGAGGGAGAGATTGAAGAAGAAGACCCATTTGATGTAAAACTGAACGGACCGGTGGGAGAAGTTACATCTTCTTTCAAGGATTTTGATAGATGGAGCTACATTAGCATGTATTTAGAAGAATTGAATACCATTATGAGGTCCTTGAAAGAAGTTGATTCGCTAGGAGATGTCATCTTTGAGAGACTGTGTCTTTCTACCAATTCTACATGACAATCACTAGACTTAATATGATCAAAAGGACTGCAATCCTCTACAACAACTCAGATTCAACCTTTGCACTTAATAAAAAGACTAACATGATGACCACAAAGACTCCGATAGAAGAAAAGGCCAATACACACGCAAAGGTGATTGTTGATATGATAAAAAGTCATGGCAAAGGGTACAAGCATACAGCGGGCAAAGACTTCAAGAAGATGAAGTTCTACCACAGGAGACCCCAGTAGGTGCCCCTATCAAATGATTGTGGTTTCTTCTGTCAAGCTGGATGATGGCCCTTACCAGTATGAACGCCAAGGTGGAGGGCATGCAGTACGAACAGTACCACGCACTATGAGGAGTATACGCAAGCATGCTTCTCAAGTCTGAGTGGGCCTCCAACAACAACAAGAACAAATAAAGAAAGCTTGTTTATACGTCTCACTCAAATTTTGACACCCCGAGATGAGGTGTAGGATAAGTTTGGGGGAGGGGTCATAAACGGGCTAGAGAGGTACATTTACTATCCTTTTACCTCCCAAATTTTCAAAAAACAATATTTATTTTGCATGTATATATTAAAAATATAGCCTTCTTTCCTGCTAAAAGTTGTAGTACTTTCGTCTTCCTAGAGAGAAATAAATGAGCAACCAATATATATATATATATATAGTTTGTTTTTGTTGCCCGCACAGGTAGATTAGTTTAGCTACCCGGCAAATATCGCGCTTCCGTAGTTACAAAACGTGTATGTCGAGTTTGCCTTCAGGCTAAGAGTCGAGCGTATCACTGCCGCCGAGTGGTCTCCTTGTCACCAGGTCCACGTTGGCGTGTGTGGAGCAGAGCAGAGTAATGCAAAATTAAATGTAAGGGAACTAAATCAATCGCCCAGGATCAGATTTGGATTTCTCCACCTCCCCATTTCGGAAACAACATTAATAGCTCGGGAGAATTGGGCGTGCCAACAGGCCGATTGAAACGCCGACGGCCGCCCTAGTTGCTGTCAATCAACCTCTCATCTTCGGTGGGTTAATGACCAGAAGAGGACAAAGGTAAGGCAGTAGAGATAGACAATAGAGGAGCATAGACAGGCAGGCAGGCCGTCGGAGTTCCCCACCGGCACTGCGGGGACTGATCTATACTCCGTCAGGCTATGGCGGAAGTCGGAAACTTAACATCACGTTTGCAGGATTGCTACAACCTAGCCAGCAGCGGCCGTGGGCATGGGCGCTTAGTCTCAGTCTGCTGCTGGGACTAGAGCGGCTAGCTGGCTCGTGGGTGCCATCACCTACCACGCACACAGGAAGATCTGGCACCAGCTCCACATCGCCAAAGGACAGAACTGGTGTTTTCAATTCTGAAATGAGCCAAGAAATCTATTTATGGATATTTTTTCCAAAACTGCCATCCTCCTATTTGCCATACGCATAAGCAAAACCTGCCCCTCCTCTGAGTAAACTATATTGGCGTGTTATCAAAGGATAGTTGATGGTGCCTTTTTAACTTCCCGATCAAACTCCTTTGGTTCAAAATTCAGATTAGATCCAGATTTAGTCATGTTTTTGTTTGGCAAGAAAAGCACTCATTACATTGGACATAATTTCTATTTTTGAGTCTGACATATAAAACAAAATAATAAAAAAGATAGAGTCAAATTTGGACTAAGATCTAAAATCCTGCTAAGAGCATGATTGATTTGGTCTGAATGAGAGGATTATGAAATTTGGAACGGACCCCGTAAGTTCGGTTTCTGCCAAACAAAACAAAGCATGTGAAAAGCATAAATGTAGAATAGGCTTATGTAATTCGGATGTTTATCCACTGTCAAAAGCCTGAACAATAGGCTTCTATTATTCTGATGTATAAACTTTGTGAAAAGACTGAATGTACAGCTGATCTTGAATGTACAGCTGTGAAAAGTCTAAATGTACAGCTGATCTTGATGTACATCTCATCTTGAACAATATTGATTTTGCCCTTAAATTTTGGCTGAATGTACAGCTGATTAAAATGGATTATTTATTAGTGTGTTGCAAAAAGACTGAATGTACAGCTGATCTTGAATGCGTCGAATACATTTATGGTTTGAATTCTTATGTTCTTGAATGCTTTAAATACTTTTATTCTTTGAATGTTGTAAGAGTAACTCTGAAACCACTACGAGTAACGGATACAACCATGCAAGTAACTGAACTGAAAGTAACAGAATGCTTGAGTAACTGAAAAGTAATGCTTGAGTAACTGAGAGTAATTCTTGAGTAACTGAGAGTAATGGTTGAGTAACTGAGAGTAATGGTTGAGTAACTGAAAAAACACTACGAGTAACTATCACAACCCTCGAGTAACTGAAAAAACACTGTGAGTAACTGAAAAAGGACGACAAGTAACTGAAAAAACACTACGAGTAACTGTAACAATACTGCGAGTAACTGTGACAATAATGCGAGTAACTGAAAAAACCCTACGAGTAACTGTAATAGTAGTTAGAGTAACTGTGAAAACACTACGAGTAACTGAAAAAACACTACGAGTAACTGTCACAACCCTCGAGTAACTGAAAAAACACTATGAGTAACTGAAAAAAGCCTGCGAGTAACTGTAACAATACTGCGAGTAACTGTGACAATAATACGAGTAACTGTAATAGTAGTTAGAGTAACTGTGAAAACACTGCGAGTAACTGAAAAAACACTGCGAGTAACTATCAACCACTACGAGTAACTGTAAAAAGACTGAATGTACAGCTGATCTTGAATGCGTCGAATACATTTATGGTTTGAATGCTTATGTTCTTGAATGCTTTAAATACTTTTATGCTTTGAATGTTGTAAGAATAACTCTGAAACCACTACGAGTAACTGATACAACCATGCAAGTAACTGAACTAAAAGTAACAGAATGCTTGAGTAACTGAAAAGTAATGCTTGAGTAACTGAGAGTAATGCTTGAGTAACTGAGAGTAATGGTTGAGTAACTGAGAGTAATGGTTGAGTAACTGAAAAAACACTATGAGTAACTATAACAACCCTCGAGTAACTGAAAAAACACTGCAAGTAACTAAAAAAGGACTACAAGTAACTGAAAAAACACTACGAGTAACTATAACAATATTGCGAGTAACTGTGACAATAATGTGAGTAACTGAAAAAACCCTATGAGTAACTGTAATAGCAGTTAGAGTAACTATGAAAACACTGCGAGTAACTGAAAAAACACTGCGAGTAACTGTCACAACCCTCGAGTAACTGAAAAAACACTACAAGTAACTGAAAAAAGCCTGCGAGTAACTAAAAAAACACTGCGAGTAACTGTAACAATACTGCGAATAATTGTGACAATAATGCGAGTAACTGAAAAAACCCTACGAGTAACTGTAATAGCAGTTAGAGTAACTGTGAAAACACTGCGAGTAACTGAAAAAACACTACGAGTAACTATCACAACCCTCGAGTAACTGAAAAAACACTATGAGTAACTGAAAAAGGACTACGAGTAACTGAAAAAACAATGTGAGTAACTGTAACAATACTGCGAGTAACTGTGACAATAATGCGAGTAATGTAAAAAACCCTACGAGTAACTGTAATAGCAGTTAGGGTATCTGTGAAAACACTGCGAGTAACTGAAAAAACACTACGAGTAACTGTCACAACCCTACGAGTAACTGAACAAACACTGCGAGTAACTGAAAAAAGCCAGTGAGTAACTGAAACAAGTCTGCGAGTAACTGAACACTGCAAGTAATGGTTAATTGAACAAACACTGCAAGTAACTGTCACAAACCTATGAGTAACTGAACAAATACTATGAGTAACTGTCACAACCCTACGAGTAACTAAAAAAACCATGCGAGTAACTGAAAAAACCCTACAAGTAACTAAAAAAACCCTGTGAGTAACTGTAAAAAACTACGAGTAACTATGACAACAATGTGAGTAACTAAACGAGCACTACGAGTAACTCAAATAGCAGTTTGAGTAATTGTGAAAACAATACGAGTAACTGAAGAAGCACTACGAGTAACTGTGACAACCCTGCGAGTAACTGAACGAGCACTAGGAGTAACTCTAACAACAATAAGAGTAACTGTGATAGCCTAGAAAAGAAACACTATGATTCAAACTCAGTTACTCTTATACTTTGTAAGAGTAAATGTGACAACACTAAGAGTATCCATTACACACAAAGACAAACACATATTCTTCAAAAAGAATAACAACTGATCAGAACATATTCTTTGTAACATATTCAAAGTATACATACAACTACTGGAGCACAAGGTAACACAAAGATAGATTACAAATACAAGTTAAGTACATAGAAGGTTACAAAATCACTTTCACAAAACTACACAAAAAGAACAACCCATTAAAGATTTGAACATGCCTCGCTGACGCACTAATCAACTACAAACTCCACTAAAAAAGATAGAACCACATATACATCAATAGCAGTAGCAACATCACCAGATCGCCAGTAATTGTTATCAAATAATTACTTTTGAACCGAACCTACTACACAAACAACAACTTAGCTAGTTTCACTTTCCTCCACACCATTGCCTCTGTGAATTTGTTAGTCACATCATAATCTATGCAACCAACTAGTACGAATATGTTGAATCATAGATGTACAATTATTTCATAAACTACATTTAGTGGTCAAATAATTACTTTTTATGATTGTATGTTACTATTAGTGTCAAATAGTTACTTTTAATAACTTAGTATTACTTTATGTGTAACATAGTTACATTTCATATCACATATATCTAAAATATCACATGTTTGATTTATCAATTTTACTGGTCGTCGAGGTTGGAGCTCTGGAACCTATGCTTTGCCTCCCTGTCTCAGTTCTGCAAGCATGTGGTTGGTTCTTGACGTGAGACTGTTGTTTGCTTTTTGGTTCATCAAAGCATATTGAAAATCCATATGCAATGTTAAGGATGCAGCCTGAGCATTACCTGAGTGAACATGTACATATTTGAGTGCTTCTTCCTGCTAATGGGCAGCGATAGGTCGACGGGTGGTTGTAATTGTTGGTTAGCATGGAACCCCCTGTCGCTGTCACAACTTGTTGCTCAAATCCTAGATGTGAAGGTATAATCCAAAGGATCCAGCGTAGTGGCTTTTTCTTCCCAGCACCATTGGGCGCCAGGAATCGTGGTCTGTGTTGGACCTCTTTTTTATATATTGATGTTAGGAGTCGAGGCCTTTACAATTAATTTTTATGAGTAAGGGATTTCAATTGATGATCGGAATGGAGTTCAATTACAGGTTTTTGCACAATACCGGAAGCAAACAATAAAGGTCACTGATTAAAAATCTACATCTAACATGATTCGTGTTTGAATTGTGATGGAGCCTCCTCTCTGAACAAAAAGTATTTTATTCCTTGTTTAGGAACAATATTGTGTATCTGTGGTTAATTATTTGTGTTATCTCTGTCCTTCCACAGACGTAGTTGATTTTGTTGAGGACATGTGTATTAAAGTTATTATCTTCTCTTCGGTTATAGTTCTATCAGGTTGACTCCTGTTCAATGTTGATCTAATTGGTCGTTATCTTAGTACAACATAGAGCAAAAACAGAAGGAAGAAAACAAATTGAGGGAGTGTCGGCCTCCTAACCCTCTAGATGTGGGATCGAACGCTTCGTTGAGCATCTCCAAGCTCTATCAGCCAGCTGTTCTGGTGGGTGAGGCACATGCCAATGGAGCCACAAGCCCCCTGGTTGGCTGTCGTCGTGGCGAGGGAGAGAAAGGGGGAACTGCACTTGTACACTGTGACTTGCGGCTAGAGTTTTCTGTAGCATTAGAGCACGAACAGAAACCTCGTGGTTGGCTTCAAATGCAGTGAGAGGTACTAGAAGCCCCTCCCTTAGACCCACCTTCTGCTCCAAAACCTGGGTTTGAGACCTAGGAGGCACCTGAGAATAGATCTGGTGGCGAGGAATCATGCCGCCCTCCTCTGTCTTCCCTTTAGATCACGGCGGGTGGGAGTCGTGGCTCTGCTACCGCCAACTCAAAACCCCTGGTGGGGAGGCGTCGTGAGTGGGAGTTTTCTCCCTGGTGTTTGTTTTGCCTCGTCCCTATTTTCCAGTGCCATCGTGGCCTGAGACCACCATGAAGAACCTCCAATCTGATGGCGCTATCTTTGAAAATTGATGTGCACCCAGCACTATTTGCTACTCCAGAGGGTCGGTGGTACCGCGGATACTCGGCGGAAGATCAGGAACTGGAAGATGCATCGATACGCTACTCCATCCAACAATGATCTTTGTGGCCATCTTCCAGTTCATGGATCCTCAACGCAAAAGCACACCTCTCTCCCTTCCGCTCTACACTTGCACGATACGCTACTCCCTCCAACCCTCCTTCTCAGACCGATCTCCGTCGCATTAGTGACCACCCTGAAACTACTATTTACCCAGGCAAGTGAATACGGGCGTCTTGCGACAAAGATAACAGTATTTACAAAATTGCCACCGTGTTTTTCAGAGCACGGGTAGTGAAAGATTGTTACCCGCACGGGTATTAAGCAAATCCCCATATATATATATATATATATATATATATATATATATATATATATATATATATATATATATATATATATATATATATATATATATATAAGTAAAATAAGAAACATAGCAATATTGCTCTATCTCATTCTTGCAATAAGATGTTGTACGTGTGACAACCTTAACTCATGAAACCCTCGGAGACTAGAGAACTTCACCTAGCCATACTCCTGACCAACCACCCTCACATGAAAATTCTAATCAGAAAATCCTTATCTCCATAGAGAGGGAAACAACTACCCTTTTCAAAGCATATCTATAAAGAGTCTTGGCCGCCCAGAAGACCACTTAAAAATCCCTCTCACCCAAGCTTGAAAGGAGATGTAAAAATCCAAAAAGAAGGAAAAAAATAATGAGAGTTGTGCCTGAAAAGATGCCAAAAGTTTTCACACGACTGGTGTATTGTTGCACTCATGAATGCAGATATGTCGTGCCCATAAGTGGAATCTTGAAGACAAGCTTACCCACCTCCAATCCTGAATGAAACTCACGAAACCACCTGACTTAAAGTTAGAAGCCCAAAAAAGGGAAAAATTGTTCTTACGATAGTTGTGGGTGAGGAACTCAGAAGGAAGAGGAAAACACTTGAAGCCTTAAGCCTACATGAACACATTAGCATAGGACTAACTGAAAATAAAGAAATGGTGTGAAATCTACCCCTTGAAAAAGATCTGGTATTAATATGGTTATTACCTAAGGGGAAGGGGTGATAAGTTGAGAAGGAGGAATCTTTTACAATTGAAGGCAATGGCAAGAAAACAAAGTTATGCAACTCTAGTTGAGAGGGAGGAATGAGACTTTAAGGTTAGAGAAAATACCACAATAGTCTTGATGCAAGAATGAGATATTTCAATCATGTTAAGTTTTAAAAAATTTATCACATAACTTTGCTCTTTCCCTCTCTAAGTTTTGGAACCTACACTTAACTTGAGGACAGGCTTGATTTTAAGTTTGGTGGAGTTGATAATACTTTATTTTACATACTTTTTCTATATATTTTATACCTCTTTTAGCATATATTTACTAACTTTCCCCACAATTTTAGCATCTTTTTGTCAAAGACTTCACTACACATCTTTCCTTGAAATCAGGTACATATATAGCCCAAGTCACGGTCTTCACCTCGACCGCGACCCATTCATGTAACAAGGACCATATCACCACGGTCAAGGCCTCCAACTTCCTTAAGCTCATGGTCGCTTCGCGATCATTGCCAGACCGTGACCAGCTTGGAGGCCCCGATCATTGCTAAGCCCGTGATCATAACAGAGATCGCGATCAACTTGGAGACCGCGAGTCTCAAGCAGACAGCAATCCTTGCTAGACCGCAAGCCACATGCAGACCGCGACCAAGTGGGGAGACCTCAAACTCAAACTCTCTAATGCAATGCACGAGTCAACCTCGACCACGATCCTTGCTAGACCGCGAGCCACATGCAGACTGCGACCAAGTGGGAGAGCTCGCCTAACCGTGAGAGAGGAAGAAATGGCAAGGAGACCACAATCGTGATCTTGCCCCTCCCTAATCTAGACCACGACTGCGGTTTAGAAGTTAGTTAAGTCGGTGGAGTGTGCCTACAAATAGGCCACCCACCCATCTTGTCAAATCATCATATCATAGATCAGATCTAGAAGGGCCATAAAGTGCTGCTGCATCCCAGATTCATTCCATTCCATCCCATCCACCAGTCTTGGATCTCCAAAGGAAGAAGCAAAGGAGAGAGAAGATTGAAGACTCCTTTGAGAGAAGAAGATTGTCCGTTCCATTGATGTGCTAGATCCAGATCTGAAGAAGTACCATGTCGTATCACGTTCCTTCTCTTTATGTCTAGATCTATCACTCCATTCTGATGTACTTTCTCCTCACTTTGTGGATCTTCATGTATCTATATTTTTGTAACGTTGTTATGTTGTTATGTTGTTTGCAAGCATGAGCAGCTAAACACCTTAACTTGGGTTGGGAGTAGCCACTAAGGCTCTCCCAACATGCATATTGTCTCTTTCGATTGAATATATATATATACTCTTGTCAAGATTATCTCCATACGCCTATTTTAATGCTTCACTTGCATGCTTAGCTATCATCTAGTGATGTTTGATAGTTGATATCTCGAGAGAGTAATATCACCTTTATCACGTGTTATGGAGTAGTACGAAAGCACGAGAGTGTTGGAATGCTAAAGATTGAAATCATATGTTATGCCTTGTCATTTATGAGTGGTCATCTCGAGAGAGAGGCTACCCTTAGACTTAGATCTATCCTCATCTTGAGAGAGAGTGGAATAGATGTTATAGATGGTTGCTTGTAATATTGATGAGAGTATACAAGAGAGAGATATGATGGTGCATGTTGGAGAGATGTCTTAGTAGGTGAAACCCGATCTGAGTTTTATGTTAGAGAGATGTCTTAGTAGGTGAAACCAGATCCGAGTTTTCCCTCCATATACTTGTTTCATCTTATTTTCATTTTCATTTGATCTTATTCTCTTTATTTTAATTTCTTTATTTTGAGAGCCATCGTTCCTTAGGGAACACCCCTTAAAATACCCTCTTTTCCTAGAGTATAAGATTGTTAGATTCTATGCACTTAACACTGCCAACCTTGTCTCTGTGTTCGACCCTGATCGCTACATCGGACCCCGTTTATCATTGTGGGGGCCTGAGAGTCGGGTTATTTCTTTACAAGTCCAACCACTCTAGATCCACTCCACTTTTGTATGTGTGATTTAGGTTGGTCAACCTTACTATCATTCCATTATTTATATAGTAGATTCAATTCTAAAAGTATCCATCTACAATGAAGATAAAGAGCAACACATCAAGGAGAATTGAAAAATGTTATGGAAGCGAGAAGTACCTGAGAGAGTGAAAACATTTCTATGGCTTGTGTCCCATAAAACCATCCTCACTAATTCATAGAAAAAAAAAGAAGACACGTGGATGTCGTAGACACCTTCCCACAATGAAATAATGCCAAAGAAACTCTTCTCCACTACCTTAGAAACTATCATAGAAGCAAAAAAATTGTAAGGACCTAGAGTAGGGGTTGATGTGCAAGTTTGCCACCTATAGAGTGTTCCTTCTCTCTCTTAGCATAATATATAGGAGAGAGAAAGAGATGAGCACCTTTTTTGGACCTTGGTTGTGTGGTGACACCATTGGTGGTGTTTTAGACACATGTTTGAGGTATGCCTTTCTCTTAGAAGTGTTGTCTTGGGCTTGAGATCCTTGGAGAGGCCATGTATCGATTTGTGGGTGTATTGAGGGACATCCTATCAGTTTGTGGATGTTTTGAGGGAAATCATATCAGTTTTGTGGTGTCTCTAGATGCACCATATTGATTTGTGGTACTTAGGGTTTACCCCCTATCAGTTTGTGAAGAGAGGTAGAGGTGTGTATTGGCCTTGACCATCTTAGATGACCTAGTGGGCAAGACATAGATCTTATCACCTTGTTGCATGGTGTTTCATGTGTCTTTTTCTTCCTGGCCAAGTGTCAACTAGGGTTCTAAGGTGTTGACACCTTCCCCTTACTCTCTCTTTCATCCCTCTTGTATATATACCTCTTTCCCTCCATGTAAGAAAATTCTTTTGGCCTTCTTTGCTTTCCTCTTCCTTGGTGGACGACCTTGAGCTAGAGGAGCCTCTCCCTTAGAGCTTGGTGGATGAGTCCTAAGCTTGTGGTGCTCTCTTCATCCTCTATCTTGGTAAGTCATGATCCTTATCTTCCTTTCGCTCCTTCTTTCTTCTTCTCAGCCATGGATCTTGGTTACCTTCTTTCTTTCTTCTCTGAACCCTCTTAACAATGGTTCCATCTTCTCTCTTGGGGGTGTTGTGGTGATCAAGCTTGGAAGATCTTCCTCTACCTTGAGCTCGTGAAGCTTGGAGCTTGGTGGTGATCCTTAAGGCATGTTATGTAACTCTAAACCCTCTTTTTTATTATCACCCCTTTACTTGCTATCTTGATTCTCTATCTTTTGTTCGTTATCCTTTGTATTTTAGTAGTTTTTTCTTGGTGGTTTTGTGTTCTATTTTGGAAGAAAGGTTTTGCTTAGTTGCTGCCATGTGTTGCTCCTTCTTTGGTCTTTATTGTAACTCTATTCTAAGGTTGAAGATGAGTGAACCGATATGTATGGTTAGGTCGTTATGTATGTTGACCGATAGGCATGTAGGCTGATATGCCTTGGGTGGTTGTCATGACCTTGGTTAGGTCTAAGTCAACACGTCACAATGTTTCTTAGATCATCCTGCCTTGGATAAGGTGGGTTGATATGAGACGAGGGTGTTAGTTTGCTTGGTGGTTGTTGGATCGATACAGTCTTTGACTGTGATACAAAGAATGTTAGTCGTTTTGGCCTTGGCCGTCACACCTTGGGGACGTTGCTGAGCCCATTAGCCTTGTGATGCTGACACACACACACATGTGTTGCCCGATACCTTGCGATGCCCGTCACACCCTATGATGGTGTTGCCCGATAGGTTGGATTGGGCGACACCCCTCTTTATGTGTTGTTGCCCGATACACCTACGGACGTCACGACTTGGTGTCACGGTCATGCAAGCGTTACTTGGATGTGTGTTTCCCTTAGTGATCTATCCATCATGGCTTGGAGGAGGGTTGATGACCGATGTCCCCTGGCATCCCATCATGGTTAAGGCGTTGTTGAAACCCTATATAGTCGTCACCCTTGATTTTCCTAATACACCATCCCTTGATGCCTAAACCAATACACATCCCAAGTGGTAGGACGATACCTTGGTTGTTCATCTAGTATATGCTTAATCGATACCCTTCCTTGGAAAGGTTTCTAGACACACCTAGGGTTGATCTGATACTCTATGTTGTAACCATAATCAATATCTTGTGATGGTGTCTAAGATACACCATGTTGATGCTAGGGTCACATGGTATGATTTGATACCGTATGGAGTAGTTGTATTCATGTTGTTGAGAGATATGTCTCTATACCTCATAACATGTTTTATAATGATAATGAGAATTATGTTTCTATGTCTCATAACACATCTCATAATAATGATGAAAGTGATAACCTAATGGTGGTTGTTGATCCAACCTTGTAAACCCTAATCGAGTAAAGAGAAACCCTAATTCTAATGATGTTACATGTATGGCATGAGTCCAATGAGATGATGGTGTTGATGATATATTGCTTTCTTGTTATCATTTTCTAACCATGAAGGAAACACCAGTTGAGGTACATATCCAGGTATGAGCTATGGTAGCTATGATCCATTTGAATGGGCCTTGTGAGGCATAAGGTGTTGTTGACATTCTTGAAAGATAAGGTAAGTGGTCTTATGACCTGATGATGGCTTATTCTCTTGTATGAGATGATTTACTCAATGATGAGGTGAGGGGCTGTTACCCCAAGATATGTAGTCATTGTGATGGACACATGATGAAAAACAGACATGAAATGATGAGATCATGCCTTATATGTTTCAGTATATGGCTGGTAATGTATCATGCCCTTGTTTATGTAGATTTTGTCTAGAGTTTGTACATTGTAACTTGATTGATGCAAAAAGATGCTTAAATTGGTATAATTAATCAAGTGAAATCTAATAGTGTAGTTTGCCATGTGCCATAGATCCATTCAGTGTCAGCATTTGTTGAATGGTGAAATGAGTTTAACTCAAAACAAATATTGTTGAATATGGGGGGTGCAAGTTGAGGTATCACCATATGTCCTATATATATATATATATATATATATATATATATATATATATATATATATATATATATATATATATATATATATATATATATATATATATATATATATATAGGAATTGGCTTCAAGCCATACCCTGGAAGAGTGCGGCTACGATCAAAACTCACTAGCGTCATGACCTGTACCAAGGTGAACTAAATATGCATAGTTTGTCCATACGTCGCTAGAAGCAGTTGACTTATGATGTCACCGCATGTTCTCTCGTACTTATCGAGGAAGGTGAGGTCGTGGATTCCATCTCTTCCATTAGACGTTGTATGGCACCTGTTTCAACTTATCAAGTGGTCAGTTGGATTTGGGTGGTAGGATTCAAATCCTCGAGGCATAATAAAATACATAATCAGTTATGTAGTATATTGTGTAGAATCAAAATATAAAAACATTGGTTGAGGCATTTCTTGATCTTTGTACAATGTTTTTGATAGAAAATATACATGTTATTCATATTCCTTTTAAATTATTAAGATGTTCCATAAATCATACAGTAATTTATCTTCCTATAAATAATCATTACCTACTTCACATAGTTGTAATTATACTGCTACTTAGTTTATCTTATATGTGATAATAATAGAGTTGGTGGTGAGTTGTATCTCCTGTTGAGATTTGGAATCTCAGCCTGTGGGTTTCCCATACCCTTTTTAGGTGGAAGAGCATGAAGAGGTAGAGATCGTGTAGTAGAGGTTGAGGAGCAATAGGAGGACCAGTAGTTGACGAGGTTAGCAGTGCTACTGGGTGTCTTTTGTTGATAGTGTCCTAGAGTCATCCATGTACACTCGGGTCTTCGGGGTTGTTTTGGTAGATTTTTTGTGAACATGTCTCCGTTATATGGTTGGCTTGTATGCCTGTTATGTCCAGATATGGTGGAATTATGTATATATGTTTTGGAATAGTTCTTGGTTACAGGTTGATAGCATGCCTTGTATATTCTTTGAGGCATGAAAGGACTTATATGCAAAGGTTCTTGATGTTTGGTAGTTTTATGAAAACAGTTTTAATTTTTAGTGTCTTCCAGTTCTTAGTTTGTTAATCTTTCTTCACAAGTTTTGTTTTGAGTAATATCACTTTGTGTGGTGGGGGGAGTCACATTTGGTGGTATCAAAGCTTTAGGTTTGCTGAGTCTACAGGGACCTAGGACTAGGGTTTGTGTCTGTTCTAGAGTACTTCAGTCTATCTTATAGTGACTTCTGCTTATGCAGAAGAAGAAGAAGAAGAAGAAGAGAAAGCTCAAAGATATTTGGAGAACATGAAGAACATGTTGTTGAGAGCAGTGTTTCTGCACCAGGTGGTGATACAAGGAACTAGGCATGAGAAGATTGGGTGCTAGAAGTCCCCCAGTTTGACCCAGCCATGATAGAAAACCCTGCCTTTCAATCACTTTTTGGGAAATTTATGGTTACTATGACTCATATGACAGATAGGATGCCTGCACTTGAGCCTACGGAACTCGTTCCCCATACTAAATCTTTGGGCATTTGGAAGACTTTTGAGTGGCTTCTCTATGTTGGAGTGGTTGAGTATGCGGGGACAGTTGATCTAGTGGATGTGGACATGTGGTTGACTGAGCTTGAGAAGGCCTTTAAGATCCTAAGTATCCCTAAAGAGGATAAGGTGAATCTTGTAGTGTACCTCCTAAAAGGGATTGTTGTCCATTGGTGGTCCATAGAGGAGGAGAAGAGACCTGGTGTTGTGGTCGGTTGGGAAAAAATCTGACAAGAGTTCATTAGTCGGTACTTTCCTTAGATGTATCTTTACGATAAGATCAGCCAGTTTGAGAGGATTCAATAGGTATCCATGACGGTCAATGAGTATGAAGAAAGGTTTACTGAGTTGTTGAGGTTCTTTCCTCACATGGATGCCACGTAGGATGAGTGGATTCGTCACTTCGAGAAGGGGTTGAGTGTCGAGTTGTCTATCCCCACTGTTGCTCTAGAGAATCAAGAGAGTTTTTTCGTGTTTGTGGAGTCTGTTCTGAGGATAGAGTGGTATGTGAAGGAGAAGAGAGAGGAAGGCACCAAGAAGAGGTCTGCATAGTCTCAGGGGCATTCGTCAGAAGGCTTTAAGAAGCTGAGGTTTTCTGCACCGCAGTATCACAAAGGTTTAGTGCTTTGAAATAGTGGTCACCAAGTGAGGGATGAGGTCATAGTTTTCTGCCTGCAGGAGCCCAGAGTGTTGCATCAGTATCGGTGACAGGGCCATCTAGTCCACAACATGGGAAGTGGAGTGTGGCTAGATTGGACATCTGAGGTGAGAATGACTAAAGAGGGGTGAAGAAGTGACCCAGCAACTGAGGTAGAGTCAACAGGACTTTCAGAGATAGCAGAATAGTGGCACAGGAGGGCGAGGACATGGTCAAGTGTCACAAGCTAGATCGACTACTTAGGGAAGCAGAGGACTGGGGTGATAATAGGCAATGACTAGATTTTACGCTATGAGTCAGCCAGAGGCGGTGGTCAACCCACAAGTGGTGACAGGTCAGATGGAGTTATTTCATTTTGATTTGTCTTCTTCTTGCTTTAAATCTATTTTGGTTGATTCAGGTGCAACACACTCTTTTATCGCATGCGAAGTGCTTAGTAGTTGTCCTTTTCCTGTTAGTTGTAAGAAGAATAGTTTGTTTCTAGAAACCTCAATGGTTAGTTCTCTAGTGTTGCAGGATGTGTGTCCTTCCTATGTTTTTTCCTTTTCGGGACACAACATTCAAGTGGATCTCATACCACTTGGCATGCATGGATTCAATGTGATCCTTGGAATGGATACCCTGGAGAAGTATAGAGTGGTCTTGTATTGTAGTTCCAAGAAAGCGACGTTTGTGGATGGTAGTGAGATGTGGATCTTCTAAGGAGATAGGAAGATTCTTTCAATGTGTCTTGTATCGATGATGGTAGCAAGGAAGATTCTGAGATAGGATTGTGAGGTGTTTTTGGCACACCTGATGGATATTGGGGCAAGGAGTCCTAGTATTCAGGAAGTGTCAGTGGTTAGGGAGTTTGAGGATGTGTTTCCTAAGGAGTTTCTAGGTGTTCCCCCACCCTGAGAGATTGATTTTGAGATCAATCTGGTCCCCAGAACACAGCTGATATCTCAGACACCATATAGGATAGCACCAACTGATGCAACCCTATTTTAGGGCTCCATCTTGTGCCTTTTTGCATGATAATCACATCTAAATAGTTTAGGTTACAATTTATTCCCTTCAATGTGATCCTTTATGATAAATTCACTTATGCCTCCTTTTATGTGTATTTCAGGGAACTTATGTATGCATTGATGCATGGGAGAGAGATGAAGGATGTCTATGGGGTTTTACACCCCAATAGTGGACCTATTTCTTCCCCGAGTTGTCCTTGGATGCATAAGAGAAATTCAAAGCTAAGGAAGGCTAGATGAAGAAGATGAAGTAAAGATCAACACCAAAAGGCCCAAAATGGTCGTGGTACATCCACTTTGAATATTGTGTCCCGAAATAGGTCCACTTCATGGTGGATGCAGCATGCCCATGGCGAATAAGGATACGACGACCTCCAAGATTCCTCGCATGTGGCCTCCTCCTCCAACACGGTCATGGTGCCCCACACGGTCGTGGTGCCCCACACGGTCGTGGTACCCCTTACCCAGCATGACCATGGCACCCCTCCACAGTTGTGGTCACCACATGTACTAATCATTTCCACTCCACTTTCCACCTCGGCCATTCCATACCCCCACGACTCTGCCATGCAACCCCCACCATGGTCATGGCATCTCAACATGGTTGTGGTGACCTCCTAACCCTACCCATTTTCACCACTGGTTTTCCTACTTTGCCCCTACTTACCCTAGTGCTTCCCCACCACCTATATATAGATAGGTGGCGGCCACAGCACTAAGGTTACACTCCCCCAACTTCCATTACTGATCCTCACCCTCTCTTGAGCATTCATTGCATTCCCCTTGCATTTATGCTCTCCACCCACATTTTCCATCTCATTTCCACCTTATAAACCTAGTTTTCTAGGTTTTCTACCATAACCCCCTCCATTTTCATGCCCATCATCCATCTTGGAGGAAGGATGTCACCCTACAACAACTAGGAGGTGAAGAAGGAGGATCTACTTCGAGCTCCATGGATTCCTATCCCCTTCTTCTCATTTCTTTTGCCTTTTCTTTGATTATGCCTAGCTAAGCCCCTAGTGGTGGGCTGTTTGGGGTAAAAATGTGACTTTGATACCATGCTGGGGAGAATGATTTGTAATGAATATAATTTCATTCTATGATGATTTCCTTTTCTTCTATCTCATTTCCCATTGTCTTGCATGTGGTTTTTGCTCTTAAACATAAATTCATTTCTTTATGATGTTTGATGACACTTAGCTTCTAGGAGGAATTGGAATGTATGTAGAAATCCAGGAATGGCTCCTAGGTCTAATTAGTGGATCCCTAAATAGCCCCCTTTATTCCTACATACATATCCATCCTTCTACAAGTGAGTGTGAGATCTAATTAGCTAGTGTAAGTGTGATTAGTGCAATTGCTTAGAGCTTTCTAAAGGCTAGATGGCTAGTAGCATGAAGTGAAAAGCCCTCATCTCTACTCTGATCCCATTCCTACCCCTGGCTCTCAATTTCTCTAATACCACTTACCCTAGAAACCTAAACTTGACAAGTCCTACTAGAATTACACCTAATACTAGTTTTCCAACCGGTAGTATAGGGTACATTTTAATAGCACTTGCTTGTTGTTTGGTTTGGTAATCTAGTTTGAATTGTGATAATTGCATGCCATGTTGACACCCCCCCCAACTAATATCAAATCACATTCCCAAATGGACCATCTACCTAATCCTTTGCTTGAAACCCACCTCAGCCTTCTTGCTTGTCAATGCTAGCTTAGCTTAATTGCCTTTGTTTCCTCTAGCTAATTACTTAGTCTTGCTAGTTAGGGTTAACCTAGATTCTTGCTTGCTTTAGTCTTTAACTTAGTTCTTAGTTGCTAATTGCCTTACTTGAGTAGTGTAGATCATCTTGCTCTTGTTTAGTTTCTTGCTCAATCTAGTTTCTTAGACCAAACTTGCCTAGGCTAATTTAGTTTTTGGTAATCTAGTTTTCATATTGCCTTTACTTGCTTGCTTGCCTAGTGTAATCAAACCAAAACCCATTTTAAACCCTTCAACCCTAGTTTCTGCTTTAGGAACGTATCCAACGTTAACTTAGCTCTAGTGCCCCCTCTATCCCTAAGGATTGACCCCTATATTTGCGTCTTATCTTTACTATAATAGTATCTCATGTGCTTGTCAGTGACCTGTTTAGTATTTTAACTGAGTCTCATTAGGGTTTTTATAAATATCGAAAGATCCCAAGTGTGTTCGAGTTCCGTGGGGTGCATCTAATCAAACTTCATTGGTTTGTGTGTGCACCTCTGGCTCAGACGTATCAAGCTTTCTGGAACCATTTATGGGAAAAGAGGTGCTCGACCTAGCTAGTTAGTGTAGCTTAGCCTTTCCTATTGCCCTCATCATTGCTATTCTTTATTCTTTATTCAATTTTGCATACTACCATTCTAACGTGGTTTCTTATTGCTTGTTTGTGTATTGTGCAGGTGACAGTTGTGCATGCGTCATACGCATTCTACTTGTACTGACCTAGTGTTGTGCGACCCTGAGATAGGTAGGAGAAGATGCCAAAGCAGCCACAAGCAGCACCAAGCAGCTGACATGGAAGAAAACGAACCCCATGGAAATGCTCAACAACCGCCTCAACCCAACCACCCCCTCCACGAGTATTTCACCCCGGGGAACTACAATTCTCCCATTGCCACCCTTGTTGACCAAATTTTGAGTCAACAATTCTCCATTCCACCCACACTTCTTGGACTCCTCCCTACCTACTATGTGATGGAGAATGAAAATCCCTACCATCATATTAACACCTTCCTTGAGACCTGTTCCACCTCCCGCACCCCCACTACCACCGATGACTCCATCCGGAGGACTCTCTTCCCTTTCTCTCTAAAGGAAAAGGCTAAAAATTGTATATTTCAAAGACGGAGTTGGTGACTTGGAATGTGGTAAAAGTTGAGTTTCTTAAGAAGTTCTTTCCAATTGCCAAGCTGACTCACATGTGAAGATGTATCACCACCTTCGCCCAAAAGGAAAATGAACCTTTTCACGAGGTGTGGGAAAATTTTCAAAAGCTCCTTCACGACTGCCCCCATCATGAGGTATCATTGTGGCAGCTGGTCCAAGCTTACTAGTCTGGGCTTGAAGAGTTAAGCCAAAATAATGTTGATTCATCATGTGGAGGCACATTCATGGCGAAGCCACCTGAGGAGTCGTGTCCATTATTTGAACACCTTGCTAAAAATTCTCGCTATCAAGTTTCTACTAAAGGGGAACAATGTAGCCAAAACTATGTCCCTCCAGCTCCTCCTGTAGCTCCATCCCGCACTACTGCCAACCCCGACATGATGAAGATGATGGCATACATGATGAATATTATGAAGAGCCAAGTTGGTGGTTCTTCTAGTCAATCCACCATGGCAGATGAAGCCGAAGAAGAGGAAGTTCATGCTTTGCACTCTTTTGGCAACCGAAACAATAAAGGTCCTATGTCCAACGCTTACACTCCTGTGTGGTGAAATCATCCTAATTTTTCATGGAAACAACAAAATGAAGATGGTCAAGGACAAGGGCAGCCAAGGCCAAGGTATAGCTCTAAATTTGAAGATGAAGTGCTTGGAATATTGAGAAGCTTGGATGAGGTAAAGAAAGATATATCCTCTCATGGGAAGTCCATTAGACATCTTGAGCAAATATTGGACCAAATATCTCTTTCACTTAATAGGAGGGAGGAAGGAAGACTCCCATCCCAACCAATGCCAAATCCAAACAATGATGGCGCTTTCGTGGGAAATGCTCAAAGTTCATATGATCCACCTTCATATAAAGCACCTCCAAATCGCTATGCTCCACCACCTCCTCAAGCTCCTCTCAACTATCAATATGCTCCACATCCACCTCACTCATACCAACAACTCCCTCCACAATATCACCCCATCCACAACAACCACAACCACAACAACAACCACAGCCACAATTCATCCTTCAAAACCCCAACTCACCCCACCAAAGACCACCACCACCTTAATAGTCACAACCAAATCTACAATCTTCCTCTTCCTCTAACCATGAACGTGTGAAGGCAGTGATAGTTTTGAGGAGTGGCCAGACTTTGGAGCAACCCCATGATACTATTGTTGATAGAGCAGCCAGTGAGGATAGAGGTGATATTGTGATCACAAAGGTTGATACTGAGATCTAGAGTGATGATATGTGATAGGAACTAGAGTTGATGTCATGGCACCAGGCAATGATATTGTGATACCGAGCAGTGATATCATGATTCCAGTTAATGATTTTGTTGATTTGAGCCGTTTGGGAGCCCAACTTCCCCCATTTCCTGATGCTCTTAAGGAGCCTTATGTTGAGAGAAGAAAGAAGAAACATACTGAAGTTATCATGGAAACTTTCAAACAAGTGAAGATAAACATTCCCTTGCTTGATGCGGTCAAGCAAATTCCTTCCTATGCCAAGTTTCTGAAAGATTTGTGCACTTTTAAAAGAAAAACAATGGGGAGAATGCCCAAGAAGGTCAAGCTCACCGAGCAAGTGAGCTCAATTCTACAACACACCATGCTGAGAAAGAGGAAAGACCTTAGTGCTCCCCTAATTTCATGTTACATTGGGGCACACCGCATAGATCAAGCCCTTCTAGACATAAGTTCTAGCGTGAACTTGATGCCATATGATGTGTTTGTCGATATCCAAATGGGACAATTAGGTCCAGATCATTGTACTTTGCGGTTGGCTGACCGATCAGTGAAGATGCCTAGAGGGTGTGTTGATGATGTGCTAGTTAGACTTGATGATGAGACTTCTACTTTCTTCCTCGTTGACTTCATTGTGCTAGACATGGAGAAGGATATAAGAAGAGTACATATCATCTTGGGGAGGCCCTTCTTGGCTATAGATGACGTTGTGATCCACATGAGAATTGGGACAATGTATGTGACACTCATGCACATGAAGATCCGGTTGAACATCTTCAAGTCTTCAGGTACAACCAAGGTGATAGGCACCACGGAAGAAGATTGCTATCTTGTTGAATGTCTTGATGAGATTGTAGAGGAGTGCCTACGTGTGTTGATCCAGACTGCCACTCAAGGTAGAGGTTTAGAGCCCATTGTAGAGTTCCCTGATGATGATGATGAAGAGGATGAAGCGAACGAGCTAGCCTTAGTGGCTGCAAGTGAGGACCTCCCGTCAATTTCTGAGCCATTAAAGAACTATCTTGAAGAACCTCCAACTCTTGAGCTCAAGTCACTCTCCGAAGGATTGAAGTATGCTTTTATAGGCTCAAATGACACCCTCTTGGTGATCATTTCTTCCATTCTCTCTCCATAACAAAAAGAAGCATTGATGAAAGTCTTAAAGAAGAACATACGGGCCATTGGATGGTCCATTACTGATTTGAGGGGTATTAACCCCTCCATTTGTGTGCATAGGATCTATTTGGAGGATGATGCAAGGCCAACCCACCAAATGCAAAGGCGGTTGAACCCAAAGTTGAAGGAAGTTGTGACTCAAGATGTTGTTAAGTTGTTAGATGCTAGGATTATTTATTCAATTTCAGATAGCCCATGGGTGAGTCCCATCAAAGTTCTACCAAAGAAAGGTGGGATCACAGTGGCAGAGAATGCTAATGGTGAGATGATGCTGGTTAGAGAACAATCCAAATGGAGAATGTGTGTTGACTATAGGAAGCTCAATGAGAAGACTAAGAAGGACCAATATCTTCTTCCATTCCTTGATTAGATTCTAGAGAGGTTGGTAGGGAAAAGTTTCTATTGCTTTCTTCATGGATACTCTAGGTACTTATAGATTGTTGTGCATCCTATGGACTAAGAAAAAATGACATTCACTTGCCCCAGTGGTACTTTTTCTTATCGAAGAATGTTGTTTGGGTTGTGTAATGCCCCTTCTACTTTTCAGAGATGTGTGACCTCAATCTTCGCCGATATTCTTGACTCGTCACTTGAAGTGTTCATGGATGATTTCTCAGTTTTTAGTAAAACCTTTGATGAATGTTTGCACCATTTGGCTATTGTTCTTGAGATATGTGTCAAGGTTCGCCTCATGCTATCTTGGGAGAAGAGCCATTTCATGGTACTCAAAGGTGTCATTCTGGGCCATCGGGTTTCAAAAGATAGTATTGAGGTTGATAGGGCCAAGGTGGGCCTCATTTCTACTCTCATCATTCCTTCTACTGTAATACATGTCTGGTCTTTCTTGGGACATGCAGGCTTCTGTCGTCGTTTCATCAAGGATTTTGACAAAATCTCAAGACCTATATGCCATTTATTGGTAAAAGATGTTGAATTTCACTTTGATGACAAGTGTGTTGAAGCATTCAACCACTTGAAAAAAAAAAACCATTTCTACTCCTATAATGCAGCCCCCAAGAATTCTCTTTCCATTTGAGATCATGACTGATGCATCTGACATGGCAGTGGGGGTTGTGTTGGGCCAAAGAATTGGTCGGATTTCGCACGCCATCTATTATGCTAGCAAGACTCTAGATGAAGCACAAAGGAACTACATGACTACAGAGAAAGAGTTTCTTGTAGTTATCTTTGCTCTTGACAAGTTTCAATCATATCTTTTGCAAAACAAGGTATTGATATACATGTATCATACCACATTGAAGTATCTCATGGCAAAGAAAGACTCAAAGCCAAGGTTGATTCGTTGGATCTTGTCACTTTAAGAGTTTGATATTGAGATTGTGGACAAGAAGGGAGTGGAAAATTCTTCCTTCGACCACCTCTCCCAAATTGAAGCACCTTTTGATGATGCAAGTAGAATTTAAGAAACATTTCCGCATGAGCAGTTGTTCCTACTCTCATCCACTCAAAGGCCATGGTATAAACACATAGCTAACTTCTTAGCTAGTGGAAGGATACCAAGTACATGGACAAGGGAGGAAAGCAAAAGATTGTTTGCTATGGTCAAAAATTATGTTTGGGATGATCCTCATCTTTTCAAGTATTACCCCAACCAACTTATTCAGAGATATGTTCTAGAAATGGAGAAGCAAGAAATTCTATCTATGTGCCATTCATGAGTTTGTGGAGGTCATTTTGGTGGGAAACACATGGTTTTCAAGGTTCTCCAAAGTGGATTCTATTGGCCCTCCTTGTTTAAAGATGCTCATGAATTTTTCAAGTGTTGTTTGAAGTGCCAAAAGGTGGGCACTATCTCTAAGAGAGACATGATTCCTCTATCACCCATTCTTGTGGTGGAGGTGTTTGATGTTTGGGGGATTGACTTTATGGCTCCTTTTCCTCCATCTTTCAGATATGTCTACATTTTGGTTGTCGCTGATTACATGTCAAAGTGGATTGAGGTTGTTAAAACAAAGAAAAATGATCACAAAGTGGTGTGTGACTTCATGAAATTAAATATCTTTAGCCGGTTTGGTATTTCAAGAGCAATGATTAGTGATGGGTGAAGTCATTTCATCCATCGCATTTTTGAAGGCTTTCTTAAGAAACACATAGTGAATCATCATGTGGCTACTCTTACCACCCCCAAACAAGTGGTCAAGTTGAGTTGGCCAATCGGGAGATAAATCTCATTCTAGAGAAGATGGTGAGACCAGACTGCAAGGATTGATAATTACGTCTCAATGAGGCTTTATGGGCTTAGAGGACTGCATACAAATCCCCGATGGGCACCACACCATTCAAGATTGTGTATAGCAAAAGCTTCCATTTTCCAGTTGAGATGCAAACCAAGGCATTATGGGCTTTGAAGGCCATGGACTTTGATGGAGAGAATGTCGGAATGAAAAAAAAGTTTTAGTTGAATATATTAGAGGAGATGCAACATGAAGCTTATGAGATGTCAAAGTTCTATAAAGAGAGAACAAAGTTTCTACATGACAAGATGATCAAGAGGAAAGACTTTGAAACTGGAAAGTGGGTATGGTTGTATAACTCAAGGATGAAGTTCTTTTCCAGAAAACTCCGGTCTAGATGGGAAGGGCCTTATCTCGTCAAAATGGTGTATCCATTCAGAGCTGTGTTGATTTGGGATAAAGAAGGATCTAAAGAATTCATCGTGAATGGTCAAAGGCTGAAATCAGTTGTGGAAGTAGGTCTGGACAAAGAAAATCAAAGTTTTGATATCGTGTTGCTAGTGGTGGAACATCATGTTGATGAGGAGATGTGCTTGAATGCACATGAAAGAGACATTTACTACAAAAATGCTTTGGGAATCCCACAGGGATGAATGAAGTCAAGAATCAATAAGACTGGCTGAAGGAATAGAATTTAGTGCTAGTGGGAGGCAACCCACATAGGTTTGGGAACTTTTTCACCCAACCTTATCTTTTTGATACTTTTGTTTTCTTTTCCACAAAATACACACACACACTTGTGCTTGATAGTTTTTGTTTGAGTTTTGATGACATGCAGGTAAGAGGTCAAAGAGAGAGATAGAGAGGAAAAGCCATGGTTGTCGAAGTTGAAATGTTGCCAAGAATCAAAAATTTTGCAGAGATATCAAAATTTTCAATTTTGAGTTGACAAAGTACTACATGAAGAACCACCACGGTTGTGGTGACTCAAAAAGGATGTGATGATTTAAGTGCAAAACCTCAAGAAAGTTACAGTCACTCCACTAAATTTGTAAAGGAATGACCACGGTTGTAGCCACCACCACGGTCGTGGTGACATGAAGGCAAGATGGTCATGGTGACCACCACGGCCATGGTGAATTAAATGCAAAAATTCAAAGGAGTTACAGGGATGAAGGAGATTTTGTACATGAAAAGCCACGACCATGGTGAGAAACCACGTCTGAGGAGGGAGGAGCACACCACAGTCATGGCACCCACCACGACCATGGAGAGAGTCAATCTACAACCATCTCCACCCCCACCACGACCATGGCACCCACCACGTCTGTGCTACCAAACCCCCACCACGGCTATGGCAGGACCCGACCCCACACATTTTTCACTTAAACTCTACAAAACACCATGATCCTACCACTTGCAAACTCATTTGCTCGACTCTAGAATGGTTGTGGCAATGTGTTCCGCCCACAACACCTATGATCTTTCTTCTCTAGCTCAAATCCACCAAGAAATCGACCTTCAGTTACTTTCTACACCTCCACCACCTCTCCCTCTACCCTTTCCACCCCAAAACCTCCACCAATTGAGCCTCCATCTCCATTTTCATTCTCCACCTCGCCAACATCCGCCCCACACAAAACACACTAAAATTTATCCATTTTTGCCCAAAACCTCCAACCAATCCATCATCCATCATCCAATCAACCATCTTAGCCATTTCCACCCATCAATCGACCTCCATTTCACCTTCTCCACAAAAATTCGAATTTCACAACCCTACCACCACCTCCATATCTAAGAAAATGAAGGGAATTACTAAGGTAGTGAAGAAAGGGGCTCAAAAGAGCCTTGAGGTGATCACCAGAGGCAAGGTGCGCACCAAGACAACTCATTCCAAGTGTCCATGCCTTCCCACACTCCCTCACCATTCAATTCCATTTCCCAATCGCTCCCCTGCTTGATATCCATGAGTGCATCCCACACCCGGTCATCCGACAGCCACCACATCACAGATGAGATGTATAGGGAAGAGGAGGAGGAGGAATCATTAGAGGACAACATCGACAACATGATCGATGGGGTTGACCCAGAGGTCATAACCCACCAAAAGTGCAACAAGGGGGCTACATCCCCATCTTCATCAAGGCTACCTCCAAGGACTACGCTAGCACGACATTCTACCTCCTCATTGGGGGAGAGATCGCAGTAGCAACTGCAAGAAAGACAGAAATTGATGATAGAAGAAGAGGATCAACCATAGTGTTACCCCGAGCAACGGGTATCGCTAAATCTTAACACAAGCTCAGGGTCAAGATCCTACAGGGTTGAGGATGATGATGATGATGATGATGATGATGATACTATTCAAGAGGAAATGGAATCTGATCCAGAAGACACTCTGGCATACTTGGAGGCAGACAAACTGAAGGGGTTTGGCAAAGCTCCTGAGGGAACGGCTTATGGCAGAGGAGAGAAAAAGATGTAGATCACACCCATATACCCCGAGTGCATGTCTAGGAGAGTGATCTCCACTAGAAATGGATGTGAAAAGGTAATTGAAGACCTGGGAATCAAATTAGATGTGGTAAGATAGTTGAAGAGGATCGGTTTGTGGAAAGTGATTTTCACAGCACAAATCACATATGTGGAGCTAACTCAGCAGTTCTTCACCACATTAGAGAAGATCAAGGTCAAAGGGGAGGAAGCAATCAAGTTCGCAATGTTCAACAAAATTCACACATTGATTGCTTCTAAACTAAATTGCATCTTTGTAAAGGACCCTCAAGAAGCCAAAAAAATGAGTGATGGCTTAATTGAGAGGGAGGTTGACGTGGACTACATTGATTTCTGGTACAATTTGACAGGGACAGTGGGGTACACAGTTGAGAAATCAAAGACAATGTTGATCAGCAACCCCTTGTTCAAATATGTACAGAAGGTCCTTGCCAACACAATTATAGGGAGGTATGACAATCAGGGCAACATCTTACAAAAGGACCTCTTTGTTCTATATGGTTTAAATGAGAAAGTGCACATCAACGTAGGGTCGCTTTTGATTGATCACATGAGGACAATACCCTTCAAAAGCAAAACTCCATTTTTCATGGGAGGGATTGTGACCTCAATTGCCATTGCCCTAGGTTTTGATGTTATTGGCCTTAAAGAGGCAGAGGGAGCTTAACTTGTTGATCTAAAGTATATTGTACGCTCTCAAATGATCACAATTAAGAACAAGAGGCTATTTTACAATGTGAAATCTGTAAGATCAAGATTTCTCGAGCTTCCCTATCATGTCGTTCCACTTCTCTGTGCCTTGGGCCCTCTTGAATCACTACATGAAAGGTTGAATCAATGGGAGCAAGACAACCCCCAAGAAAACTTCAACCCCACTACTGCACAAGAGGAAGAAATAGTAGAATCAAATGCACAGTAGCAAGAAGAAGAGGGAGGGCAACAAAGAAGAAATCCCCGAAGGGTGAGAAGAAGGGATGAGGCAACATCCCAACTGTAGGAGCCATCAGTGAATGCATATGATATGTCATCCATCCATGCACAGCTTGAAGGCATCCAGAAGACACAGCAAGACATGCAGCTCATACATCAGTACATGTGGAAGGACCAATAGCAAATGCATCAGCAGGTCAACCACGAGTACCACTACCACCATGCGCAGGCACAAAGAAACCTCGATTGGGGTGAAGACTTTTGGGGTGGTGTATCGAGATACCAGGAGACCTACCCTCCCCCTTAAGATGCTTATTGGGGCCATTACTACCAATTACCTCCAACCCATCCAAGACATCCACCTCCTCAGTAGAACTAGCCATACCAGCTTGATCAACCACTACAGGGAGACCTGCCATTTGATTCGCAACACCAGTCATGATGTTCACCCCACTATCCCTAAACTTGAGTTTCATGTTGAGGACAACATGATTCAAAAGTTTGGGGTGGTAGGGCGGTATGCACCACCCTGTCTTGATCTCTCATTTTGTTTTCACCTGTCTTACCTGATTTTTGGAATTGCTTGTTTTTACCCTTGTTAGTTTAGATTTTTTCTTGCTTGCATCCATGCATACTTGTAGTTCAATTTCATGTATTTTTGCGTAATTTTTCAAAATTGTTGCTGCCCATGGCATGCATTGCATTTTATGTAGTTTTTGGTAATTTTTGTGTGTTTTTAATTAGGATTTGTTGTTTTATGCTTTAAATTCCCTAGATTTAGATGTGATTGATTGCAAATTGGCACCATTTTGGCCAATTTTTCCCAAATTTAGATTTTCTTGCATAAAACCATGTGTTAACTTAATCTCCAATGTTTTGAGCTGAAAATTTTAATCTTTGACAAATGCATGCCATTTTCTTATATTTTATTGTTATGTGGTTTTGATTGTTGACTTTTTACATGTGCACCATTCTATCAAGTTTGTGAATATTTTGGTTGAATTGTGAATTGAGCAAGCTATAAACTCTTAGAGCCAATGGAACCACTTAATATAAATGTGAATTTCATGTTGTTCAATCATGTGGTGTGATATCATTTGATGACGTGTTGGATTAGTTTTCATGCAGGATATCTTATGTTGAGGACTACACTAATGACCCCTTTTTGACTCGACTCTTCTTTCACCAACTTCATACCTCTCTGCCTCATGAAAGGATGCCTTAGAGCACATATTTAGCCTTGGCCACCTCCAAAATTTTGGGGTGGCCATATCTACATTTCCCTACTTCACTCTATCCACCATATGCCCTACCTACAACAAGGGCAAAAGAAAAGAAAAGAAGAAGAAAAAAAAGTAAAAAGAAAATAAAAAGATGCTCGTATTTAAGAGCATCTAAATAAAGAAAAGATGAGTGCTCTATGTAATAGCACTCCAAAAATCTTTCCACAATCCTTTCTTCCATTTTTATACCTATTGAGCTAGAAAACATCAAATCTAGCTCACTTTACCTTTTATACAGTCATGTGGGTCATTTGGTGTGGTTTGAGACATATGATTGAATGCATGAAAGTGAAACAACACTCCTAATCATCATTGATTAACGCCAAGATGAAACGGTTTACCCGTAATTGCATAAAGGACATATTGAAAGCTTGTGTATACTATGATCTACATTTGAAGTTTGTATGCTCAGTACTCATTTTATGATTGGTATGTGATAAAGGAGAGGAGAGAGGTGGAACACATGCACTTAGTCACTTTTAAGACCATTTATTCAATAATCATCTTTTGCTATGCATTTGTCACGCTTGTTTATTGAAAGAAATTGAAGAGAGAAATTAAGTTGGATCATACTTGAGGACAAGTATGATTTAAGTTTAGGGTGGTGATGCAGCCCTATTTTAGGGCTCCATCTTATGCCTTTTTGCATGATAATCACATTTAAATAGTTTAGATTACAAGTTATTCCCATCAATGTGATCCTTTTTTATAAATGTACTTATGCCTCCTTTTGTGTGTATTTCAGGGCACTTATGCATGCATTGATGCATGGGAGAGAGATGAAGGACATCTATGAGTTCTTACACCCCAAGAGTGGACCTATTTCTTCCCCAAGCTATCCTTGGATGCATAAGAGCAATTCAAATCAAAAGGATGCTAGATGAAGAATATGAAGTAAAGATCAGCCTTAAAAGGCCCAAAACGGTCGTGGTACATCCACCACGACCGTGGTAATTTATGCACAAAGAGCTTCAAAATCAATAGGGAATCTGCTCAATTTACACATGAATGACCACGGCTGTGGAACTGAAAATGGTTGTGGTCACTGAAGACCCCATAGTCATGGCCCCCAAGACGGCCATGGCCAGCACACTCCAACTCACCCGTGGCCATCACCTTGCCCGTGGCGAATTGTGCACAAGGATCCCCAAAATCAACAGGGAAGTGGTCCATTTTTACACGTGAATGACCACGGCCGTGGCCACCACCACGGTCGTAGCCCTTGAAGACCACATCGCTCATGGCGCTCCCCATTCCTGTGGCAAACTGAAGACATGACAACCTCCAAGCTGCCTCTCCCGTGGCCTCCTCCTCCAACACGATCGTGGTGCCCCACACAGTCGTGGTACCCCTTACCCAGCATGACCGTGGAAACCCGCCACGGCCATGGTCACCACATATACTTATCATTTCCACTCCAATTTCCACTTTGTTTGTTCCATACCCCCATGACCGTTCCATGCAAACCCCACCATGGCCATGGCATCTCAACACAATCGTGGTGACCACCTAACCCTACCCATTTTCACCACTACTTTTTCCTACTTTTCCCCTACTTACCCTAGTGCTTCCCCACCACCTATATATAGATAGGTGGTGTCCACAACACTAAGGATACACTCCCCCAGATGCCTTTACTCCTCCTCACCCTCTCTTGAGCATTTATTGCATTCCCCTTGCATTTATGCTATCCACCCACCTTTTCCACCTCATTTCCACCATAGAAACCTAGTTTTCTAGGTTTTCTACCATAACCCCCTCCATTTTCATTCCCATCATCCATCTTGGAGGAAGGAGGTCACTCTACATAAGCTAGGAGGTGAAGAAGAAGGATCTACTTCGAGCTCCATGGAATCATATCCCCTTCTTCTCATTTCTTTTGCCTTTTCTTTTATTATGTCTAGCTAAGCCCCTAGTGGTCGGTTGTTTGGGGTAAAATGTGACTTTGATACCATGTTGGGGGAGAATAATTTGTAATGAACATAATTTCATTCTATGATGATTGCCTTTTCTTCCATCTCATTTCCCATTATCTTGCATGTGGTTTTTTTGCTCTTAAACATAAATTGCTTGCTTTGTGATGTTTGATGACACTTAGATTCTAGGAGGAATTGGAATGTATGTAGCAATCCAAGAATGGCTCCTAGGTCCAATTAGTGGATCCCTAAATAGCCCCCTTTATTCCTACATACATATCCATCCTTCTACAAGTGAGTGTGAGATCTAATTAGCTAGTGTAAGTGTGATTAGTGCAATTGCTTAGAGCTTTCTAAAGGCTAGATGGCTAGTAGCATGAGGTGAAAAGCCCTTATCTCTACTCTGATCTCATTCCTACCCCTGGCTCTCAATTTCTCTAATACCACTTACCCTAGAAACCTAAACTTGATAAGTCCTACTAGAATTACACCTAACCCTAGTTCTCCAACCAGTAGTATAGGGTATATTCTAATAGCACTTGCCGTGTTGTTTGGTTTGGTAATCTAGTTTGAATTGTGATAATTGCATGCCATGTTGACACCCCCCCCCAACTAATATCAAATCACATTCCCAAACAGCCCACCTACCTAATCCATTGCTTGAAACCCACCTCAACCTTCTTGCTTATTAATGCTAGCTTAGCTTAATTGACTTTTTTTTCTTCTAGCTAATTGCTTAGTCTTGCTAGTTAGGGTTAACCTAGATTCTTGCTTGCTTTAGTCTTTAAATTAGTTCTTAGTTTCTAATTTCCTTGCTAGAGTAGTGTAGATCATATTTCTCTTGTTTAGTTGATTGCTCAATCTAGTTGCTTAGACCTAACTTGCCTAGGATAATTTAGTTTTTGGGAATCTAGTTTTAATATTGCCTTTAATTGCTTGCTTGCTTAGTGTAATCAAACCAAAACCCCTTTTAAACCCTTCAACCCTAGTCTCTGCTTTAGGAATGTATCCAACACTAACTTAGCTCTAGTGCCCCCTCTATCCCTGAGGATCGGCCCCTATATTTGCCTCTTATCTTTACTACAATAGTATCTCGTGCGCTTGTGGATGACCTGTTTAGTATTGTGACTGAGTCTCTTTAGGGTTTTTATAAATATTGAAAGATCTCAAGTGTGTTTGAGTTCTTTGGGGTGCATCTAATCAAACTTAATTGGTTAGTGTGTGCACCTCTAGCTTAGACGCATCACCAACAGAGATGGTATATTTGAAGAGACAATTGCAAGAGCTGCTTGACAAAGGTTTCATCAGGATGAGTACATCACCATGGGGTGCTCTAGTGTTGTTTGTGAAGAAGAAGGATAAATATATGAGGTAGTGTATAGACTATAGAGAGTTGAACAAGGTCACAATAAAGAAAAAATATCCCTTGTTGAGGATAGATGATTTGTTTGACCCGTTGCATGGCGTGACGATGTTCTCAAAGATAGATCTAAGATCAAGATATCACCAGTTGAGGATCAAGGAGGATGACATACCAAAGTTATTTTTTAGTACGTGGTATGGTCACGATGAGTTCGTGGTTATGTTGTTTGGGCTGACCAATGCACCAGCAACATTTATGGATTTGATGAAAAGGGTGTTCTGATTGTTCATTTATAATTTCATGGTGATCTTTATAGATGGCATCTTGATATATAGTCAGGTCAGTCAGCAGCATGAATAACATCTTCGTCAGGCATTGACCGTGCTAAGACAACACCATCTTTATGCTAAATTTAGCAACTGTGAGTTCTAGTTGAAGGAGGTAGCTTTCTTGGGACATGTTATATCTACAAAAGGAGTATGTGTGGATCCTAAGAAGGTAGAGTCTGTGATAGAGTGGGAACATCCAAAGACGTCGATAGAAGTGCGTAGTTTTCAAGGTCTGGCAAGCTATCATTGGAGGTTCATCAAGGACTTTAGTGCGGTCACCCTACCCCTAACAAAGTTAACGAGGAAGGATGTGTCATTCATTTGGGATGACAGATGTCAATGTGCTTTTTATATGTTGAAGGAGAAGTTGACAAGTGCACCAGTTCTGGTTTTGCATGACCAAGTAAAAGGATACATCATCTTTTGTGATGCATCCAAGAATGGCCTGGGTTGTGTGTTGATGCAAGACAAACAAGTGATTTCTTTTGCTTCCTGACAGCTTAAGAAATAGAAGGAGAATTACCCTACCCACGATCTGGAGTTAGCAACAGTAGTCAATACGTTAAAGATTTGGAGGCACTACTTGTATGAGAGAAGTGTCAGATCTTCACAGATCACAAGAACTTGAAGTACATATTTTCACAGTAGGAGTTGAATATGAGACAATGTTGTTGGATGGAGTTGATCAAAGACTGTGACTCGATGATTGATTATCATTCGGGAAAAGTGAGTGTCATGGAAAACACATTGAGCACGAAGTCTTCATCTTCATCCATGGATAAATGCCAGTTGAGTTCTTTGATGTTCCATAAGCGAGTCATGTTGGTCTCCATATGTTAGATTAATGTTAAGTTGGAAGTCTCCTAGTTAGCCAGATTGTTGGCACAGTTTCAGGTGAAGCCTATGCTGAGACAGCAGATCTGAGAGGCACAATAGACATATACTATGATACAGCAGATTAGATCAGAGATTGGTAGTGAGAAGCGTGATGGCTTTCATGAGTCAGATGATGAGATAGTTAGTTATCATGATAGGATAGTGGTTCCTGATGATGATAACCTGAGGAAGATGGTACTGGAGGAGGCTCATTCTTCCATGTATGCTATGCATCCAGGTAGTACCAAGATGTACCACAACCTAAGGGATATGTATTGGTGGCCAGGCTTGAAGAAAGATGTACTTGAGTTTGTGGCAAGATGTGTAGTATGTCAACAAGTCAAAGATGAGCATCAAGAGCTTGTAGGAATGTTGCAACTGTTGCTTATACCTCAGTGGAAATGGGATCATGTGACTATAAACTTTATGGTTGGTCTGCCTAGGACAGACAAAGGTTATGATTCCATTTGGTGATCATTGACAGGTTGACCAAGTCAACGTATTTCCTCCCCATGAAGACAACATTCATAGCAGAGAAGCTTGCCCAAATCTATGTGGATGAGATAATGTGTTTGCACAGTATTCCAGCTACTAATGTGTCTGATAGAGGTCCTCAGTCCACAAGTCATTTTTGGGAATGACTACACACCGTTTTGGGTATGCAGTTGAAGTTTAGTACCGCTTTTAACCCACAGACAGATGGTCAATTTGAAAGAACCATCCAGGCCTTAGAGGATCTATTGAGTACTTGTGTTCTTCAGTTTTTAGGAAGTTGGGACATACATCTCAATCTGATTGAGATCGCCTACAACAATAGCTATTAGAGTAGTATAGACATGGCACCATATGAGGCGTTGTATGGGAGACATTGTAGACCTCTGTTGTGTTGGTATGAGATAGGTGAGTATCAGCTTCTTGGTCCTGAGCTTGTGTAGCAGACGAAGAAAAAGATCAAAGTGATACAACAATAGTTGAAGGTATCACAAGTCAGATAGAAGTCATATGCAAACAATCGTTGTAGACCCTTGGAGTTCCAAGTGAGAGATAAGGTATATCTGAAGTTCTCTCCTTGGAAGGGTGTTGTGAGGTTTGGGGAGAAGGGTAAGTTGACTCTCAGGTATATGAGACCTTACCCAGTGATGGCACGTGTTGGGAAGGTGACTTACCGGTTGGAGTTGCCACCTGAGTTGCACAAGCTACACCCAATATGTCATGTTAGTATGTTGAGGAAGTGTCATCCAGATACAAAGTTAGTGTTACAGCCTGTGGAGGTGGAGCTTGATGAGGATATGACCTATGTAGAAGGTCCAATGTTGATCCTTGATCGTAGGGTGACGAATTTGAATAGGAAGGACTTTGTTCTTGTGAAGGTTCTTTGGCATCATCATGGTGCTGAGGAAGCCACATGGGAGCTCGAGGAAGAGATGAGGAGGAAGTACCCCTCCCTTTTCTCTTAAGATTTTGGGGGTGAAATCCCTGTTAGGGGTTTATAGCTTGTAAGGACCCTGGCCCAAGTTTTGAGATAACCCTTTTTTTTACTTGAGTATGTCACTTAGCTCCTTGATCTAATCATCTAAGATGTAATTAGGGCATGTTGGAGGCTTGAGTTCCTTGTTTGATCTTGTATGGTTGATGTGTTTTGTGGAGAGGTTTTGGTGCAAATTGCAATTTCCTAGAGTAGGGGTTGATGTGCAAGTTTTCCACCTCTAGAGTGTTCCTTCTCTCTCTCTTAGCATCATCTAGAGGAGAGAGAAAGATATGGGTGCCTTGTTTGGACCTTGGTTGTGTGGTGACACCCTTGGTGGTGTTTTGGACACATGTTTGAGGTATGCCTTGCTCTTAGAAGTGTTGTTTCGGGCTTGAGAGTCTTAGAGAGGCCATGTATCAGTTTTTGGGTGTCTTGAGGGACATCCTAACCGTTTGTGGATGTTTTGAGGGACATATTATCGGTTTTTTGGTGTCTCTAGATGCACTGTATCAGTTTGTGGTACTTAGGGTTTACCCCCTATCCGTTTGTGAAGAGAGGTAGATGTGTGTATAGGCCTTGACCATCTTAGGTGACCTAGTGGGTGAGACATAGATCTTATTACCTTGTTGCATGGTGTTGCATGTGGCTCTTTATTCGTGAGCAAGTGTCACCTAGGGTTCTAAGGTGGTTACACCTTCCCCTTACTCTCTCTTTCATCCCTCTTGTATATATACCTCTTTCCCTCCATGCAATAGAATCCTTTTGGCCTTCTTTTCTTTCCTCTTCCTTGGTGGATGACCTTGAGATAGAGGAGTCTCTCCCTTACATCTTGGTGGAAGAGTCCCAAAATTGTGGTTCTGTCTTCATCCTCTACCTTAGTAAGCCATGATTCTTAACTTCCTTTCTCTCCTTCTTTCTTCTTCTCAGCCATGGATCTTGGTTACCTTCTTTCTCTCTTCTTTGAACCCTATTAACCATGGTTCCATCTTCTCTCTTGGAGGTTTTACAGTGATCAAGCTTGGAAGATCTTCTTCTACCTTGAGCTCATGAAGCTTGGAGCTTGGTGGTGATCCTTGAGGTGGGCTATATAACTCGAAACCCTCTTTGTTATTATCACCCCTTTACTTGTTATATTGATTCTCTATCTTTGGTTCGTTAGCCTTTGTGTTTTAGTAGCTTTTTCTTGGTGATTTTGTGTTCTGTTTTGGGAGAAAGGTTTTTCTTAGTTGCTGCCATGCGTTGCACCTTCTTTGGTCTTGCTTGTAATGACGTTATAAGGTTGAAGATGAGTGAACCGATCTGCATGGTTAGACCATTCTGTATGTTGATCGATAGGCATGTAGGCTGATATGCCTTGCGTGGTTGTCACGACCTTGGTTAGGTCTAAGTCGACACATTCTGATGTTGCTTAGATTGTCCATCCTTGGGTAAGAGTGGGCCGATATGAGATGAGGGTGTTAGTTTGCTTGGTGGTTGTTGAATCGATATGGTGTTTGACTGTGATACAAAGAATGTTAGCCATTTTGGCCTTGGCCATCACACCTTGGGGACGTTGATGAGCCCATTACCCTTGTGATGCTGACACACACACACATGTGTTTCCCGATACCTTGCGACTCCTGTCACACCCTATGATGGTGTGTCCCGGCAGGTTGGATTGGACGACATCCCTCTTTAGGCATTGCTGCCCGATATACATGTGGTTGTCACAACTTGGCATCGCAGCCATGAGAGCATTACTTGGATGTGTGTTTCCCGTCAATAATCTAGCCATCACGGCTTGGATGAGGGTTGATGCATGATGTCCCATGGAATCCCATCATGATTAAGGCCTTGTAGAAACCCCAGATAGTTGTCACCCTTGAGTTGCCTGATACACCATCCCTTGATGCCTAAACTGATACACATCCCAAGTGGTAGGTTGATACCTTGGTTGTTTATCCAACTTGTGCTTAACAAATAGCCTTCCTTGGAGTGGTTGCCTGACACACCTAGGGTTAACCCGATACTCTATGTTGTAACCATAATCGATATCTTGTGATGGTGTCTAAGATACACCATGTTAATGCTAGGATCACATGGTATGATGTGATACCCTATGGAGTAATTGTATGTATGATGTTGAGAGATATGTCTCTATACCTCATAACATGTTTTATAATGATAATGAGAATCATGTTTCTATGTCTCATAACACACCTCATAATAATGATGAAAGTGATAAGCTAAGGGTGGTTGTTGATCCAACCTTGTAAACCCTATTTGAGTAAAGAGAAACCCTAATTATAATGATGTAAAATGTATGACATGAGTACTATGAGATGATGGTGTTGTTGATGCATTTCTTTCTTATTATCAATTTCTAACCATGCAGGAAACACGAGTTGAGGTACATAGCTAGATATGAGCTATGGTGGTTATGATCTGTTTGAGTGGGCCTTGTGAGGCATAAAGTGTTGTTGGCATTCTTAAAAGATAAGGTAAGTGGTCTTATGACCTGATGATGGCTTATTGTCTTGTATGAGATGATTTACTTAATGATGAGGTGAGAGGATGTTACCCCAAGATATAAAACCCTTCTGATGGACATGTGTTGAAAAACAGACATGAAATGATGAGATCATACCTTATATGTTTCAGTATATGTCTGGTGATGCATCATGCCCTTGTTTATGTAGATTTTGTCTAGAGGTTGTACATTGTAACTTGATTGATGCTGAAAGATGCTTAAATTGGTCTAATTAATCAAGTGTAATCTAATAGTGTATTTTTCCCTATGCCATATATCAATTTAGTGTCATCATTTTCTAAATGGTGAAATGGGTTTAACTCAAAATACATATTTTTAAATATGCGAGGTGCAAGCTAAGGTATCTCCTTGTGTCCTGAATGTATATATATCACAGGATTGGCTATGAGCCATACCTCGAAGAGTGCATCTTTGGACTGCAGCTCCACAATATATATCACAGGATTAGTTATGAGCCATACCTAGAAGAGTGCAGCTATGGACTACAGCTCCATATATATCACAGGATTGGCTGCAAGCCATACCTTGGAAGAGTGTGGCTATGGTCGTCACTCACTAGTGCTATGACATGTACTAAGGTGGGCTAAATCTACACAGCTAGACCATACGTCATTGGAAGAAGTTGACTTATGATGTCTGCATTTTCACTAGTATTGACTGAGAAAGGTGAGGTCATCGATTACGACTCTTCCATTAAACCTTGTATGGCATTGATAACATCCTGTTTATGCACTTTTTGCATATGTTTTATGCTTCTCTAACATACCTTTTATAGACTTTTTCTACTTATTTTAGTACTTTATACCAAAAATCTCAATTACATACCTTTTCCACCTTTGCAGAGTCATACCAAGACATGATCGCATTTAATACCTTGACCGCGGGTCACTGACCACTAACGACCCCCCACCACCACGGTTGAAGCCCTCAAAATCATCTCTACACCTTGCGACTGTGGTGCTTCCCTTCGATCGTGGCCTACAACTCACACATCGCGACCATGGTGGGAGCCTCGACTGAGATCGAGCCTTGACTGAGATCAAGCCTCGACCGACCACAGTGGTAGCCTCGACCAAGATCATACCTCGGTCATGTCATTACACCCCATTCTTGACCGTGATTCTACCATGACTGCGGCCCATATGGTTAAGTCGGTGAGCAGCACCTATAAATAGTCCACCCACCTCGACTTGTCACATCATTAGATCATCAAGGACCACGAAGTGCTGCCAAATTCCATAGCCACTCACACCCATCCGATCAGTCAAGGATCTCTGAAGGAGGAAGTTGGAGGAGAGAGAAGACTGACTGCCCTTTTCCTCAAAAGAAGGAGAAGCCTCCGCATTGCCCATTCTGGATCTAGATTTGAAGGAGTATATTGGTGTATCGCCATCTTATCTCTCCATCTAGATCTATCATCTTCATTACGTTGTACCCCCCCCTCCGTGGTTGTGGTGTATCTATCATTTTGTAATGTTGTTATGCTGCCTGTTAACATGTGTGGTTAAACGTTTAACTTGGGTTGGGAGTAGCCACTAAGGCTCTCCCAACATGTACATTCTTGCTCCCCTTTGAATATATATGCTCTTATCAAGATTATCTCCATATTCTAGTTCTTAATTCTCCACTTGTATGCTTAGCTACCATCTTGTGATGTTTGATTGTTGGTACCTCGAAAGAGTAGTATCTTCTTTATCTAGTGTTATGGAGTAGTATGAATGCATGAGAATGTTAGAATGCTAAAGCTCAGGGTCATATGGTTTGTTTTGTGGTTGTAACACGGTTGTCTCGAGAGAGAGGCCACCTTAGATCCTAGATCTATCCTTATCTCGAGAGAGGAGGGAATAAACATTTGTATGACTGCTTGTAATCTTGATAGGAGTATACGAAGGGGAGTGAGTTCTGCATGTTGGTGAGAGACCTTAGTAGGCAAAACCCGATCTGAGTTTCCTTCCATATCTTTGTTTCCTACCATTCATAATCATTCTTCTCTTGTTGTTATTTTGTTTCCTTTAACTTTATTTGTTTTGTCTTGAGTACCATAGTTCCTTAGGGAACAACCTTTTTAAAACCATATGTTCATTCAGAGTGTATGAGTGTGAGACCCTACATACTTAATACATGTCGACCTTGTCACTATGGTTTGACCCCGATTACTATGTCAAACCCCATATAATAGTTGTGGGGGCTTGAGTGGCGGGTTATAATCTTAAAAGTTTGACTACTCTGGATCCACTCCATTTTGGATGTGTGATTTAGGCCGGTCAACTTTTTGGCATCATTGTCGAGGACAAGGCAAATTGACATTGTTAAGGACTTGAGTCCAGTCACTATACTCCCGTGCCTCAAGCTTAGTGATAAGCTTGACTGCACAAAAACCTTAAATCTACTTCCCTGAAATTATGTAGAATAGTTCGTTTTAACACGTCTAGTTTCCTAACTTGACTATGCGGCCTATTTAGGGAACCGAAGGGAAGCAGATCTGTTCGATTTTTCACCTTAACCTCAAGTCACCATGCCTCCTCATGTGGATGGCAGTCTTACCGGGGATGATCGGAATGTAAGAGTTCAACATGACCCCCACCGCATGATATGGATGAAGATAGAGATGACCGTCACTTAGATGGTCGTCACCATGAGGAAGAACGACGTGACGAAGAACATCGTGAGGGAGAACAATGCCACCATCTTCGTAGAAGGAACCATCACAATCAACATGAAGATGAATGTGAGTGTGTTGACCGAAACAACGAGAACGAAGATTATGAAGAAGTAAACACTCTTAGAGAGTTGGCCACAACTAAAGCCAATGAATCTAAATGCCCAATTGGCATCCCGTACTTCAATGTAGTGAACACTGAATTGAAACTAGATGTAATCTCAATGATCTAGAACAAACCTTTTGGTGGAAATTCAAGGAGAGAAAATCTGTACCATCACCTTGATGTCTTCAAAAACATCTTTGATACCATTAAGATGAGGGGAGTCCCTCAAGAAGTGATATATTGTAAGGGATTCAATTTAGCCCTTGAAGATAAGGCTCTATCCTGGCACCTCAACCTACCCCACCAATCCATAGATGGATGGAGACCCCTTGCAGATGCCTTTGTTACTAAATTTTATCGTAATGAGAGAACTATCTGTAATATGAAAAGATCACTTTTTCACGCAAAACCCGAGAGAGAACCTTCACGGGGCATGGAAACGATTTCAAGAATACCAGAGAGATTTCCCTCACCACAACTACTGTAAGGGGTTCTTGGTGACCACCTTTTACAATGGGATAAGTCCCACTGAGAGAACTTCATTGAACGCAGCTTCCAGGAGAAACTTTCTTGGAAAGAAACCAAGCAGAACTATGAAGATAATTGATAACATGGTTGCACTGCAAGCGGGCATGGATTATGACAGAAATGATAGAGGATCAATGAAGAAAGAAGGATCTATTGGACCATCAATCGAAGCCAAAGCCTTGGAGACTATTACAACCCAGATTCAGAAAATCGCCATTGATGTCAAATAGTTAAAAGACACTGGGCCATGAAATGTGTTACTTACAGAGAAGGAGGACATGGAATTGATAATTGTATCTATACTCGACTAGAGGAGAGAAAAGAAAGTGAAAGTGAAGAAGAAACTAAGAATGTTCCTAGTTTTAACTATGGCAAAAAGGAAGTTGCAGAAAAAGTGCCTCAACTGAGTAATTTTTCTAAACCTCCTCTAGGATTAGACAAGAAAGGAGGTTTGAATCAATACACTAAGGCTATTAATTACCAAATGAACAAGAGTAGCTACCAAAGTCAGAATAAAAATTTGAGTCAACAAGGGAAAGGACAAGGCCTAGGGTCAAGCCAAGCCAAAGACAATAACCAAACTGACATGATTGCTCAACTATTCGACTTCGCAAAAAGGCAAGATTCAGTGAACAACCATCTTGCTCACAGTGCTATCACTTATTCAAGAGTGCTAACTACAATGTAAACTCAAATGGTGGACATGCAAACTCACTAAAGGCATATTGATCAACTGCTTGCACAACTCGCTAAACTCATGAAAACCCTTCGGGGAAGATCCCATCAAATACTGAGACTGCAAAAATGGCCACTCTTCGATCTGGGGGAATGCTGGAAAAAGCTAACACTAACAACACCTAAGAAGGAGGAAGCCGTAGTAATCAGCAATCTAAGAATGAGAAAGCAACGGAAGAAGGGAACCATGAAAAGAAGAAGGAAGAAGAGGAAAAAAACTCAAATCCTATAGGAGAAGTCATTTCAAAGAAAAACACCTACACCCCAAGAGTTCCTTTGCCCTACAAACTGATAAAGGCACACTTGAAGTAGAGATACAAAAAGTTTATGGAAGCCATAAAGAAGCTACACTTGGATGTACCCTTTCTCGATGCAATTGAAGAAATGCAGACATATGCAAAATTCTTTAAGGACTTGATCACAAAGAGAAGAAGAGGAGACCACATCGAGACTGTTCAAGTGGCAAAAATGCCAAGTTCCTTTGTTCAAGCTGAGTTACTAGCCAAGAAGAGGGACCTCGGGGCATTCAATATACCCTTATGCGTCGAAGACAATGTGGAGAGAAAGGGGTTAGCTAACTTGGGAGCAAGAATTAGTCTAATGCCCTTGACTCTAGCACAAAGGCTTAGGCTAACGAACATGGTAAAGACGGGAATGAGAATCAAGTTAGCCAATCACACCTTTACAAGACCTGTAGGAATAGTTGAAGATGTTATGATATGGGTCGGGTAGTTCTTCATATCGTGTGATATAGTAGTGATAGACACGGTCGAGGAATCTAAATGACCAATTATATTTGGGAGGTCTTTCCTCGTAATAGGGAGAACCTTAATAGATGTAGCAGAAGGAGTCACCACCTTGTGAGTGGGGGATGATCACCTCAATTTCCAGGTACAAGACACCATGAGGGGACCTTCTCTCTCTAAGCCAGTCTACTTCATGGATAGCTACAATCAATATTGTGAAGAGGTACAAGAGGACAAGGCAATTTTCTATCCCCTCATGCGACCCTTGAATAGTCAAGACCCTACAGTGGAAGGCCAAGAGGTTGTAGAGATCTTAGACTACCTAAATCAACCCTAAGAGGAATTCAACAACAATGAAGAGATATTCAAGACCGTGAAGTACGCTTCGCTAGATTAAACACCTGAGGAGAAGAAAGTACCAAATCTAAAACTAGAATTGAAACCACTTCTAGAGGGGCTAAAATATGATTTCTTGGACAAAGAAGAGAGGAATCTAGTGATTGTTAATGCCAACTTAATAGATGACCAGCTGGAGAGGTTGCTAAAGGAGCTCAGGCTACATAGGAAGGCTATAGGGTATTTAGTAGAAGACATCAGAGGCCTCAACCCAGCCCTATGCATGAATGGAATTTGTCTTGAAGAAACAGCTAAGCCTTTAGCTCAACCACAGAGGAAACTAAACCAAATGCTAAAGGAAGTCGTAAAGAAGGAAGTTATAAAGCTACGAGATGCTGGGATCATCTACCTGATAAGTGACAGTGAGTGGGTTAGCCCCATCCACGTGGTGCCTAAGAAGGGTGGGATGATAGTGATACGAGGAGAAGACAGAGATGAAGTAGAAACAAGGACAATGACAGGCTGGTGTATGTGCATTGACTACCACAAGCTAAATATTGCTACCAAAAAGGATCACTTCCCTCTGTCCTTTATAGACCAGGTCCTAGAGAGATTGGCTCACCATGACTACTTTTGTTTTCTGAACAAATATTCAGGATTTTATCAAGTACCGATTCATCCCGAAGATCAAGAAAAGACAACTTTCACCTACATTAATGGCACTTATGCCTTTAGAAGGATGTCGTTTGGTTTGTGTAATGCACCAGTGACTTTCCAACATTGTATGATATCTATGTTTTTATACTTTCTTAAAGACATAATAGAAGTCTTCATGGACGACTTCTCTGTACATGGAACATATTTTGAAGCATGCCTAAGAAACTTATCATTAGTGTTGCAGCACTGTGAAGAAAAACACCTTGTCCTAAACTGGGAGAAATTCCACTTCATTATTTAAGATGGTATCATCCTAGGCCATAAAGTTTCCAAGAAAGGAATTGAAGTGGACTTAATTTAGATTGAAGCCATATCTAAACTCCCACCACCAAAGTCAGTCACAAGAGTATGAAGTTTCTTAGTACATGCATGATATTATAGAAGATCCATAGACGATTTCTCTAAGATCGTCAAACCACTTTTGAATATCCTGACTAAAGATTCTGAGTTTGAATTCACCAGTGAATGTCTATATGCCTTCAATACCCTTAAAAGGGCATTAATGAAAACACCAATCCTATAAGCACCTGATTGGGAGCTACCTTTCGAAATCATGTGAAATGCTAGTGACTACACCATCGGGCTAGTCCTTGGATAAAAGAGAGATAAGAGACATCATGTAATTTGCTATGCAAGAGTGACCTTGGACGAAGCCCAAGTAAACTACACTACAAATGAAAAAAGAAATCGTGGCTATCATGTTTGCTTTTGATAAGTTCAGATCATACCTGGTAGGGTCAAAGGTAAAAGTGTACATTGATCATGGGGCGATAAAATACCTTACACAGAAAAAAGACACAAAGCTGAGACTTTTGTGGGCTTTGTTACTACAAGAATTTGACTACAAGATCATTGACAAAAAGGGAAAAAATGTGGTTGCAGACCACTTGTCAAGGATAATTGAATTTCTAGTGCATGACAACTATGTCAATGAAGCTCTTTTGATGGCTCAATCGAAAGAGTAGAGCCTGCCTTGGTTCACAGACATTTGTCATTATCTAGAATGTGGACAACTTCTACCAGAGATAATGTATAATCAGAAGAAGTTATTCTCTGAGCTAAAAATTACTATTGGGATGACCCGTTGTTGTTTAAGAGATGCTCTGACAACTTATATCGTCGATGCATGCCAGAAGAAGAAGTACCTTTAATCCTCAAGGAATGCACTCCTCACCTTACGGGGGACACCACAGAGGAGAAAGGACAGCTACAAAAGTTTTGCAATCAGAATTTTACTGGCCAACTTTCTTCAAGGATGTTGCGACATTTGTCAAAACATGCAAGGAATGTCAGGTTACAGGAAACATCAATAGAAGGAATGAGATGCCAATGGCAGATTGGGTGGAAATTGAAATCTTATATGTACTGGGGATCAATTACATGGGACCTCTTCCATCATCAAAAGGGAACCAGTATATACATGTTGCTATTGATTACGTCTCTAAATGGGATGAGGTTGTTGCCACCCATACCTGTGACTCCAAAGCGGTCATTAAGCTATTTGAGGAAACTATCTTCCCACACTTTAGAGTACCACACACTATTATAAGAGATGGAGGGTCGCACTTCGGTGAAAGGTAGTTTGAAGCTCTATTGAGAAAGTATGGGGTGAAACATAAGGTTGCAACGCCATATCACCCCAAAACGTCAGGGCAAGTCGAAGTATCAAATAGGCAGATTAAACAGATACTAGAGAAAATTTTCATTCATACAAGGAAGGACTGGTCCATGAAACTTGAAGATGCACTTTGGGCTTACCGTACAACATATAAGACATCTACAGGTACAACACTCTACATGTTAATTTATGGGAAGTCCAATCATATACCTATCAAACTCGAGCACAGAGCCCTGTGGGCTATAAATTTTTTTAATATGGATCTCGATAAGGGTGGACAGAGAAGATTCCTTGAACTCTAGGAGCTTGAAGAGTTGAGACTGTACGCTTATGAGAATGCAAGGATTTATAAACAGAGAACAAAGCCCATCTAAAGAACAACGATGTTCATGAAGGAGACAAAGTTCTTCTATTCAACTCAAGTATCATGTTATTTCCTGGAAAGCTGAGAACAAGGTGGTCAGTCCCCTTTTCTGTCATAAAAATATACCCATCAGGGGTGATGGAGATAGCAGGAGACAAGATACAAACCTTCAAAGTGAATGGGTAGAGGGTGAAAAGATATTATGAAGATGAAGCTTTTGTAAGAAGGACATAACTTAGTTTGGGGGAAACCAACCCAGTTGCTAGTGGAACGAATGAGGAAGTGACGACACTTGATGAAGGAAAATGAAGACAGACGATAGAGAAATTCAAGCTAAAAGACTTCAAACAAGCATTTCTTGGGAGGCAACCCAAGTTTTTGCTGCTTTCTTTAATTCATGTTTTCCTTATCTCGTACTTTAGTATTATGAGATATGTACCTCTTATCTTTTAATATCTTAGGTTTTCATACCTAGTAGGGGTGTAAATATAGTATGGGTATTAATCTCTCTCTACCAAAAAGGCTTTGTTGGGAAATACAAGTTCTTTCTTTAGTTGATTTTTGTTAACTTGGTTTGGAAGGACCGCGGTCGCGGCTTGAACCGCGGTCACAGTATGAGCTACGGTCATGGGGTATGTCACGGTTGTGGTACCCACTCTTTGTGCACTAGGCCGCGGTCACGGCGTATGTAAGAAAGAACCATCCCTCAGTCGCGGTGATCATTCTGTCGTGGTCGTCGTGACCCAAGGGTATCTATAGCTAAAACCCTCTGACATCAGGGTTCTTCTTTCGCTCCTAGCTCTCTGAGATTCCCGAACAATCAAACGATACTCCAAGACAAGAGTGCACAAGACGACGAACTAGCTCGATTCAGGCCCTCATCGATAGATTCACATCTTCGCCGCAACAACACTCCTCTGCAACTGCCTCTTTCACTACCGTTTCGAGTTTTTAATCTAACAGAGGTACTTGTTAAGACGCCTTCTCTCGACCCCTGTCGTAGCGGCTTCTCTTTTTTTTTAAGTTTTGTCATATTTTTTGTGCATAAAACATCCTATCGACTTGTATAATGCCACGGCAACCACCATGACTCCACCTTCTGAGTTCGATGAAGCTCGCCGACATTTTTCCTCAGATACACGATTTATCCCACATCTTTTAACCTAGTATCGGGTTTAGCACTATGATTCTACTTGCGCTATACCAGTGCTTTGGCTTTTGGTCAATCGACCCTTAAACGGGGGCCTATCCATGATCGCCATGATTTCAATCAAATAGGTACTTCTCTGATGCAGTCGTGGCACCGTATCCTTGGCCGCGATCGCGACACTCCTTAAGCGTGAAGATCGATCGAACGACGACCGCGGTCACGAGACTTGTCATGGTCGTTGTGTTTCTTTTCCGCGGTCGTGCCAAGTTTTTTTTGCTTATCACCCATTGTGGTCGCGGTGCCTCCATGTTGCGGTCGCGGCATATCCTTTTGCTGGTTCGATACCAAGGTTATGTGATGTCACAGTAGCGACACCTTCCTCGACCATGGTAGAACCACCTATTTAAGGTCGCGGTCACGACACTTTGATCCTTGCAAATAAATTATATATATATATATATAATAAATGATGATGAATTAAAAGCTAATACAATTATGACAACAACAAAATCAATGTTGAAACTTTTAGAATGTCGACTTTGACTGAAGTAATGTTGATGAAGAAGGAAACCTCATTGAAAGGAGTAGAGGAAATCTTGGAGAAGATAGCAAACGCGTTGAAGGATAACCCGAACCTCTCCCCAATGAAAAGGCTTCAATTGCAGCTAATGAAGATGAAGTATGACTACATTCTAGCCCACAAAATACCAGAAGAGTCTGAGGAGTCCCCGGACACATCACAGACAGAAACTTCTAAATACCAGCTCTTGAGACTGAACTAAGGAAGATGGAGAAGAGAAAAGCTGAAGCTAAGGAAGTGAAAAGTGACAAAAAGAGGAAGGTGATGGATGCAGAAAAGTTAAAAGGGCAGGAGAAAGAAGCAACCCCTGAGGAAGTCGAAGAGACAGAGCAGATGGACCTCAACCAGTAGAGGCCAACATTCGTGCCAAGAGATCCAACACACCAGTCACAGTTTGACTGGACACTACAGACAAAGGGGTTCAAGCCGATAAGATACTTGGACGTCGAGGACTTCAAGAATATGGGAGTCTATGATAGGGTAATCAATTTCCTAGAAGGTGAAAATCTACACACCCTATGCACCTCAGAACCCCCTCCCTAACACAATTGATGACAAAGTTCATGTCATTGTTAGAGAAGTTCCCTATCAGTGACAGTGAATGCAAGAAGGGTGGCGGCGACTTCAAACTAGAAGTGAAACTAGGAGGAAAGTCTCACATGATCACGGAGGCTATGCTTAACACAATATTCACCAAAACAACTGAAGAAGCATAGCCATGCACCGCTATGCCTAGAGAAAAATACACCATCAGGTACAGTAGCCACAGGATGTGCGAGAAGTTAACTGGAGAATCAGAACGCAATTCAAAGAACTCAAAGGTGACTCTCATCATCTCATGCTTTATCAGAGTGGTACAGAAGATAACAGCCAACATTATCTTTATAAGATTAGAAACAGGTGGTGTAACCAAGGGAGACCTATTCATAATATGGTCAATGCTAAATAAGAAGTCGTGAACATAGGAAGGATTCTGATCGAAAGGCTATCAACTGTAGTAGGAGGGGAGGCGAAACAAATAAAGGAGCTTTGCATGGGAAGTCAGATTACAAAAATAGCATACCACTTCATGGATGCAGACTTGTTGATGAAGTACAAGAAGTAAGGGACATACAAAGATTGATATAAAGTCCCTCATCAACACAAGGATATTGGCACAGAAAGGAAATAAATTGGTTTACAAACAAATTTACTCCAAGACGCTCCTGCCCCTCCCAGAAATGGCATATTATGATGCCCACATGTTAAGGCCCACCCAAGAAGACGTCGATAAGATGTACTTGGGGGCCATTCGTACTACTGTAGACCAATCATCTACAGCTGGTGAGAAGTAAGAGAGAGCTAAAACTCCAAAAATAGAGATGAGGAAGCCAGAGGAAAGAAAGAAGCTGGAAATCAGAAAGAAGAAAAAAAATCAGACAAGCCCATCATCCCAAACTTGCCCTCACCACGCATTCCAGCCGAGATGGAAATGAGTGAAGGATGTCAGCCTAAATTGGAAATCATAGAACGAGGCGACTAGGCGTGTCTTGAAGCCACAACGAGGGAACAACATGTCAAGATCAAGCAAGAAACCAACCAAGCATGAAAAGACCTCGAGGTTGTACCAGACTCTGTGATACCGGAGGTGATCCTACAAGTGTTAGGGCAACCAGAGGCGAGCACTTCTAGTCCAGCAATGCACGTCGACCCAACAAGAAGCAAGTTGGCTCCATGACCAAAGGAGCCCAAAGCATCCACAACACCAGTAGAGAAGCAACAACACCGCCCGCAAACGTTCGGTGATGTACTGGGAAATAAGTTTGATGCCATGTGGAAACACATGCAGAAAACTTCTGAATTTAATTTAAATGTTACCTCTAGCATGTGTACACTAATGACGCATGTATAAACTTTGAACAAGAGAACTGAGGCACTCCCCCAATTCATGCAAGGGGTAATCAACACATAGAACGCACTGATGGGAGTCCTAAAGACTCTAACTGAGGAGATGGCAGACCTCGTGAAGGAGCGAGAAGCTATGAGAGCATACAAAGAGCTAATGTAGAAGGGGTATGAGGAAGTGCTAGATGACCTAAAGAAGGAACATCATCGCCTAGATGAAGAACGTCGACAGTTGGATGTTGAACGCCAAGAAATAGACAGGTGGTGGCAGAGAAAGAAGATAAAGCATCTAACAAGCCCTTCAACATCTCATGCTTCCTCGAGCCCTTCGAGCTAGACAAAGATGATGATGATGTGGGAGGAACCGATGCCATGAGCAGCCTTAAAAGATGAAAGTGTCAATTTGAAGACTTCCCCAAGGGCAGAACCACAAGAAAAGGAAGCACTACAATAGTCAGAAACTTGTCAGGACAACGAAACAAAGAAAACAAATATGTTGTCAAGGGCTTTTGACTTAAACAACAACCCAGAAGAAGATAAGGTTGTGCCAATAGACCCCAAGCAGGTCGTCATCACCAGAGTAGAAAGCATTGCGATAGAAGATCTCACGTCATGCGAAATAAGAGATCTCAACAAATTCTTAGATGACCTAACGTTCGGGATGGATATCCATAATGACTTCCTCAAAGATCCAGAACAGTATGAACATGACAATTCCTTTTATGATGAAAAAATGGTCGCAACGTTAGTCACACTCAATGTTGTAGAACTAGAGCAACTGTCAGAAGTGAATCAGCCAATAAAAGATGTAACTGCAAAAATATCCATGAAGGATGAAGGCAAGGCAACAATCTAAACACTGATGGAAATAAGGGTCCAACCTCCAACCACAGAAGTACCACCCACAGCAACACAAGCAGCAGGAGACGACACCTCAGAAGATGAGGAAGATGGGCTCGCCCCTTTCTTCACAAATGAGCCACTCAGAAAGCAGAGCACGCCAGTCAATGAAGTACAACTAGGTGTTTCTCCTCCTCTACCCTGCAAGATGGCAGGTATGGACATGACCACATTATCAAGAATCACATGTAGATATGCCCATATCCTGGCAGACATACTAGATGACAACCTCCCTGAAACTGATATTGTCTATCACAGCAAGGGAAGGTCACTTAACATATATCACTTTAGAGGGATTTTACCAAAGCGAGCACATGTACATAAGAAGCTATTCAATGTACTATGTGCCACTCTGCTTGAAGAGTTCTTACATCCTGACAAAGTGCAGCCAGTATTCAATGGCACCATGCATCTAACAGGGCTCCTGTTCAATAACAATGACAAAGTTGCTGATGGGATAGAGCCACAACATGCAGTGAGCAGGGAAGAAATGAAATTTGTAGTCCTTCCCATAATGACTGTAAAGCACTTGGCATTGATTGTCGTCAACTTATACGAGATATGGACAACAATGTTCAACTATTGCACAGCTGAATTGGACATCACCTCCCTGGTCTACAAAAACAAGGAAGCAAGGGATATATTAAAGGTTCCACTACGTCTCAATGAGCTATACAAATGCCAGACAACAGACATAAGGGGATGTGGAAGCAATTCTCCATCTGTAAAAAGGTTTCCCAAGAAAAGGCTGGAATGGGGGACTGTGCCATTATAGTGCTCTAAATGATGGAAGCCATCAATAAGGGAGTCCCGCTGGAATACCTCTACATGGAAGGTTTGCTTGGGTTGTGTGGTATCTATGCAATGGAGGTTATATGCAATCGTTGCTTATTCAACAACCCGATGATGCCTTCAGACACAGTACCACGATGGCTTCACCAAGAAATACCTCTCCCTAAAAAGAAAACATGGAGAGAGGAACTTAAGACCCTATGGCTCGATACTACAAAACCCACTAGAGAGGCAGCTTGGAAGGAGGGCTGGGCAGCTGACACACCCGGCAGAGTAGAAAGAAAACGCAAAAATGAGCCAGAGCAACCTCTAGTGGTAGAAGATATGAATGAACAACCTCTAGCGAGTCATCCAGAAGAAGGAGAAATAGAGGAAGATGATTTGTCAAAGATTAAACTAGACAGGTCGGTTGGAGAAATAGTGCCAACCTTCAAAGATTTCGACAGGTGGAGTTGTAAGAGCCTACCACTAGAATCCCTACATTTAATAATGAAATCTTTGAAGGAAGACGACATGCCAAAAGAGGCAATCTTTGAAAGGGATGGCATTTGTGTATTGAAGGACGACCTCTGGGATACGTTGAAAATAGGAGGGTACCTCTCAATCAGCACTATTTTGGCTTACCAAGCTTTGCTAAATGACAACATGCCGAATGTACACATGGCCTACTTCCTTCTGGTGGATGACATCCTGAAAGATAAAAGGTCAGGGGAAAAGGAACGCTTGCAACAACGCCTGATGACATCTCTTCCAGATTACATATTTCTGCCTATTCTACATGATAGTCATTGGACTTTGTTGGTAGTCAGTGTCATAACAAGGACTGTAGTACTTTACAATAGCTCAGATGTAGCCTTTACACTGAACAAAAGAACGAACATGACTATTGCAAAGACACCTATAGAAGAAAAGGCAGTCACATGCATCGAGGTAATTGTAGGGATGCTCAAGAGTCACAGAAAAGGGTACAAGCATAAAGAAGGCAAAGACTTCAAGAAGACATTGTTCTGTCATAGAAGCCCTCAACAGGTGCCTCTATCAAACGACTACGGCTTCTATTGTCTGGCCCAGATGATGGCCCTAGCTACAATGAACACGAAGGTGGAGGGTATGCAATATGAGCAATACCATCCACTACGCGGAGTGTACGTCAGCATGCTCCTCGAGTCAAAGTGGACCACCAAAACCAATTAGCAGAAGTAAAGAAAGCCCATTTATACATCTAACTCCAATTTTGACACCTTGAGTTAGGGTGAATGATAAGTTTGGGGGAGGAGTCATAAAAGGGCGTAAGAGGTACAATTTCATCCCAAATTTTCAAAAATTTACTTGTACATATTCTCATTCCCGTTAAACTGATTTTGTAAAAGTTTATACTTTAAGCAAATTTTGTTATGAGTCACAGTTTTGCTTAGCTGCCCCTTGAATCTATCAGTTCCCCTGCTAAATGTTGTAATGCTACTGTTTCTAGAGAGGAATAAATGATCAACTAATGCATATAATAGTAAAATGAGAAGCATTACAATACAGTTTTATCTCATTCTTATAATAAAATGTTGTGTGTGTAACAATGCTAAGCTTATGCAACCCCTGGAAACTGGAGGACTTCACCGAGCCATACTCCCAAACAACCACCCTAACCTGACGATTCTAGATAGAAAATACTCACTTCCCTTGAGAAGGAAACAACTACCCCTTTTTAGTTTGATTATCCCTACTTTGGGATGAAAAGAGGCTTGGACGCCTAGAAGACCGTATAAAAAAACCTCACCCAAACCTGAGAGGAGATATGAAAAGCCAAAAGAAAAGAAAAAAATAATAATAATGAGAGTTGTGCCCAAAAGATGATGAAGGGTCCCACACGGACAGTCTATAGCTTCACTCACAAATGCAGATATGTTGTGCCTGTAAGTAGAATCTTGAAGCCAATTTCATCCACCTACAATCTTAAACGACCCTCACACAACCACCTGACTTAAAATTGGGAGCCCTTGGGGCAACACTATCCTTATGATAGTTGTTGGGTGAGGGGAATTTAGGACAAGAGGAAAACACTTAAAGCATGAAGCCTACCCGAGCACACCAGCATAGGGCCAACTGAAAATAAAGGAAGGGTGTGAAAGCTACCCCTCAAGAAGATGGTGTACTAGTATGACTAGCAACCTAGCACAAAAAGGGGTAAGTTGTTGAGATAGAGAGACCTTTACTACCAAAAGGTAGTGGCAAGAATTTGAATTCGTGCAACTCTAGTTATGAAGGGGGAGGAATGGAATTTTAGGATTGAATGAACATACCACAAGAGTTTTGTTGTAAGAATGAGATAACTCAGTAGTGTTAAGTTTTTTTTGCAAGATTTTGTCACACTTTGCTCTCCTCTCTATGATTTCGGGCCTACCCTTAGCCTGAGGACAGGCTCGATTCTAAGTTTGGGGAATTTGATAACATCCCATTTTATGCACTTTTCGCATGTGTTTTATGCTTCTCCTAACATACCTTTTATAGACTTTTTCCGCTTATTTTGTACTTTATACCAAAAATCTCAATTGCAAACCCTTTCCACCTTTGCATAGTCATACCAAGACACAGTCACAGTTAACACCTCGACTGTGGCTCACCGACCACTATGGACCACCCCCACCACCGTTAAAGCCCTCAAAATCATCTCTACACCCTGTGACCATGGTGCTTCCCTTCAGTCACGGCCTACAACTCGCACACGACGACCGTGGTGGGAGCCTTAAACAAGATCAAGCCTCAACCGATCGTGGTGGGAGCCTCGACTGAGATCATACCTCGGTCATGGCATTACATCCCTACCTTGACCGTGATTCTACCACGACCACGACCCAGATGGCTAAGTTGGTGGGAAGCGCCTATAAATAGGCCACCCAAGTCGACTTATCACATCATTATATCATCAAGGACTATGAAGTGCTGCCAAATTCCATATCCACTCACACCCATCTGGTTAGTTTGGGATCTCTGAAGAAGCTGGAGGAGAGAAAAGACTGACAGCCCTTTTCCTCAAAAGAAGGAGAAGCCTCTGCATTGCCCATTTCATATCTAAATTTGAAGGAGTATATTGGTTTATCACCATCTTTTCTCTCCATATAGATCTATCATCTCCATTATGTTGTACCTCCCTCTTCGTGGTTGTGATGTATGTATCATTTTGTAACGCCGTTATGCTGCCCATTAACATGTGTGGCTAAACATTTAACTTGGGTTGGGAGTAGACACTAAGGCTCTCCCAACATGTACATTCTTGCTCCCCTTTGAATATATATATATATATATATATATATATATATATATATATATATATATATATCTGTGTGTGTGTGCTCTTATCAATATTATCTCCATATGCTTGTTCTTAATGCTTCACTTGTATGCTTAGCTAGATATTTGATTGTTGGTACCTCAAAAGAGTAGTATCTTCTTTATCTAGTGTTATGGAGTAGTATGAATGCATGAGAATGTTAGAATGCTAAAGCTTAGGTCATATGGTTTGTTTTCTGGTTGTAATGCGGTTATCTCAAAAGAGGGCACCTTAGATCCTAGATCTATCCTTATCTTGAGAGAGGAGGGAATAGACATTTATATGACTGCTTGTAATCTTGATAGGAGTATATGAAGGGGTGTGAGTTTTGCATGTTGGTGAGAGACCTTATTAAGAGAAACCCGATCTGAGTTTCCTTCCATATCTTTGTTTCCTACCATTCGTAATTGTTCTTCTCTTGTTGTTATCTTCTTTCCTTTGACTGTATTTGTTTTGGCTTGAGCACCATAGTTCCTTAGGGAACAACCTTTTTAAAACCATATGTTTGTCCAAAGTGTATGAGTGTGAGACTCTACATACTTAACACCTATTGACCTTGTCCATGTGGTTTGACCCCGATTACTACGTCAGACCCCATATAATAGTTGTGGGGGCTTGAGTGTCGGGTTATAATCTTAAAATTCCGACTACTCTGGATCCGTTCCATTTTGGACGTGCGATTTAGGCCAGTCAGGCACCAATTTCAACTTATCAAGTGGTCGGTTAGATTTGGGTGGTACGACTCAAATCCTCAAAGTATAATAATATACGTAATCAGACGTGTAGTATATTGTGTAGGATCAAAATACAAAAACATTGGTTGAGGCCTTGCTTGATCTTTGTACAATGTTGTTGATAGAAACTATACATGCTCTTCATATTCCTTTTAAATTATTAAGATGTTCCATAAATTAGATAGTAATTTCTCTTCCTGTTAATAATCATTACCTGTTTCACATAGTTGTAATTATATTTCTGCTTAGTTTATTTTATTTGTGATAATAATAGAGTTGGTGGTGATTTCTATCTCCCGCTGAAATTTGGAATCTCACCCTGTGGGTTTCCCACACCCTTTTTAGGTGGACAAGCATGAAGAGGTAGATATCGTGCAGTGGAGGTTGAGCAGCAGGAGGACCAGTGGCTGATAAGGTTGACAGTGTTGCTGGGTGTCATTTGTTGATAGAGTCCTAGAGTCAGCCCTATACACTTGGGTCTTTGGGGTTGTTTTGGTAGATGTTTTGTGAACATGTCTTCGTTATATGGTTGGCTCATATTCTTTTTATGTACAGATATGATGGAATCATGTATATATGTTCTGGAACAGTTCTTGGTTACATGTTGATAGCATGCATTGTATATGCTTTGAGGCATGAAAGGACTTATATGTAAAGGTTCTTGATGTTTGGTAGTTTTATGAAAATGGTTTTAATTTTTAGTCTCTTCCAGTAATTTGTTCATTAATCATTCTTTCGTGGTTTTGTTTTGAGTAATCTCACTTTGTGTGGCGCGGGGCGTTACAAAAAGATTGGCTAGAACTTAATGCCCATCCTATCTCTTCAATCTTGATGAAGATAGTTGGATACGTTATTTGATCGAGCTAGCAGACTCCAACATTTCCACAGCCATTTCATGTTGGCATCTATGGACATGTAACATCCCAGGATTTGAGGCATCGGATAACATGATCTTAAAATGAATGATTGGACTACTCATATCACCAAGGTGCATCTCCTTTTCCGGGAGCCTGTCACTAAAGAACTCCATAGTTAAGTGTGCTCAGCTTGGAGTAGTACTAGGATGGGTGACCAGTCGGGAAGTTGACCCCGGCTTGCGCATGAGTGTGGATAAAGCGCGCAGTTAAGGCTAGTGGTGGTCTGTGGGGCCAGTTGTCATTCATGAACCCTTACTAGAGCCTTGGGCAGTAGGCTCGGGCGTTACAAATGGTATCAGAGCCATAACCCCTCCAGTAGTGGGGCCCACATGGGCATGTGGCATGCCAGTCTTGAGTCGTGCGGTCCAGGCATGTAGGAAAGGGTTGTCCATGGTTGACGTAGCCACCCTTGTGCTGGTATTCCGTGATCGGGAGCTGGGTGTCCACGGGCCATTGTGGGTCTGCACTGAAATGGGGTCAGATTATGAGGCCATATAGTTGAGCCTTGATGAGGATGCCAAGAGTCTAAGTGGGGGAGATTGTAACATCCTAGGATTTGAGGCCTCGGATAACATGATCTTAAAAGGAATAATTGGACTACTCATACCACCAATGTGCATCTCCTTTTCCCGGAGCCCGTCACTAAAGAACTTCATAGTTAAGCGTGCTCATCTTGAAGTAGTACTAGGATGGGTGACCAGTCAGAAAGTTGACCCCGGCTTGCGCATGAGTGTGGATAAAGTGCATAGTTAAGGCTAGTGGTGGTCTGTGGGGCCAGTTGTCATTCCTGAACCCTTACTAGAGCCTTGGGCAGTGGGCCCGGGCGTTACAGGACTGTTCACAATGAAGTTGTTCACTTTGGGAGAAGGCAACCTACTACCCACCTTACTCATTTCATTTTTAAAAGATCCAACACTATCGCCACTCTCCAAGAAACATTATCTACCTCTACACATAGCCAAACCAATTACTGTTCATGTGCTTATGCCTTTCTAAGTAAGAACTTCATAGTCTTTATAGATGTGACCTTCAATATCAACTTTGGAGCACGTTCATTAGGGAACCACATTGCAACCCAAAATGATCACTGCATCAAAGTTGTGGGGAACTTGGGCCATGTATCTTGTGCATTAGAAGTTGAGCTCCAAGTAGTTAAAAGATATGCACATTTGTGTCAAGAGATGAAAGTGGAGAAATTCATCACCCTTTATAAATCCAAGTAGGTTATCACAATGTGCACCAATGAAGGCAACCTACTACCCACCTTACTCACTTCATTTTTAAAAGATCCAACACTATCGCCACTCTCCAAGAAACAATATCTACCTCTACACATAGCCAAACCAATTACTATTCATGTGCTTATGCCTTTCTAAGTAAGAACTTCATAGTATTTATAGATGTGACCTTCAATATCAACTCTGGAGCACGTTCATTAGGGAACCACATTGCAACCCAAAATGATCACTGCATCAAAGTTGTGGGACACTTGGGCCATGCATCTTGTGCATTAGATATTGAGCTCCAAGTAGTTAAAAGATATGCACATTTGTGTCAAGAGATGAAAGTGGAGAAATTCATCACCCTTTATAAATCCAAGTAGGTTATCGCAATGTGCACCAATGAATCATTTATTCCCTTGAAGTTCAATCCTCAACAAAGTCACTTGCACTCCTAAAAATACAACATCAACTCTTCCAACCTCTCTTTCTTTCCATGCACTTATAATTTAGTTGTTGATGCAATAGCTAAACATGTCCTGAGTAGTGGATTTTACTTGATACATATGTGTCTTACACATGAGTTCAACCTTGTATGAACAATTTTAGCCTCTGGATAGCATCTAATTAGGGTTAATGATTAAAAAAGTATCCATCTACAAATGATAGGAAGAGACACTAGCTTCTGTTGGTTATATGGCCCAAGGAACATAAGGTGAAAATTTTTGACCTACTGGGGATCAACAAGAATACATTTTCAATATGGTATGATACTATATTGGGTACTTCAATTTTCTTAGTAGTTCAAATAACCATTTTTTATCAACTCCACCTCTTGCATGTGTACTTCTGCGTTGATCACTTGATGGTATTAGATAACTCAAGTATCAATGTTTAGTAGTGATGTATAACTTCCAATTTATAAAATGCACACATGTATGGGTATACTTTTACATGCTACTCACAATTTTGTGTATGTTTCTTCTCAATAAAGATATGTATATCAATTTGGTTGAGGTTATTTGGTGTTGTTTTTGGGTCATCTTTATAGATGGCTTGATATTGGTGCATGTTGATGTGGACTGTGTAGTTCGACAATTACTTCAATTATTTTTATTGAATTGATTGTGGTTTAATATCCAACATGTGATTTGTGTGTGGGGATCTATTTTATAGAATTGAAATTGGGTTGATGTTGATCTTGTAGCTCATGTTGATTTGGTGTGGATAAGTTGATGTGTACCATTTTCATGTGGAGATGGTCTCTATTTTATGTAAAATAATTTGAAATAGTTAAAATTCATGTAGTATGTGTGGTTAGGAAGGTTTTGAAGTGATTTGTTTGTTTGCAGGTCCACTAGAATTGTTCAAAGATTTTTGGGAACTTCTTATAGGGTTTTCAATTTTTTTCAGATATCAATTGTGTTAAGTTGTATGAACTAGGCATGCTTAGTTACATGTCACATGCGGATAGCATGAACTGGTTCATGGATATCCTTATGCTTGCTTAGTTTAGATTCTTATTTCTTCTGAATGCTTGTTGTTGATATCAAAAATGTATTGCATGAACAATTGGTATGTAGAACTACATAATTGTACTCTAAATTTATGAAACATATGCAATGTATGCATAGGTTATTACAAAGCAAACAATTGTAGAATGTGTACCTCGAAACTGACATGGAAGTATAGGAAGAAGAATTGTCTACATTATGAAAAATCTTGGATCAATTCATCATGTTTTTCTCCAAATACGTGTCTTTACAGTGATGATAATTTAACACACCTGCTAAGATACCCTTCCATGTATAATTTAACACACTATAACTAATACCCATCTTTCCGCATAAACTGTCACATACCTTTCCATGTATAACTACCAACAGTAATTGCAATGCATTCTTTGACACGCATTATTATATGTAATTTCCAGACATTTTTCATGCCACTATCTATACACAACTAACTCTCTTTTTTTGTTAGTCAGGAGTTCATGTCATTCACCCCACACTTCTCAGGTGGGCCATCAAAAAACAAATGGGTTACATAAAAAGAGAGCACATATCAGACCAGGTCTTAGTCCAAACCACCCTTCTATTCACCTATGGGGACTAAACGTAAAAAAAAAACGCACATCTTTGTGTTGCCGTATAAGCTACTCACCCACTATCACACTAAATATTATTCCATATGTGCATAATGTATGGTATTTGTTTCCTCTCCATCATCATAAGCCTCTAAACCTGTATTGGAAGGGTGTAGGGTTCACGCAACACCCAAAACTCACCCTGCACCTCTCCACTATGACTAAGGGTGTATGAAACCCTATTCCCCTACTTTGGGATGATAATCCCTTACATCATCCTCTCGTCCACCTCCCCTAAGATTACCTCATGAAGAGCAGCTAAGTGCCATGGAGATCTCTTCGATCCCCACAGGTAATCCACCTCGGTCTGATCATCTGTCTCGAGGTAGCTCATTGTAAGCCCCCAGTCTCTCATCATCTTCAGCGCCACCACCACGGCCTTCAAACCCATCTCAAAAAAATATGGAATCCATAAATCCACCTACATGCCACCACCATTCTCCCCAAATGATTCATGATCATACACGCCATCCAACCCACCTTCTCACCATTCATCCTCTTCTCCACCCCTCAAACCAAGTTTGCCTTCATATTATGCAAATGCGGTGGAGACCATTTGAAGAACTGAATCTGCCTCATTCTTCTTCTCAGCCTACCAACGACTTGATTGAGGCCCTCTTACCATCTCATATCTTCCCCATCCACCTTAAATGTTTTCGTACCACTGATCCTCCTGATCATCCCCACAACCTCCATCCAAGCTTTCTCCATATTTATTTTCTTGTCATCGCATCTTGCTTGACATCTCAACCTCCAGATTACCCATAGGATTATCATTGTAATCACTCCACATCACCATCCAAGGAAAGTATCCTCACCCTCTCTGTCCCAAAAAAATTCATCATATGAGGCAGGTCCTCATGTTGTGATATGATCACCTCCAGGTCAAGCATACCACTGCTCTCTCCCACATCCTCCTGTTAATGTCACCAGCAACAAAAAGGTGGTTCAAATGTTCAATATGAGGTTAGCTACAACATTCGCATTTGGACACCATGGGTATCCTACACCTAGTGATGTTGTCATCAGTAGGGAGCACCTTATTCATCACATTCCACATCATAGCAATGATTCTAGGTGGAATTTCATGCTTCCAAATCCACCTCTCTTCTTCAAAGACCGTTCCATGTTTCATAAGCATGTGTCTAGCTTATTTGAATGAGAAATTACCCATCAGCATATAGCCCCAAACAGGCACGTAATCTTCTTCCTCACATATCACCATACTATTCACCACTAAATCTAGCCCTTCGTCATCCAAGAGAGCAGACAGGGCATCCCAATCCCAGTCGCCATTTCCATTCCAAAAATCTCTCACAAGGATGGATCTATTAACATCTTAATATCATCTAGCATGATCCAATAACATCTCCTCACACCATTATCAAACCAGAAAGATAGTTTTCTCTCCTTACCTTCCACCTTAAGTGGTCATTTATCTTAGGGAATATGCCCAACATGGCTCGCCACAATGGGGACGGCGTCGCAGACAAACCCACCTTCCACGGGTGATCCATGTCATCATTCCTCCTCTTCATGCATTTACTCCTACAAAACTTCACCCAGAGCGATCTCCCTTTGTGGAACTCCCAGCAAGCCTTAATCACAAAAGCTTGACTTGTGGTTTTAAGGTCCAGGATCCCAAGCCCGTTCTCCTTTTTTGGTTTTGTCACCTTCTCCCACGCCATCCAAGATTGCCTCTTCCCCCCATCTCTCGCTTTCCCAAGGAATCTCCCTAGGATCTGCTCAATCTTCCCCACTACCTTTGTCAGAGCTAGTGTCACCGCTAGGATTTAGAGTGGCATGGAGGCCAATGTGTGCTTTATGAGGATTGCCTGACTGAAAATGATAGCATTTTGCTCTTTCACCTAGTCGTCTTTTTCTGGATCTTCTCAATGATTGGTTCAAAATGGTGAAACTTGAGACCATTCCTCGCCAGCAGTGCCCTTAGGTATGTGATGTCACCACCTAAATCCTTCATCCCCATCAGGTCAGCAATTACATCGAAACAACCTAATCATCACCACCCATCACAAAAGAGGATTTGCTTCTATTCATCTTTTGTTGCGTCTCAATTTCATACTCCCGTAAAGTAGCAGCAATTCTCTCCAGAGACTCCAGTTTGGTCATTGTGAACATAATCACATCAACTATGAACATTAAGATCGGGGGGCACAGGCCGCACCCCGTATTTGGTATATGTCAATCTTTCCTTCTTACACCTATTTCTTGATTCTTCTACACAAACACTCTTCAAAAATAATGAACAAAGATGGTGAGAGTGGGTTCCCTTGTTTCAACCCCCTCTTCATCTGGAAGAAACCATCTGTAAACCCATTCAACACCACAGTGACCCAAGCTTCTTTGAAAAAAATGCATCATCGGGTATATGGAACTCTTCATGAAGCCACCTCAAAACCTCTTTCAAAAAAAAACCCAACACACCATATCATAGGTTTTTTCATGTCAATCTTAAGAATAAGATTATTTGGCTCCTCTTTTGTTTGATTAATATCATGCATCAACTCCCTAGTCAGCCTAATCTGGGAATGGATATCTCTACCCTTCATGAATTCCCCTTTCTCTAATGATATCATCTTTGGCAACAGAGGTGTGAGTCTATTATTCAACATCTTTGCTATCATCCTGGCTGAAACATTCTCCACTAAGATAGGTTTGAAGTCAATCTCCAAAAATCAGTTTGTTGCAAAACATGTTGTGGTGAATCATCTCATCCTAGAATAAAGCTATAGACAAATCCAATAGATCCTATTTGACAAACTCTTAGACTGCAAGAAGAAATTATACCGAGAAGCCATCTGGACGCAGCATCATGTTCTTGTCAATTTCTTTTAGCATCATGAGAATCTCCTTTATCTGTGGGGTGCCTGATATCATCATGTTGTCTTTCATAATGATCACCTTCCTGATTTCCTAGAGGAAAGTTAAGCCCCCCGTCTCAACTACTCTCCTATCTTCCTCATAGAACTTCAAGAAGTAATTTGCAGATTCACATCTCATCAGGTTTTGTTCAGCTATCACTTTCCCATTCAAGCGTATGATCTTCTCCACCAACTTCTTCTTATACCTCCCCCAGACTATCGCATTGTAAAACTTTATATTCCTCTCTCCATTCTATAGCCAATTGATTTTCGATTTCTCCTTCCATATCTCCTCAAAACTTCTCCACTTTTCTAGTTCCTCCTCCTCCATGTGCCACTCCATGGATCTATGGTCATCCATACAGTTATCAAAATACACTTTGGGTTGATGAGTTTACCTCCTCTAAGTCCTTTATCTTCTATGGAATTTCTTCAAACACTTCTCTACTCCACACCGTCAACATCTTCCTCAAGTTCTTCATCTCTAGGAATAACCTGATTGATGGTTCAACCCATCCCTCGTGTTTCCACCCCCTCTCAATCACCCCCATGGACTCAGGGTGATTCAACCATGCTTTCTTAAAAGAAAAGGGTGTCTACAGATGAGACTATTGATAGACCCTCTCCACCACCAGAAGGGGACAATGGTCAGATAATCTGTCTCTTTTTAGGTGTTTTATGATATTTTTATGTCTAAAATTCCATCTTGCATTAACAAAGCCCCTATCCAATCTCTCACATTTAGTCAAATTCCCCTTCTTTTTATCAACCCAAGTATAAGTACTACCTTTAAAATCCACCTCTGGTATCCCCATATCATCAACCCATTCATTGAACTCCCTCATCGGTCTGGCCTCAGGTTTGTGTGGTCCTCTGTGCTCCTTTTCAGATCTCATCACATTATAGTCTCCCACCATGACCCATCTTCTATCCCCCACTAGATCCTTAATATCCCTCATGTTCACCCACAACCACCTCCTCTCATACATGTCACACTTCACATACACCATCAAGACATAATAGGCCTCTCTCGCAGTGTCTCTACATGTGATGGTCACTTGTTGATCATCAACTTCAAAAATAGATGCATATAAGTTTCTATCAACACCCAGATCTTCCCTCCTTTTTCATTTGAGTAACAACACTCCAGCTCCACAATATCCACCAGATCCTCTATTCTGTCTACCCTAATGAAAGGCTCAAAGATAGCCACTAGCTGAGGCTTTTGTTTTGCACATAACCTTTGTAGAGTCTTCCTTACTCTCAATTTTTCTACCCCTCTCATTTTCCAAAACAACAAAGATTGCATATATATTACTAAAAACCATCTCGAGCAACCCCAACCCTTAGATATGAACAATCTGCTTCTCCCCTGGTGATTAAACCTTTTGTTGTCCTCCCTTCGCCCAAGAATTCCTCCTTGCTAATGTCATCATGCGTCCTCCAGTCCCCCCCTCTCATCTTCTATCTGGTATCCTCTCCTCTCATAGGATTTGACATCCTCCTCCCAAAACCTCTGATGACGATGCTTCTTACAGAGATGATTTCTGCTAGAACTCATCCTCTTGCTAGGATAGTGATCCCTCTTCTCATTTTGAAATCTATCATCAATGATGTAATCCTACATCATGTGTTCCCTCAACCTGATCTGTTCACCATCATGGTTTGTCACTTTCCTACAATTCTAATATCATACCTTCATCGTCTTGCCTTCATAGAAATCCACCACCCTGGACCAATGATCTTCAATTTCTATGGACCGATAATCTTCTAATTCCTTGTTCTCTACGACCGTCTCTAGCTTACAAGCCGACGTCCAGGAATTGCTATCATGCCTCTGGTGGTTTTTGGACCCAACCTTCCCTCCATCGATAGATAAAGTGAAGGCTTTCAATGGCAAGCCTCTCCTCTTCCCTTCTGCATTAATAATCACAGTCCTCATATTAATGAGATATTCAGCTACCACCTTGATGCCAACCAGAAACCTCGTGTCTCTTGTCGATACCTCCAGAGAAGTCACGATGTTGCTTTGCAAGGCCTTTAAAGCCACCAGCATGCCCGTTGAGTCATGTGGGTATTGTTTAATTCCTCCTTGCTAATGTCATCATGTGTCCTCCAATCCCCCCCTCTCATCTTTTGTCTGGTATCCTCTCCTCTCATAGTATATGTGATCCTCCTCCCAAAACATTTGATGACGATGCTTCTTACGGAGATGATCTCTACTAGGACTCCTCTTGCTAGGATAGTGATCCCTCCTCCGTTGTGAAATCTATCATCAATTATGTAATCCTACATCATGTGTTCCCTTAACCTAATCCGTTCACCGTCATGGTCTGTCACTTTCCTACAATTCTGATATCCTACCTTCATCATCTTGCCTTGGTAGAAATTGACTGCCCTGGACCTGTGATCTTCAATTGCTCTAGACCGATAATCTTCTAATTCCTTGTTCTCTACGACCAACTTCGGCTTACAAGCCGATGTATAGGCATTGCTATCATGCCCCTGATGGTTTTTGGACCCAACCTTCTCTCCATCGATAAATAAAGTGAAGGCTTCCAATGGCAAGCCTCTCCTCTTCCCTTCTGCATTAATAGTTACAATCCCCGTATTAATGAGAGATTTAACTACCACCTTGATGCCAACCAAACACCTCGTGTCTCTTGTCGATACCTCCAGAGAAGTCAGGACATTTCTTTGGAAGGCCTTTAAAGCCACCAACATGCACGTTGAGTCATGTGGGTAATGTCTCCAAGCAGACACTCCCTCCATCGCCCCATCACACCTCAATATCTCCTCGATCAACCCTACATCTCTACAACTATAAGGAATACCTTCCAACCAACACCAAAACAATCTCCTCCTATTTTTGTTAGGTAGTCGCCCTCCTGATCTTCAGCTCCCTCTCGTCTCCTCTAGGAAATGCCAATATAACTACAATATTCATATCCTCCACGGACCCAAAGAAAATGATCGCCTATCGCATATCAATCCTCTCCAGCCACAACTTCACCATGATTTGATGGATGATCGACCACTCCTACTTTGATTCCCATCCCACCAGTATCACCAGCTCCAGATCTCTCTCTACATCCTCTTATTGTTTAACATGTTGAGTCAAGGTAACCTTCTTAGTCGGGCCTGCTGGCCATCGTGGAGACTACGCCTAACAGGAGCCCCAATTGGAGGAAAATCCTCCCTTCTCATGTTGAATTGTGCCTTTCTGGTGTGCCATTGGTGTAGAAGTGATATGTGCTATTACAACGGTAGCACGCACTCTTATTGGTAAACTGTCTCTGCCAATGGCCTTTACCCAAACACCTGAAGCACACATCCTTTGGGAGGTTCAGGAAACATTTTGTTTGTTGGGAGGAACCCACACCCCACCTCCCCCTGAGGTGACACCTCTTGACCAATCTTTGTCTTCTATGTACCTACCTCCCTACCTTCTTCTGGGGCCAGGGGGTGTCGTTCTTGTGAAACCTGGACTCCCGCGGGCGGGGCACCGACATCCCTTGACAACATAGCAACTGCATCCGACAAGATCGTCTTCGTATCGACTCTATCATTTGTTGCCACCGTCTTCTTGTCTGATATTATCCTTCTCGCCAGTAATATATGGTTCCTCAGTTGGTTCAATCTTAGCCAATTATATCACGACTCTCTCCTTCAGAGAAGTCATAAACCTGACCTCCCACTCCCACTTCATGATTCGGGCTGGTAGGGGTATCTTGGTATGTTAGTGAGAATCCTCGACCTAGACCAGTGGATTCTTGGCCTTGATGGGATGGTAAGGTGTGGCCCTCCCGCAGCTCGACGTTGAATCCCCTTGTCTAGTTTCAAGGTCTCAGGTGGTAGGCATCCTCCAAAACCGTACAGTAATCATTCGTCATAAAATCTTTATTTCGTTTGTCCAAACTAAGGCGAATTAGTCCCCCTAATTCTCAGCATCAGCATGATTCTTTAAAGATTCTGCTAACATTGTAAGATCAAAAAAATATCATCGGTGCTCTAAAACATGTAATTTTCACCACTTAACACAATAATCCAGATGGTATATATAAAACCATCATCATTCGACATCTTTGAAGTCTACAACATTATCTATTCGTATGTTACCACAACTTAGTGAAACTCTAATCACGTAGCAAGAAAACAAGCATCTAATATCAAAGGTAATAGTCTCCACAGCATAACACCAAAGAAATTAAACACAAATGTATAAAATAGATGGAAATTAGACCCAGTTGACCCATACCCAGCGAGACCCAGCCCACCTCGGCCCATTTTTATTGGGTTAATGGGTGCGCTCGCTTACTGGGTTGTGATGGGCATCTAAGTGATGGGTCAGTTCTGAAAGTGCCCCACCCATCAGAACTCATTGGACCCATCTGAGCAAGTCTCTACTTGCTGTGTTAGGCTGCCTCCCCCTTGCTGCTCCCGGTCTTAAATTGGTCTTCCGCCCTCTCCTCATTCCCAGCTGACCTTGTCATTTCGTCTCTCGTCTCCCTGAAAGTGACCTGCTACTGCTTTAATACATTATGCACTAAAGCAGAGAACAGACATCCATACATATGGGAAGAGTTATCTCCATTAATCTTCATCAAAATTTTCAACAAATGCAAAACTTTGTACAGCCAACAATGACAATTCATATACTTGCTTAGAAATAAGGAAACACAATTTTACACTATAACTAGCACTCTTGACATACGAATATGATGCACCTTTTTATGTACAACTGTGGACACTAACTACACTACAATACATCTTTCAACATACACCTGTATATGCAACTTCCAAACATTCATTCATTTCGTACCAGAATTTATAGACCTACAAACAAAACACATGCATGACCTGCTACCAAAATTGTGTCAACTTTAAAAGATAGATGCAGACATGCAATGAATTTTCTTTTATCTAAAAGGTGGCCAGGCCAAATGTAAATAGTAGAAAACCATAACTAAAAGATCCTGGCCACATGTAAAGATCAGAAAGCCATAACTAAACATCCTGGCTTACTTATTTCATTCAATAAAAAAGATAGAAGCAACAACTAGCAAACTATTTCAATAAACTATAATACAAATAACATGAGACATGCATAGCAGATAGGACAGCGAAGATAATCAAAAAAATAATATTTTTAAAAAGGTAATTTAACAAACATACAAATCTATTGTTTGATTAGGAAAATATTTACATTGACACGGAAGGTAGCGAGATCAAATGGCAAGGCCAATCCTAAGGAACACAATATGCATGGGCTTCGAGGTCATAACATTACTATGCATAACTTTTTAGACCTTCTTGAGAAGTTCCACAACCACTGGTGTCAAGAAGCTCAAAGTATCAAATCTGAACTGAAAGATATAAAAAGGTGGTGCTCGTCTACACAAATCACTTTGACTAACACTGCTTTGGGGGCAGCAGCATGCTCCACACTAAAAGCCCCACCGCTCAAGCCCACCAGTAGAGAAATTCATGTGTCCTACAACTCGCACACGACGACCGTGGTGGGAGCCTTAAACAAGATCAAGCCTCAACCGATCGTGGTGGGAGCCTCGACTGAGATCATACATCGGTCATGGCATTACATCCCTACCTTGACCGTGATTCTACCATGACCACGACCCAGATGGCTAAGTTGGTGGGAAACGCCTATAAATAGGCCACCCAACTCGACTTATCACATCATCATATCATCAAGGACTATGAAGTGCTTCCAAATTCCATATCCACTCACACCCATCTGGTTAGTTTGGGATCTCTGAAGAAGCTGGAGGAGAGAGAAGACTGACAGCCCTTTTCCTCAAAAGAAGGAGAAGCCTCTGCATTGCCCATTTCAGATCTAAATTTGAAGGAGTATATTGGTTTATCACTATCTTTTCTCTCCATCTAGATCTATCATCTCCATTATGTTGTACCCCCCTCTTCGTGGTTGTGATGTATGTATCATTTTGTAACGTCGTTATGCTGCCCATTAACATGTGTGGCTAAACATTTAACTTGGGTTGGGAGTAGACACTAAGGCTCTCCCAACATGTACATTCTTGCTCCCCTTTGAATATATATATATATATATATATATATATATATATATATATATATATATATATATATATATATATATATATATATATGTGTGTGTGTGTGTGTGTGTGTGTGTGTGTGTGTGTGTGCTCTTATCAATATTATCTCCATATGCTTGTTCTTAATGCTTCACTTGTATGCTTAGCTAGATGTTTGATTGTTGGTACCTCAAAAGAGTAGTATCTTCTTTATCTAGTGTTATGGAGTAGTATGAATGCATGAGAATGTTAGAATGCTAAAGCTTAGGTCATATGGTTTGTTTTCTGGTTGTAACGCGGTTATCTCAAAAGAGGGCACCTTAGATCCTAGATCTATCCTTATCTTGAGAGAGGAGGGAATAGACATTTATATGACTGCTTGTAATCTTGATAAGGAGTATACGAAGGGGCGTGAGTTTTGCATGTTGGTGAGAGACCTTATTAAGAGAAACCCGGTCTGAGTTTCCTTCCATATCTTTGTTTCCTACCATTCGTAATTGTTCTTCTCTTGTTGTTATCTTCTTTCCTTTGACTTTATTTGTTTTGGCTTGAGCACCATAGTTCCTTAGGGAACAACCTTTTTAAAACCATATGTTTGTCCGAAGTGTATGAGTGTGAGACTCTACATACTTAACACCTATTGACCTTGTCCATGTGGTTTGACCCCGATTACTACGTCAGACCCCATATAATAGTTGTGGGGGCTTGAGTGTCGGGTTATAATCTTAAAATTCTGACTACTCTGGATCCGTTCCATTTTGGACGTGCGATTTAGGCCAGTCAGGCACCGATTTCAACTTATCAAGTGGTCGGTTAGATTTGGGTGGTACGACTCAAATCCTCAAAGTATAATAATATACATAATCAGACGTGTAGTATATTGTGTAGGATCAAAATACAAAAACATTGGTTGAGGCCTTGCTTGATCTTTGTACAATGTTGTTGATAGAAAATATACATGCTCTTCATATTCCTTTTAAATTATTAAGATGTTCCATAAATTAGACAGTAATTTCTCTTCCTGTTAATAATCATTACCTGTTTCACATAGTTGTAATTATATTGCTGCTTAGTTTATTTTATTTGTGATAATAATAGAGTTGGTGGTGATTTCTATCTCCCGCTGAAATTTGGAATCTCACCCTGTGGGTTTCCCACACCCTTTTTAGGTGGACAAGCATGAAGAGGTAGATATCGTGCAGTGGAGGTTGAGCAGCAGGAGGACCAGTGGCTGATAAGGTTGACAGTGTTGTTGGGTGTCATTTATTGATAGAGTCCTAGAGTCAGCCCTATACACTTGGGTCTTTGGGGTTGTTTTGGTAGATGTTTTGTGAACATGTCTTCGTTATATGGTTGGCTCATATTCCTGTTATGTACAGATATGATGGAAAAATGTATATATGTTCTGGAACAGTTCTTGGTTATAGGTTGATAGCATGCATTGTATATGCTTTGAGGCATGAAAGGACTTATATGTAAAGGTTCTTGATGTTTGGTAGTTTTATGAAAATGGTTTTAATTTTTAGTCTCTTCCAGTAATCTATTCATTAATCATTCTTTCGTGGTTTTGTTTTGAGTAATCTCACTTTGTGTGGCGCGGGGCGTTACAAAAAGATTGGCTAGAACTTAATGCCCATCCTATCTCTTCAATCTTGATGAAGACAGTTGGATACGTTATTTGATCGAGCTAGCAGACTCCAACATTTCCACAGCCATTTCATGTTGGCATCTATGGACATGTAACATCCCAGGATTTGAGGCATCGGATAACATGATCTTAAAAGGAATGATTGGACTACTCATATCACCAAGGTGCATCTCCTTTTCCGGGAGCCTGTCACTAAAGAACTCCATAGTTAAGTGTGCTCAGCTTGGAGTAGTACTAGGATGGGTGACCAGTCGGGAAGTTGACCCCGGCTTGCGCATGAGTGTGGATAAAGCGCGCAGTTAAGGCTAGTGGTGGTCTGTGGGGCCAGTTGTCATTCATGAACCCTTACTAGAGCCTTGGGCAGTAGGCTCGGGCGTTACAAATGGTATCAGAGCCATAACCCCTCCAGTAGTGGGGCCCACATGGGCATGTGGCATGCCAGTCTTGAGTCGTGCAGTCCAGACATGTAGAAAAGGGTTGTCCATGGTTGACGTAGCCACCCTTGTGCTGGTATTCCGTGATCGGGAGCTGGGTGTCCATGGGCCATTGTGGGTCTGCACTGAAATGGGGTCAGATTATGAGGCCATATAGTTGAGCCTTGATGAGGATGCCAAGAGTCTAAGTGGGGGAGATTGTAACATCCTAGGATTTGAGGCCTCGGATAACATGATCTTAAAAGGAATGATTGGACTACTCATACCACCAAGGTGCATCTCTTTTTCCCGGAGCCCGTCACTAAAGAACTTCATAGTTAAGCGTGCTCATCTTGAAGTAGTACTAGGATGGGTGACCAGTCGGAAAGTTGACCCCGGCTTGCGCATGAGTGTGGATAAAGCGCGTAGTTAAGGCTAGTGGTGGTCTGTGGGGCCAGTTGTCATTCCTGAACCCTTACTAGAGCCTTGGGCAGTGGGCCCGGACGTTACAGGACTGTTCACAATGAAGTTGTTCACTTTGGGAGAAGGCAACCTACTACCCACCTTACTCATTTCATTTTTAAAAGATCCAACACTATCGCCACTCTCCAAGAAACATTATCTACCGCTACACATAGCCAAACCAATTACTGTTCATGTGTTTATGCCTTTCTAAGTAAGAACTTCATAGTTTTTATAGATGTGACCTTCAATATCAACTTTGGAGCACGTTCATTAGGGAACCACATTGCAACCCAAAATGATCACTGCATCAAAGTTGTGGGGAACTTGGGCCATGTATCTTGTGCATTAGAAGTTGAGCTCGAAGTAGTTAAAAGATATGCACATTTGTGTCAAGAGATGAAAGTGGAGAAATTCATCACCCTTTATAAATCCAAGTAGGTTATCGCAATGTGCACCAATGAAGGCAACCTACTACCCACCTTACTCACTTCATTTTTAAAAGATCCAACACTATCGCCACTCTCCAAGAAACAGTATCTACCTCTACACATAGCCAAACCAATTACTATTCATGTGCTTATGCCTTTCTAAGTAAGAACTTCATAGTATTTATAGATGTGACCTTCAATATCAACTCTGGAGCACGTTCATTAGGGAACCACATTGCAACCCAAAATTTATCGCAATGTGCACCAATGAAGGCAACCTACTACCCACCTTACTCACTTCATTTTTAAAAGATCCAACACTATCGCCACTCTCCAAGAAACAGTATCTACCTCTACACATAGCCAAACCAATTACTATTCATGTGCTTATGCCTTTCTAAGTAAGAACTTCATAGTATTTATAGATGTGACCTTCAATATCAACTCTGGAGCACGTTCATTAGGGAACCACATTGCAACCCAAAATGATCACTGCATCAAAGTTGTGGGACACTTGGGCCATGCATCTTGTGCATTAGAAGTTGAGCTCCAAGTAGTTAAAAGATATGCACATTTGTGTCAAGAGATGAAAGTGGAGAAATTCATCACCCTTTATAAATCCAAGTAGGTTATCACAATGTGCACCAATGAATCATTTATTCCCTTGAAGTTCAATCCTCAACAAAGTCACTTGCACTCCTAAAAATACAACATCAACTCTTCCAACCTCTCTTTCTTTCCATGCACTTATAATTTAGTTGTTGATGCAATAGCTAAACATGTCCTGAGTAGTGGATTTTACTTGATATATATGTGTCTTACACATGATTTCAACCTTGTATGAACAATTTTAGCCTCTGGATAGCATCTGATTAGGGTTAATGATTAAAAAAGTATCCATCTACAAATGATAGGAAGAGACACTAGCTTCTGTTGGTTATATGGCCCAAGGAACATAAGGTGAAAATTTTTGACCTACTGGGGATCAACAAGAATACATTTTCAATATGGTATGATACTATATTGGGTACTTCAATTTTCTTAGTAGTTCAAATAACCATTTTTTATCAACTCCACCTCTTGCATGTGTACTTCTGCGTTGATCACTTGATGGTATTAGATAACTCAAGTATCAATGTTTAGTAGTGATGTATAACTTCCAATTTATAAAATGCACACATGTATGGGTATACTTTTACATGCTACTCACAATTTTGTATATGTTTCTTCGCAATAAAGATATGTATATCAATTTGGTTGAGGTTATTTGGTGTTGTTTTTGGGTCATCTTTATAGATGGCTTGATATTGGTGCATGTTGATGTGGACTGTGTAGTTCGACAATTACTTCAATTATTTTTATTGAATTGATTGTGGTTTAATATCCAACATGTGATTTGTGTGTGGGGATCTATTTTATAGAATTGAAATTGGGTTGATGTTGATCTTGTAGCTCATGCTGATTTGGTGTGGATAAGTTGATGTGTACCATTTTCATGTGGAGATGGTCTCTATTATATGTAAAATAATTTGAAATAGTTAAATTCATGTAGTATGTGTGGTTAGGAAGGTTTTGAAGTGATTTGTTTGTTTGCAGGTCCACTAGAATTGTTCAAAGATTTTTGGGAACTTCTTATAGGGTTTTCAAATTTTTTCAGATATCAATTGTGTTAAGTTGTATGAACTAGGCATGCTTAGTTACATGTCACATGTGGATAGCATGAACTGGTTCATGGATATCCTTATGCTTGCTTAGTTTAGATTCTTATTTCTTATGAATGCTTGTTGTTGATATCAAAAATGTATTGCATGAACAATTTGTTGGGTTTTAGGGGAGACAGAGAAAACAGCAGAAACAAAAAAATTTCTCCCCCAACCCATACCAAGGAAACGCGTCAACGTCTATATAATAGGAAAGGATGGTTTGTGGAATCATACCTTGTCTCGAGGCTTGCTCGGCGACAATACCTCGTGCAATGCGCGGTCTTCAACTCTGGTCTTGGACGGTGTCTGTGCAGCTCTTGGTCGCACCGGGACTGACGACTCCTCCTCCTACCGGACTGTCGGATGACAGTTGTCCTCCTGAGCGGCAGTGTCCTCTCGCCTCTGTAGTAGTCCACACGGACCACCTGGAACTCCACTCTCCTTGTCCCACAAGGAAGTGGTAGGAGTCGCACCCTCGTGTTGACGTACTAGTCGCCAACACACTCTCCTGCTACCAGTTGCAACTGCAGTTGTCCTTCCCTTGCTGCACCTCCCTTTTGCGGGAAGCACTTGCTCGGGATCTCTCACGGTTACCAAAACCAGAGAGAACGACAACTTCGCAAAGCAACCGGCTTGCATTGAGTTGTGTTTTGAGAAGCCCCCAATACCCCTATATATATAGGCGGGTCATGGGACAGGGTTCTCTGTGCCCGGCAATATGCGACTAAAGCAGGAGTAGAAGGGTTCGGGATTTTTCCACAAAAAGCAACCAACTCGCAACCTGAACCGATCGGTTCACAAGTGAACCGGTCGGTTGGGGACCTGAACCGGTCGGTTGGAGCACCAACCGATCGGTTGGGACCCATGAGCCGATCGGTTCATTTCTGAACCGGTCAGTTCGTGGTCCTGATCAGTTCCCGATTGACTTTCCAACTTTCGTTTCTAATTGGTATCGAATACTGATGGAGTTTTGCAACACCACTAAAAATCCTAAGGTGATGAATCCTTAGGTTTAGCCTTGCTAGTACTATGGTAAGAACTCCACCCACGTGTGTTAAGACACGCGGAAGTCTTATCGTAGTATAGTTAAGGGTCGAATCCTCGGGACAACGGTCTTGACGAAGTCAAGATGGAAAACGTTTTAGTTCTACTTAACTACTTAACAGTTGATATTTAGATCGAAAGTTTGATGTTGGTTCTAAAGCTAGGTGCGAGGAAAGCAAAGCAAGAAGGTAAAGATTAAAGTTGTAAACAAATGATAAAAACCACTAGGATGTTATCGGGTTTCACACCACTACACATGGATCAAGTCATGCAACATAATAAAACAACCTGCAAAAAGGGTCAAATCAGTTAGTATCTTGTAGTCCTAGCTTCCTTTCGGATAACTAGCCACGAGAAGTGTGGAGTATTGCAATGCCGGCCATCTCATAACGAATGGTCACATGCCTTGCATTACTCCTTCATGAAATGTGTTCCTCGACCTTACCAAGGTTGCACTTCCATACGTCAACTGATTCCATTTCATAGTATGAAAGTGCAACGATGGGGGTGAGTTTACTCCACTCCTGAAAACACTTCTAGACACCGAAACAGACGTATGGTGACTACATACATCCATAACCAACATTCAATCGACATTTAGATCTAAGGGTATAAACGTAGACAATTCATACCAAAAGACAATATGTAACACAAGTTGATGATCAAGCAACTAGTATTCATTAAGCGATTGAAGTCAAACTGAAAGGAAGAGTATCTTTATTACAAGTTGTTGAATTACATCGCATGAAATGAAAACATGGGTAGCGGGGCTACTCCCCGCACCCTAGTGAAAGAAACTACTCGCTCATGGCAAAGGAGGTGAGAAGAGAGAGAAAGAACGTCATCTCCACGGAGGAGGGAAGGTTGAACCCTTGGTGAAGAGAGCAACGATCTTCGCACTTCGTGGTTGCTTTGATGAAGGATTTTCTCTTCCCACCTTCTTTGTTGAAGAGATGGAAAGAAGAGAGAGAAGGAAGCTTGATGATGAGCACGGATCCCAAAACTAGCAGCCTTGGGGCAGTGGACGGAAGATCAGAATGCTCTGGGTCTGGAGAGGCAGCCTTTGGGCGTCTTGGAATTCGATCCCCCTTTGAAGTGACCTTTGAGGTCCTATTTATAGGCTTCAAGTGGCTTCTCGCGGTCTTGGGATCGTGAGGCTTCTCGCGGTCTTGGGATCGTGAGGCTTGTCGCGGTCTTGGGACCGTGAGGCTTGTCGCGGTCTTGGGACCGTGAGGCTTGTCGCGGTCTTGGGACCGTGAGGCTTGTCGCGGTCTTGGGACCGTGAGGCTTGTCGCGGTCTTGGGACCGTGAGGCTTCTCGTGGTCCTGGGACCGTGAGGCTTCTCGCGGTCTTGGGACCATGAGGCTTCTCGCGGTCTTGGGACCGTGAGGCTTCTCGCGGTCTTGGGACCGTGAGGCTTGTCGCGGTCTTGGGACCGTGAGGCTTCTCGCGGTCTTGGGACCGTGAGGAGTCTTTGTGAATTTTTTTGTGTTTTCTGTAATGAAAAAGAGGAAAAGTTATTTACTGCAATAAAGTAAGGAGGTTTAATGATTCTATTTAGTTTATCTAAGAGAAAGTATGGAAAACTAAAGAAAAAGGCTAAAATAAACTACTAAAATAGGAGGTTATCACCCCCCCTAACTTAGAGTCTAGCTTGTCCTCAAGTTAGATAGAGCTGAGACATGAAATGGCGAGGCGATCTTAATTAAGATTTCCATACTCTTGCTTCAATTCTTGACCTGAGTTCCCCAGGGGTCGTATCGAGGCTTATTGCATGCCTTGATCCTTTTGGATTTCGAGAGTTGCTTGGATTTCAGATTTTTCTGTATCTCAAAGTTCGCCTTGGGACCACATTTATTTTGTGCATGCTGTTGACTCTAATCAACTTTATACCTCTCTGAAGACCTATTGGAAGCTAGAGAGGGTATGAGGGTTGGCTAAAGGCTTTGAAGTGTAACTCCCCTTCGAGTGGGGGAGGGGTTGTCTATGCTTTTTAGGATCTCACTACCGGACACGACACATCTGCCTTTATGAGGGCAGCTGGATGTACCGGCCGGGCAAGTCCTTTATTAGCCTTTTCATATACTTGGAACTTTTAGGGTTTCACTACCGGACGCGACACATCTGCCTTTGTGAGGGCAGCGGAATGTGCCGGCCGGGTGAGCCCTTTATCAGTTCTTAATATAGGTCCTTATTCGTGGCACAATTCTCATGATTTTATTCGTCTCTCTGGCTTTTATTCAAAAACTCACAGGCTTGGGTTTTGGGATGAGGATTTATTTTGGGCGGCCAAGCCTTTTTTTATTTTAAAGAGAGGAAAGTTGTTCTTAAAGTTTTTCAGAATGCACTTATTTGGTTTGTGGTCCACTTGCAGAGCTTTTTGACTTGGAAATTGCCTGATTTCCCTCTCATCCTTGAGATCTCGGCTTATTTCTGCCCTGATTTTGACCTGTGGAGAGTCGGATAAAGAATTGGAGCAAAAATATAGAAACCACTAGTGAATGAATTTTGTGGATTCGCCATTTCAAGCCTGTAAGCTAATCTTATTATTTATATGAGGACTGCTTTATCTCTAACTTCGGTAAGGGTGATACTTTTCATTATGAAAGTTATATTTAGAAGTTGTTTTATTGAAAAAGAATACTTGAAAAAAGTCTAAGTACGAAAAGAAAATTTGAAAACGATGTGCGAAAAAGAAAAATGAGTTAGAAGAGTTGGAGAAGAATGGTACCTCGCCCTTGTCCAGTGCACTCCCCCCTAACTTATCATGCACTCTGTCCACAGAGTGTCAAAGGGATAGGATGAGAGGTGCATGGACAAGGGCATTTAGGCGTCAGTTAATCCTGAGCTTGCCCCTGGTGCTTGGAGGAGCTTAGCTGCGAACTGTCCACGCAGGGCATGATAGTCTACGTCAGTCATATCCTCTACTGGTTTCTGAAGAACTAGGATGGTGTACATCCAGTAGAGGACATGGAAGCCGCAGTCGTTGGATTGGCGGATTTGCTGGGGACACTTGTGGCAGAAGGAAGGGCGGTGAAAGTGTTCTTTGGCGTAAGCTTTTGTGTGCTGACTAAGGAGATCAATTAATCTTTCAGCACATTCTTTTGCCACTACCTCTGTGGGTGTTTTTGGCGTTACGACGTAAACTTTCTGTCGTGGGTTGTACTGGCTATCGGAACTGTTATAAATTGTAATTGTTCCGTCCGGTAGGTTTGCTGCCAGAAGTAGCCAGTGTTCATGATAGAGGAAGGGTAGCATGATGAATTTCGGCGTTGTGTGTTGTAGATATGAGATTAGCGTTTCAGCTGCGCCGAAGTTCTTTAGCTTTAAAAGATCATCCTTCAGATATGGAGACGCCATGTATGCTGTGGGGTGATCTTGTCCGATAAGAAGCTGATAGGCAGACATAAGGCCAACAGAGAGGGATCCTTTAATTTGTAAAGATTCTCGCAGAGTGTCTGCCATTATAAGAATGTCACCAGACATGAAAACGAGCTCATCATTCGTGGCGGAAAGCTTTGACATAATGAGCCGTAGTTCGTAGCTGGATAGGCCGTTGCAAGCACTGAGATCAAAGTCTGGAAAAGATGGTGTGATGGCAGACAACGGGTTGTTGGCATCCTGGCTTTGCTCGGTAGCGGAAGCCGGTTCTTTTGATTGTGATAACTCTTTTAGAGCTTGGCGGAAGGGTCGCCGCTGTGGTCGCTGGATAGCAGAGAAGAGGTAGCGAGGGACATCATCTGGTGCCATCGTTTGGTCTTTGAAGAACCGTCTGTCGCAGATGAGTTCCATCGCATAACGTCCTCTCAAAGAATGAAAATCTTCGGTGACCAGGGAAGAGAAAGGGATTTCTTGGTTTAGTGCTTGGATGTGGCGAATGGTGCAGAAAGCGCAATCCCCGGATCCATCTGCGGCTTGAACTGGAGGGTTTATAATTTTGAACCAGGGCTGGCGCCAGTCTTGGCGGAGAGATGGGCGTGCAGCCCAAATTAGCTTAAGCAGCCGAAAGGGTATGCATCTTGCTTCGCCGGCTGCTTCACCCACAAAGTTTATCGTGCCGGCGGGTAGCTCGGTGCTGCAGAAGTTATAAACTGTGGCGTCCCGAGCCTCTGTATCGACAATCATGGCTAGCCAATGGTTTAAGATTTGGAATGGCACAGTAAGATAACGTGCTCGCCGTGCTAGCCCGATGCGCAGACGTTCGATGGATTTTTCTTGGATGTCCTTGTATAGGAGGCCCAAGGATAGGGCTGGTGAGGCATTGAAGACAGGCTGCTTCCTTTTGTGACTTCTGTAAATTTCGATACAGTTGGCGAGGAGGACACGGAAGATAGACATTGGCATCGGCGACCCAGGTCGCAGGATTTTGCGAAAATCTTCACGTGTCAGCTTGCGCTTCGTTTTAGTGTTGTGGTAGATAATATCGTCTCCTGCCTTTGTATCGTCCACGATAGTGTTCAGTATAAAGATGTCCTGGGCATCTAAAGTGGAAATGGCCGCCATATCAAGGTCATGCATTTTGTGCGGCAAGGGTGGTGGTGGGGGAAGCTCCTGTGGAGGGGGGGAAGGGTGTACTTCAGGAGCTTCCTCAGAGCCAAAAGTATCATTGTCCGAGTCCGAGGCAGAATCGAGCTCTTCATCAGTATCCAACTGCACTCGTTCTGACTCGTACTCGTCTAGGGGTGAGCTTGCCTTCGTGGTGGGCTCTGAGAGGGGTAAGACAGCTGTTGTAGGAGGGGTGGCGCCAGTTCCGATTATGCATTGGTGGAACTCGGCGAAGGCTGCTTCTTTAGCAGCTTCCCCGATGGATCCCATAGCAGAGTAGTCAAGAAATTGATCCCCATATGATATATGAACATTATCATGGTGTGGGGAGTTGGGATCCTTATTACCGTCATGGTGATCTGTTTGTTGGCTGGGTTCTGCTCTTTGGCTTGGACCCTCCCCAGCATTATCTGGTTTGTCAGCGTCTTCATCTGAGGAGGTACTGTTGGTGGAGTCTGCTGAAGAATCAGAATCGTCATCGTTATCAGCAGCATCGTCATCGTCATTAGTTGTCTTCTTTTGTGCTTTCTTTTTGCACAGACGATGGATGGATTGGAGTTCATCATAAGCCACTTGCACGTGCTCGTGTGTTTCGAGCAGTGCTTCATGGTTTTCTTTAAGATCTAGAAAACGTTGTTCAGCCGAGAGGAGTCTTGCTGTGACATCTGTTGCTTGAGCTCTTAGCTGAATGAGCTCATTATTTGATGACTCCTCCTGGCGGTTATGCAGCTGTGTGAGGGTGGTGGTGATGTCGTCCAGGCGCGTGCTGAAAGCTTGTTGTTGTTGCTGCAGCTCGCGTAGGGTCTCTGGCAGAGGTAAAGTCTGCGCGGAAATCCTATCGACTTGTGTTGCCAACACATCATGCTGGCGTTGTACTCCCTGGATCAACTTGGGCAAGTTGTTGCAGTAGCCGTCGATGTGGTCGACTTGCTTGGCCACTGAAGCTTGACGTTGTTGGATTCCTTGGAGGATGCCTGGCATTGAGCGGTTCTGCTCGCCGATCTGGGCAATTTGCTTAGTTAGACCCTGCACACATGAAAAAATAGAATTTAAAATGTTAGTTGGGTCGGTGAGGAGGTTTCGGATGGTGTCAAATTGACGTCCGAATTCCTCACCGACGTTAGTAAAAGGGACCCCAGTGATTGAAGGGTGAGGTGGCTGGGGTTGGGGTGGAATGATAGTGTCATGCGGAAAAGACACAGTTGATGGACCCGCGAATTGCGAGGTGACTGTAGATGGAGTCACTAGTGATGTCGGGGTGGTGGAGAATGGAAAAAATGGTGGCATTCCCGAAGATGGAAGTGGATTCGGAAATGTTGATGGAAAGGCGGTGGATGTGAAGGAGGAGAATTCAGGCTTTGTGGTGGAGAATGGGGTGCCCGAAGTAAAGAAGGGTGGAGGTGGTGGAGGGGTGGTGAAGGAAGGTGGAGCGGAGGAAGATTGAAGGGTGGTTGATGGTGGTGGGGTGGTGGATATTGGGGTGGTGGAGGGTGGAGAGGTGGTATTGAGCTCGTCATTTAGACTCATTATAAAAGAGTCTAGTGATGAGGATGTAATATGTTCGTCGGGGAGGGGGGGTTCAGATTCAGGATTAGGTTTCGATGTGGGTGTCCCGGATAGCTCATGAGTTTTGACGAGCCTTCTGGAAGGTCGTTTGACTAGGAGCTTTGCTGTTTTAGTTGCCGGGGCAGTTATACTAAGCTCTGCCTGCCCTGCCTTTGTTTTCTTTTCTCTGGCTTTGAGTGAAGCGATGATTTTGGCGATCTCATCATCTGTGAACAGGAGCTTGTCTTTATCATAGTCCGCAAGCTCAGGAAGTGGCAGCAGGGTTCGTGAAGATTTTGTGGGGCAGAAAGCGTAGTGCAGCCTCCCATCCTTAATTTTTAAGATGTGAGAGTTCTTTAGTGTCTGTTCATTGGTAAGAATGTCGCCTTTTATTGGGCTGCATTTGGGTAGAAGTCTATCCATCTTGAGATATTTGATGATAGATGTGATATGACCACCCGTGCAGATTTCTTTCCCGAGGGCGAAGGCGGAGAGCTTGATCAGCATGTGTCGTCCGATGTTGACAGGCAATCCGTTGAGGACTGACCAGAGGACAAAAAGGTCGGATATGGAGATATTGCCCCCTTCGGATCTAGGAAAAAATGCGCCGACTATAATTTTGTGTAGCGTGCGCACTAGGCCAGAGTGAACGTTGGAGGCCTTGCTTGTCCTTGGATCGAAGGTTGGTAACCCCGTTAAAGACTTCCAGAATTTATGCTTGTTGAAACTGGGGTGGTCTGTGCCAGCAGCTTTGGCTTTCTGCAGCTGGTCTTTATTGTCAATGAAAATTTCGTTCAGGAGATTTTCGGTGATGACTACCTCATTGTTGAAGATTCTGGAGGTTATTCTACGGTCACCACCGTCCCTTTCTTTATGCGAGATGTCCACCACTTCTTTGTTGAAGTAAGTGAAGAATTCAGTAGTTGGCTCAGAGTAGGAAATTTCCGATACAAAGCAGAGCCGGGAGAGGTTAGAATTGTCAAGAAGGGCGAGGATTCTGTGGTAGATCCCCATCTTCATCAGTATGTTGGGGCAGGCATATTTGGTTGGTTTAAGGAGTTGGCTGATGGGGGGAATGGTTTGGAGGTGAAGGTTCTCGGGTGGTGGTGCTGTGGTGGTGATGGGAGGAAAGATAGGAACAGTTATTGTGGCAGGGTTGGTGACGGTGGTGGAGGGTGGTGGGATGTACTCTGCTAAGAGTTGTTCTCTTGCACAGGCAGGGTTGACCTGCTTCCTGGCTCTCTTCTTAGATGTGGGGTCAGTTGTTGGTTCTTGAGCCAATCTCTTCCCCTTAGATTTTGTAGTGGGGGATTCTTGCTCAGGGGAAGGCTGGTATTTGGAGGCCTCGTCGGATGAGGTCTCGTTGACCGCCTCGTCAGAAGGTTCTTCGTCTAAGCAGCGGTTGATTCTCTTGATGTCCTTCAAAACAGCAGTCAGGTTTACTTCTGCTGGGACTTTTCCAGTCCTTTTGAAGTCGTCAACTAGGCTTTGCAGATTTGCTCGTTCAGTAATGAGCTACTCTTTTGTCCAGAAAGGAGTGTCTGTTGGTCCTTGCTTAGCCGGTGAAGTCATTCTGAAATAATTGATAAGAAACAAAAGTTAGAAATCTTAAAGTTTGAAATTATAACAAAGTAAAAATTTTGAATTTGAGTTTTATTAGTTTGATTTAGTGCAAACGGTCCAGAGACCATTTGGTCTCAAACGGTCTGGAGACCGTGAGGGGCCTCACGGTCGTGAGACCGCGAGGGGCCTCTCGGTCGTGAGACCGCGAGAGGCCTCACGGTCGTGAGACCGCGAGGAGCCTCACGGTCTGGGGACCGCGAGGGGCCTCACGGTCGTGAGACTGCGAGAGGCCTCACGGTCGTGAGACCGCGAGGAGCCTCACGGTCGTGAGACCGCGAGGGGCCTCTCGGTCGTGAGACCGCGAGGAGGACGAAAACTTTATTGATGTAGCGCTGACTCAGGGGCTTTATTGATGTCGCAGTGCAGTCTTTTGCAATTGTGTCTTGATATTGTAGATGAAATTTGCAATTCTAGCAATGAATCTGCTAGACAATATCAAGACAAAATTGCAAAGGAGTGCACTGCGATAAGTGCTGCATGATTACACAAAAGTTCCCAAACGGTGTCTAAACCGTTTGGTCTCAAACCGCGAGGGGTCTCACGGTCGTGAGACCGCGAGGAGCCTCACGGTCTGGAGACCGCGAGGAAGACGGACCGCGCGGGAGACGAACCGCGCGGCCGTTCGTTGGCTAAGAGCTGCGGAGACGATGATGGCGACAACGGCGGGGGGGGGGGGGGTCGAACGCGAGTTAGAAAAAGTGATGCGTCACCTGTCGCTGTGGTCGGTGGGTCGGCGAAGGGGTAGCGGCAGCAGAGCTGTCGATGAGCCGGGAGCAACGACGAGCTAGGAACGACGACGACAAAGTCGAGAACGACGGCGACGAAGCCGAGTCGTCGGCGAAGCACTTGAAATAGCGACGCGCGGGAGTGGAGAGACGAAGGTCAGAGCGGAATGAAACAGGAGAGTTCGAGAATTCGAGAATCAAGAAGAGGGGTGTGTAAGTGGGGGGGTATATTTATAAGTTTCGAGGAGCCTCACGGTCGTGAGACCGCGAGGGGCCTCCCGGTCGTGAGACCGCGAGGGGCCTCACGGTCGTGAGACCGCAAGGGGCCTCACGGTCTCTCAGACCGTTTGACCGCAAGATCAAGAGGATTTTTATGTATTTTTGGATTTTAAAGAAATCAAAAGAAAAGGGAAAAACAAAGATAGATAAAAGGGTGTTTAAAAACAAAAGAAAAGGCTAGGGAAGGTGATAATCAGGCCTTGGGTTGCCTCCCAAGAAGCGCCTTGGTTTAACGTCGCTGGCTCGACAAGATTATTGCTCCGGCTATGCTGACTTTATAGGGTCATGAATCTCGGTGGTTTGTCTTGGTAACTTGTCTGCTGGAGTGTGGTACTTTTTTAATCTGTGGCCATTGACGGTCCTCTCTCCTCCATTATCGTCAATAATAATGACAGCTCCTGTCGGGTAAATATGTTTGATTGTAAAGGGACCCGACCATTTGGTACGCAGTTTTCCAGGAAACATTTTTAATCTGGAGTTGAATAGGAGGACTTTGTTTCCGATGATTATATCTTTCCTTTTGATGTGTCCATCGTGCCACATCTTAGTTTGTTCTTTATAGATTCTTGCGTTGTGGTAGGCTGTCATTCGTAGTTCTTCTAACTCTTGGAGTTGAAGTTGTCGGAATTCACCAGCACCTTTGAGATCGAAATTTAGTTGCTTAATGGCCCACCAAGCCTTATGCTCTAATTCAACTGGCAAATGGCAAGACTTCCCATACACTAATCGAAACGGTGTTGTTCCGATGGGTGTTTTGAAAGCTGTACGGTAAGCCCATAGAGCGTCGGATAATTTGGTTGACCAATCGGTGCGGTGTCGATTGACGGTTTTTTCCAGAATAACTTTAATTTGCCTATTGGAGACTTCAACCGGTCCACATGTCTGTGGGTGGTATGGTGTAGAAACTTTGTGGTTGACTCCATATTTTCTTAATAAGGCTTCAAAGCTCCGTTCCAAAAAATGTGATCCGCCGTCAGATATAATCGTTCTTGGGACGCCGAATCTGGGAAAAATTATCTCTTTAAACATCTTGATAACTGGTTTTGAATCGCAAGAGGTGGTTGGTAGAGCTTCTACCCATTTTGAAACGTAATCCACAGCAACCAAGATATACTTGAATCCATAAGACGAGGGGAAAGGGCCCATATAATCTATTCCCCATACGTCAAAAAGTTCGATTTCTTGCCATATGTTCAATGGCATTTCATTTCTTCTTGTTATTCCTCCGGAAAGTTGGCACTTGTCGCATGATCGCACATATTCATGTGCGTCTTTAGCGATGGTGGGCCAATAAAAGCCAGATTGCAAGACCTTGAGGGCCGTCTTCTTAGAACTCATGTGCCCCCCAGTAGGGCCTGAGTGACAGTGCTCAAGGACCGGAGTGATTTCTGTCTCTGGGATGCATCTACGAAAGAGTCCATCTGCGCATAAGCGAAAAAGATAGGGTTCGTCCCAGAAATATTGCTTAGCGTCGTAAATGAACTTCTTTTTATCGTGATAGGATGCGGATGGGTGAATGATTCCTGTTGCCAAATAGTTGACAATGTCGGCATACCAGGGAAATCCATTAGAAACTTTCATTAAGTGGTCGTCTGGGAGGGAATCTTGGATAGGAACCTTGTCGTCATCCTCAACTCTAATACGGCTAAGATGATCGGCGACGACGTTTTCCAGTCCGCTTTTGTCTTTAATTTCCAAATCAAATTCTTGGAGCATTAGCACCCAGCGGATAAGTCTAGGTTTTGCGTCTTGCTTCTGAATCAGATATCGTATAGCGGAATGGTCAGTGTAGACAATAACTTTAGATCCTATCAGATATGAGCGGAATTTTTCGAATGCGTAGATGACAGCTAAAAATTCTTTTTCTGTAGTGGTGTAATTTTTTTGTGCTTCATCCAGCGTTTTAGATGCGTAGTATATGACATGGGGTTTCTTGTCGATTCTTTGCCCTAAAACGGCCCCTATGGCAAAATCGCTTGCATCACACATGATTTCGAAAGGTAATGACCAATCTGGAGCTCGTAATATTGGTGCAGAGATCAGGGCATCTTTCAGAGTTGTGAAGCTTTGCAAGCATTCTTGGTTAAAGTTGAACTCTGTGTCCTTGGTCAGCAGTTGTGTCATTGGTTTTGCTATTTTGGAGAAATCTTTAATAAATCTTCTGTAAAATCCAGCATGTCCTAAGAAGGCACGGACTCCTTTTACGTCTTTTGGTGGCATCAATTTTGAGATAACGTCAATTTTTGCTTGATCCACCTCGATCCCTCTGTCGCTCACTCTGTGTCCTAAAACAACACCTTCTGTTACCATAAAATGGCATTTTTCCCAATTTAAAATGAGGTTTGTTTCCTCACATCTTTGTAGGACTTGAACCAGGTTGAGCAGACAGTTGTCGAAGGAGTTTCCGTAAACTGAAAAATCATCCATGAATACCTCCATTATAGACTCTGTCAATCCCGCAAAGATAGCGGACATGCATCTTTGGAAAGTAGCTGGTGCATTACAGAGCCCGAATGGCATTCTTCTGAAAGCGTACGTCCCAAAGGGACAGGTAAAAGTAGTTTTTTCTTGATCGTCCGGATGTATCGGGATTTGGTAAAAGCCGGAATATCCATCGAGGTAACAAAAGAACTTCTGATGAGCTAGGCGCTCGAGGACCTCATCTAGGAAAGGCAGGGGGTAGTGATCTTTTCGTGTTGATTTATTAAGTTTCCTATAATCAATGCACATACGCCACCCTGTAATGGTTCTAGTGGGTACCAGTTCGTTTTTTTCATTAAGAACAACGGTGGTTCCCCCCTTTTTAGGGACCACCTGCACTGGGCTTACCCACTGAGAATCAGAAATTGGGTAGATAATGCCTGCCTTTAGAAGTTTGAGGACCTCGAGGCGAACCACCTCTTTGAGGTTGGGGTTTAACTTTCTCTGGTGTTCTCGCGATGGTTTAAACTCTTCAACCATGGGCAGTTTGTGCATACATAGAGCAGGGTTTATGCCCGTCAGATCAGTCATTTTATAGCCAATTGCTTTCTTATGCTTCTTCAGTTCATCGAGGAGTCTGTTTTCTTGATCCTCCTCCAGAGTGGAGCTGATGATAACCGGACAGAGCTTCTCATCATCAAGAAAAACATGTTTAAGTCCCTCGGGTAAGGCTTTCATTTCTGGAGCCTTAGGTGGCTCAGTGGCTTCTATAATTGTGATGGCTTTAAGTTCTTCAAACGTGGCTGTCGGAGCTTCTTCAGCTTTTTCTAAGTATTGCAGGCACTGTTGTACTAGTTCACTGGCCGAGAATTCGACATCCGGGTTTGTAAGAATATTTTCCAATTCGTCGGATGGTTCAGACATTTCTAACTGGGACATTTGATAAATAGCATCCAGGAGAAAGACTTCCTCTTGAATGCTTGGACCTTTCATGCTGTTTAGAACTCTGAACTGGAAAGCCTCCCTCCCAAGTCTCAGAATAATAGTTCCTGCTTCGACATCAATGAGAGCTCGGGCGGTAGCTAGGAAAGGTCTTCCAAAGATTATCGGATATCTCAGGTCTTCTTGTATGTCCATAATAACAAAATCACACGGGACATAAGAATTTGTTCCTATTCTGACAGGGATGTCTTCGATAATGCCAAGGGGGGCAGTTATGGTAGAATCGGCTAACTGGATTGTCATAGTCGTAGGTAACAAATCAGTAAAGCCTAATCTTTTACACATTGAATAAGGCATAATAGATATGCTTGCTCCTAGGTCTGCCAATCCTTTCTTGCTGGAGCCATTTCCGATGGAACACTGAATGCCGAAGGAACCTGGGTCCTTCTTTTTCTTTGGCATTTTATTAAGCAGAATATCTGAAGTGGTCTGAGCAAGTTTCACTGTTTCATGCTCCTCTGTCATATACTTTCTCGACAAGAGGGTTTTCAGGTATTTTGCCCAAGCTGGCACTTCGGAAAGGGCATCAAGAAAAGGAATATCGATGTATAACTTTTTCATAGCTTCTTTAAATTTTTGGAACCTAGTGTCCATTTTGGTCCCTTTTAGTCTGTCTGGGTAAGGAATTCGTGGCGGGACTTCTGAGATTGGTTCCTTTTCTTTTTCGTTCTCTGTAAAAGTTTCTGTTTCTCTGCTTGAATTCCCTGTTGGGGAAGGGATGGCTACGTTATCATCATCATGGTCGATTCTTGTGACATCAGGCAGGACACGACCAGACCGCGTGGTGACGGCATTAAGTTGTTCTGGTCTGTTTGGGTTATGACGGGGGTTTGCCTCTGGTTGCCCAGCAAAAGTGCCGGCTTGAGGTTTCAATTGAGCGGCAATCTGCGCCAATTGGGCTTCTACGGCTTTTTGTTGAGCTTGTTGGTTTGCAAGCATGGTTTGTTGCGATTGAAGCATTTGTCTAATCAAGGATATCTCATCAGATGATTGGGGAAGATTACCCCTTTGTTGATACTGAGTGACTTGCTGTCCTGGTTGTTGTAGAGGTGCAGTTAACTGTGGCTGCGGGGGCTGCTGCAACTGGGGTTGCTGCGGCTGCTGCAACTGGGGTTGTTGCAACTGAGGGTGCAGTCCTGAATGGGCATATTGGTAAGAAGGATTCCTGGGATAGTTAGATCTTTGAAAACCTTGTCTGTAATTCCCTTGATTGAAGTTATTTTGAAATCCTGGTGGTTGTCTATTGAAAGATCCACCTTGTGCCTGCTGCTGTGGGTTGGCAGTCCCTGCAGGATTCCCGTATTGGAAACCAGGATGGTTCCTTGGTTTGTCTGGGTTGTAATACACTTGGCCAGGTATTGAATGTATGGAGTTAACTTGCTCTGGCATTTGATCTTCGGGATGCTCGATGATGGGTTCATATTGCGGCATAGGTGGTTGTAAATCCATCATGACATTGTACAACAATCCACATGATAATGTGGGATGATCGGATGCATGACAGGCTTCACAAGTTCCAGTAGCTGACTTAACTTGTTGAACCTGAGAGCTTTTCTTCTTATCATATTCCCCGAAAGAAGTTTCGAGGGCTTGTTGCTTGCTAGCGATAGTCTTCAAAGCCTCAGCAATGGCCTTGAGTTCCATGGATTCTTCCGCTTTGTAAACCTTGAGAACGCCTTTGGGTTGGTTAGATGACCTTCCCCAATTGGATTGGTTCTCGGCTCCCAGCGTAACTATATTCCAGGCATCTTCATAATTCTTTCTCATAAAGTTTCCTCCAGATGAGGAATCTAGGAATTGCTTAATATCATCATTTACTCCTCTGTAAAATGTTTCTATAAGTTGATTTTGAGAAATGCCATGGTGAGGACATTTTCTCAGGAGTTCTTTGAATCTTTCCCAAGCTTCAGCAAGTGTTTCTCCAGGTAGTTGGGAAAAGTGATTAATTTGTCCCCTTATCTCATAGGTTAGCGAAGGTGGGAAGAATTTCTCAAGAAACTTCTCTTCTAAGGGAGTCCAGGTAGTGATGATGGGGTGTCTATCCAAAGCGTTGTACCAACTTAGTGCTCTTCCAGATAAGGTGAAGTGAAAAAGGTGTAACATGATTGCTTCCATTGCAATTCCTGCTTGGGGTACAAGTCGGCAGAGTGACTTGAACCTCTTAAGGTGATCCATGCAATCATCTCCGGGTGCTCCGGAGAAAGAGATGCCTTGCATGATCTGGATCCACTGCGTCCGAATTTCAAAGTGTGGTATGTTAATAATCGGTGGTCGGACAGGATGATCGTCTTCATAATTCTTTGGGACTGCGTAGTCCCGAAGTTGCTTGTTTCTTAATGCAAGTTGAGCAGCAGCATGCTCTGCTTGGATGCGGGCTTGTTCCTCAGCTCGGATCTCAGCTTGCACCTGAGCACGAGTGTCGGCAATAAGTTGTGCTCGTTGTGCTGCTATGGCGGCATTGACTCGTTCTGCAACAAGGCGTTGCTCTTCGGCCATCTGTCTGGCTCTTTGGCGATTAAGTCTGTTCCTTCGGTGAAAACTTCTTTCTACCTCAGAATCGTATTCTGGTTCAGGGGAGAATCCGATGCTATGCGGGGGTTGCATACACGTTTTCTACCTGAGTAGAAGGAAAATCACACGTTAGGATAATGGAAGGAAATGAAAAAGATCAAGAAGAATTGGAGTTGTTATTAAGAAAAAGTGTAAAATCCTAATCAACCAGGAAGTTGGTAAGTAAAAAACTAAAAAGTTCCGTTGTCCCCGGCAACGGCGCCAATTTTTGATGGAGTTTTGCAACACCACTAAAAATCCTAAGGTGATGAATCCTTAGGTTTAGCCTTGCTAGTACTATGGTAAGAACTCCACCCACGTGTGTTAAGACACGCGGAAGTCTTATCGTAGTATAGTTAAGGGTCGAATCCTCGGGACAACGGTCTTGACGAAGTCAAGATGGAAAACGTTTTAGTTCTACTTAACTACTTAACAGTTGATATTTAGATCGAAAGTTTGATGTTGGTTCTAAAGCTAGATGCGAGGAAAGCAAAGCAAGAAGGTAAAGATTAAAGTTGTAAACAAATGATAAAAACCACTAGGATGTTATCGGGTTTCACACCACTACACATGGATCAAGTCATGCAACATAATAAAACAACCTGCAAAAAGGGTCAAATCAGTTAGTATCTTGTAGTCCTAGCTTCCTTTCGGATAACTAGCCACGAGAAGTGTGGAGTATTGCAATGCCGGCCATCTCATAACGAATGGTCACATGCCTTGCATTACTCCTTCATGAAATGTGTTCCTCGACCTTACCAAGGTTGCACTTCCATACGTCAACTGATTCCATTTCATAGTATGAAAGTGCAACGATGGGGGTGAGTTTACTCCACTCCTGAAAACACTTCTAGACACCGAAACAGACATATGGTGACTACATACATCCATAACCAACATTCAATCGACATTTAGATCTAAGGGTATAAACGTAGACAATTCATACCAAAAGACAATATGTAACACAAGTTGATGATCAAGCAACTAGTATTCATTAAGCGATTGAAGTCAAACTGAAAGGAAGAGTATCTTTATTACAAGTTGTTGAATTACATCGCATGAAATGAAAACATGGGTAGCGGGGCTACTCCCCGCACCCTAGTGAAAGAAACTACTCGCTCATGGCAAAGGAGGTGAGAAGAGAGAGAAAGAACGTCATCTCCACGGAGGAGGGAAGGTTGAACCCTTGGTGAAGAGAGCAACGATCTTCGCACTTCGTGGTTGCTTTGATGAAGGATTTTCTCTTCCCACCTTCTTTGTTGAAGAGATGGAAAGAAGAGAGAGAAGGAAGCTTGATGATGAGCACGGATCCCAAAACTAGCAGCCTTGGGGCAGTGGACGGAAGATCAGAATGCTCTGGGTCTGGAGAGGCAGCCTTTGGGCGTCTTGGAATTCGATCCCCCTTTGAAGTGACCTTTGAGGTCCTATTTATAGGCTTCAAGTGGCTTCTCGCGGTCTTGGGATCGTGAGGCTTCTCGCGGTCTTGGGATCGTGAGGCTTGTCGCGGTCTTGGGACCGTGAGGCTTGTCGCGGTCTTGGGACCGTGAGGCTTGTCGCGGTCTTGGGACCGTGAGGCTTGTCGCGGTCTTGGGACCGTGAGGCTTGTCGCGGTCTTGGGACCGTGAGGCTTCTCGCGGTCCTGGGACCGTGAGGCTTCTCGCGGTCTTGGGACCGTGAGGCTTCTCGCGGTCTTGGGACCGTGAGGCTTCTCGCGGTCTTGGGACCGTGAGGCTTCTCGCGGTCTTGGGACCGTGAGGCTTCTCGCGGTCTTGGGACCGTGAGGCTTGTCGCGGTCTTGGGACCGTGAGGCTTCTCGCGGTCTTGGGACCGTGAGGCTTCTCGCGGTCTTGGGACCGTGAGGCTTCTCGCGGTCTTGGGACCGTGAGGAGTCTTTGTGAATTTTTTTGTGTTTTCTGTAATGAAAAAGAGGAAAAGTTATTTACTGCAATAAAGTAAGGAGGTTTAATGATTCTATTTAGTTTATCTAAGAGAAAGTATGGAAAACTAAAGAAAAAGGCTAAAATAAACTACTAAAATAGGAGGTTATCAAATACCAATCCTTGTTCCAATCAAATTGGGTAAGTGAAACGCAAGGAAAATTCTCACCGACCTGACTTTTCCAACTTGCTTGGTTGCACCAGTTGAACCGATCGGTTCAACACTTGAACCGCTCGTTTCACCCTGGGCTTGAGCCGATCGGCTCAACTCTTGAGTCGACCGGTTCAGAAACCTCAGCCGACCGGTTCAACACTTGAACCGATCAGTTGGGAGTACATGTTGTGCAGAATCAGTCAAATGCGATTTCAATCAATCCGATACTCCAATCAATGCATCCAACACCTTGAACCATATGATATTGAGTCATCGACTGATTGACTGCTTAATTGAACTACTAAACTCCTTTAGTAATCAATCTAAACGTTGCTTGTGGACAAAACTCCTCTTCCAGGTTAAATCCTATGTGTGTGACCCTGCAGGTCCATTTCACGTTGGCAGTGAAAGTCCATAACACTTGTGACTTCACAGGCAAAGAGTGGTGCCTAGTCACACATCAGTGCTACCCAAGTGAAAGTAGAAAGTTGGAGAACAACTTTCATCCTACAATCCGTGAATGGTGTTACAGTGAATGTATAATTCCTTTGTCACTGATATCCCGAATGAACTCAAGACATGGAACAGTCATCCTGTCAACGTTCATTCACTTTCCTGATCTCAGAGCAGATTGAAGGAGATATGTATGACATCAATATCACATACTGATTCACACATGCGTGTGCACGCCTATCTCAATCCTACTCATCAAGTGTCCTTGGATATCAAACTCCCTCAGGAGGGACAAATCCCATATCTATCACTCACCCCTCAAAAGCCCCATGTGTCAAAGCCATCCAATCATCACCTTTATAACAACCCATGTTTCAGGACTGCGTTTGATGATGTCAAAGTGTGCCCAACGACATGTGTTGAGTGCAGTGATTTCAGGTCTAAGAATCACACTCACCACCATCACTGTGAGTACTGACTGTGACTACCATCTCATGGTTCCATGTGTCAAACTCACGGTGGGTCTGTCCGGTACCTTGTTCTCTAACAAGTACCTATGTGTTTGGTTTGATATCTCTATATCATGACTAATGAGATTCTGTCATCAACCAACACCACAATCTAGTCTTATGTGTCATTGTTGTATATCTACCTTCCACAATGACATCCGACTAGGGACATAACAAGAATGTACAAACTCTTAGCATCCGTATGATCTCATCGTTCAGGTCCTCAACCTGAAAGCATACGTCATTGAGTACTGTCATTCTCTAGACATTCAATCTGTTCTATCACTATCTCATATGACTGAACCAGAATGAATTGGAAGCTTGCCTTTGATGTTTATCAAATCAATCTTAATGTATCCCACCAATCATCCCATGATTGGCTCTCAGGGCATACATACCAACACAATTGGTATGTAGAACTACATAATTGTACTCTAAATTTATGAAACATATGCAATGTATGCACAGGTTATTACAAAGCAAACAATTGTAGAATGTGTACCTCGAAACTGACATGGAAGTATAGGAAGAAGAATTGTCTACATTATGAAAAAGCTTGGATCAATTCATCATGTTTTTCTCCAAATACGTGTCTTTACAGTGATGATAATTTAACACACCTGCTAAGATACCCTTCCATGTATAATTTAACACACTATAACTAATACCCATCTTTCCGCATAAACTGTCACATACCTTTCCATGTATAACTACCAACAGTAATTGCAATGCATTCTTTGACACGCATTATTATATGTAATTTCCAGACATTTTTCATGCCACTATCTATACACAACTAACTCTCTTTTTTTGTTAGTCAGGAGTTCATGTCATTCACCCCACACTTCTCAGGTGGGCCATCAAAAAACAAATGGGTTACATAAAAAGAGAGCACATATCAGACCAGGTCTTAGTCCAAACCACCCTTCTATTCAGCTATGGGGACTAAACGTCAAAAAAAAAGACGCACATCTTTGTGTTGCCGTATAAGCTACTCACCCACTATCACACTAAATATTATTCCATATGTGCATAATGTATGGTATTTGTTTCCTCTCCATCATCATAAGCCTCTAAACCTGTATCGGAAGGGTGTAGGGTTCACGCAACACCCAAAACTCACCCTGCACCTCTCCACTATGACTAAGGGTGTATGAAACCCTATTCCCCTACTTTGGGATGATAATCCCTTGTATCATCCTCTCGTCCACCTCCCCTAAGATTACCTCATGAAGAGCAGCTAAGTGCCATGGAGATCTCTTTGATCCCCACAGGTAATCTACCTCGGTCTGATCATCTGTCTCGAGGTAGCTCATTGTAAGCCCCCAGTCTCTCATCATCTTCAGCGCCACCACCACGGCCTTCAAACCCATCTCAAAAAAATATGGAATCCATAAATCCACCTACATGCCACCACCATTCTCCCCAAATGATTCATGATCATACACGCCATCCAACCCACCTTCTCACCATTCATCCTCTTCTCCACCCCTCAAACCAAGTTTGCCTTCATATTATGCAAATGCGGTGGAGACCATTTGAAGAACTGAATCTGCCTCATTCTTCTTCTCAGCCTACCAACGACTTGATTGAGGCCCTCTTACCATCTCATATCTTCCCCATCCACCTTAAATGTTTTCGTACCACTGATCCTCCTGATCATCCCCACAACCTCCATCCAAGCTTTCTCCATATTTATTTTCTTGTCATCGCATCTTGCTTGACATCTCAACCTCCAGATTACCCATAGGATTATCATTGTAATCACTCCACATCACCATCCAAGGAAAGTATCCTCACCCTCTCTGTCCCAAAAAAAATCATCATATGAGGCAGGTCCTCATGTTGTGATATGATCACCTCCAGGTCAAGCATACCACTGCTCTCTCCCACATCCTCCTGTTAATGTCACCAGCAACAAAAAGGTGGTTCAAATGTTCAATATGAGGTTAGCTACAACATTCGCATTTGGACACCATGGGTATCCTACACCTAGTGATGTTGTCATCAGTAGGGAGCACCTTATTCATCACATTCCACATCATAGCAATGATTCTAGGTGGAATTTCATGCTTCCAAATCCACCTCTCTTCTTCAAAGACCGTTCCATGTTTCATAAGCATGTGTCTAGCTTATTTGAATGAGAAATTACCCATCAGCATATAGCCCCAAACAGGCACGTAATCTTCTTCCTCACATATCACCATACTATTCACCACTAAATCTAGCCCTTCGTCATCCAAGAGAGTAGACAGGGCATCCCAATCCCAGTCGCCATTTCCATTCCAAAAATCTCTCACAAGGATGGATCTATTAACATCTTAATATCATCTAGCATGATCCAATAACATCTCCTCACACCATTATCGAACCAGAAAGATAGTTTTCTCTCCTTACCTTCCACCTTAAGTGGTCATTTATCTTAGGGAATATGCCCAACATGGCTCGCCACAATGGGGACGGCGTCGCAGACAAACCCACCTTCCACGGGTGATCCATGTCATCATTCCTCCTCTTCATGCATTTACTCCTATAAAACTTCACCCAGAGCGATCTCCCTTTGTGGAACTCCCAGCAAGCCTTAATCACAAAAGCTTGACTTGTGGTTTTAAGGTCCAGGATCCCAAGCTCTTCATGCATTTACTCCTATAAAACTTCACCCAGAGCGATCTCCCTTTGTGGAACTCCCAGCAAGCCTTAATCACAAAAGCTTGACTTGTGGTTTTAAGGTCCAGGATCCCAAGCTCGTTCTCCTTTTTTGGTTTTGTCACCTTCTCCCACGCCATCCAAGATTGCCTCTTCCCCCCATCTCTCGCTTTCCCAAGGAATCTCCCTAGGATCTTCTCAATCTTCCCCACTACCTTTGTCAGAGCTAGTGTCACCGCTAGGATGTAGAGTGGCATGGAGGCCAATGTGTGCTTTATGAGGATTGCCTGACTGAAAATGATAGCATTTTGCTCTTTCACCTAGTCGTCTTTTTCTGGATCTTCTCAATGATTGGTTCAAAATGGTGAAACTTGAGACCATTCCTCGCCAGCAGTGCCCTTAGGTATGTGATGTCACCACCTAAATCCTTCATCCCCATCAGGACAGCAATTACATCGAAACAACCTAATCATCACCACCCATCACAAAAGAGGATTTGCTTCTATTCATCTTTTGTTGCATCTCAATTTCATACTCCTGTAAAGTAGCAGCAATTCTCTCCAGAGACTCCAGTTTGGTCATTGTGAACAGAATCACATCAACTATGAACATTAAGATCGGGGGGCACAGGCCGCACCCCGTATTTGGTATATGTCAATCTTTCCTTCTTACACCTATTTCTTGATTCTTCTACACAAACACTCTTCAAAAATAATGAACAAAGATGGTGAGAGTGGGTTCCCTTGTTTCAACCCCCTCTTCATCTGGAAGAAACCATCTGTAAACCCATTCAACACCACAGTGACCCAAGCTTCTTTGAAAAAAATGCATCATCGGGTATATGGAACTCTTCATGAAGCCACCTCAAAACCTCTTTCAAAAAAAAAACCCAACACACCATATCATAGGTTTTTTCATGTCAATCTTAAGAATAAGATTATTTGGCTCCTCTTTTGTTTGATTAATATCATGCATCAACTCCCTAGTCAGCCTAATCTGGGAATGGATATCTCTACCCTTCATGAATTCCCCTTTCTCTAATGATATCATCTTTGGCAACAGAGGTGTGAGTCTATTATTCAACATCTTTGCTATCATCCTGGCTGAAACATTCTCCACTAAGATAGGTTTGAAGTCAATCTCCAAAAATCAGTTTGTTGCAAAACATGTTGTGGTGAATCATCTCATCCTAGAATAAAGCTATAGACAAATCCAATAGATCCTATTTGACAAACTCTTAGACTGCAAGAAGAAATTATACCGAGAAGCCATCTGGACGCAGCATCATGTTCTTGTCAATTTCTTTTAGCATCATGAGAATCTCCTTTATCTGTGGGGTGCCTGATATCATCATGTTGTCTTTCATAATGATCACCTTCCTGATTTCCTAGAGGAAAGTTAAGCCCCCCGTCTCAACAACTCTCCTATCTTCCTCATAGAACTTCAAGAAGTAATTTGCAGATTCACATCTCATCAGGTTTTGTTCAGCTATCACTTTCCCATTCAAGCGTATGATCTTCTCCACCAACTTCTTCTTATACCTCCCCCAGACTATCACATTGTAAAACTTTATATTCCTCTCTCCATTCTATAGCCAATTGATTTTCGATTTCTCCTTCCATATCTCCTCAAAACTTCTCCACTTTTCTAGTTCCTCCTCCTCCATGTGCCACTCCATGGATCTATGGTCATCCATACAGTTATCAAAATACACTTTGGGTTGATGAGTTTACCTCCTCTAAGTCCTTTATCTTCTATGGAATTTCTTCAAACACTTCTCTACTCCACACCGTCAACATCTTCCTCAAGTTCTTCATCTTCAGGAATAACCTGATTGATGGTTCAACCCATCCCTCGTGTTTCCACCCCCTCTCAATCACCCCCATGCACTCAGGGTGATTCAACCATGCTTTCTTAAAAGAAAAGGGTGTCTACATATGAGACTATTGATAGACCCTCTCCACCACCAGAAGGGGACAATGGTCAGATAATCTGTCTCTTTTTAGGTGTTTTATGATATTTTTATGTCTAAAATTCCATCTTGCATTAACAAAGCCCCTATCCAATCTCTCACATTTAGTCAAATTCCCCTTCTTTTTATCAACCCAAGTATAAGTACTACCTTTAAAATCCACCTCTGGTATCCCCATATCATCAACCCATTCATTGAACTCCCTCATCGGTCTGGCCTCAGGTTTGTGTGGTCCTCTGTGCTCCTTTTCAGATCTCATCACATTATAGTCTCCCACCATGATCCATCTTCTATCCCCCACTAGATCCTTAATATCCCTCATGTTCACCCACAACCACCTCCTCTCATACATGTCACACTTCACATACACCATCAAGACATAATAGGCCTCTCTCGCAGTGTCTCTACATGTGATGGTCACTTGTTGATCATCAACTTCAAAAATAGATGCATATAAGTTTCTATCAACACCCAGATCTTCCCTCCTTTTTCATTTGAGTAACAACACTCCAGCTCCACAATATCCACCAGATCCTCTATTCTGTCTACCCTGATGAAAGGCTCAAAGATAGCCACTAGCTGAGGTTTGTGTTTTGCACATAACCTTTGTAGAGTCTTCCTTACTCTCAATTTTTCTACCCCTCTCATTTTCCAAAACAACAAAGATTGCATATATATCACTAAAACCATCTCGAGCAACCCCAACCCTTAGATCTGAACAATCTGCTTCTCCCCTGGTGATTAAACCTTTTGTTGTCCTCCCTTCGCCCAAGAATTCCTCCTTGCTAATGTCATCATGCGTCCTCCAGTCCCCCCCTCTCATCTTCTGTCTGGTATCCTCTCCTCTCATAGGATTTGACATCCTCCTCCCAAAACCTCTGATGATGATGCTTCTTACAGAGATGATTTCTGCTAGAACTCGTCCTCTTGCTAGGATAGTGATCTCTCCTCTCATTTTGAAATCTATCATCAATGATGTAATCCTACATCATGTGTTCCCTCAACCTGATCTGTTCACCATCATGGTTTGTCACTTTCCTACAATTCTAATATCATACCTTCATCGTCTTGCCTTCATAGAAATCCACCACCCTGGACCAATGATCTTCAATTTCTATGGACCGATAATCTTCTAATTCCTTGTTCTCTACGACCGTCTCTAGCTTACAAGCCGACGTCCAGGCATTGCTATCATGCCTCTGGTGGTTTTTGGACCCAACCTTCCCTCCATCGATAGATAAAGTGAAGGCTTTCAATGGCAAGCCTCTCCTCTTCCCTTCTGCATTAATAATCACAGTCCTCATATTAATGAGATATTCAGCTACCACCTTGATGCCAACCAGAAACCTCGTGTCTCTTGTCGATACCTCCAGAGAAGTCACGATGTTGCTTTGCAAGGCCTTTAAAGCCACCAGCACGCCCGTTGAGTCATGTGGGTATTGTTTAATTCCTCCTTGCTAATGTCATCATGTGTCCTCCAATCCCCCCCCTCTCATCTTTTGTTTGGTATCCTCTCCTCTCATAGTATATGTGATCCTCCTCCCAAAACCTTTGATGACGATGCTTCTTACGGAGATGATCTCTACTAGGACTCCTCTTGCTAGGATAGTGATCCCTCCTCCGTTGTGAAATCTATCATCAATTATGTAATCCTACATCATGTGTTCCCTTAACCTAATCCGTTCACCGTCATGGCCTGTCACTTTCCTACAATTCTGATATCCTACCTTCATCATCTTGCCTTGGTAGAAATCGACTGCCCTGGACCTGTGATCTTCAATTGCTCTAGACCGATAATCTTCTAATTCCTTGTTCTCTACGACCAACTTCGGCTTACAAGCCGATGTCTAGGCATTGCTATCATGCCCCTGATGGTTTTTGGACCCAACCTTCTCTCCATCGATAAATAAAGTGAAGGCTTCCAATGGCAAGCCTCTCCTCTTCCCTTCTGCATTAATAATTACAATCCCCATATTAATGAGAGATTTAACTACCACCTTGATGCCAACCAAACACCTCGTGTCTCTTGTCGATACCTCCAGAGAAGTCAGGACATTTCTTTGGAAGGCCTTTAAAGCCACCAACATGCACGTTGAGTCATGTGGGTAATGTCTCCAAGCGGACACTCCCTCCATCGCCCCATCACACCTCAATATCTCCTCGATCAACCCTACATCACTACAACTATAAGGAATACCTTCCAACCAACACCAAAACAATCTCCTCCTATTTTTGTTAGGTAGTCGCCCTCCTGATCTTCAGCTCCCTCTCGTCTCCTCTAGGAAATGCCAATATAACTACAATATTCATATCCTCCACGGACCCAAAGCAAATGATCGCCTATCGCATATCAATCCTCTCCAGCCACAACTTCACCATGATTTGATGGATGATCGACCACTCCTCCTTTGATTCCCATCCCACCAGTATCACCAGCTCCAGATCTCTCTCTACATCCTCTTGTTGTTTAACATGTTGAGTCAAGGTAACCTTCTTAGTCGGGCCTGCTGGCCATCGTGGAGACTACGCCTAACAGGAGCCCCAATTGGAGGAAAATCCTCCCTTCTCATGTTGAATTGTGCCTTTCTGGTGTGCCATTGGTGTAGAAGTGATATGTGCTATTACAACGGTAGCACACACTCTTATTGGTAAACTGTCTCTGCCAATGGCCTTTACCCAAACACCTGAAGCACACATCCTTTGGGAGGTTCAGGAAACGTTTTGTTTGTTGGGAGGAACCCACACCCCACCTCCCCCTGAGGTGACACCTCTTGACCAGTCTTTGTCTTCTATGTACCTACCTCCCTACCTTCTTCTGGGGCCAGGGGGTGTCGTTCTTGTGAAACATGGACTCCCGCGGGCGGGGCACCGACATCCCTTGACAACATAGCAACTGCATCCGACAAGATCGTCTTCGTATCGACTCTATCATTTGTTGCCACCGTCTTCTTGTCTGATATTATCCTTCTCGCCAGTAATATATGGTTCCTCGGTTGGTTCAATCTTAGCCAATTATATCACGACTCTCTCCTTCAGAGAAGTCATAAGCCTGACCTCCCACTCCCACTTCATGATTCAGGCTGGTAGGGGTATCTTGGTATGTTAGTGAGAATCCTCGACCTAGACCAGTGGATTCTTGGCCTTGATGGGATGGTAAGGTGTGGCCCTCCCGCAGCTCGACGTTGAATCCCCTTGTCTAGTTTCAAGGTCTCAGGTGGTAGGCATCCTCCAAAACCGTACAGTAATCATTCGTCATAAAATCTTTATTTCGTTTGTCCAAACTAAGGCGAATTAGTCCCCCTAATTCTCAGCATCAGCATGATTCTTTAAAGATTCTGCTAACGTTGTAAGATCAAAAAAATATCATCGGTGCTCTAAAACATGTAATTTTCACCACTTAACACAATAATCCAGATGGTATATATAAAACCATCATCATTCGACATCTTTGAAGTCTACAACATTATCTATTCATATGTTACCACAACTTAGTGAAACTCTAATCACGTAGCAAGCAAACAAGCATCTAATATCAAAGGTAATAGTCTCCACAGCATAACACCAAAGAAATTAAACACAAATGTATAAAATAGATGGAAATTAGACCCAGTTGACCCATACCCAGCGAGACCCAGCCCACCTTGGCCCATTTTTATTGGGTTAATGGGTGCGCTCGCTTACTGGGTTGTGATGGGCATCTAAGTGATGGGTCTATTCTGAAAGCGCCCCACCCATCAGAACTCATTGGACCCATCTGAGCAAGTCTCTACTTGCTGTGTTAGGCTGCCTCCCCCTTGCTGCTCCCGGTCTTAAATTGGTCTTCCGCCCTCTCCTCATTCCCAGCTGACCTTGTCATTTCGTCTCTCGTCTCCCTGAAAGTGACCTGCTACTGCTTTAATACATTATGCACTAAAGCAGAGAACAGACATCCATACATATGGGAAGAGTTATCTCCATTAATCTTCATCAAAATTTTCAACAAATGCAAAACTTTGTACAGCCAACAATGACAATTCATATACTTGCTTAGAAATAAGGAAACACAATTTTACACTATAACTAGCACTCTTGACATACGAATATGATGCACCTTTTTATGTACAACTGTGGACACTAACTACACTACAATACATCTTTCAACATACACCAGTATATGCAACTTCCAGACATTCATTCATTTCGTACCAGAATTTATAGACCTACAAACAAAACACATGCATGACCTGCTACCAAAATTGTGTCAACTTTAAAAGATAGCTGCACGAGTCCCTATCCTGGCGAGCTGAATCCAGTATGGGTTACCATTAGGTTATTTCTGGAATAATACGCGTCACTCGACCAAATGAACATAATAACCGCAGGGGCACCGTCAAAGCCGGTAATAGTACTAACGAACTCCCATTTGCGTTGTGACAAACGTGAACAAGTCAGCATGAGCCAGAGCCACATTGCTAATGCAAATACACTCTATTTCTAGATCAAATCCCCATCATTGAACCAACCAATTTGCCAGAGACGAAACAGATTTACATGGACTGCGAATATCAACAATGCATCTTTTTCAGATTTGTTAGGGTGATATCACAATAAAAACTAGGCAGCTATCCAGTCGTATTTACACATACATATTCATCTCATTGTTTCAGATTACATCATCATCCCAAACACAACTCATGCCCACTTCAATAGGCATGGTTAGATAATGGGTTCATTCCTGTACGACGTGATTGCACACCACACGCACAGTGGACAGTGGTGAGGCTTAGACAGCCGCTTATTATCAAGGAATGCTTCCCAGGGCAGGTGTGAAGGGCTGGAAAGGAGTTACATACAGCTTGAACAGCGGGTGGAGTTAAAGCAGTGCATTGGCTTATGTTGAGGCTGGAAAGTCCATCATCATGACAAGAGGGCCGTGCGCTCCATCGACTCTGATGCTGTCTGGCCTTCCTCCGGCTGTTGGCAAGGGAATACATAGCCCGGTCAGTAATGTTCTGGCAGTAGTAAAGCCCCAGCGACCTCAGATATAGACAGCCATTTGCAAGAGCTATCACGCTCTCATCTGCCACAACAATTTGAGAACATGTTAACATTTTTTTATAATGTACAAAAAAAGGAGTATCAAAAGTCAGACAAACAGTAAACGTTAAAAAAAAGCTATCAACATCCAGACATCCAATGAATTTTCTTTTATCTAAAAGGTGGCCAGGCCAAATGTAAATAGCAGAAAGCCATAACTAAAAGATCCTGGCCACATGTAAAGAGCAGAAAGCCATAACTAAACATCCTGGCTTACTTATTTCATTCAATAAAAAAGATAGAAGCAACAACTAGCAAACTATTTCAATAAACTATAATACAAATAACATGAGACATACATAGCAGATAGGACAGCGAAGATAATCAACAAAATAATATTTTTAAAAAGGTAATTTAACAAACATACAAATCTATTGTTTGATTAGGAAAATATTTACATTGACACGGAAGGTAGCGAGATCAAATGGCAAGGCCAATCCTAAGGAACACAATATGCATGGGCTTCGAGGTCATAACATTACTATGCATAACGTTTTAGACCTTCTTGAGAAGTTCCACAACCACTGGTGTCAAGAAGCTCAAAGTATCAAATCTGAACTGAAAGATATAAAAAGGTGGTGATCGTCTACACAAATCACTTTGACTAACACTGCTTTGGGGGCAGCAGCATGCTCCACACTAAAAGCCCCACCGCTCAAGCCCACCAGTAGAGAAATTCATGTGTCCGATATAGACACATGCTTCCCTCCAACACATCCAAAAATCAAGACATTCAAAAATTTATCATTGTTATAAAGTTGATATTTGATACTTACGGAACAAAACCTCCCCTATTAAGGGTTCAGTACAGATTGCACATCCTATAAGAAGAACCAAATCTAGATTCCTGCTCATCACATAATGGTTAATTTAGCATAAACCCACAAGCACAATGTTATCAGTGTTCAGAACCTTAAAACCATTGCACCAGAAGCAACTACTATCACATGATGGTTAATTTAGCATAAACCCACAAGCACAATGTTATCAATGTTCAGAACCTTAAACCATTGCACCAGAAGCAACTACTATTCGCAGCCTAACAGAGATGAAAGAGGCTACTACATATCCTGTGGGGACCCTACATACCAGCTGATGGGTCTCATAAACTAATCACTACATAGAGAGGAAGGCAAGATAGGGAAGCGGCTGGAGAGAGTCCTAGTACTGTTGGAGTCCAGTATATATATTTGGGAATGTTTCGAAAAGTCTGTAACTTATAAATCCAAAATAAACATGTTATTTTGAACACACTAGGTAGGTGAGACACCAAGGAATCAACATAAAAATTCCAATATCATTTGGCCGCCCATGGAAATGAAAAGGTTTATAGTAATTATAGGAGATCCCAAACATTGAGCAAAATGTCAAATGGAAAAAGTACGGAAATACAATGCAAAATACAGGAAATAACTTTGGGATAATGTTATCCTCCTAAATCATATACTCATGACCTAACATATTCATAGAATAACCACTTTATATAGGATTACCTATGATGTAGCTTAGGGTTCAAGGAGAATGAGGTCCACATCTTTGGTTGTAGCTCTAAGTAAGGGTATCTATCAAAGCTCTTTAGCGATATTGAATACAACAACGCACAAAAGGATGATATGGCACTACAATGACTAGGTTTTGATGAGTGACATTTTGTCATATTTATTAGGGTTGGCAATCGAGTTCGAGTTGAGCCGGTTTTACTTTGGGTCATTTTGGGTCAACACTTTTTGACTACACCCTAAACATGCAAACGATGGATTTTCAGGTTGGAACCCTTGACCCTAACCCGCCCGTAAATATTTTCGGGTCTATCGGGTCCGACCATAAATTCAAGTACCAAGAGAAAATTTTAAAAAAAATCTGTGATTTGTCTAGTCATTGATAATTACCAAGTGTAATTAATGAATTTCAATGTAAACAAACTACCAATGTGCTTGAGAAACACACATAAAGCTTGTTGTAATTTGTTCGAGAGTTCTAAACACAAATTCATAAAACAATTAGCATAATAAGTCATACAAACCAATACAAAACTATGTACAATTGTAAAAATAAACTTCACAAGTGATGGGCTAGTAATCGAATAGGGCATTAAGTGTTTTAAACTTTAGTATTTGTAATTTTATTTGAATATATAATTGTGAATTTCAGGTCAATCGGGGTCAATTCAGGTCTAAAGTCCAAACCCGGACCCGGCCCTAAATTAAAATCAGGTTCTTCGGGTTTGGGTCAATTTCCGGGTCGAGAAACCTTAACCCGCATAAAAAATTCTGGGTTCAGGTCGGGTCTTGTTTTGCCAGTTATTTATCACATCATCAAATGACACACTATGCAACATTTTGGCCGATTAACAACGAGACTAAATTTCCATACAAATCCTACAGCGACCAACCATTTTGTATGTTTTGACTATAGAATTGGACAATTCCCTTACAATTATATCTTGCCATAGAACAAGTAGATCATGTTGCAAAGAACCAGCGACTCCCTCATTTTCTATTCACTATTCAAAGTTCATTTGAATAGCCACTACACAGTTAATTCTGGTGGGATAGGTATCTGGCCTTATACCAGTTGTGTTTCCAGATTATGAAGTAGTTAGAAACTCCACCGTAGGACCCAATTAGCATCAACAAGGTTTTCTTACTCATTGGCATTTTATGGAAGTGGTGTATAGAAGTCCATCAAGGGTTCCAGTGCTCATTATTATTAAGAAAGGGGAGGGCTATGCATATTATGGAGATATCCTGCCTGGAGGTAATCTCCGTCTACTAACTTGGTTAAAATCTTCAAGACAAGAAAGCTCAAACAAATCTGTATCGGAGACACCACCAGTCAGATTATGAATTAGATGTTATGGATGTAAGCATCACCCATGAAACTGCAGCTGTGATCATCATCACAGTGAGGTTTTTGTTCTATTATAAGAATTCCTATGGAGTTAGCTGAAACTGTGTGGTCAAGCAGCCAGAATCTGAAGAACGCTACGTTCAGCAATGGCCATAACATGCACTGTCAAGAATGATACAAGTCGATCTTAACCAAAGGATGGGTAATATAGATAGTTAAGAGACAACTGGTGTCCTACAAACAGATGACGCCATAATACGAAACAAGATCAGCCAAAGAAAAGCCAATTTGCCAAGCTGGAAAATTCATGAGTAAATCGAAATTTCTGATTCTGTCCAAGGCTGTCATCTACATGCGAGCCGTTGACAAACAGTAAATTCAAAGGGACTTCCAGTTTACTATACCATAGACAGAAGTACTTGAATGATTGAAGGTACGAAATGTCTCTATGGCTATACATTTCTGAAGGAATGAGCAGCGAACACAGATGTAACTGCAGATTATTAATTATTTAAAACTCCATGATACCTGTTATGAGCACACAGCCGCACAAGTCAAGAGCTCTTAAATCAGGGCATCCCACTGCCAAACTGGTAACCCCTTCGTCACTAATGTCTTCACACCAGCCCAAATTTAAGGATTGTAGTTGGGAACAATTATGAGAAATAGCCTGCATGGTTATAAAGCAGTATACAAAATTTAGAAACCAGACAAATTATATATAGACGGAAAGTAAACGCTACCCACGAATTATTGGGACTTCTCTAAGGATAGGCATTTCCATGTAATTTAAGCAGAGTTGACTACTAATATCTCAATTGCCCTGTTGGAGGGCATTGCACTAAATATCGACTTAAAATAAACTAACAATATTGATAGTAAGTCTAGCGGTTTTAGAAAGAAAAAAAATTTAGGAGATACTCTTGATGTGCAATATGGACCAACGGCACCCCATCCCAACTCACCAATCCCGACATAAGTTGCACAACATATCTTTTCAGCTCATTGGTATTCTAGGCTACAACTACAATAGAAGCTATCATTACTACTGCCCATCGGTTTGCAAACTTGTCAGCTGTCTTCTTGAACCACCCTACCACCTCCAAATTTACAGGCCATCGATGAGGAAGTACCGGCAAGGAATAAGAAATTGAAGGGACTAATTTGAGTGAGGAGCACTTGCCAGGTGGAAATCCTGGAGATAGGGTTGAGGGAATGCAAAATCAAAGCATAGGCACTCCGATAGGCAGTGGGTAGGCTATAACAGGATAGGACATCTTCCATGGAATATTACCAACTCCACTGATATTTCTAAGCACTCTTCACGAAATACTCCCCAACTCAACTGATGTTTACAAAGACCATTGTGAGGGAGAAATGAAGATCTAGATGACCCAAGATCAACTCAAAAGCGGGAGTTAGTAGTGTCTGTGGTGGCTGGTTGACTAGCATGTGATGACATGTGAAACAATGAGCAGGGAGTGTATAAGGGTTGGCAGGGCGTAGAGTAAGAGAAGTACTTGCAGGCTTACAATGATGGGGAAGTGCCGGTGATAAGGTTGGGGAAAAACATATCTAAAAACCATAGACATTCTAATAAGAAGAGGGTTGGCTGACACAAGCGAATAGGTTGTACGCCTCAATTAGGTCGGAAAGCTATCTTTGGAACATTCCTAGGTCCACAAACGTTTACAACGTCCCTTGTAAGGGGGAAACAAGAAACTGCATGACCAAGATCATTTCAAAACTGGGAATTCATGGTATCTCCTATTTTGAGTAAGGGAGCATCTATGAAAGGAAGTGTAAGTAAATGTCCATATGGAAAAGAAACTAGGATAGGGAACATCCAATTTCCACTCGCATCCACAAAGGAAATCCAAATGACATATGGGGTTATCACTAAATTTGGAGTAAAACACACTGATAAAAACCATACATTCACATGGTGTTTGAATAGAGTTCCTAAAATTCATTTGTGATATGTCTTGCTTCCCGAGAGAGTATATTATGTATATTAAGTACCCAGTCAAAGTAACCTAATTAGGAGACACCTGATTGTCTGCTTTTCTAGGGATGCAGAGGATCAAGGATACCTCAGCTACATATTCTTGCATTATGACCTATATGTTTGGTTAGTAGAATGGAAGACCTTATGGAGAAGACAGTTTGTGTAAAATTGCAAAAAAAAAAAAAACTCCATGCTACACCTGCACAATTTATCTAAATATGAACCAAGATCAGTGAAAACATGTATTCAGCTAAAATATATGTCAGCATAGTACCTGCAAAGCTCTGTCTGTCGCAGCTCTTACACACCCACAGAGGTTTAGCACCTTCAAGCCTCTGCAGAAACTGGTGAGATACACAAGTGCGGAGTCGCTGAACTCAGAGCACCCACTAATGTTAAGCTTTGCGAGACGAGGACAGCCATGGGCCAAAGCATACAAGGACTGATCGGTTAGTTTCAGACTCTTGCTGAGATCCAAATCACGGAGGTCATGGCAATAACTAGCAAGTGCTTGGATGGCATCATCCTGAACCTGAGGCTTGTATTGCCTTAAAGAGAGGACCTGCAACTTTGTGAATTTCGGGGACAGGGACAACAACAAGTTGTTCATGTTGCTATTACACCTGAAATGATGGATGACAGCAGTATGAGTGAGAGGAACCAACTAGGGCATAATTCAGCGCTGAGATAAGAAAACAAATAAATCAGAATCACAAAGAGCTGGCCATGAAGGAGCGGGCCAAAGTACACAAGCTAAGTAAAACCCGGTCCTAGAAGGGGCCTTGATGTGAAACCAGCAAGGTTTTCCCCAGAGCGACAACGAGTTGTTGTCACACCTGAATGATAAACACAGAAGTATCATTCGGCGACGAACCCAGCTTTACCATAGTTGAGTCAGTTTTATTGCAATCAGACGGTGCGCAGAGAAGTAGGCAATATTTGGACAAAGTATGGAGGTAAAGTAAGGGACGAATACAAACGAAAACAAAATTTCGACCACGAATACTAAGCTTGAGAACCTAGCCAAAAAAAAAAGGTAAGAATCTTTACCATGACAAAGAAATCCGTGCGAGTCCCAGGGAGATAGCATCCCTCCACCCAGTGCATACCCCAGCAGCACTTACAATAGACCGGTCATCGGTGATGGAAAGAACCCTGAGCAGGAGCTCCATAGGGAGGTCCTTCCAACCGCTCATCCCTGCCATCTTCCTGTCGCCACCCATGACCACCAGGTTCTTGAAGCAGGATTCCAAACCATCTGTTGTCATGCCGCCAGCGACCATCTTTGAGAAGAGAATCTACGGAATGCCTAAAGAAGAGAGAAGGAAAGCAAGCATGTCAAGGGAATAACAATCCAGACAACAGCAACCCAGCAATACGAGCCCCCCTTCGAGGGCCAATGGATATATAGTCAGGGAGAAGTCCGAATAAAACTCAGGAACACACGGCTCCTTCCGAGAGAGAGAAAATTTGAGTTGTACTAAAAGTCCTGTGGCCCCAGGGAACCTGTAACTTATAAGATGAAGAGCCAGAAGCATGCGGAGACGGCAGGGCACTGGGTGGGGAGTTCAAAACAGGAAAAAGCGATTCGGCACACACACCATCAGCCAGTACCCGTGACGGCGAGCGGATGGAGGTGAAGGAGAAGGGTTTATAACCCCAAACGCAGATAGGCCGTTGACGTTAACCCGATTAGGCCGAATTGGAAGAACCATATACATACGGCACCAACGAATGGACTCTGGGAAACCACAAGTTGCCTAATACGTCACCATATATGGACACGCCATCATCAGAGTGCCCCAATCACCATATCAACCCAAAAAAAAGGTTTAGAAAACGGTCGCAAGCAGAAGTAGCGGTGGACGGAAGGCGAGGAGATAAAAAGAACAGAAAGAAAGGAGCTTGATCACACCTCAAAGCATGCGGTAGTACTATGACAAGTCTACTACTTAAAAAACAGAGGATGTGAGGGTGAAGGAACAACCAGACGAGAGGGAGTGATCCACCAGCTAATATCGCACCGCTGACAAGCGATTGTGCTGGAGAGTAGAGGGATACAAGGTCTCGGAGCTACGAAGTCGGCCACTTTAAGTGCCCGGCCGGTTACGCGATGAGCGACCGTGAAGAGCACAGGGAAACTAGGGTTTGGAGTCGGAGGAGTGGCAGTCGGAGGAGGGACTATACTGGAACAGAGTAGACTGGTCCAGAAGAACGAACGGCCCGCTTTGCTCGCTTTCGTGTGCGTGTCCGTTTCCCGCGGCGGGTGACTTGGCGACTAAAGAAGATTATTAGTTGATTTGTTGAATATATTCATGAATTAATTGGTGATAAGGCCGTTGTCCCACGGCATGTAGCACGGGACCAGCGACGAGCCGACGAGTCCGGGGAACCTGGTCAGAGGTGACACGTGGAAGCCGGATGTAAGTTTAGCAGATGGCTGTTTGTGGTTGCGAGCTTGACTGCGGTGGCATCGAGGACCTAGCAGTATGGGAAATGTCGTTGACGAAGGAGGGACGGGAGAACAATTCGAAATGGGAAATTATGGTCATCTCCATATACTAGTGGGAAGACAATCCACTAAAAGATAATAACTCAATAATTATCAGTTGACTTCCTCTAAATTAGAGTCTAGCATTAGAAAAGTTACACACGTTCTCCTTCTTAGGCATGTGCCTATTGAAGGCTTATATACAAACAAATAATTTATATAAAATTTGTTAAAAGAGAGCGTAGAATTTTCAAAATTATCTCTGTTTTAAATAAGTGATATGCAAGTAAGCAAACCAACATGTTAGACTGCTAAGATGATAGATAAATAACTCGATAAAAGAAACAATCGACTAACTTTCTAGTTTGTAACATGTCATAAGTAAAAAATTTCCTTCTTGAGCATGTGTTGGTAGACGATTAATTTTTCTGGTGACTCTTCCAATTTATACCATGTGATTACTGAAATTACTACAACTATCTTTGTTTCAAACAATTATATAACCAATACTCACAATACTTTACAAGTAACTCATTAAACAATTAATTACCAGTTGACTTGCTCCATGTTGGAGTCTTAGTAAAGTCACACGCTTTTCCCATTTTAGGCATGTTTCTACAGTTAATATATAATTACAATTTGTTAAAAGAGAATGTGCAATTCTCAAAATTATTTCTACTCCAAGAAAATGTAAGTACACAAACATATTAGACCACGAATCTTATAGACAAATTGCTGAAAATATGCAAAAAAAATGTTGAAGTATGTACATAAATTGATTAATTACGCATCTGATAAAATGAGCCAGCACACACACCCTTGTAATTGGATAAACATTAATGGATGTGATAGAATCAATAGAAAAACAGAGAAACATCAGCACGATTCGTAATGGACCAAGTTAAGAGACTAACAACACAATCTAACACATAAATAAGTAGATTGGCACACAAATGTCTGAACGACAAACTGGAAGATATTACGTTAAAAGACAATGGATAAAAAAATTGAACTAATTATTTAACATCTCATCTGGACAACACAACCAAGAAGAAGAGTAGCTAAATTGAAAAAATTAGATGCACCCTACTAATGGATAACTCTATTGATTAGGAAAAAGATGACAAAAGATTAGTATTGAACAAATGTAACCATACTGAAAATGCTTCTTTTCGATTTACATATAGATTGACAAAATTAGATACACCCTACCAATGGATAACTCTATTGATGTTCCAAACAAATATGGTTACAAAAAGATGGAACAAGATTGGTATTAAAAAAACATAACCGTACTACAAACGCTCCTTTTACCACTAATGATAGACTGACAAAATTAGATACACCCTACTAACGGGTAAGTCTATTGATTGACAATTAAATCCCACCAATTTGTAATGTGGTTCATAAAGTTATATTTACTCTCTTTTTTTAGTATGTGTTTATTATGACTAACAAATTATTAGTACTCACAATAATTTACATACACTTCTCTAAAAATGAACAACATATTAATTGTCAGTCGAATCCTCCAATCTATAGCATGTCACTGCCAAAATCACATATAGAATACTTTTTGCACATATGTCTGCTAATGTCTAATACATAATTAGTATTCACAATAAATTATACTCAACCTCTTTAAAGAGAACAACTTGATTAAATGTTGGTTAACACTCTCGCAGCAACTTGTGCTTAGTAAATAGTAAAAAAATTAAAATGAACCCATTGACGATTAATATGTGATTAGTGATTACAATATTTTACATATATCTTGTTGAAAGAGAAAACTTTGATTAACTTTAAACTAACTCCCTCTAACTTATGTCATATATTACTGAAATTACATGTAGTACTTCCTTTGTTATATGTGTTCATTAACAACCAATATACAATCAATACTCACATTAGTGCCCTTTTAGACAACAATAATTATGTATGACCTCATTAAAAAATGTCTTGATTAACTGTTAGTTGACTCTCTATAAAGTGTGATGTGTGCTTGCTAGCATGAAACTATATTAGTCAATCAAACACCCAAGCACGTAAGTATAAATGACAAATAAAGTATTTCTAAATTTATCTAATTAAGCACATATAAATATGCAACCATAACAAAAGAACATAAATCAACCAACATACCACAAAATATATTGGCACCAAACCAGGCCGCCTTACCAGTGTCGCTATGTCAAGCTATGGGTATTCAATTGGCATGTCAAGCATTTTTTATTCGGCTTTGCTTTGTTCCATGGTTGGTGGCTAGCCAGAGCTTATCCACCAAGCAAGGAGGTTATAAATTGTTAACAAATAGACAAAAGAAAAAAGAAAGCTAGATAAGACATAGCTAAAAGAAGTAGCTAGAGTTAGAGCACATACGCTCTTTTTTATAGGGTAGAAGATAACCAAGAACAATAACTAATTCATCATCAAGCGCATAATAATTAGTCTCCATATATACTCGGGAACAATAATTGATTCACTATCAAGCACAAAATAGTCAGAGAAATAAATAGGCATAGTGAGTTGGTTAAAAATAATTTATAAGAGACTTAATAGAAAATTTATAGTGAACAGAAGGCAAGCACAAGAAGTTGTGCATCCACACCCTCTCTATATAAAAAGGACATGAGAGTAAATAGTGGAGATAATAGGTTATTTGAGGAAAAGGAATGAATGGGAGAGATACAAAAAAATAGGAAAAAGGAAATTTGAAAGAGAGAGTTGTGAGAGTAAATAGAGGAGATAATAAGGAATGGAAGATATATAGAAACAAAATGAGAGAAAAATTGGAAGAAATATGCATTAATGTTGTGTGTATCTTTCCTTTATTATATGGATACAATATGCATAGCATAGTATACATAAGTTATTAGACATATAATATAAATTTCCATGTCTCGTATGATATTTATTATATACGTATATCTTAAATATCCTACAAATAAGAGGCGACATGAGGCTTTTAGTAGTTGCCAATTTGTTACTTCTACAAGGAAAGAAAAAAAAAGGAAAAGTAGGCCAGGAGGTGAGATGGGTGGGGGACCACTGGGCCGCTCCCCCTCACATGGACCAGACGAAGGCCCAAAGAGGGTGAGAAAAGAAGAAGGTGTAATACCAAAGAAGAAAGTGGTACTTTTCTTTTCTATGAGAAGCTTCTATTTATTTGATGTCCTTATTTCTTTATATTGCTCAATTTACTTTTTAGTATGCACATACCAGCCTTTGCTTATGTCATCTATTTTTCTCTTCTTGTTGGGGTATGCTTCCAACCCTAGGTGAAGGATGTTGAGGACATGGCATAAAGTTATGGACCTAGCTTAAGGAGATAAAGTTTGGAGACATAGTTGTTATGGTTTAGATTTCTCTCTATCTTAGATCCTTATGTTGTATCATATATGTAAACCCTTTGCGGGAGCTTATGATGTTCTTTTGTAACCTTGTGAGAAATTGAATATAGTCAAAATTATACTTTTGTTACTATACTTTGGTTGTTTTGAATACCATTAATAATATTTGAAAATTTTACACCCACTCCAAGATACCTTATGGGTGTGTTTGTATGGGAGGTTTTATTCTTCAAATTTTTAGTAGGGAGTGGATCCCCTCTGGGTCCCACTCCTTACACTTACTTTTGTAGGATTTGTCTATGACTTGTACGTTGTAACTTGATTGAAGCTAAAAGACACCTAATTAGCATAACTAATCAAGTGGAACCTAATCATCCAATTTGCAATGTACCACAGATCCATATTCAGTGTCCTTACTTAATGGATGGTGAAACGAGTTCTCCCTTAGTGGAAGCTCAGAGTCGTATACTGTTGAGTATACTCATTTCACAAGATTGGTTGTGGGCCATACCCTGGCAGGAGAATGGTCGAGGTCATATCTCAATGATGTGACTCAGCGTATAGTTAAGATATTTTACAGGATCGACTGCGGGCCATCCCTGGGAAGGAGTACGATTGTGGGATGTAGCTCAGTTTCACTATCGTTGTGCCTATATACCAAGGCGGGCTAAGATGTTTTTACAATTAGACTTTATATGTCACTGTGGTGGACTCGGACTAACGAGGTGTGTGGGGAGATCATTGGATTCCGGCTCTTCCAATGATCTTGTATGGCGCCTATTCTGACTTAGTAGTGGTTAATTGGAGCATGAGTGGTATACCTCATCTCCTCAGGGAATAATAAAAGATGTAACACAGTCGTGTAGCATATTTGTATAGGGTCAAATACAAATAACATTGGTCAAAGCCTTGCCTTGCTCTCTATAGATTTTTTGATAGAGAATATACATGTTCTTCATATTCATTCTTAAATTAAAAGATGTTCTTCTGCTCATTTATATCTACATGAACTATTTATATGATAATAACTGCCTTGCACATATCGATTAGTTGAATCTACTTATCATGTTATAGCTTTAGTGTTTGCTCTTCTTTATCATATATTTGTGTTAATAATAGCATTGGTAAGGAGTTATATCTCCCCCTGAGATTTAGATCTCACCTCGTAGGTTTCCACATCTTTTAGGTGGTCATGCACAAGGTAGAGAACATGCAACTGAGGAAGAGAAGTAGCAAGAAAAGTAGTTGATAAGGTTAGATGTGTTGCTAGTCTTTTGGTGGTAGAGTACTAGAGTCGTCTATGTACACTTAGGTCATTGGGGTTGTTCTCAATGTGTTTTGTAGATATGATATCAGTATGAGGTTTTGGCTTGCAAGCCATGTATTATAGTTTTGGTAGTTGTACATGTATATGTGTGAAATAGGTTCCTCATGAAATAGGTTAATGACATGGATGTTTGAGAAAAGTGATGATGTAAGCACCATGGTATATTTTATGTGAAACAAGTTTCCTATTAAGGACTTATATGTGAAGGTTTTTGGTTGTGGTGCTTTGTGCAATCGGTTTTAATTTCCTGTGTAGTCTGGTAATCCGCATGTTATGTTGTTTCCACGCTTTAGTTTTGAGTAAACACGTATGATGAGGCACAGGGCATCACACATCTAATCATGAAAAATAAGGTGACATGAAAAAATATTAAAGAGTAGATTATTATAAAAATACTATTTTGAGGATATTTAGTTGTTTAATAGGCCAACGATCTAATAGAAGAGATAATAAGGAATGGAAGAGATATAGAAACAAAATGAGAGAAAAATTGGAAGAAATATGCATTAATGTTGTGTGTATCTTTCCTTTATTATATGGATACAATATGCATAGCATAGTATACATAAGTTATTAGACATATAATATAAATTTCCATGTCTCGTATGATATTTATTATATATGTATAGCTTAAATATCCTACAAATAAGAGGCGACATGAGGCTTTTAGTAGTTGCCAATTTGTTACTTCTGCAAGGAAAGAAAAAAAAAGGAAAAGTAGGCCAGGAGGTGAGATGGGTGGGGGACCACTGGGCCGCGCCCCCTCACATGGACCAGACGAAGGCCCAAAGAGGGTGAGAAAAGAAGAAGGTGTAATACCAAAGAAGAAAGTGGTACTTTTCTTTTCTATGAGAAGCTTCTATTTATTTGATGTCCTTATTTCTTTATATTGCTCAATTTACTTTTTAGTATGCACATACCAGCCTTTGCCTATGTCATCTATTTTTCTCTTCTTGTTGGGGTATGCTTCCAACCCTAGGTGAAGGATGTTGAGGACATGGCATAAAGTTATGGACCTAGCTTAAGGAGATAAAGTTTCGAGACATAGTTGTTAAATAGGCCAACGATCTAATAGAAGAAAATATGTATGATGATGGTGTTTATGCAATAGATTGTAATGTCTAAATTTGAGGATATAAGTTTAACTGATCTATTCTAAATTCTAGAACACAAATGAAAGTTCGGATCTTAGTGTTTTGATGAATATAATTTATTGTGATGAGTTTACTTATTAGAGTTACTATGGTAATTTGAGTCATCAAATGATGACATAAAATTTCTAGAAAATCTTTGAAATTCTATTTTGATGTATGTCTCACAAAATATATTTTGTTTGAGTTTAGAATATAATTACCTATTATGAGAATTTACCATTAGAGAAGTTAGGCCATGATGTTAATTAAGGTGTTTAAGAAATTGATGATATTAGTAATGATGTAAATGTGTAGAGATGGTTAATTGTGAGAATTCATGATCATATCTAATTTTATTAGAGGATGGTATCATGAATATGACACATAAAGAAATCCCAACATAGATTAGAAGACATATAAGTATATTAGGAAATATAAGATTTATGGATATAATTTTGATACATTCATCATCTTTTTTTTTCAGGAAAGATAACGCTTGACCATAACCTAAAAGTATATTTAGATTTCTCACCGTAACAAGTAAGTGGGTCATGTCAATTGAATTTTATGATTATTATGATTCATTCTAAAACTTTCTGTAAAGTAACCACTATTACATAAATGACATATAACGTCACCTTTGATGACATCGATTAATCAAAAACCACAGACGTCATAGATCAACAACGTCAGTTATGTAAGACATATGTCACCATATGTGAAGGCATGTCGATTAAGTAAAGACATGGGTACCTCTTTTACTTCAAAATTGGTTTCTTGTAATAGAAACCGACATCTAACATTACCCGCGAAATACAATTTATGAGGAAAAATAATTTGCCTCCAAAGCTTTCAATACATCGTCGATTTTCTCAAAACTGACGACAAATGTTTCACACCATGTTCCAGCAAAAAAAGTATCCCATCTTTAGCATCAGTGTTATCTCCAAAAACTAAAAACTAAAACCCTAAATGAGATGGTGTAGATTTGGACTTAGTTGTCAGTTTTTTACGAGTAACTGACAACACATGTTTCACGCCATGTCCCCATGGAAAATTTACTCCCTCATTAGTCGTCAGTTTTTGTGAAAAACTGACGACTAATTACCCTTCACGAGACAAATATGTTTTAAGGGGAATCGTCTGTAGCGTCGGTTTATTATCTAAACATCAACAACTAAAACCCCAACGAGGACAACCTTTTTTATTTTGATTTGGATTTAGTTGTCGGTTTTTGGAAAACAACCGACGACTAAGGGTTTAATACCACTCGCTCAAAATAAACTTTTCCTCATTCTCTCTGTTTCATCGTGATTCTAGGATTACCTCCGCTCCTAGCGATCCCGCTCCTACGCTCCTCCGCCGCCATCGCTAGTTGCTTGCTACTCGTCAACTATTGTGCTACTCTTTACTATCGTCGCTTGCTCCTCTGCTCTTCGATTGATCTACGCACTGCTAGGAGACATTGGCGGATCAACTGTTGTTCTCACCGCCTGAGGATGCCGGCAGTTGGAGTTGTTGTGCTTACTGGCCACTTGATGAGCTGATGTGCTCACCGTCATTGGAGCTTGGGCTTGGCCTGAGGACACTGGAGCTCATTGCCTCTTGAGGAGCTTCTTCTTCCCCTTATTCTAGGTAGGGTTGATATCCCCCAAATAGCCCCCCCTGTATGGCAATAAACGTATGCATGTTTGAACCAGGAATCAAATTTGACAACTACTTGAACTATATCTTAACTTGATAACATTGAAATGTGTCCTAATGTGCATGTTTCTATATTTGAGACCTAATCTTGTACACATTTCACCCTAATCTTGTATTAACTATATTTCTCAAATCTTGTGATCAATCTATCTAAGATATTAAAACCCTAATGTTAGATCTCTAATTTGGTAGTGATGTGTCACCCTAACATCTACATGAATCCATATTGTATGATGTAGATTGATGATGATAATGCATGATCTAGTTTGAAATTTTGAAATCAATTATGAATCTCTCCCTCCCTAGGTCATGACTAATGTATGTGTAATGGTTATCTTGACGATGAACATGCATGGATATTGGAGATGTTGAAATCAATGTTATAGAATATGGTACCTAGACTAGGGTATGATTAAGACTATAAGATGTTGCTATTGTAAATACATACATGTATTTTATTGGCCTAGATACCCGTATGAGATTTACTCATTAGGAGTAAATCTTATATAGTCCCCAGTTTGGGTCTGTTCTTGAACACTTAATATCACTTAGGATGTAAGTGTATAATGTATATTCAGTTTTTATGATGTTTCTTTAGCATTTTCCCATTTGTTCTCTAAGTACATATGTTGGTGGGCATTTGCCCATGTACATCAGTGTACTTGGAGAACTGCGGAAAATGCTGTCAAAATTTTCTTAAAAACTAAATACACATTATACACTTACTCATGAGATTAGGTGTTCAAGAATGGGATAGGTGGTATACACATTTATTATATATAAGACCCTAAACCCTAATCTTTTAATCCTAAACCCTAATCTTTTAATGTTAAACCCTAATATATACTTGTTTTCTCTTTGATCATAGAATGGATAGATCATGGATGCCCATTCCTAATTGCTACACCCCAGAGTTCATTGTTGTTCTTGATCGATTTATCAGATTTGTGGAGGAACATAGGAAACAACCTGGAGATAGATTCTATTGTCCATGTAGGCATTGTGGCAACAACTTGAAAGTCACCACTAGTGATGAAATCAAAAGTCATGCAATGTGCAATGGGATTTTACAAGGCTATATAGAACGGTACTGGCATGGAGAGATTTCAAACCTAAAATCAGTAGATTTGATAGCAGTACTTGTGGAAGAAGAAATTGCATTTGATGACGTAGATGTGAACGAATTGGTTCCAATAGACATCGTTGATGAGATGTCAGATAGTTGTGGGGTAGAACAAACCGATCCACCTCCCAGGTTTAGGAACATTGTGCATGATGCTGAGAGACCGTTATACACATGTTGTACTAAGTTTATAAAGCTTAGCACTATGTTGAGATTTTATAAGCTGAAGGCTAACAATAGATGGAGTAAAACAACAGCTTCACATCACCGTTGTCTTTGTTGAAAGAAATTCTTCCTGAAGGAAACGAGCTTCCAAACTCAACATACAAGTTAAAGAAATTATTATGCCCAATGGGAATGGAGGCTAAGAAGATACACGCATGCCCGAATGATTGTTTATTATTTCAAAAGGACTATGTGGATTTGAAAGATTGTCCAAAATGTGGGGCGTCAAGGTATAAAATGACGACTTCGGGGAAGTTCAAAATTGATTCTCCTGCCAAGGTGATGTGGTATCTACCTATAATACTGCGGTTTTAATGCTTGTTTTCCAATCCGATAGATGCAAAGAATTTGAGGTGGCATGCAGAGGTTAAGAAAAATAACGATGGGGTCCTACGACATGCGTCTGATTCCCCATAGTGGAAGAAGATTGATTTATTGTACCCTGAATTTGGTGAAGAAGTCAGGAATCTAAGACTTGGGCTTTTTACCGATGGGATGAACCCATATGGGGCATTGAGTAGACAACATAGCACTTGGCCTATTATGCTTGTTATATATAATCTTCCTCCCTGGTTGTGTATGAAAAATAAGTATGTTATGTTGTCATTGTTGATATCGAGCCCTAAATAACCTGGAAATGATATAGATGTTTATCTTAAACCTCTGATTGATGATTTAAAGAAACTCTGGGGTGAAGGTGTGATGACCTACGATGCTTTACATAGAGAGACATTTCGTTTGCATGCTATGTTGTTTTGCACTATTAATGACTTTCCAACATCTGGGAATTTGTCTGGATACAGTGTAAAAGGATCTAAAGCGTGTCCTATATGTGAAGAGAACATTGATTCAATATAACTAAAACATGGTGGCAAGATTGTATATCTTGTTCATCGAAGGTTTCTTCCGAAATTCCATCTGTATAGAAGGTTGCACAAAGTGTTCAATGGATAGAATGAGGAATGGAGTGTGCCTAAACCTATACCAGGGGAGGTTGTTTATGAAAGAGTAAAAGACTTTGTCAATGAATTTGGTAAGAGATCACAATGTGTCATGCCCACACAAAGTGACAAATCTTTATTCAATAAGAAGTAAATATTTTGGGATCTTCCTTATTGGAGTTCTTTGGCAGTTAGGCAGTGTATCGATGTCATGAATGTTGAGAAAAATGTGTGTGATAGAGTCATTGATACTCTGTTGAATATACCAGGTAAAACTAAAGATGGGATCAAATCTAGAATGGACCTATGTGAAATGAGAATAAGGACAAAATTAACAGAAGTAGTTAGTATTGATCAAAGAACATATTTACCTCCTACTGGTTACACGTACCAGCCTTATTTCAAAGACCCAATATAAGTTTTACAGTATATCCTATATCTAGCTATATATATATGTCCATTTATAAGTTATATCCTTTATGTGTTTCTTTTGTCAATTTTTAGGCTGATGATGTACCCCCTGAAAACCATGTGGCGCTTTATGAGCAGCAAAAAAAAATTGAAAAAATCAGGGGCATCACTATGATGAACAAGTTACTACAACAAAGGTCATGTAGGAAATCCAGTTGGGGATAACCGCAACTCGTTTGTTTCATATCTTGGGGTTCTTACTCGTAGTCATTTTAGTGTAAATGCATAATTTTTGCATACAGTACCTAAAGGGAAGAAAAACTTAGTATGGAAAGAACTATGTGTGAGATATTATCATTTGCAATTCTATTTTTAAAGTTATTTACAATTATATTTTTTAGAATACTCTATTAAATATATGAAATTTTACAGAGTGTATTTGAACTGGATGAAAACCTACATCGTAAAAAGGTGATGCAACACTTTGGTATGGTCCTAAAGAACTATAGGACAACTCTCAATCGACAGTAATATGAGATGCTGATAAGAGGAAGAAATCAACCCTTCAGCAATGGAACTACATGGACCCGACTGAATGGAAGGCATTTGTTGACATGAGAAATACTAATGAATTCAAGGTATTAAGTGTCACTCCCAATTTAATTAATATATATTCTTATGAATTCACATATTCACGATTGACCTTGATTGTTACTAACCAATTCAACATGATTACTAACAAGGCTATGAGTGATGCTCAAAGAGAAGGCGTGCACTGAATGTGCATGACCACACAATGGGTCCAGGTGACTATGCAGCTCTTCACCAAAAACTACAGACGTCTTCCGTTCAGTAGCCTATTGCTCCTAATATTGAGACTGGTGAGTCCTCTACTATTACTCCCGCACCTCTGCATCGCCATGATGTGTGGATAGCTGGGAGGCAAAACAAAAAGGGAGATATAACCAACCCCGCAACTGTTGAGGCGACTGCAAAAATGGTAAAATTCAACTCTTAGAGCAATTAGTATTGATGATTGTTATGTTTACTCACTAATTTCTATTGATGATGATTAGCGGGAGCTTTACAAGTAGAGGAAGAAAGGCTCGTTCATCCCTGAAGGAACAAGGGATGAATTGGTAGTTGCTCTCGATAACCCAGAGCATCATGTACGTGTTAGAGTTGTAGGGGTTGGAGTGGGCCTAAGAGTGTTCTTTGGGACATTACAACACAAACATGACCAAAAGGGGGTATATAAAAAGATGAGGTAACCTATTCTTTTTTTAGAATGTTATTGGAAAGGGAATTCATGAATCAAAAGGCATTTCTTTTATCCATGTATAGGTAGATGAGTTAGTTGATAAGAGAGTCTGGCAAGCATTGAGGAAGTGGCAGGCATATCAGTATGCCACTCTGATAGTACATGTGACGTGCTGCTCTTCCCCTACGATAGAGGTGGTTGGGAGTGATCTTGTAGAGGTGGTTGAAAGTAATTCTATAAACCCACCACCTAGCACATCCGTTGTAAGTATTTTAGTGACATAGTAGTTAGTCTTTTTAAGATATTATGTTTATTTATGTATATAACATACTCTATATAAATTTATAGGCGTTGAAGTCATGCCATCTAAAATTGAAAGAATTGGTCATTGCAGAGGGTGATGCTTACCCACACTTTCCAGGGCACACGATTCATGGCACTCCAGTACCTAATGGTGTGGTTCATGTGAGCCTGAGGCTTGTTTTCGCTACTTGGAGGCAACGTCATTGCCATATGTCCACCCAAATGCTGACACACTTGGTGAAGCAGAAGGTGGAGTGGTCTTGTGGCCCAAAATGGATGTCATCTATACTCATCATGTATGGTAAATTTACATTAAGTTAATTGTATATATGTATATACATGACAATTGATATGAAATTATATATACAGGACAAAGGGAAGAAAACCATTACAGCTCGTCCTCCTCCACCTCCACCTCTTCTTGAAGTACCTAGTTGGCTTGTAAAGGACCTATACAACTCGATGGGTCCTCAATGCACGGGTATGGTAATATGGATAGGTGAGCATTCCGAAAATTGTCCTATGATTATTTCTATTAAGGAGGAGGTTGCAGGCCAATCATATGATAATAATATATTTATAAAAGATATTTTGGAGTTGTTTACTTATGCTTGGCTGAATACATCTATGATAGAACTATGGATATGGTGAGATCTTATTTATATATCTATATACCTTATTTTATATATGGTGATATGTTTTCTTATATATTAATGCATATGTAATATATATTTTGTAGCCACTTACATAGGGTCTGTACAAAATTTTCAATTACCCATGTGGGATTTCTATTACATCCTTGATCAGTCGTGTACATAATGACCCTTCATCAGTTACCTTATACCGCTCTATTACTTTTAAATATTTTGATAAAGCAAAAAAGAGTGTGATAATAGCTCCATTCAATGTTGAGTAAGTTTATTTTGCTTATAATTTAGACTTAAGAAAATTATATTTTATTATAGATTTTGAGTTATATATTTTTAACTTTCTTATCTCTAGTGGTAAGCATTCAAAGTTATTGGTTGTTGTCCCTAAGACATTGACTGTTTATTATCTAGACACGGAGAGGAAGGAATTAGACAGTTCGGGATACATAATGAAAAGGCCATTATTCACGTAAGAATTTTTTTTATTTATATCCATTAACATCTATTATTACATTACTATTTAGTAATGCAATTTAATGTGTTACATTAACATGTAGGGCTTTAAAAGGTTTCAAAAAAGCTAGAGGAGTCATGTGTAAGAAAAAGAAAGTGTTAGTCTGGAAGAATGTGAAAGTAGTTTCCTGACTCCAATGCATATATTATTTATGTGAACTATGCTTATTTTTATTTTTTAACATTTTATATGTTGAAATTTATAGTATATTGTACAAGACAATGGCTAGATATGTGGATACTACGTGATGTGGTATATGGACCTAATTGTCAGATATGTTGTACAAGAAATCGAAAACATACAACATGTATTATATAGTCTTGATCATCATATATAAGTATAGTCTCATTAGATAATACAAAAATATCAAACTTATTAATTATATATATACGTCATTCTCTTTGCAGGTGTTTAAAACTAGTGACTTTACTACAGGAGAAAAGTCAATAGATGTACATGATCCCTATACGATGGAACAATTAGATGGCATAAGATAACAATGGGAAAAAGCCTTTGAAAGGGAGGCAATTTTTTATTATAATTGGGGTACTGATGGTGATAAAGAAATGACATTTTTAAACTTTTATGTCATAATTATTTCAATATTTGATGACATTTCTAAACTTTGAAAGGCAAGCTTGTATATACATGTGTGAATGAGTTTTTTTGAATTGTCTTATTGAAATTGATCTGTATACATGTGTGTGAATGTGAAGATGAATGAATGAATGTACTTCTACATGTGTGTGAATGTAAAAAAAAATGAATGAATAGAATTGCAGGTTGCTACATGAGTGTGAATGTGAAATTAGAGGAATGAATAGAACTACAGGTTTCTACATGTCTGTGAATCATATGAATGAATTAATTGTGTTTATACATGTATGTGAAACACATGATGTATATATAATCTTGATCATCTTGTTATTTTAGGTTTGTGTCCTGTTGTTAGCTGAAATCAAAGGATGTTGTAAACCTACAATTCAGAACTGAACTACAGGTACTGCATCCTACTGACCAACAGGACAACAGGCCTGCAAGCTGATAATAAAAAAACACATAGTCGTCGGTTATTTAAAAAAAAATCGTAACCTAATGTCAACACCGTCGGTTAAATATAGGAAACTGACAAGTATGCTCTAACCTGGGCATTTTTTTTGTTTGAGCATGGAGATAAGCGTCAGTTTCCTACCAAAAAATGACGACTATACCAGATTTTTTTTCCAAGATATGGAGATAGGCGTCAATTTTCTAAAACATAACCGACGACTATGGTCCTACTGGTGTCGTTTCTTTTTTTGGTTGCAATCGGGGCCAAATATCTGTCATCGGTTTTAGAACCGATGTTGTATGATTATACCTTTAGTGTCACAAACTTTATTGTCGCTTGAAAATCGACATAAAAAGCCCATTTTAACCTACGTTAAAGGTGGTATTTGTACTAGTGAACTTAGAGATTAAGTTACTTTCAGACTTTAGTATTTTATATCTAGTCATACTTTGAGCAAACATATTTTATCCAGATTGAGTCATGTTGCCCAATTTTCAGATTCTAGATATTTGAGATTTATATTACTTTTAGACACTCAATAATTTTATGCTTTGTCTAGTTTATTTTTTCAAGACCTTGGTCTCATATATAAGTGTGTGTGTATTTGTTAAATTAAAGAGCTTCAGATTAAGATTTATCTAAAGAATAAGAATTTCAAGTTTTAGATTCAGTTTAGAATTAAAGAACACAGATACATAGTCGCAAATAATAGATTAAGATTTAGAGATACGAAGTTAAGAAATAGATTCAGAGATAAGAAATTAAGAACAGATTCAAAGATAAGAAATTAAGATTCAGAGATGAGAGATTAAGATTCATAGACAAGAAATTAAGAATGGAGATAGAAAATGATACATGGACATTAATACATCATATGATAAGTCCTCGTCAGATTAGAGGGTGCACTACGCCAGAAACTGTATGTAACGACCACCACCAAACCGATAGCTAAATCATTACTAATAATGTGGAATTATCATAAACAACAGATTAATAAAAACTCACTAAAATTTAAAACCATTTTTGCAAAGAGATCCACCTCTAGGAAACTCTTTACTAAAAGATCCAAAGCTCATACATATCATGATTGACATTGTATATCATTGTCCCATCTCATCTTGAGGACAACATACAACAATTGCTCTATCAAAACACATACTGGAGCAATATAAAACCTCGAGGATTACAAGCTAAAATCTCATATTGTTCATGAAACCATTACGAACCGACTCCAAGGACCTGACAGTACAGAGACGACACATAGGACTTCTATCTACAAGACATGACAGACATTACACTCAACATGAGTTGTCACTGCTACCTCAGCTATAGTTCCTCCTCTATAGAAAGGTCTCCACTGCCTTGTACACGTCCACCTAAAAATTGTGGATCCCACGGGGTGAGACAATTGTCCCAGCGAGAGATATTACTCTCCTCCAACCATATTATTATCACAGATAAATATTATAAAACTGAGCAGAGGTTCTTTTATATTAACAGGCGAGATTAATCATTGTATGACCAGAACAAGGTAATCTATGTACTCAAGTAAAATGATGCATCTACCCATGGTAGAGTAATAAACCATCTATCTACTTTACAAGGAATGTAAAGAAACATAAAAAGCATCTATCAAGATAAGATGTATAACTGAACTACGCATCAAACAATGTTTTTCGTATTCGATCCTTAAGAAAATATGCTACACGGTTGATCATATTTTACAATCACACTTATGCCATGAGGAGATGAAGTATACCTCATTCATCTCCAACCGATCACAAACTTCTCACAAGTCGGTACCATGCAAGGTCATTGGAAGAGCCGGCTGCCAAGACCTCTCCTGTCTCGGTCAGTACGAGACCACACAGATTCAATAGGACATCTCGTGTCATCTACTGGTAGGACATCTTGTGTTACTGCTAAAAGAGCTTGCCAGGGTACTAGGCATCTTCGCGTCAGCATGTACTCTCTTAGGGGAACATCTACTAACAACCGTCTCCAGTTATGAAATTACTGAGTCATGGCATATAGCCATACTCTGAGCCATGGGCCAGTTCACGGTGCTCAACATAGAGTCTATGACCGAAGTTGCACTCAAGCCAGGATATGTTCACACAGCCAAATCCCCATTTATTTTGAGTTCGTAAGGGGAATGGCTCACACATGGCCGTTCAAGCTTACGCCTCCCACATATTCAAAAATATGCATTTCGGGTTATGCCACAGGGAACCCGTTTCACCATTCAGCAAATTCTGACATTGATGGATCTATGGTCAGGGCAACATTTTATGGTTTCTAATGATATATTAAGTGCATTACAGTATTCTTTTAACATCAAACAAGTTATAAGCATCAATCATAAACACATGCTACAAAGAAAGTTGTAATACATCTATCAAGTACTTTTCTTATCTTTATAACACATTTAGATATAAAACACTTGGGATCTCAGTCCCTTATCACATTACTAGGAATACTCATCCCTTCACATCATCATTATCATGATTACTGGATCTGGGCATTCAAACCCTTAGATCACCACATAGGATTGTTACCTCTGTAACAGGTAACCATTACCTCTAGGTCCTCAAACCAAGGTATTCATTTCACTTGTTGTACAAGTATTTCACACAATTCACACAGTTTGATTAAGTATCGTGTCACCTCTCACTAGGCAACAACTATTTTACATGACTCACAAGGTCATTGAACATCTTGCCACCTCTCACTAGGCGACAACTATACTTATGGCTCATAGGGCCATTGAACATCTTGTCACCTCTCACTAGGAAACAACTATACACATGGCTCACAAGGCCATTGAACATCTTGTCACCACTCACTAGGAAACAACTATACACATGACTCACAAGGCCATTGAACATCTTGTCACCTCTCACTAGGCAACAACTATACACATGGCTCACAAGGTCATTGAACATCTTGTCACCTCTCACTAGGCAACAACTATACACATGGCTCACAAGGCCATTATTAGGGTTAGGGTTTCCCTTTGTAGACGAATAGGGTTTCAAGTTCATATTATTAATCCAAACCCTAATTCACTGCTCCATACATCTAGGAGCATACATTGAAATCATAAGTATTCAATCATACTTATTGTTTCTCTTCATTTATCATTAAATGATTATCAACACAAAGTATGAGTTTCTCTCTCATCCTCACTAGGATATTAATTACATCATACTTTTGGTTCAATCCTCATCTTGAGGAATATTGGTTCATCATTAACCATTCACACCATCTTTTATATTGCAATTAACACAACCTGCAACATATGTCACTCAATCAATCACATATGCTTGAAGTATCCCTTCCATATCGGGTATCAAGATGTGTGTATGTTAACATATTATGCTTTAAGATACATTCTTATTTCATGTAGTGTATCCATATCAGGCATGTGGTATAACCACATCACCATGTCATGTTTTAGGGTGTATCCCTTAATCATCATATAGTGTACCCATATCAAATTAACTATCACATAGTTCTTATCAACTCAAGATAACTTCATATAGGGTATGAGCTAGGTGCTTGACCCCATATTGGGTATAAGCTATGTGCTTGATGACATAGTGTGCACAACATGTGCACCATATCGGGAATAGAGTGTATGCCTCATCGTGTATTGTTTAAGTGGCATATATACAAGATACCATATCGGTTTCCCATCCAAAATTATCATATCAAGTCTCCATGTTGGCTAATATATCAGGTTACCATGTTTGTTAGACCCTTAGGCTCATAACCTCTGTATACCTTCAAGGATCAACCCCATCATATAGTTACATGACAAGCTAGGTGTCGGATTGAATTCCCTTATCACAATCTATTACTCAAAGGATAGGGTTATTAGATTTCAGTCCATCATCTAGAGTTATCCATCATATTAGGTAGAATGGGCCATATCGTGCATGAGGCATGAGTTGGACATCATATCGTTCATAAGGTAGAAGTAGGTGTCATTCCTAGCATCCAAGGTATATCATTCATATCATCCATGTGGTATCACTCACCACTTGTATCGTCTTACCCATCACCTTGGGTTTCCAACTCTATATTGTTTAGAGTGTTCACTATCTCTATATCGTACAAGAGTTATAATCTTAGACTTGTATCGTGTATAAGGGGTAAGTGGGTATCTCCCATATCATGCAAAAGGCATGACTCATATCATGTATGAGCTATCACCTATCCCCATATCGGGTTAACCCCCATCTTGGGTTTCATATGGGGTTAAGGTATTTCAACCATATCAAGTTATACCATGTATTTGAATCCATATCTTATATTGTGCATACGTGTATACTCAATCAATCATATCGTGCACCAGATGTGTGCTTCAAGATATTGTGTACCATATGTGTACTACATTATCATATCATGCAAGGAGTACTTGCTATCCTTACTCATATTGGGTTACCCAAACTAGGGTTTCATATCGACTTACAAGTATACACTTGACCCTATATCGTGTATGGAGTCTATACTTGACTTACTATCATGGAAAAGGTATATGGTTAACACCATATTGTGTTCCAAGGTATGAACTTCATCTCCATATCATGCAAGGAGATATAATCTCACAAGCATATCATGCAAGAGATGCATGTATATTACCATATCGGGTTAGAGGTACTTGTTTGTATGCTTGAACCTGATATCACTTTATAAAGTGATACCATCTTCTTCAAGCTCTAGACCTTCATTCTAAATGTTCTAGTTTATAAATAATAGGTCTAGGCAATTCTTAAAACTCATGGATTCATCAATTATTCAATAAAAACTCGAAATTGAAAGTAAATCATCTAGTGTAACAAGTTAGATGGTAAATAATAACATGATTGGGTTCAAGTTATATAACCCGCCTTGTGAATAACTTCAAAGCTCCAAGCTCCAAAGATTTATGTTCCTAAGGTTGAAGATGAACTTCTTCAAGGTCCAAAGCTCGTTCAAAACTCCTCCATAGATAAGAAATCACCATAGTTAAGCACTTTGGTGAAGAAGGAAAGAAAGGAATATTCATAACCCGATATCCTACTTCAACCAAGGTTGAAGATGACCAAAGCATTACCTTAAGCTTGGTGATTGAGCTCTCCTTCCTCTTTGAGATAATTTGCACGATATCTAAGGGGCTTTGCATGATATCTCTAAGGAGGATGGTTGTGGGGTTCGTAAACTTCCATAAGTATGTGGAAGGTGAAGTATATATACTTGGGTTCATGAGATAAAGTGTATAAGAGGTGTCTTCACCTCATGCTACTAGTTGACACGTGGCCATGCATGGTTGACACGTGGACATGCATGCAAACATAGATATCTTGCTATGCAATAATCTTGAGGATAAGCTAGAGACAATATCTCGGCCCTCCTTTATCTTGTTGGATAAGTTTCCTCATCTTTATCTCATCAACAAGGTAACCTGATACACTTTATGTAAGGGGCTTGCAGCTCGTCATGGGCCACCCCCTTGAGGTGCCTTGCCCATCATGGCCTTTTCAAAGGCTCAACAAACCGATTGGAGACTTATACTATGGTTCCTTGGCTGATAGGACTCCTATATTAAGTCCACCACTCGATACAACACATATAAGGCTTCACCTTCAACTCATTATTGGTCTTTTCATTACCAAGAGTATCATCACTCAAAGGTGACTCAAACATGGCGCCCACTTCTTTATCTATCCTCTAAATGATACATAGAGGAAGTAGGGACACTCTATAGGTGATAATTTTACATTTCAACCCCATATATTGAGTAAATTACAAATTGTACCAAAATTGGTGCACACAGAACTAGCATTGTTCAAGCAAGTTATAATTTGGGATTTAGGCTTTCCACAAGCCACCACTTAGCATTATCCTCTCTCTTATGATACTAAAACACTTATAAAACATTTAATATGTGACATTTTGCAATTTAACCCCTCATCTTGGGTAAATTGCACATTTCACTCAGACTATCAATTAATGCAGAAATAGTTTGCAATTAAGCTCAAACTTGACAATAAACTTCACAAGAAGCCTTAATTACTTTTCAAAAGATTAGAATCAATTTGTAAGTATATTACTTAAGAAAAACTCCTAGGGTAAAGCCATTACCCAGGTCAGGGGTGTTACACTGTAGGTATCACAAAGGACATGTTGTGTCAGCATAGGGTGTATTACACCATAGAGGACACTTTGTTGTGCTAGCAGAAGGTGTGTTGCACCATAGATGACACTTCGGTGTCAACAGAGGGTGTGTTGCATCATAGAGGACACTTCGGTGTTAACAGAGCAAGACTTATCATATAATTGTGACACCCCACCATCACATAGACAGTGAGATGACACGTGAAAACGTGCGGAACCACATATTACCAAAAACATGGGTTAATTAAAACTTATTGCGGAAAGCATGCATAAGAGAACTTTTGCATCCAGATCCTGTAGAGAAACATGTTATATAAGCATACATAAACCTGGATACGTGTCCACAGCTTATAGGTTCCAGTTGTCCTGTCAGCACATAAGTTCATCACATGTTTATACATACATAATGGGCCCACGTACGGCCAGCAGCAGGATATACCAAAATTACAACATCTAGATATCATAAAACGTCATTAAAACACCTCCGAGGACCTGAGAGTACAGGGATGACTCTAGGACTCTACTACAAAACCACCAAAACAGCAGCATGTCCATTTCTTGCCTTCTACTACTCTTCCTCTTGCTTCTCGGCCACACCTCACGATCACCACCACGTCTAGCACGACCACCTAAAAAGGTTGTAAACCAGCGGGGTGAGACACACAGTCCCAGTGAGAAACATAAATCCCTGCCGAAACTATAAAACCTTATAAGATAAAAGCAGATAAAACAGATAACTTGTTATGAGCAGCATACTGAGCAAGACTATATTATCAATCATCCTTACTAGGATATCCCTGAGGCCTGTATACAGATTCTATTTATGGAACATGATTGAGATAAGCATTACATGAACTTATCACAAGATATCAAGATCATATAAGCAATTGCAAGTAGGTAACTAGATTATCTATAAACAAGGCCTCAAACAATGTTTTGTATTTATTCTATGTAGCATATACTATCTGGATGTATTACATTTTATTATGCCCTAAGGAAGTGAGCCTTCCCTGCTCAAATCCAACCATTGGTTGTGAAGCCCAATCCAGTGCCATACAAGGTCTAAGGAGATCCAGACTCCATGACCTCACCTTCTCGTGGTCACTACATGAATCATCAAGCAAGACTGCAATCTTATGCTTATAGGGCCTCAGCCTCTGGGTCAGCTCCGCAAGCTACCCATATCTCTAGCTCACCTCATCATAGGTGCTAGTGCATACATCCGAGCCATGAACACATCATGCTCATGATCACATATCGTGAGCCATGGTCTGTTCACCATGCTCCATATATTCACTGTGGTACTCAGATTCCTCCTATTTTAGGCTAGGGGAAAACCTCGCATATTCAACAATATGCACTCCAGGCAAATCCCACAGGATAAACCTGTTTCACCATCACCATGATACTGACGATGATGGATCTATGTCTAGGGAAAACTACATGATATGTTCATCTATAATTAATTAGTATATTTTAAGCCAATTATTGAGGCAACCAAAGTATAAACATAGCCTTATAGAATTACACCATTATTGCCATCATCATACTGTTTTGGGACCTCAATCCCTCATTATATCAACCACTGCCTCCCAAGGCATCATAATCATGCATCAACATTCTGGGAACACATCCCTTATCTCATCATCAGAGGATAACACCTCAACTAGGCACTCAGCCTTATATCAGGTCCCAGACCTATCAACTTGTTATCTTATTACCACATGGTGCTACTCAAGCACATACATCTCATAGCTCTTACCAGGCTATGAATCCACATAAAAATACATGCATGGTTAGTATACACATCCATAGAGATAACTGAAGCCATCATGGATTAACAGGATTATCATGCTATCAAGTATAAATCAACATCCATGAGTATATTACACATAAGTTGTAGAAATCATAGTTTTATTATCAATCATAAGCATATATCATGCCCCATACTTGTGATCATATACATGTGTCACATTATCATGTATAGAAACATCCACTACTACATAAATGACTTATAACGTCACTTTTAAAGGTGTCGGTTGTATAAATACACCGACACCTAACACATAAAGCGTCGATTAAAAAAAAAACCAACATCTATCTGTGAAGGGCGACCAGACACGGGTATCACTTTTATTCAGTGTCGGTTCCTTATTAAGAAATTGACGCCTAAAATTAACTGCCAAATCCAAAATTTCCAGTGAAAAAAATTACCTCCAAAATTTAACATACGACGTCAGTTATTAACTTATAAACTGACGACGAAAGGTTTTTCATGAGATAGAAATTGGGCACATTTTGGTCGTCAGTTTTACTACATTAACCAACGCCTATGGGTTTTCCCACGCTGTTCGCGGGAGAATTTTCACACCCCTTGGGTGTCGGTTTGCTAAAGAAACCGACGACTATGGTAATTAATCGAGAACAATTTTTTTAATCGGCATATGTAGATAGACGTCAGTTTTTTCTAATAAAAACTGACGACTATCATTGAGCATAGGTTGGGTGTTAGTTTTTTAAACAACCGACGCCATTCATTCTTGGGTGTCAGTTTTTTAAACAATCGTCGGTTAGCAGCAGTAGTGTTTTTAGATAACCGACGCCATTCATTCTTGGGTGTCATTTTTTTAAACAACCGACACCGATGGTGCAGTTAATAGCACCCGCGCGATTGACTCTTCCCCACTCTCTCTATTTCATTTGTTGATTAGTTAGGTCTGGTGATCCTGCTGCCATTGCTCCCCCGCACCTCCACCGCTCACTGCTGCTGCTCTCCTCATCGACACTGCTGCTTCTACTGCTCTCCTCACTGATGTCGCTGCTGCTGCTGCTCTCCTCACCGACCTTCTCTTGCTCTCCGGCCGCCACCCTTCTTTGCTAGCTCCGGCACCTGAGCCTGCCCGTGGTTCGTTGCTCCAGCACCTGCCTTCCCCTGCGTCGTGGTTCATTGCTCCGGCGCCTATCCCTGCTCTCTTCTCGCCCCTACTCTCCAAGTCGATGCTCTCCTGCCCAGGTAGGCCGCTGCCCTTCTTCTTCATCCACCTCTTCTTCCTCATGCTCCCTCTCCTTACCAAATGGATTAAAGCAAGGCCACGACCGTGTGGGCTGGTCACAGCCGTGGCTGTGTTGGTCGACCACGGTCGTGCTGGCCAGCACGGTCATGGTAGGCCAACACAGACATGGTTGTGGCCTTGCTTTTATCCATTTGGTAAGGAGGGAGCAAGAAGAAGAAGATACATTTGCAATTGAATACTAATGCTTGACCTAATTCTATAAATTTTGATGCATGTTGAATTAAGATATTAAAACCCTAATACACATTTCACCATAATCTTGAATTAACTATATTGCTGAAATCTAATGATCAATCTATGTAAGATATTAAAACCCTAATGTTAAATCTCCGATTTTATAGTGATGTGTCACCCTGACATCTACATGAATCCCTATTGTATGATATAGATTGATGATAATGCATGAGCTATTTTGAAATTTTGAAATCAATTATGAATCTCTGCATCCCTAGGTCATACTAATTTATGTGTAATCTTTATCTTGATGATGAACATGCATGGACACTCAAAATGTTGAAATCAATGTTATAGAATGACAACACATGTATTTGTTGGCCTAGAAACCCGTCCAAGACTTACTCATTAGGAGTAAATCTTGGATAGTCCCCGGTTTGGGACTGTTCTTGAACACCTAATCTCACTTAGGATGTAAGTGTATAATGTGTATTTGGTTTTCAAGAAAATTCCAGTAGCATTTCCCTGTTTGTTCTCTAAGTACATCTGTACTTGGAGAACAACGGGGAAATGATGCCGAAATTTTCTTGAAAACCCAATACACATTATACACTTACTGGTGAGATTATGTATTCAAGAATGGGATAGGTGGTACACATTTATTATATATAAGAATGACAGCACATGTATTTGTTGGCCTAGAAACCCGTCCAAGATTTACTCATTAGGAGTAAATCTTGGATAGTCCCCGGTTCAGGACTGTTCTTAAACACCTAATCTCACTTAGGATGTAAGTGTATAATGTGTATTTGGTTTTCAAGAAAATTCCAGTAGCATTTCCCCGTTTGTTCTCTAAGTACATCTGTACTTGGAGAACAGCGGGGAAATGCTGCCGAAATGTTCTTGAAAACCCAATACACATTATACACTTACTAGTGAGATTATGTATTCAAGAATGGGATAGGTGGTACACATTTATTATATATAAGAATGATAGTACATGTATTTGTTGGCCTAGAAACCCGTCCAAGATTTACTCATTAGGAGTAAATCTTGGATAGTCCCCGGTTTGGGACTGTTCTTGAACACCTAATCTCACTTAGGATGTAACTGTATAATGTGTATTTGGTTTTCAAGAAAATTTCGGCAGCATTTCCCCATTTGTTCTCTAAGTACATATGTACTTAGAGAACAGCGGGGAAATGCTGCCGAAATTTTCTTGAAAACCCAATACACATTATACACTTACTAGTGAGATTAGGTATTCAAGAATGGGATAGGTGGTACATATTTATTATATATAAGAATGACAACACATGTATTTGTTGGCCTAGAGTTTTAACCATGCAAAAACTCTAACCCTAGACCCTAATCTTGTTGTAATATATACTTGTTTTCTCTTTGATCATAGAATGGATAGATCATGGATGTCCATTCGCAATCGCTGCACCCCAGAGTTTATTTTTGGTCTTGACCAGTTTATTAGATTTTCCAAGGAACATAGGAAACAACCTGGAGATAGATTCTACTGTCCATGTAGGCATTGCGGTAACAACTTGAAAGTCAACACTGGTGACAAAATCAAAAGTCATGTCATGTGCAACAGGATTATACAAGGCTATACAGAATGGCACTGGCATGGAGAGATTTCAAACCCAAAACTAGTGGATGTCGATAGCAGTGCTTGTGTGGAAGAAGAAATTGTCTTCGATGACGTAGATGTGAATGAACCAGTTCTAGTAGATATCATTGATGCGATGCTGGATAGTTGTGGGGTAGAGCACACTGATCCACCTCCCATTTTTAGAAACATTGTGCATGATGCTGAGATATCGTTATACATAGGTTGTACTAAGTTTACAAAGCTTAGCACTGTGTTGAGATTGTATAAGCTGAAAGCTAACAATAGATGGAGTGAAAAAAGCTTCACGTCATTGTTGTCTTTGTTGAAAGAAATGCTTCCTGAAAGAAACGAGTTGCCAATCTCAACATACCAGGTAAAGAAATTGTTGTGCCCAATGGGAATGGATGCCAAGAAGATACACGCATACCCGAATGATTGTGTATTATTTCAAAAGGACTATGCGGATTTGAAAGATTGTCCAAAATGTGGTGCGTCACGGTATAAATTGACGACTTCGGGGGAGTCCAAAACTGGTTCTCCTACCAAGGTGATGTGGTATATACCTATAATATCGCGGTTTCAACGCTTGTTTGCCAATCTGATAGATGCGAAGAATTTGAGGTGGCATGCAGATGTTAAGAAAAATAATGATGGGATCCTACGACATGCGTCTGATTCCCCACAGTGGAAGAAGATTGATCTATTATACCCTGAATTTGGTGAAGAAGTTAGGAATCTAAGACTTGGGCTTTGTACAGATGGGATGAATCCATACGGGACACTGAGCAGCCAACATAGCACTTGGCCAGTCATGCTTGTTATATAAATCTTCCTCCCTGACTGTGTATGAAAAATAAGTACGTAATGATGTCGTTGTTGATATTGGGCCCTAAACAACCTGGAAATGATATCGATGTTTATCTTGAACCTCTGATTGATGACTTAAAGAAACTCTGGGGTGAAGGTTTGATGACTTATGATGCTTCATGAAGAGAGACATTTCGTTTGCATGCTATGTTGTTTTGCACTATTAATGACTTTCCAGCATATAGGAATTTTTCTGGATATAATGTCGAAGGAGTTGAAGCGTGTCCTATATGTGAAGAGAACACTGATTCAATAAGATTAAAACATGGCAGTAAGACTGTATATCTCGGTCATCGAAGGTTTCTTACAAAATTCCATATGTATTGTAGGAAGCGTAAAGCATTCAATGGATTGAATGAGGAACAAAGTGCACCTAAACCTATACCAAGGGAGGTTGTTTATGAAAGAGTAAAAGACTTTGTCAATAAATTTGGTAAGAGATCACAATGTACTATGGCCACATGGAGTGAAAAATCTTTATTCAAGAAGAAGTCAATATTTTGGGATCTTCCTTATTGGAGCTCTTTGACAGTCAGGCATTGTATCGATGTCTGCACGTTGAGAAAAATGTCTATGATAGTGTCATTGGTACTTTGTTGAATATATCAGGTAAGACTAAAGATGGGATAAAATCCAGACTGGACCTACGTGAAATGGGAATAAGGTCAGAATTAACAGAATTACGTGAAATGGGAAATCAGAGAACATACTTACCTCCCGCTTGTTACACATTATCTAGAAAGGATAAGAAAGCTTTTTGTGAATGTTTGGTAAATGTTAAGGTGCCACAGGGTTACTCATCCAACATCCATAGATTGGTATCAATGAAAGATATGAAGTTGATAGGTCTTAAATCTCACGATTGTCACACTCTAATGCAACAAATATTGCCTGTGGAAATTCGATCTATATTACCGAAGCATGTAAGGTTTGCAATCACCAGAATTTGTTTCTTTTTCAACAGTCTGTGCAGCAAAGTTATTGACCCTGATACTCTCGATAATTTGCAAAGAGAAGTGGTTGTTACCCTATGTCAGGTTGAGATGTATTTTCCTTCGATGTTCTTTGATATCTTGGTACATCTTGTTGTCCGCTTGAATAGGGAAGTGAAAATGTTGGGACCAATTTTCTTGCATTGGATGTATCCCTTTGAACGATACATGAGCGTTTTTAAAAGTGATGTTTGAAACCGTTATCGGCCTGAAGGGAGTATTATTGCGGGTTATGTGGCGAGAGAGGTTATGGATTTTTGCAATGACTTTCTCAGTGGTAATGACACTCCTGGTAATGACAAGAATATTGAGGAGCAATTTGGCAAAGGAATTTTGGGATCACGGGTGAAAGTAATCAGCCATGAGCAGTTGGAACAATGTCACTTGTATATTTTACACAACATGGATGAAGTGAGTGTTTATATCGAGGAACATACCAATTTCATCAAGAGACAATATCCTCAAGCCAATACAATGTGGCTTGCAAAAGATCATAACAAGACATTTATTAAGTGGTTTGAAGATAAAGTCTTACATCAACTATCTCAAACACCATATGATATTACTGAAACTATCAAATGCCTCACCTTTAAACCAAATTGAATGTTATGTCTTATGAAGGGTATGACATTAATGGATTCATATATTATACAAAGCGCTAAGATGATAAGAGTGTCGTCCAAAATAGTGGGGTCACCCTTCAAGCGTCGACTATGTTTTTTGCAAGTGCAAAGGATAAGAGTCCACATGAAGCTAAAATGTCATATTACGGTGTCATTGAAGACATATGGGAGTTTGACTACATAGATTTTAGAATTCCGCTCTTCAAATGTAATTGGGTTGATAACACCAAAGGAGTTAGAGTGGATGAATTGGGTTTCACTTTAGTGAACTTTGAAAAGATTGGTGAAAAGGGTGAACCATGCATATTGGCATCACAGGCGAAACAAGTATTTATTATCGATGATCCTACAAATGATAAATGGTCAGTTGTTCTTCATGGTAAAAGACAGTTCATTGAAGATCCTATAGATGAAGAAGAGTACTATGATAAGTATGATGACTCCAGTCCATTCTCAGTTGGGTTGCCAACACCAGCAAATATTGAAGCTAATGATGACTTGTATGTGCGCGGAGATCACAATGAAGAATTGTTAATTGATAAAAAATTGCAATATTAGAGGCATGTTTATATTTTTTTATATTTTTTATTTTTCTGAATGTGAACTTTACAATGTGAATTACTTTACATGTGAATGTGAACTTTACAATGTGAATTACTTTACAATGTGAACTTTACAATGTGAATTACCTTACAATGTGAATGTGAACTTTACAATGTGGGCTTTACAATGTGAATTACTTTACAATGTGAACTTTACAATGTGAATGTGAACTTTCAGATGGCTGAGCATTCTCCTGATGACCGTGTTGATGACTACCATGAGGGTGAGGACATCAATGTGCCGCCTCACAATGTAAGTTTTAAAAATATATCATATATTTATATCTACATGTCCATTTATAGTTATATCCTGTAAGTGTGTTTATTTTGTCAAATTTTAGGTTGATGATGCGCATGTACCCTCTGAAGCACTTGAGGCACTTGATGAGAAGCACCAAAAAGTTGACAAGAGAAGGGGAATCACTATGATGAAGAAGTTAATAGTGCAAAGGGGCAATGAACCCAAACTTGCTGTGGATTTTGATAATGCAGGAAATGCAATTGGAGTGAATCGCAATTTGTTTGTTTCATATCTTGGGTATGTTACTCGTAGCCATTGCGGTTGTAAGATAGATTCTTGGCATAAAGTTCCTAAGGGAAAGAAAGACGTAATATGGAACGATTTATGCGTGAGTTATTATTAATTTGTAATTCTATTTTGTAGATTACTAATTTTTTGGATACTAGTTAATATCAATTCTATTTTGCAGAGTATATTTGAATTGGATGAAAAGCTGCATCGTAAATGCGTGATGCAACGCTATGGGAGAGTCCTAAGGAACTATACGACAAATCCCACCTGAGAATACATAAAAGAAGGTGAAAAGAGAAAGAAGACAACCACTGAATAGTGGAACTTCCTGGACCAAGAAGAATGGGACGCGTTTGTTGCTTCAAGAAAAACTGATGAATTCAAGGTATTAGGCATCACTCGCAATTTAATTAATATATGTTGTATTCACCTATGCAAGATTAACATTTAGTGTTACTAACCAAATCATTAATGTGCATACTAACTAGGCCCTTAGTGAGGCACAAAAAGCAAGGTGTGCACTGAATGTGCATGACCACACAATGGGTCTAAAGGGGTATGCAGGCATTCACCAAAGACTACAGGCTGAGTCTACTGCTCAGTCTGCTGCTACTCAGGAGTCCTCCACTATAGGTACCACACCTCTGCCTCACCATGATGTCTGGATAGATAGGAGGCAAAATAAGAAGGGAGAAATAAGGAAGCCCACAACTACTAAGGCGGCTGCAAAAATGGTAAAATACATCTCTTAGAGCAATCGTTCGAATATTGATTATTTATGGTGTTTACTTAATTACAAATTTTTGTTTTGGCGATTAGCGGGAGCTGCACGAGCTGAGAAAACAAGGCAAGTTCATCCCTGAGGGCACAAGGGATGAATTGACAGTTGCTCTGGGTAACCCAGAACATCCTGGACGTGTTAGGGCTGCAGGCGCTGGTGTGGGCATCAAAGCATTCTTTGGGCCATCCCAGTGTAATCATATCCCAAAAGCGGGAATTTCACAAGAAGAGGTAACCTATTCTTTCTTTATAATGTTACTGTAAAAGAGAATTCAATAATCAGAAGCTAACGTTTCTTTTATCCATGTATAGGTAGATAAGATAGTTGATGGGAAAATCGAAGAAGCAATGAGTAAGTGGCAGACATCTCTGACTGCCACTCAGCAGATAGTACCTATGGCGTCCTGTTCTACTCCTACTGCAGAGGTTGGGAGTAATCCTATAGACCCAACACCTAGCACATCCGCTGTAAGTATTTTTATGACATAGTAACTAGTCTTTTCAAGATGATATATTTTCAAGATGATATGTATATATGTATATAACATTCTTTACGCAAAAATTTGTAGGGGTTGAAGCCATGTCGTCTAAAAAGTAAAGAATTTGTCATTGTAGAGGCGTCGGCTTACTCATCCCTACCAGGGGAAATGTTTCATGGGTCTCCATTACCAACTGGTTGGGTTCGTGTGAGCTCAGTACATATATTCCCCAATTGGATGGATCTTCCATTGCCATATGTCCACCCAGATTGTGAAACGGTTGGTGTGGCAGAAGGCGGAGTGATATTGTGGCCAAAAGTGGATGTCCTCTATACTAAAACTGTATGGTAAATTTACATTACGTTAAATTGTTAGTGTGTGTATATGATGTCAATTGATCTGAAATTATATATATATATATATATATATATATATATATATACAGGTTAAAAAGAAGACACCCAGAGCATCTAGGCCTCCACCTCCACCTCCTACATTACCAAGTTGGGTTCCACATGACCTACCTGTCCCGTTAGGTCCTAATTGTAGGGCTATGGCAATATGGTTAGGCGAACATGATATAAATTGCCCTATAATTGTTTCTATAGATGCGGATGCTGCAGGTCAATCATACGAAAGTAAACTATTTATACAAGATATTTTGTAGTTGTTTCGATATGATTGGTTGAATACATCTATGATAGAGCTATGGATAAGGTGAGATCTTCTTTATACATCCATATACCTTGTGTAGGATCTGGTGATCTAGTTTCTTATTTATTAATGCATACGTAATACATGTTTTGCAACTACTTAGACAAGATATGTGTAGATTTTTCATTCGAACATGTAGGATTTTTGATTCCATCTTTGATTAGTCTAGTAGCTAAAAACCCTCCGTCAGTTCAACAATACTGTTGTGATGCTTTTACAAATTTTACTCAAAATAACAAGACGGTGATAATAGCTCCATTCAATGTGGAGTAAGTTTACTTTGCTTATAATTTGGACTTAAGAAAATTACATTTTTATTGTGGATTTTGAGTTATTAATTTTTTATCTTTTTTACCTCTAGTGGTATGCATTGGGAGTTACTAGTTATTGTCCCCGAGACGTTCACTATCTATTATCTAGATCCTAAGCGGACTAAATTAAATTCAAAATATGGACACACAATGAAAATGGCATTATTCCAGTGAGAAATATTTCATTTTCATATCCGTTAACATATGTTATTACATTACTATTTAATTATGCAATATATTGTGTTACATTAACATGTAGGGGTTTAGATGAGTTCAAAAAGGCTGGAGGAAAGGTCCCTAGGAAAAAGAACCAGTCAATAATTTGGAAGAATGTGGAAGTAAGTTCCCGACTGCAATGTATATATTATTTATGTGAACAATGCTTAATTAGTTGTATTTTTTAATATTTTGTATGTTTCAATTTATAGTGTGTGACACAAGACCACAGATGGGTATGTGCATACTATGTGATGCGATTTATGCACATGATTATCAAATATGCTGCAGTGGACATCGATACCATTCCTGAGGTGTTATATATAGTCTCATTAGATAATATGAAATATATCAATCTTATTTATATATTATTAATTATATATGTACATCATTCTCTTTGCATGTGTTTAAAACTGACCACACTATAGGAAAGGCATTACCAGATGTACATGCTCCCTATATGACGGAAGAATTAAATGATGTAAGAGAAGAATGGGAAACAACCATACAAGTAGTGGGGTTTTTAAAATATATTTGGGATGTTGATAGCGAATAATGATTAAAGAATGATATTTTGTAAATGAATTTCTGAATTATAATATGTGTGAATATTTCTACATGTCTGAATGTTTCTACATGTGTCTGAATGTTTATACATGTGTGAATGTGAAAATGAATGAAATTGCTGGTTGCTATATGAATGTTTCTACATGTGTGAATGTGAAAATGAATGGAACTGCAAATTGCTACATGAATTTTTCTACATGTGTGAAAATCGAATGGAACTGCATGTTGCTAAATGTGTGAAAATTAATGTTGTTAATTTTTTAGGTTTGTGGCCTGTTGTTGGTTGATATCAATGGATGTCGTAAAACCTGCAGTTCATAACTGAACTGCAGGTTTCTCATCTTGTGACCAGCCACAGTGTTACACCCCGATCTCACAATCTCCTCAAATCATGAGATTAGGGCGTAAGATAGGATTTATAATTAACACAAAGAACACCCTTAACTTTTTCTTTCCTTTAAAACTCCTGTTTCTTCACATTGAACCACATAAAACATCTTAACAAGGGAATCCGAATATTTCTTTTACTAATCAGACTTTAACAGAAAAGATACATATATAAACATTCATGATGTCTTTCACAACTTGTGCACATAAACCTTGTTAATTAGCATACATATCAAAGAGGAACAATATTACACATCGTAATTACAACTCTCTCTCTAAACTCTTACTGAGGACCTAGAGTGACAAGGACCGACTGACTCAACTAATCTCATACTTGACTCCTGTGGCAGATCTACTCTGACGCTCTGATCATCTTCAAGTCCACGCGATTAACCCTAAAATGTTTGAGTAGAGGGGTGAGCCTACTCGCTCAGTGAATGAATACTTCATGGAAACAGACTAATGCACTAATGTGATCAAAGATATAATTTGATTAAACGATATGAAATTTAACAACAATAAATACTACACTGAGCAGTTCTAAAGCAATATAATTGAAATAGCAAAGAATATAAATATTGCATCCAAAGAATAACTACTAGAAAACTATGCTCTAGTCATTCTTAACTCTTCATTTATAAGTAACTCTGTGAACCTATATGATCATATTTTAGATTATGCCCTAAATATATGCAGTGTACTCTGCATATAAAGGTCCGCAACAAGTCCATGCTACGGCCCCACCGTACAAGACTTAGCGACACACCCGGGAATGCTAAGTCTGACGCCAGCCCTGTTCTGCCACAGGACCACAGGCTCTCCGGCCTACAGGCTCTCCGGCCTCAAATGCACTACTCCGAGTGCTCTCTCGACTCCTCCTACTAACCTGAGCACACATGCGGAGGGTCACAGGGTTACCTTCGCGACTCCGCACGAATGGTGTTAGATAACCGTGTTTTCTGGTGAAACCGCAGTGCCATTGTGACACAAGCACAATTGTTGTTAGACACTGCCCTTTTTTTTCTCTTTCCTCGTTTGTCCGCGACACACGCACGGATGATGTTGCAACACGAGTTTCACCCCAAAGCTGCAGATACCACTTAGGGGTTCTACGGTGTTAGGGCACTTAGGTCTATACTTGATTAACAATAAACAATTTAACAGAAATATCACATAGCAACGTCAAAACTCATGTATTCAACATATATCATATCTCAGTAACATCCCTTTCTAGGGCATGTCATATCTCATTACCTGCAATTTACGAGATATATATTGAAATATAAGAAGTCCTGCAGTATGTAGATATCATTTCAGAGAGAACAAGCATATAAAGTTAAATGCACTAGAAACATACAATTCAACAGTTAAGCATCACCACATCTCATATCGAGACCTTTCATATTACCATAGCATGATTCATTGGACACCCTATCCTTAGGGTTTCATTTACCATATTCATTCATCACATGCCAACACCCTACTCTTAGGGTTGCATTTGCATCATTCACTTGTCACATGACTCTTATCATGATCTCATAAGATATAAGCATTCACTAAATAAAGATTGTTTCCAACAATCGTATGCAATCAATATAGACATGAAACCATGGAAATTTAACTAAATTTAGATTTTCCATATCATCACTGCGATATCATGTATCCAGAATAAGATTCAATTAAGATAACCCACGAGGTACATCCTAACCACTTATAGGATTACTAGTCCTTTTCAAACAGGTTGAAACTCTAGCGATATTCCAATTAGGTCAAACCCTAATTACATCATTTGATATAAATCTAAAAGCATCCTCAATAGGAAGTGTTGCATACGTATCTGATATGAATCTACCATTTAGGAGTCATTCAAACAGAGAAGGAATCCATATCATATCAATTTACAATAACTTAAATCAAATGGACATTTCAGGATTTAGAATTCACATGCTAAGCATTTAGGGATTTGGATGTTATAATCAAATTCGTGCATTAGAATGTTTGAAGGAAGAACCCACTCACCCTAAGGTGTGAAAACACCTCACAACTGCAGCTCAACTCAGGGAATTTCGAATTCCCATCAAATCCCTAGCAAATCTCCCAATTCTTCTTCCATTCAACTCGGGAACCTTGAAAAAGAGGGATTATGAAGAAAGGGTGAGAAAAGAGGGAATTTCGACATCCTCTTGGATCAAATCAGAGCATGGACGGAATCTTGACATAAGAGAGAAGATTCACCATAAAAGTCTATGCAAGGAATCCGAACTTACTTGATTTCACCCTTCCTGGAATCGCAAAACCCTAATTCAGCAATTCCCCCACTTTCTCCACTCAAGCCCTAATTCTCCCTCTCTCTCTAGGAGCTCGTTTCTCTGGAATGAATGACGAAGAATGAGAGCTGCTTGTGTGTGTGGTCGTTCATATAAGTCAATTGAGCTGCTTGGGTCAATTGCATATTGACCCAACACTTAACTTTAATTATATAGGCTGAATATTCAGTTATACAAAAGTTACTGTAATTCGTTTATTTCAGAGATCAAACATTCTCCAACAATTATGGGAATTTATCACGTTGTTTATAATTGATCTATAAAGCTTCAGTTAAAATTTGGGATCATTTGGAGTTACCAATAAATAATTAAAAATCGAACAGTGCACTGCTATATTGCAGTCTGCAGAATATATTCGGCCGAGTTTGTCCTGCACAAACTCGACCGACACCCTTACTGTAGGGATTCAAAAGTCATCCAAAAATTATGCCAATTTAACAGAATGTCTAAAATTGTATTTATAAAATACTGTTAAAATTTGAGATCAATTGGATATACCAATAAAAAGATAAAATTCAATTACCACACTGCTGTAAAATTCTGGAAATGTGATCGGTCGAGTTTGAAACTCGGCCGACAAACAGGTCAGAGCATTCTTCAAAAATTCTGATATTATCCAATGTTGTTCACATTTTATATATCCAAATCATATCCAAATTTGGAGTAAATCAGAGTTACACATAAAATACTAAAAATCATTTAGTGAGACATTCTACTTATTAAATTCTGTATTCATGTATCATCAAAACCCTATTTTGGGCCTATTAGGGTTTATGTTTCTCAAACCCTAATTCTCAAGACAAAAGAACATTTAGACTTCTTATCATAGTTAAAACATCCTAATTATGTTATCGTTATTAATTAGATTTCAAGAATGAGTATTCTAATTAATCTTTGTGATTGTCTAGGTAAGCCCTAGTTTACCAGTTAAGCTCAGATGGGGTCGTAACAACTCTCCCCCCCTTAGAATGTTTCATCCTCGAAACATGAACCTACAAGAAAGATACATTCAAGGTTATTCTAAGCTTCTAAAGCCTTCCATGTCATCATATTCTTGTATTTCATACCTGAATGTAGTTTTCAACATTAGATCTTTTAATTCTTTACTAAATCACAACATATTTCAAATAGTTCTCAATGATATCAAGCAAATTCTTTATGCCACAGACAAACATAGAATGCAAAGATAAACCACCACGCTTTCGCTGCGCAACTCTGATACAACTATCTCAACTTATGCTGCTCAGAGAGTTCTATTGTTCTGTATCACCTTTAAGTGACAAAAGCAAGTTCACCATGCTGTTTTAAACTTTAATAACATGCTACTCAAATAGCAAAACAGTCTTAAATTAAAAGACTAAATTCAACAATCAATTGCACAATACTACTCTTGGCATCCCCATTGGGTCATGGATACATGAGGTGAAGCATTACCACCTCATCCCATACTATCCTGTGATCTGTGGGTTATAGGCCCACGCACAATTCAAAGTGTAACCATCGTATTATATCATTTTAGGGTTTCAACAACAGTAATAAGGTAATCCACGATTGTATCAGTCATTCAAGCATTAATCATACTCAATTACCATTACTCAGTTATATTAGGGCTAGGTATAACAAGCTACACCTCATTAGGGTTACTTGTCCAGACAATCTGATTATCATCCCTTTCTATTAATATGAGTGAATAGGTATAACTACCTTATTCAGGATATCCTTCCATGTGTTCTGACATCATCCAAACCGTATCACCATGTCACAAATACACAATAGTAAGATGCATATCAGGTATGAATTACTACAACTATCATACGCCTTTAGTTTAACATATAGCTTGCACACATACACTGAAATCATATGTAGAACCAGCTTTCATACCTTAATATGCCTTCAACAAATCATACATGTAAAAACAAATTCACATATTAAACAAAGCTAGTGCTTTCCCATATCTTTCTGCTCATTCATTACTTCTTTACCTTTTGCTACCTATCCTTTCATATGATTATATACAATAAACATCATTCTTGCTATCACACAAGAATTTATTTCTTATCGCACTTCATCATATTGAATGTTACTATTACATTCACTAGATGACCCCACCAAGGTAGTTATGCCTCATATATGATTCATTTTCTCTTATCATTTCATTCCCACCTTGCTCTTATTAAGGAATATATGAAAGAGAAGATGATTTTAAGACTTGGAATACTTGTATTCAAACATTCCCTTAATACATTCTCGTATGCAGATTTACTTAGTTATCAACAGAGATATTTGATTAATTAGCACTTTCTTGAATCTCACAACCTCTTTATTTTATAACTTCTCCATCATATTTCAAACCTTTTTTTACGTTTCATAGTCCTCTTACTATATACTACTCTTTAACCCGTCATCTTTAATTCTAAATTTTTCTCTTATGACCATGTTGCTTATTCATATGTATGGTCATGTATACCATGTTGCACATATTTCCACCTTTATCTTTATACTATTGTGAAGTTAACATTCTAAATTAATAGTCCTTATATTAGTTTTTACTCATGTTGAATACATTACATATTCTTCATTTTTACATCAAGTGGATCATGCATGGGTCAAACATAGTTTCTCTTTCAATCAAGTTTTTCTCTTCTGAATACAGTCCACCTTTGTATGACTTATTCATTCGTTAAACTACACCTATGTTCTATGCTTAGAAACTAGTTTGTTGTTCTAGTCTTATGAATTACATGTTCATACGATCCTCTTCACTTTTACTCTTTTGAAGACTCTTTACTTCTATGGACCTATTGAATGCTCAACCCTATTCTCTACTTAGCCTTTGCTTTAGGGTTCATAAAAGCATTATACTCTATTCTATGATTCATTCTTCATGATTGATTCTTGCTATCTTGAACCATACCTACATTTCACATATCTTTTCTATATTTCATATGTATAGTTCATATAATATTAATCAATAAACTGATTATGAGCTTCATATCATGTTCTATTATTCCCACTTAAGGGTTTCACATTTGAGACCCCAAAGTTAAACCTCAGATATCAGTTTCAACTAATTCTTAGTTGTTCTGATCTTGCTCATATGTTTCAACGTCTTACTGTATGTACATTCTTACTCTGATGTGGGTCTAATCATTCAATTTCTATTCTCATTATGCTATTGATAGGATTCATTAGATCCTAATAATGCATCCTACCAACCGGACCAGGCCAAACCTGAAATCTTGAAGCCAGGAACTACAAAGGATCACATTCTTCCTGAACTGCCACTCACAGCTCAGAAACTCGGCCGATCACTCTGGAACTCGGCCGATCGCCTTCCAGATTCTGAAACTCGGCCGACCAACTTCGGCCGATCAGCAAGAAACTCGGTCGATCCTCTGGGGAACTCGGCCGATTCAAGACCAAACTCGGCCGACCAAAACGCTGTTTGAAATCCTAAACAAGGAACTCGGCCGACCAAAACGCGAACTCGGCCGAACCGCGCACAGACTGAAAACCTAAACAGACCTGCTGATATCAATTTCACTCGAATCAGCGGGCAAAACCATAGAAACAAAATCCCATTCAAAGGTCAATTCTAGTCTACTTGTTACAAAGAATAAAATCAATAAATGCTACAATTTCATAGTGTACAACAGATATTAAAGACCCATATTTCAAAGTATTGAATATTTCAATTCAAACATATAAGAGCATTTCTATACATTTCCAACAAAAACAACATTATGAAATGTAAGTTCTATCTCCTTTTACATTTATGCTCTTAATTCTTGTTTCTTTTCTCGTTTTCTAACCCTAACATTTCTAGGGTTTCTCTCTAGCCCATTCTTCCACTGTATACCTGGCCAGGGTATACGTGAGAGAATAGATAGAGTAGCTTGTACTGGCTGATCCAAGTACTCAGATATCGGGCCAGGATATCCAAATACTCAAATCCCCAAAGCTAACATCAAATATCTCCTATCTGCCACACTTAGGACTCTAACTTACTAACTTAATGGTCCTTGACAACTCACCCTAAGCTCTGATACCAAGTTGTTACACCCCGATCTCACAATCTCCTCAAATCATGAGATTAGGGCGTAAGATAGGATTTATAATTAACACAAAGAACACCCTTAACTTTTTCTTTCCTTTAAAACTCCTGTTTCTTCACATTGAACCACATAAAACATCTTAACAAGGGAATCCGAATATTTCTTTTACTAATCAGACTTTAACAGAAAAGATACATATATAAACATTCATGATGTCTTTCACAACTTGTGCACATAAACCTTGTTAATTAGCATACATATCAAAGAGGAACAATATTACACATCGTAATTACAACTCTCTCTCTAAACTCTTACTGAGGACCTAGAGTGACAAGGACCGACTGACTCAACTAATCTCATACTTGACTCCTGTGGCAGATCTACTCTGACGCTCTGATCATCTTCAAGTCCACGCGATTAACCCTAAAATGTTTGAGTAGAGGGGTGAGCCTACTCGCTCAGTGAATGAATACTTCATGGAAACAGACTAATGCACTAATGTGATCAAAGATATAATTTGATTAAACGATATGAAATTTAACAACAATAAATACTACATTGAGCAGTTCTAAAGCAATATAATTGAAATAGCAAAGAATATAAATATTGCATCCAAAGAATAACTACTAGAAAACTATGCTCTAGTCATTCTTAACTCTTCATTTATAAGTAACTCTGTGAACCTATATGATCATATTTTAGATTATGCCCTAAATATATGCAGTGTACTCTGCATATAAAGGTCTGCAACAAGTCCATGCTACGGCCCCACCGTACAAGACTTAGCGACACACCCGGGAATGCTAAGTCTGACGCCAGCCCTGTTCTGCCACAGGACCACAGGCTCTCCGGCCTCAAATGCACTACTCCGAGTGCTCTCTCGACTCCTCCTACTAACCTGAGCACACATGCGGAGGGTCACACGGTTACCTTCGCGACTCCGCACGAATGGTGTTAGATAACCGTGTTTTCTGGTGAAACCGCAGTGCCATTGTGACACAAGCACAATTGTTGTTAGACACTGCCCTTTTTTTTCTCTTTCCTCGTTTGTCCGCGACACACGCACGGATGATGTTGCAACACGAGTTTCACCCCAAAGCTGCAGATACCACTTAGGGGTTCTACGGTGTTAGGGCACTTAGGTCTATACTTGATTAACAATAAACAATTTAACAGAAATATCACATAGCAACGTCAAAACTCATGTATTCAACATATATCATATCTCAGTAACATCCCTTTCTAGGGCATGTCATATCTCATTACCTGCAATTTACGAGATATATATTGAAATATAAGAAGTCCTGCAGTATGTAGATATCATTTCAGAGAGAACAAGCATATAAAGTTAAATGCACTAGAAACATACAATTCAACAGTTAAGCATCACCACATCTCATATCGAGACCTTTCATATTACCATAGCATGATTCATTGGACACCCTATCCTTAGGGTTTCATTTACCATATTCATTCATCACATGCCAACACCCTACTCTTAGGGTTGCATTTGCATCATTCACTTGTCACATGACTCTTATCATGATCTCATAAGATATAAGCATTCACTAAATAAAGATTGTTTCCAACAATCGTATGCAATCAATATAGACATGAAACCATGGAAATTTAACTAAATTTAGATTTTCCATATCATCACTGCGATATCATGTATCCAGAATAAGATTCAATTAAGATAACCCACGAGGTACATCCTAACCACTTATAGGATTACTAGTCCTTTTCAAACAGGTTGAAACTCTAGCGATATTCCAATTAGGTCAAACCCTAATTACATCATTTGATATAAATCTAAAAGCATCCTCAATAGGAAGTGTTGCATATGTATCTGATATGAATCTACCATTTAGGAGTCATTCAAACAGAGAAGGAATCCATATCATATCAATTTACAATAACTTAAATCAAATGGACATTTCAGGATTTAGAATTCACATGCTAAGCATTTAGGGATTTGGATGTTATAATCAAATTAGTGCATTAGAATGTTTGAAGGAAGAACCCACTCACCCTAAGGTGTGAAAACACCTCACAACTGCAGCTCAACTCAGGGAATTTCGAATTCCCATCAAATCCCTAGCAAATCTCCCAATTCTTCTTCCATTCAACTCGGGAACCTTGAAAAAGAGGGATTATGAAGAAAGGGTGAGAAAAGAGGGAATTTCGACATCCTCTTGGATCAAATCAGAGCATGGACGGAATCTTGACATAAGAGAGAAGATTCACCATAAAAGTCTATGCAAGGAATCCGAACTTACTTGATTTCACCCTTCCTGGAATCGCAAAACCCTAATTCAGCAATTCCCCCACTTTCTCCACTCAAGCCCTAATTCTCCCTCTCTCTCTAGGAGCTCGTTTCTCTGGAATGAATGACGAAGAATGAGAGCTGCTTGTGTGTGTGGTCGTTCATATAAGTCAATTGAGCTGCTTGGGTCAATTGCATATTGACCCAACACTTAACTTTAATTATATAGGCTGAATATTCAGTTATACAAAAGTTACTGTAATTCGTTTATTTAAGAGATCAAACATTCTCCAACAATTATGGGAATTTAACATGTTGTTTATAATTGATCTATAAAGCTTCAGTTAAAATTTGGGATCATTTGGAGTTACCAATAAATAATTAAAAATCGAACAGTGCACTGCTATATTGCAGTCTGCAGAATATATTCGGCCGAGTTTGTCCTGCACAAACTCGACCGACACCCTTACTGTAGGGATTCAAAAGTCATCCAAAAATTATGCCAATTTAACAGAGTGTCTAAAATTGTATTTATCAAATACTGTAAAAATTTGAGATCAATTGGATATACCGATAAAAAGATAAAATTCAATTACCACACTGCTGTAAAATTCTGGAAATGTGATCGGTCGAGTTTGAAACTCGGCCGACAAACAGGTCAGAGCATTCTTCAAAAATTCTGATATTATCCAATGTTGTTCACATTTTATATATCCAAATCATATCCAAATTTGGAGTAAATCAGAGTTACACATAAAATACTAAAAATCATTTAGTGAGACATTCTACTTATTAAATTCTGTATTCATGTATCATCAAAACCCTATTTTGGGCCTATTAGGGTTTATGTTTCTCAAACCCTAATTCTCAAGACAAAAGAACATTTAGACTTCTTATCATAGTTAAAACATCCTAATTGTGTTATCGTTATTAATTAGATTTCAAGAATGATTATTCTAATTAATCTTTGTGATTGTCTAGGTAAACCCTAGTTTACCAGTTAAGCTCAGATGGGGTCGTAACACACAACATGCCTACAGACTGATAAGAAAAAAAAACATGAAATAGGCGTCAGTTATTTATTTAAAACCGACGACAAATGATTACAACGTCAGATAAATAATTATAACCGATGCCTAATGCATGTGATGTGGCGTCGGTTATCAATAATAAACCGACGCTGATGGTTCTGGCTTCAGTTGCCCTACTAGTAACCGACGTCGATTTCCCTAATGAGGCCAGACACCACGGCCATGCTGGCCAGAACGGTCGTGGCAGCGGGCCAGACACCACGGCCGTGCTGGCCAGCATGGCCGTGGCAGTGGGCCAGACAACACGGTCGTGCTGGCCAGCACGACCGTGGCAGCAGGTGAGATGGCGTCGGTTATCACTAATAAACCGACGTTGATAGTGCCCCAGATGGTGCCCTTTCTGTGGTGTGAAGGTTTATGGCGTCGGTTTCAAAATTAATAATCGACGCCTATACCCCCATGCTGGTGCGTTTTCAGTGGCGCGCGAAGGGTTGTGGTGTCGGTTTGAAAACCGACGCCTAAAAGTTGCCCTTTTAGCGGCACCCACATAGGTGTCACATTAAAACTGACGCTAAAGGCCTTAAATAACTGACACTAAAGGCTGATTATGTACTAGTGATCATATCCTTCCAAACTTCCTAGTTCACAACCTATCATCTTATCTCATTATCATAGTTGCAGGATTCAAAGTGATTACACCATATCACTTGTATTATCATTATTAACAGAGAACTATCAGCTATATACATTCTGGGTTATCAGAACCCTCACCAAAGCTCCTGCAACCCTCACTATAGGTATGGCGGGCAGTGCCAACCCTCACCAAAAGATGTATCGGCTAGGGTTTCCCAACCCTAAGCAAGCTCACCACCATATCGACCAACCCCATCACTTCACCTATTGTGCAACAAGAACCCACCAGCTCACATGGTGTTGGGCAAGGTGTATCATGCATCATCACAGGGTTGTCAGCCAAAGACCTATCGTGCACACAAGCTAGGGTTAGGGGTTAGAATTTCCTCTATCGACCAACCCTCACATGGACCATATCGGCCAAAGGGGTATCACCCAAGTGCCCCTACCATGCAACTAGCTTCCTATCATCCAAGGATCATCTCTATCGGCCAGGGCATTCATGACGCCCAAGAGTTGTATCGTGCATGGCCATGCAACAACATATCATCCATCACCTAGGATTATCATGTTGAGTACCATACCATATCGCCAAAGCTCATCCAAACAAGGTGGTATCGGCCAAAGCCACATCGGGCACTAAGATATCAAGCCTATCGGCCAAGGCCATCTCAAGGCAAGATGGTATCGGTCAACCTCTCTACAAGGTGTGTCATGCAGAGCACTCAACAAGGTGTATCGCCCAAGCAACAAAGGTATCGGCCAAGGGAACCCTAACGGGCACCAACCAAACTTCAACTAGATATATCGGACAAGGGTACAACTCAAGACGAAGCTATTAGGCAGCACTACTCCAAGGTCATAACGTGCAAAGCATAACTCTACAAGGTCGTCTTCAACCTCAAGCACAAGGGCACCACACCCTAAATGATCAAGAAGATCAGCTCACCTCTCAACACCCAAGAGAGAGGGTTTTGCACAACCTCTATCACAAATTGGGCAACCACAAGGATCAACCTCAACTTAGGTCATCACATGTCTAAGAGTTCACCTCTCAAATCCATGGTGAGAGGAGGGTGTTGCCCAAGAAACTAGAATGTAGACTCACCTCTCAACTTAAATGAGAGAGGGGTATTGCCCACATCACTAGAGCTCAAACTCACTTCTCAAAAACCAAGGAGAGAAAGGGGTATTGCTCAACAAGAAAACCCCAAACTATGGTTTGTCCAACTAGATCCAAAGGCATATAAACCATCAACAACATCATGCTCACTATATCCATAAGATCAACAACATGTACTAGAGCAAGAAACATAACATGTAATGGCCGATCATCAACATATATGAATCATGCATCATATAGAAGGTAGTATAGCTAGGGTTAGAAGTTATGTAACCCGCCTTAAGTAAACTCCTCAAGCTCTAAAGCTCCAAGCTCCAAGCTTCTAGCTCCAAGCACACCACTTTCGACAACCTCAAGGAAAAGAGACAAAGCTCATAACCACCATGGCCAAAGAGCAAGCAAGAAGGAGAAAGAGATGCTAAGGAGAGAGAGGAGATGCTTACCAAGGAAGTAAGGCTCGCCTATAGATCAGCCACCAAGCTTAGCTCCTCCAAGGGTATCGGACACCAAGGTTGCAAAGGAGAGGTGTATCGTGCACTAAGGAAGAGAGGAGCAAAAAAGAGCTAAAAGGGATCCTAAGGAAGAGATAGGAAAGGCATATATAGATGAGGATCAAAGGGGAACCATGACAAGGTGTCACCTTACCCAGGGACACATGTCCACACATTTTCCACCTTGCAAAACATATGCACAAACCATGCCACCACACAACCAAGGTTCGGCCACATGTCCAAACTAGGGTGACACAACCAAAGCAAGAGGGTCAACAAAGTCAAAGGCCGACACACTTCAAACCATGACCGATACACCACCAACACCTCTAGGCCAATACACATCATGGCCGGCACACCTCATGGCCGACACAAGCCTCCTTGCCTGATACAGGGCTCCTCAAAGCAAGGTAAGGCCCAAACAAGGGAAAACAAGGCCCAACAAGGCTCAACCAAACCCAAGGCAACTCAAGCAATGAGCCCAACCCTTCCTCTCAACTTTAGATAAAGCAAGGAGAGAAAGAAACTCCTCTCAAGGTGACAAACTTGCTCATCAACTCTAGACTTAGGTTATTTTGCAAGTAGCACCTCCAACACTCAACAAAACACAAGCAAACCTTAATCACCACTAAAGGTGATTAGCAAGCAACTAAGCACAGGGTTAAGGTAAAACAAACAGGGTAAGCCCAAAATGGAGGTCAGGGTCCTTACAAGACATAAACCTCTACAAAGGGATTTCTCCCCCAAAATCCAAAGAGAAAAGCGCGGGATACTTCCTCCTCATCTCTTCCTCAAGATCCCACATGGCTTCCTCAACACCACGATGATGCCAAAGAACTTTCCCAAGAACCAGGTCTTTTCTTTTCAACCTCTTTACCCTCCTGTCAAGGATCATCACTGGACCTTCCTCATAGGTCACATCTTCATCAAGCTCAACCTCAACTGGTTGTATCATTATCCCTGTGTCTGGATGACTTTTCTTCAACATGCTGACATGGAACACCGGATGTAACCTTTGCAACTCTGGCGGTAACTCTAACTTGTAAGCTACCTTGCCAACACGTGCTATTACCGGGTATGGCCCCATATACATGGGTGCCAATTTGCCTTTCCGGCCAAACCTTAGCATGCCTTTCCATGGCGAGACCTTAAGATACACATTATCTCCCACCTAGAACTCTAAAGGTCATCGGTGATTGTCTACGTAAGCCTTTTATCTGTCATGTGCCGCCTTCAACTATTATTGTATCACTTTGATCTTTTCTGTTGTCTACTGTACTAACTCAGGACCTAAAAGTTGATATTCTCCAGACTCATACCAATATAAAGGAGATCTACATTTCCTTCCATATAGAGCCTCATAAGGAGCCATGTCAATGCTCCGCTGGTAACTATTATTGTAAGCAAACTCTATCAGACTGAGATGCATGTCCCAACTACCTAGGAACTGTTGACTCAAGGTCAATTAGGTCAATGTTGACTCATGTCTAAATTGACTAAACCCTTGTTTTGATGATGACTAACCATTCCACACATTGGTGTCTAATGCTTCTACATTGAGTTATTTCAGGTTAGGTTTAGACACACTCCAAATGCCCTAACTTGCGCATATCAAATTGGAGAAAAGACAAGTCAACATAGCTACAAGTGTGCAATTTGGGATCTCTATGTAAATGACCTTAGAATTGCTTTGTAATCACTTGTAATGATTGTATGACTTGTAATTAAGCTTAGAAAAATTATTGGGACACAAAAATGCATCATTTGTACAGTTTTACGAAAATTCCAAAATACCCATAACAGGGATTTTGTCGGCCGAATTCCAAACTCGGCCGATCCATATATTCTGGAATTTTCTGGGCAATCGGCCGAGTTACCAACTCAGCCGATCCCTGTTCGGTCGAGTTTCTATGGTGGGAAACTCGGCCGATCCACTGATCGGTCCAAGTTGAAAGTTGACCGATCGGCCGAGTTTCTCCAAGGGAACTCGGCCGACAGTCTATCTTTCAGACTTGTCTTTTAGTGGTTCGGCTGAATTACCTTTATGTAAACTCGGCCGATCAGACTGTACTGGAATGCAGAAAAGTGATTCTAGCCGTTGTGGAAGTTGCAACAAGTGAAAATAGATCCGTTGCAAGCCACAAAACGGCTAGTTTTCGTTCTCAAGTGTTCCCAAAGGCTAAGAGGCATCCCCAGCTATAAATAGGACCCCTTGGGCTTCATTCCAAGGTTGAGCATTCATTGCAAACTCCTTGTGAGGTTCCTATTCTATAGTTGAGTGCTTCCTACAGCCTCCTCTCTCTCTCTAAGCTTAATCACTTGCTACATCCATTAGAGTGAGTAGGAGATTTGTAAGAGAGCTAGTCTTATTTGTATATCTTGTGAGGCTCTCACTTCCACCACCTCCCCATATCTCATTTCCTATATTGAAGATGAAGGTTCTCTCTCTTGTCCAAGAGAGGTGAAGAAGAACAAGGGAAGGAGTCCCTTGGTGAAGATCAAGGATGAAGACTTGGAGCTAGAGTGGGTAAGCCCTTGGAGAAGGCAGAAGACTCAAGCTCAAGTGGGTAAGTCCTTGGTGGAAAGCTTCTTCGAGTGAAGGAGAGGTGCAAGGCAAAGCTCAAGCAAGATAGGTAAATCATGCAAGGCCGAAGACTAGAGCAAGAGTGGGTAATTCCTTTGAAGAAGGTGGAAGACTACTTGCTTGGTGGGTAAGTCCTTGGTGAGGTAAAAGATCTTGGCTTGATATATAAGTCCTTGGATGGTTGGTAGTTGTAGCTTGTAATCTTATTGTGTGATATATATAAGAGAACCAAGTTACAAATCCTAGAGCCTAACCAACTCTAGGTAGTGGACTGACATTGCTCCTAAGTTTAGGACATGGAACCACTCTAAACCACATGTCCAAGTGCATGCTTTCCTTGTCTCTTATCCTTGCTTTGTATGCTAGTTTAGGACATCAAATTGCTGTTTTGAATTAAGTTCTGCACTTAATATAATTTGGTGGTCTAATCACTTTTGTGAAGTTTGTGAAGCTCTATTCAACCCCCCCTTCTAGAGCCCATTGATCGAACAGGAACTACAAAACACAAGCTCAGAGAAGATCTTCCAAAGTCTAAATAGTCCTTTCCGACTGTCCATCCGTCTGTGGGTGGAAAGCGGTACTGAACCTCAACCGCGTTCCCAACGCATTATGCAATTGTTCCCAGAAATGACTCGTGAATTGGGGACCTCTGTCGAAAACTATTGTTGTTGGTACTCTGTGCAAACGCACTATTTCATCCACATACACCTGAGCAAGTTTCTCTACTATATATGTTGTCTTCACCGGTATAAAATTAGCAGATTTTGTCAGCATGTCCACTATTACCCAAATGGAATCATGATTCTTAGCTGTCTTTGGTAGACCAACTATGAAATCTATGGTTATATGATCCCATTTACACTATGGTATTGGCATGGGTTGCAACGTACCTATCGTCTTCTAATGCTCCACCTTAACTTGCTGGCATACCACACATCTTGCCACAAACTCGGCTACATCCTTCTTCAAGCCTGGCCACCAATACAAATCCTTCATATTGTGGTACATCTTGTTGATTCATGGATGCATAGCATACATCGATATGTGTGCCTCCTCGAGCACTAAATTCCTCAGATCATCAGTATCAGGGACCACCATCCTATTACGATAACAAACTAGTCAATTCTCGAACTCATGGAACCCATCACGCTTTTCGTTGCCGAGCTCTGACCTGATCAAGTGCACTATATCATCTGCATGTTGTGTGCCTTTGATCTACTATCTCAGTGTAGGCTTGACTTGCATCTGTTCCAACAGTCCTGCCAACAAGGAAACTTCCAACTACACATTCATCTGCCGTAAGGAGACAAACATATCCCGCCTATGGCATACCAAAGAACTTAATTGTGCCTTCTTCGTGGGGAGAGAAGAAGACTTTCTTCTAGGCGCATCGGCTACCAAATTTGCCTTACAAGGATGATACTCAATGGTGCAATCATAATCATCGATTAGCTCCATCCAACGACGTTGTCACATGTTCAGCTCACTCTGTGAAAAGATGTACTTCAAGTTCTTATGATCTGTAAAGATATGACACACTTCCCCATAAAGATAGTGCCTCCAAATCTTTAACGCATGGACCACCACTTCTAACTCCAAATCATGTGTCGGATAGTTCTCCTCATGTTTCTTAAGCTGTCGTGAAACAAAGGAAACCACATGATCCTCCTGCATCAGCACACATCCTAGGCCCTTCTTGGAAGCATCACAAAAAACAACATAGCCTTTCCCAGGCTCTGGCAGCACTAGCACTGGAGCACTAGTCAGCTTCTCCTTCAAACTTTGGAAAGCTTGCTGACAATAATCATCCCAGACAAAAGGTACATCCTTCCTGGTCAACTTTGTCATTGGCAACGCAATCACACTGAAGTCCTTGATAAACCTCCGGTAGTATCCTACCAAACCCAGAAAACTAAAAACTTCTGTCGGCGTCTTTGGTTTCTCCCAATCTGCCATTGACTCTGCCTTCTTAGGGTCCACTCTGAATCCTTCTGTAGATATCACATGGCCCAAGAAAGTCACTTCTTTCAACCAGAACTCACACTTACTGAACTTGGCATATAACTGATGTTGGTGAAGAAGAGTCAAAGCTTGTCGAAGATGTTGTTCATGCTCTTGACTGTCCCAACTATAGATCAAGATGTCATCTATGAAAACTACAACAAACTGATCTAGAAACGGACGGAACACCCTATTCATCAGATCCATGAAAGCAGCAGGTGCATTGGTTAGCCCAAACAGCATAACCACAAACTCAAAGTGACCATACCTCATCCTAAAAGCTGACTTTGGTATGTCATCCACCTTAATCCTCAACTGATGATATCCAGACCGTAGATCGATCTTTGAGAACATTGTAGCACCATGAAACTGATTGAACATATCGTCTATCCTCAGCAACGGGTACTTATTCTTGATTGTAACTTTGTTCAACTGTCGGTAATCTATACACAACTGCATCGAACCGTCCTTCTTCTTTACGAACAGGACCAGAGCACCCCACAATGATGTGCTTAGTCTGATGAAATCTTTGTCCAACAACTCCTGTAACTGCTTCTTGAGTTCTGCCATCTCGGCTGGAGCCATCCGGTACGGTGTTTGAGCAACTGGTTGTGTTCCTGGCACCAGATTGATCTCAAAATCAATCTCTCGAGGTGGGGGAACATCGGGGAACTCATCAGGAAACACATCCGCAAACTCTCGAACAACCGTCACCTCCTCAAGGCTAGGACCTTTCACCTTGGTATCCACAACGTGAGCCAAGAATGCCTTACAACCTTTCCGTAGCAACTTCTCTGCCACCATTGCTGACACTAAACACATCGGAAGAATCTTCCTATCTCCTTGAAAGATCCACTTCTCTTCATCATCATCAAACATTGCCTGCTTGGAACCACAGTCCAACACAACCTTATACTTTTCTAAGGTATCCATCCCAAGGATCACATCGAATCCTTGCATATCAAGTGGTATAATATACACTTGTATACTGTGTCCCGAGAAAGATAGGACACAAGATGGACACTCCTCTTGAAGCATCGAGGAACCATCGAGAGGGGTTTCTAACAACAAACTATCTTTCTTACAACTAACAGGTAAAGGACAGCTATCAAGCAAACTATGTGTGATAAAAGAGTGTGTAGCACCCGGGTCAACCATAATAGATATAAAGAAAGAAGAAGACAAACAAGAATGAAATAACTCCATTTGACCTACCACCACTCGTGGGTTGACTATCGCCTCCAGCTGACTCATAGCATAGAATCGCACTATTGCTTGTTGTCCACGTCCTCTGCTTCCTTGAGCAGATGATCCTGCTTGCGACACTTGACCGCATCCTCGCCCTCTTCTACCACTGGGTTGTTGTCTGTCTGACCCTTGTTGATTATGCCTCAGCTGTTGTGTTACTTCAACATCTTTCCTTGGACAATTTAACCTCAAGTGCCCAGTCTGTCCACAGTGGTAACATGACATGCCTTCTATATGCGGCCTAGATGGCCCTGTCACTATCACTGAAGCGGTATTGTGTTCTTTGGATGGTGAAAATCCACGCCCTCTTCCCTTACTTGGAGACCACTGAGATGGTGTACGAGAACTTTGCATTACGGAAGGTGCTGAAAACCTTGGCTTCTTGAAGCCACCAGATCTTTGTCCCTGGAACTGAGCAGGTCTTTTCCTGGTCATGGACTCCCTTTTCCCCCTGATAGACTGTTCAATCCTGCAGACAGACTCCACGAATGTGGCAAACCATTCTCGGTTCTCCAACGCAGCAGCAGGTGTTGACAACTCAGCACTCAAACCTTTCTCAAACCGCCTAATCCGCTCATCATCTGTCACCGCCATGTGAGGAAAAAACCTCAGCAAGTCCATGAACTTGGCTTCATACTTGGTGATTCTCATCGATCCTTGGCGGAGACACTCAAACTGGTTGATCTTCTCGGCTAGGTACGTCTTTGGGAAGTATCTACTGACAAACTCCCGTCAGAAAACCTCCCAACAGATCACCTCACCGGGTCGCTTCTCCTCCTCGATGGCCCACCAGTGGCCAGCACTACCTTTTAGAAAGTAGATAGCGTGCTTGACTTTGTCTGCTTCAGGGATGTCGAGGATTCGTAAGGCCTTCTCGAGACCTGTTAGCCACAGATCTGCATCTGCTGGATCAGCCGTTCCAGCATAATCTGAAGCTCTGACTCGGAGAAGCTGCTCAAAGGTCTTCCCAATACCCAATGTTTCACTATGGGGAGCCTGTGCTCTGGGAAGAGGCACTGCCACTCTTTCCACCATGTGATTCATCATAGCCATCAACTGCTCCATAAGCTGTTGGTAGGCAGGGTTTTCGAGAATGGCTTGGTCAAGTTGGAGGACCTCAGGCACCCGATCTTCATGTGCCTGTACTCTTTCTCCATCAATTGATGCAGCATCGTTGCTCTCGGCAGCATGTTCTTCATGGTTTCCAGACATCTTTAAGCTTTATCTTCCGCTGAGGGCAGAAGTTTATTGTAAGAAAATCTGGAAAACTCACAAGAACAGACGCAAAACTAGTCCTAGATCCCTGTAGACTCAGCGAACCAAGAGCTCTGATACCAAACTTGCTGTGACACCCCACCATCACACAGACAGCGAGATGACACGCAAAAACGTGTGGAACCACATATTACTGAAAACACGGGTTAATTAAAACCGATTGCGGAAAGCATGCATAAGAGAACTTTTGCATCCAGATCCTATGGAAAAACATGTTATATAAGCATACATAAACCTGGATAAGTGTCCACAGCTTACAGGATTCAGCTATCCTGTCAGCACATAAGTTCATCACATGTTTATACATACATAATGGGCCATGTACGGCCAACAACAGGATATACCAAAATTACAACAGCTAGACATCGTAAAATGCCATTAAAACACCTCTGAGGACCTGAGAGTACAAGGATGACTCTAGGACTCTACTACAAAACCACCAAAATAGTAGCATGTCCATTTCTTACCTTCTACTGCTCTTCCTCTTGCTGCTCGGCCACACCCTCGCAATCACCACAACGTTTAGCACGACCACCTAAAAAGGTTGTAAACCAGAGGGGTGAGACACACAGTCCCAGTGAGAAACATAACTCCCCGTCGAAACTATAAAACCTTATAAGATAAAGGTAAATAAAATAGATAACTTGTTATGAGCAGCATACTGAGCAAGACTATATTATCCATCATCCTTACTAGGATATCCCTGAGGCCTGTATCTAGATTCTATTTATGGAACATGATTGACAAGATAAGCATTACATGAACTTATCACAAGATATCAAGATCATATAAGCAACTGTAACTAGGTAACTGGATTATCTATAAACAAGGCCTCAAACAATGTTTCGTTTTTATTCTGTGTAGCATATACTATCTGGTTGTATTACATTTTATTATGCCCTGAGGAAGTGAGCCTTCCCTACTCAAATCCAACCATTGGCTGTGAAGCCCAATCCAGTGCCATACAATGTCTGAGGAGATCCAGACTCCATGACCTCACCTTCTCGTAGTCAGTACAAGAATCATCAAGCAAGACCACAGTCTTATGCTTATAGGGCCTCAGCCACTGGGTCAGCTCTGCAAGCTACCCATATCTCTAGCTCACCTCATCATAGGTGCTAGTGCATACATCCGAGCCATGAACACATCATGCTCATCATCACATATCCTGAGCCATGGGTATGTTCACCATGCTCCATATATTCATCGTGGTACTCAGATTCCTCCTATTTTAGGCTAGGGGAAAACCTCACATATTCAACAATATGCGCTCTAGGCAAATCCCACAGGATAAACCTATGTCACCATCACCATGATACTGACAATGATGGATCTATGGCCAGGGAAAACTACATGATATGTTCATATATAATTAATTAGTATATTTTAAGCCAATTGTTGAGGCAACCAAAGTATAAACATAGCCTTATAGAATTACATCATTATTTCCATCATCATACTATCCTAGGAACTCAATCCCTCATTATATCAATCATTGCCTCCCAAGGCATCATAATCATGCATCAGCATTCTGGGAACGCATCCCTTATCTCATCATCATAGGATAACACCTCAACTAGGCACTCAACCTTATATCAGGTCCTCAGACCTATCAACTTGTTATCTTATTACCACATGGTGCTACTCGAGCACATACATCTCATAGCTCTTACCAGGCTATGATTCCACATAAAAATACATGCATGGTTAGTATACACATCCATAGAGATAACTGAAGCCATCATGGATTAATAGGATTATCATGCTATCAAGTATAAAGCAACATCCATGAGTATATTACACATAAGCTATAGAAATCATAGTTTTATTATCAATCATAAGCATATATCATGCCTCATACTTGTGATCATATACATGTGTCACATTATCACGTGTAGCAACATCATATCCTTCCAAACTTCCTGGTTCACAACCTATCATCTTATCTCATTATCATAGTTGTAGGATTCAAGGTGATTACAGCATATCACTTGTATTATCATTATTAACAGAGAACTATCAGCTATATACATTTTGGGTTATCAGAACCCTCACCAAAGCTCCTGCAACCCTCACTATAGGTATGGCGGGCAGCGCCAACCCTCACCAAAAGATGTATCGGCTAGGGTTTCCCAACCCTAAGCAAGCTCACCACCATATCGGCCAACCCCATCACTTCACCTATCGTGCAACAAGAACCCACCAGCTCACATGGTGTCGGGCAAGGTGTATTGTGCATCATCATAGGGTTGTCAGCCAAAGGCTTATCGTGCACACAAGCTAGGGTTAGGGTTAGGGTTTCCTCTATTGGCCAACCCTTACATGAACCATATCGGCCAAAGGGGTATCACCCAAGCGCCCCTACCGTGCAACTAACTTCCTATCGACCAAGGATCATCCCTATCATCTAGGGCATTCATGATGCCCAAGAGCTGTATCGTGCATGGCCATGCAACAACATATATGCCAGCACCTAGGGTTATCATGTCGGGTACCATACCATATTGCCCAAAGCTCATCCAAATAAGGTGGTATCGGCCAAAGCCACATTGGGAACTAAGCTATCAAGCCGATCGGCCAAGGCCATCTCAAGGAAAGATGGTATCGGGCAACCTCTCTACAAGTTGTGTCGTGCAGAGCACTCAACAAGGTGTATCGCCCAAGCAACAAAGGTATCGGCCAAGGGAAACCTAACGGGCACCAACCAAACTTCAACTAGATATATCAGCCAAGGGTACAACTCAAGATGAAGCTATCAGGCAACACTATGCTGGTATGTATGCCCATAGAGCAAGTCATATGATGATTGTAATGGGATACTTTGTAAATGATTCGAATAATAATAAAGGCAATTTCCGATCTATATGTTTCAACTGTTTCTGAGATGATGGTGTAACATGATAGATGTCTAAAGAATGGCTTTACTCAATGACGTATGCTTTTGGGTTCAGGACCTAAACGATGAGATCATACGGATGTTAAGAGTATACATTCTTGTTTAGTCCCTAGTCGGTTGTTTATTGAGGAAATAACCATAGACATCAATAACACTGAAGACTAGATTGTGTGTTGGTTGATGACAGAATCTCATTAGTCATGATATAGTGATATCAAACCAAACACATAGGTACTTGTTAGAGAATAAGGTACCAGACAGACCCACCGTGAGAGTGACACATGGAACCTTGACTTGGTAGTCACAGTCAGCTCTCACAGTGATGGTGGTGAGTGTGATTCTTAGACCTGAAATCACTACACTCAACACATGTCGTTGGGTACACTTTGACATCATCAAACGAAGTTCTGAAACATGGATTGTTATAAAGGTGATGATTGGGTGGCTTTGACACATGGGGCTTTTGAGGGGTGAGTGATAGATATGGGATTTGTCCCTCCTGAGGGAGTTTGATATCCTTGGCCACTTGATGAGTAGGATTGAGAAAGGCATGTGCATGCACGTGTGAATCAATATGTGATATTAATTTCACACACATCTCACCCAGTCTGCTCTGAGATCAAGGAAATGAATGAATGTTGACAGGATGACTGTTCCATGCCTCGAGTTCATTCTGGATATCAGCGACAAAGGAATTATACATTCACTGTAACACCATTCACGGATTGTAGGATTGAAAGTTGTTCTCCAACTTTCTATTTCACTTGGGTAGCACTGATGTGTGACTAGGCACCGCTCTTTGCTTGTGAAGTCATAAGTGTTATGGACTTTCACTGCCAACGTGAAATGGACCTACAGGGTCACACACATAGAATTTAACCTGGAAAAGGAGTTTTGTCAACAAATAATGTTTAGATTGATTACTAAAAGAGTTTAGTAGTTCAATTAAACACTCACCTAATTGATAGCTCAATATCATAGTGTTCAAGGTGTTGGACTGATTGATTAGAGTATCGGATTGATTGAAACCGCAATTGACTGATTCTACACAATATGTACTCCCAACCGATCGGCTCATGTGATGAACTGATCGGCTCAGCTTAGTGAACCAATCGGCTCAGGTGGTGAGTCGATCGGCTCATGGATAGGGTGAACGATTGCTTCAAGTGCTGAAATGATCGGTTCAACTGTTACAACCGGGCAAGTTGGGAAAGTAAGATTGGTGAGAATTTTCCTTTCGTTTCACTTGCCCAATTTGATTGGAACAAGGATTGGTAGAAGGAAAGTCATTCGGGAACTGATCTGGACCACGAACCGACCGGTTCAGTTGTGAACCGACCGGTTCATGGGTCCCAACCAATCGGTTGAGGTGTCAATCGACCGGCTCAGATCCCCAACCTACTGTTTCAGTTGTGAAACGATCGGTTCAGGTTGCGAGTTGGTTGTTTTTTGTGGAAAATCTTGAACCCTTCTACTCCTGCTTTAGTCCCGCATTGCCCGGGATGGAGAACCCTGTCCCATGACTCTCCTATATATAGGGGTATTGGGGGCTTCTCAAAGTACAACTAAGTGAAAACCAGTTGCTCTGCAAAGTTGTCGTTCTCTCTAGTTTTGGTAACCGAGAGAGCCCGAGCAAGTGCTACCCGAAAAGGGAGGCACATCAAGGGAAAAACAACTGCAGTTGCGATTGATGGCAGGAGAGTGTGTTGGCGACTAGTACGCCGATAGGAGGGTGCGACTCCTTCCGATTCCTTATGCGACAAGGAGATCGGAGTTCCAGGAAGTCTGTGTGGACGACTGCAGAGGTGGGAGACCTCTGTCGCTTAGAGGACAAGTGTCAATCCCGACAGTCCCGGTGAGACCAGGAGTCTTCAGTCCCGGTGCGACCAAGAGATGCACAGACACCGTCCAAGACCGGAGGTGAAGACCGCGCAAGGCGTGAGGTACTGTCGCCGAGCAAGCCTTGGGACAAGGTATGCATCCACAAACCATCTTTCCTATTGTATAGACGTTGACGTGATTCCCTTTTGTTCTGGGTTTTGGGGAGAAAATTTTTGTTTCCACTGCTTCTCTGCCTCCTCTAAAACTCAACAATGGTATCAGAGCCACGTCAACTGCTCTATATTTTAGGATTATCGATATGATCGATTTTGGTTTGTCACCTTTATTTATTGCATACGATGCGAATAAAATTGGCTTTATGCATGTCCAATCCACAAATCCCAAATATATATATATGATATGTAATATTAATGCACTCGATACGCGTCACCCTTAAACGAGTTTTGTGGTGGATGTGTAGCATGATTATGGCCTATAAACCCCTATATCTGTGTGTGGTTGTATGTGGTTGCTTGCATCTCGGTCTGCGCACTGATTCCCTTTCTCTCATTCCTGATGTAACTTGAAATAATTCGAGATTTCTTTTCTTACCTTTGCTCCCCCCGAATGTAACTCGGGGTTTCACAAATTCAATTGTAAATAGGATAAATTTTATTTCTTGTTATGTCAAAGAACGGCGGACGACCTGAGACGATCAGTTCAAGGTGTGAACCGATCGGTTGGTGATCCAGACGACTGGTTCGAGGAGTGAGACGAGCAGGTGGCGGCCTGAGGAGATGCACGACGACTAGTGAACCGATTGGCTGGATGCGCCAGTCGATCGACTGGTGGCGCCCGAACAACCAACTTGATGGCGAGTCGATCAGTCATGGAGATGAGCTGATCAAACCTAGAAAGGCAGGCACAAATTTCATCTTGTACAGGTTGCATGTGATGTAGACCTAGATGACTGTGATTCCTCTTGGCTCGAGGAATCACAATAGGATGGCCATAATCATTGTTTTTATCGTTTTGCATGTTTTCTGTGGGATATAGCATGTATATGATACGTACTATATATTGTGGTGATTGGATATGTATATGTATATAAAAACCAAATCCCTCATTAAAATATTAAGTCTTTTACGCCTTCCATTAGTGACACACATGGCAAACTCAATCGACCAAGTGTAGGTTATGCCAAAGCATGATGCCTCGTCCATCTTGTGGAAGTGTGAAGGGTCGACATGCAGGTTCTGCCAAAGCAGGGTGCATGTTTACCGTGTCGGCTTTTGGGTTAGACTTAACTGGTGATTCTTAGAGCGTCTAAGCCCAAAGGCACGAAATGTTCATGGCAAGGTGTTGTGCATGTTCATTCATCAAGAGTTGTATATGATGCAATTGGCATGATGGCCTACCTAAATAGTCAAGATTATGGGCGATCAGCCAAAGCTGTCTCATGACTTGATGAAATATGGATCTTGACCCACTAGAAGATTGTACGCTGCAATCTTCCAAATTGATGGTGAGGGCTGTCAATTTGAGTCAAAATTGTGGGAGCGGTAATTAATTAAAGGCCTAATTAACTATCGTCAAATTTTATTCAAATCAAATCAAAAGAGTTTTGACAAAATGCAATTTTCTCTTGTAGAATGGCAAAAGAATCATCTTTTAAAATGGGCAAATTAATTGAGAACAAATTCCATAACTGGTTGAGGACTGTGAGAAGTGTTCTGCACAATCCAGATATACCAGGAGCCTTTGAATCCACTCTATGTACGCTTAATGCGTTGGTGAAGAAGAAAGAAAGTTCATTGATAGCGATCAATGGAATGAAAGGTAAGGGAGAGAAGGGTTCTCTCGCCAAACCAATTTCTTCTACATGGAGAGGATGGAAGGAACGATGGAAGAAGAAGTCAGAGATAGAGATCTCTACTTCTGGTGTATACATGATAGAGATTAACTTTACTACTTCTTCGTCATGGGTACTTGATACCGGATGTGGATCTCACATTTGTTCAAATGTGGAACAAATGTGAAGGATCTTAAGAGAAGTAGGCCTTTAGGGAAAGGCGAGGTTGAACTACGTGTTGCTAATGGGGCAAGAGTTGCCGCCAGTGCCGTAGGAACCAATGAGTTAACTCTACCTAGTGGGCTAATAATAGAGTTGAAGAACTGCTATTATGTACCTGCCATAAATAGGAATATCATTTCCGTCTCTTGTTTGGACAAGGATGGATTTGAATTTCTTATTAAGAATGGAAATTGTTCCATTTCTAAAGATGGGATCTTTTATGGCAGTGCCCCAATGTCTTATGGTCTATACTTGATAGATTTGGAGGCAAATGTATACAACGTAAACACCAAAAGGCAAAAACTCAACGACTCAAACAAAACATATCTTTGGCATTGTCGTCTAGGACACATAAATGAGAAGCGCATTTCTAGACTCCATAAAGATGGTTATCTAGACTCTTTTGATTATGAATCAATAGAGACATGTGAATCTTATTTATTGGGCAAGATGATCAAGACTCCCTTTTCAGGTAAAGGTGAGAGAGCTAGTGATCTATTAGGACTCATACATACTGATGTATGTGGGCCTTTTAGAACTAATGCCAGAAATGGGTGTCAGTACTTCATTACCTTCACTGATGATTTCAGTAGGTATGGCTATGTGTACCTGATGAAGCATAAGTCAGAAACCCTTGAAAGGTTCAAGGATTTCATGAATGAAGTACATAACCAACTAGGTAAAAGTATTAAGGCACTTCGATCCGATCGAGGTGGAGAATACTTAAGCCAGGAGTTTGAGGACCTTCTGTGAGCCCGTGGTATTGTATCACAATGGACTCCGCCTAGAACACCACAACATAATGGTGTGTCTGAAAGAAGGAATCACACATTGTTGGATATGGTGCGATCAATGATGAGTTTTGTTGATCTTCTGATTTCCTTCTGGGGTCATGCTCTTGAAACCGTGGCGTTTACACTTAACCGTGTACCATCTAAATCGGTTCAAAAGACACCATATGAGATATGGACCGGGAAGCGTCCCAATTTGTCTTTTATGAAGATTTGGGGTTGTGAGGCTTATGTTAGGAAAATGTTTTCTGATAAGCTTGGACCCAAATCTTATAAATGTTATTTTGTTGGATATCCCAAGGAGACCAAGGGATATTATCTATACCACCCTACCGACAACAAAGTGTTTGTTGCCAGGGATGATGTATTCCTAGAGAAGGAATTTATTTCCAAAGGAAGTAGTGGGAGGAAAATAGAGCTTGAAGAGGTTCAAGCCCAACAAGAAAACATAGAACCGGTAGATGTACAAGAGGAAAATGGAGATTCACAAGGTGTTGTGGAATCTCAGTCTCCTCAGGTAACACAAGTACCTCGTAGATCTAGTAGGACCCACCTTGAACCTGAGAGGTTTGGATACCTTGTGACTCAAGAAGGTGGTGAGTTGATCATAGATGATGATCCAACTACCTACGTAGAGGCTATGGAGGGACCAGATTCTGAGAAATGGCTTGAAGCCATGAGATCTGAGATGGATTCCATGTACTCCAACAAAGTATGGACTTTGGTGGAACCACTCGAAGGGGTAAAACCCATAGGGTGCAAGTGGGTCTTCAAGAAGAAGATCGACATGGATGGCAATGTGCAAACTTATAAAGGCAGATTGTTTGCGAAGGGATTTCGACAAATTCAAGGTGTTGACTATGACGAAACCTTTTCTCCAGTTGCCATGATTAAGTCCATCAGGATCATGCTTGCTATTGCAGCTTATTATGACTATGAGATTTGGCAGATGGATGTTAAAACCGCATTCCTTAACGGGAATATAAATGGGGATGTGTACATGACATAGCCTGAAGGTTTTGTAGATCCAAAGAATGCCAATAAAGTTTGTAAGCTATAAAGGTCAATCTATGGATTGAAGCAAGCATCTCGGAGTTGGAATCTTCATTTTGATGAGGAAGTCAAAGTGTTTGGCTTTATTCAAAATGAAGATGAACCTTGTGTGTACAAGAAGGTTAGTGGGAGCTCGACCACATTCCTCATATTGTATGTGGATGACATACTTTTGATGGGGAATGATGTCTTAGCCTTAGAGAAGGTAAATACTTGGCTTGGGAATACTTTCTCAATGAAGGACTTAGGATAAGCATCCTATATACTAGGAATTAAGATATATAGAGATAGATCTAGAAGGCTTCTCAGACTAAGTCAGAGCACGTACATCGAAAAAGTGCTGAAGCGGTTCAGCATGGAGAACTCAAAGAGAGGCAACATCCCCATGCTACATGGAGTCGCCGTCTCTAGAGCTCAATGTCCCCAATCTTGTGAAGAGAGGGAGTGTATGAATGGGATCCCATATGCATCAGCCATCAGATCCATCATGTACGCTATGTTGTGCACACGCCCAGATGTCTCGTATGCTCTCAGCATGAAGAGTAGGTACCAGTCAGATCCCGGGGATGCTCACTGGACAGCCGTAAAGAACATCCTCAAGTACTTGCGAAGGACTAAGGATCAGTTTCTTGTTTACGGCGGCGAGGAAGAGCTGGTTGTAAAGGGTTACACCGATGCAAGCTTCCAAACCGATAAAGATGATTACATATCGCAATCAAGATTTGTGTTTTGCCTTAATAATGGAGCTGTGAGCTGGAAGAGTTCCAAGCAAGAAACAGTTGCCGATTCTACTACAAAGGCTGAGTATATTGCTGCTTCACATGCAGCAAAGGAGGTTGTGTGGATCAGGAAGTTCATTTCTGAACTTGGTGTAGTTCCTAGTAGTTGTGATGCAATTGAGATTTATTGTGACAATAATGGAGCTATTGCACAAGCTAAGGAACCCAGATCACATCAGCGGTCCAAGCACATACTGCGGCGCTTCCATCTCATACGAGAGATCGTACAGCGAGGAGATGTGAAGATTTGCAAAGTACCAACTGAAGACAACATAGCTGATCCTCTGACTAAGGCCCTTTTTCAGCAGAAGCATGATGGTCATGCTAGGTCACAAGGACTGAGGTACCTTGGTGACTGGCTCTAAGTGCAAGTGGGAGTTTGTTGGTATGTATACCCATAGAGCAAGTCATATGATGATTGTAATGGGATACTTTGTAAATGATTTGAATAATAATAAAGGCAATTTCCGATCTATATGTTTAAACTGTTTTTGAGATGATGGTGTAACATGATAGATGTCTAAAGAATGGTTTACTCAATGACGTATGCTTTTGGGTTCAGGACCTAAACGATGAGATCATACAGATGTTAAGAGTATAAATTCTTGTTTAGTCCCTAGTCGGTTGTTATTGAGGAAATAACCATAGACATCAATAACACTGAAGACTAGATTGTGTGTTGGTTGATGACAAAATCTCATTAGTCATGATATAGTGATATCAAACCAAGCACATAGGTACTTGTTAGAGAACAAGGTACCGGACAGACCCACCGTGAGAGTGACACATGGAACCTTGACTTGGTAGTCATAGTCAGCTCTCACAGTGATGGTGGTGAGTGTGATTCTTAGACCTGAAATCACTACACTCAACACATGTCATTGGGTACACTTTGACATCATCAAACGCAGTTCTGAAACATGAATTGTTATAAAGGTGATGATTGGGTGGATTTGACACATGGGGCTTTTGATGGGTGAGTGATAGATATGGGATTTGTCCCTCCTGATGGAGTTTGATATCCTTGGCCACTTGATGAGTAGGATTGAGAAAGGCATGTGCATGCACGTGTGAATCAATATGTGATATTGATGTCACACACATCTCACCCTGTCTGCTCTGAGATCAAGGAAATGAATGAATGTTGACCGGATGACTGTTCCATGCCTCGAGTTCATTCTAGATATCAGCAATAAAGGAATTATACATTCACTGTAACACCATTCACAAATTGTAGGATTGAAAGTTGTTCTCCAACTTTCTATTTCACTTGGGTAGCACTGATGTGTGACTAGGCACCGCTCTTTGCTTGTGAAGTCATAAGTGTTATGGACTTTTACTGCCAACGTGAAATGGACCTGCAGGGTCACACACATAGGATTTAACCTGGAAAAGGAGTTTTGTCCACAAACAATGTTTAGATTGATTACTAAAGGAGTTTAGTAGTTCAATTAAACACTCAATTAATTGATAGCTCAATATGATAGTGTTCAAGGTGTTGGACTCATTGATTAGAGTATCGGATTGATTGAAACCGCAATTAACTGATTCTGCACAATCTGTACTCCCAACCGATCGACTCATGTGATGAACCGATCGGCTCAGCTTGGTGAACCGATCGGATCAGGTGGTGAGTCGATCGGCTCATGGACAGGGTGAACGATTGCTTCAAGTGTTGAGACGATTGGTTCAACTGTTGCAACCGGGCAAGTTGGGAAAGTAAGATTGGTGAGAATTTTCCTTTTGTTTCACTTGCCCAATTTGATTGGAACAAGGATTTGTAGAAGGAAAGTCAACTGGGAAATGATCAGGACCACGAACCGACCGGTTCAGTTGTGAACCGAACGGTTCATGGGTCCCGACCGATTGGTTGAGGTGTCAACCGACCGGCTCAGATCCCCAACCGACCGTTTCAGTTGTGAAACGATCGGTTCAGGTTGCGAGTTGGTTGTTTTTTGTGGAAAATCTCAAACCCTTCTACTCCTGCTTTAGTCCCGCATTGCTCGGGATGGAGAACCCTATCCCATGACTCTCCTATATATATAGGGGTGTTGGGGCTTCTCAAAGTACAACTCAGTGCAAACCAGTTGCTCTGCAAAGTTGTCGTTCTCTCTGATTTTGGTAACCGAGAGAGCCCGAGCAAGTGCTACCCGAAAAGGGAGGCATAGCAAGGGAAAGACAACTGCAGTTGCGATTGGTGGCAGGAGAGTGTGTTGGCGACTAGTACGCCGATAGGAGGGTGCGACTCCTTCCAATTCCTTGTGCGACAAGGAGATCGGAGTTCCAGGCAGTCTGTGTGGACGACTGTAGAGGTGGGAGACCTCTGTCGCTCGGAGGACAACTGTCAATCCTGACAGTCCCGGTTAGACCAGGAGTCTTCAGTCCTGGTGCGACCAGGAGCTGCACATACACCATCCAAGACCAGATGTGAAGACCACGCAAGGCGTGAGGTACTGTCTCCGAGCAAGCCTCGGGCCAAGGTATGCATCCACAAACCATCTTTCCTATTGTATAGACGTTGACGCGATTCCCTTTTGTTCTGGGTTTTGAGGAGAAAATTTTTGTTTCCGCTGCTTCTCTGCCTCCTCTAAAACCCAACACACTACTCCAAGGTCATAACGTACAAAGAACAACTCTACAAGGTCATCTTCAACCTCAATCACAATGGCACCAAACCCTAAATGATCAAGAAGATCGGCTCACCTCTCAACACCCAAGAGAGAGGGGTTTTGCACAACCTCTATCACAAATCGGGCAACCACAAGGATCAACCTCAACTTAGGTCATCACATGTCTAAGAGGTCACCTCTCAAATCCATGGTGAGAGGAGGGTGTTGCCCAAGCAACTAGAATGTAGACTCACCTCTCAACTTAAACGAGAGAGGGGTATTTCCCACATCACTAGAGCTCAAACTCACTTCTCAAAAACCAAGGAGAGAAAGGGGTATTTCTCAACAAGAAAACCCCAAACTATGGTTCGGCCAACTATATCCAAAGGCATATAAACCATCAACAACATCAATAACATCATGCTCACTATATCCATAAGATCAACAACATGTACTAGAGCAAGAAACATAACATGCAATGGTTGATCATCAACATATATGAATCATGCGTAATATAGAAGGTAGAATAGCTAGGGTTAGAAGTTATGTAACCCGCCTTAAGCAAACTCCTCAAACTCCAAAGCTCCAAGCTTCTAGCTCCAAGCACACCACTTTTGGCCACCTCAAGGAAAAGGGACAAAGATCATAACCACCATGGCCGAAGAGCAAGCAAGAAGGATAAAGAGATGCTAAGGAGAGAGAGGAGATGCTTACCAAGGAAGCAAGGCTCACCTATAGATCGGCCACCAAGCTTAGCTCCTCCAAGGGTATCGGCCACCAAGGTTGCAAGGGAGAGGTGTATCATGCACTAAGGAAGAGAGGAGCAACAAAGAGCTAAAAGGGATCCTAAGGAAGAGAAAGGCAAGGCATATATAGATGAGGATCAAAGGGGAACCATGGCAAGGTGTCACCTTACCTAGGGACACATGTCCACATGTTTTCCACCTTGCAAAACATATGGACAAACCATGCCACCACACAACCAAGGTTCGACCACATGTCCAAACTAGGGTGACACAACCAAAGCAAGAGGGTCAAAAAGTCAAAGGCCGACACACTTCAAACCATGACCGATACACCACCAACACCTCTAGGCCGATACACATCATGGCCGACACACCTCATGTCCGACACAAGCCTCCTTGCCTGATACAGGGCTCCTCAAAGCAAGGCAAGGCGCAAATAAGGGAAAATAAGGCCCAACAAGGCTCAACCAAACCCAAGGCAACTCAAGCAACGAGCCCAACCCTTCCTCTCAACTTTAGAGGAAGCAAGGAGAGAGAGAAACTCCTCTCAAGGTGACAAACTTGCTCATCAACCCTAGACTTAGGTTAATTTGCAAGTAGCACCTCCAACACTCAACAAAACACAAGCAAACCTTAATCACCACTAAAGGTGATTAGCAAGCAACTAAGCATAAGGTTTAGGTAAAACAAATAGGGTAAGCCCAAAATGGAGGTCAGGGTCCTTACAATAATGGTGGCCACAAATTAGATAAAATATATAAATAAAAGACACTTCAAATCAACATAGGTTTACAACTTTTACATACTAGCTCAACTTTTAGTTGTAGTATATTCATGTTTATCTTTGAATTATAATGCCACTCACTCTAACCTAGGATTCTCTTTATGCATGGTCGGGGACAAGATGTCTATAGGTACTAATCTTCAGGAAGATCAATCAGCATAAAGGACGCATCAATATTTTTAAGAGAGGTTTCCCTGGTGGGGCGCCATCTACACGAACTGAGACATTAAGATAGAGTACAAGTTTTAGCAACATAAGTTTGGTCTTTCTTATAAAGTTTTATATAATCAAGTTTGTAGTCTAAGGATTTATGAGAATATGTACACTAATATGTGTGGTTTCTTTCTATTATTATTGTGATGTATCATGTTTATGGGACTCCTTAGTTGAAAAAAATTAGCTTTTTCTTATGCGATATGAAATTTGGGGTGTCACAATGTGATATCAGAGAAATAATGTAGATGACCGTCATGAAAATTCTCATACTCTTTGTCTAAATTACTCTAGTAGAATCTTAGATAGAAAAAAATACAATTAGATTAATAGTTAGTAAACTTTCTTACAAAGATTTGGTAAAGATATTAGAGTCCATGCTAGATGTCTAGTTCATGATATAATTTGAGATTTGCAGTGATGTCAGATACATCTTGAATTTAGATCTTAGGTGTTAATTATGGATATGCTTATAACATGACCTTTGTATTTTCAATGGTGTGTGGTCCTAAACACATATCATACTGATTTGTATAGGAAATGTTATGGCATCAAAAAATTTATGATGTTTGTCTCGTCCCCTTTTAGTGCATGAGTTTTGGTACATATGCACTAATAAGCTATAAATATAAGTATAGGCCATCTTCAGGTATATATGCGGCCACTATATATCAGGTGATGCCAAGGGACATCATTGATATTAAGAGACCCAAACATATAGTAACTTGAACCTAATGGCATTATAAGAGCATAGAGGTCCATTATCCATAAAAATGTTGACACCTCATGAAAGATAATAATACAGATATATTATCCTTGAGCTTAGAAAAGAATAGAGGTACAAGATAATGCCTATGAGAAGTAACATGCAGAGATATAGAACCTCATAGCTTATTTATTGAGGTATCTTCTAGAGGAAATAGGTGTGCTGACCCACTACAAAACTTTATCACTAAGATTTGAGAGAACTAATTTTTCGAGTATATGTGAAGGTTAACTTAGAGTAAGTTTCATCCAAGAGTGAATCTTGAACTATATCGATTAATAGTATATCCTATAAGAAGTTTTTGTTTGAAACATTTCATCCTACCTACTACATGTCTTAGGGATGACACATATCCCTTGACCCATAAGTCATACTTAGAACTTGTAATGTAAATTGTGTGACTTATTTCAAGGGATGCTAGAAAAAAATATTGTCTTAGTTGATAAAGAATATTTATGAGAAATATTTTTATAAGTTAACCTAGATGAATCCTAATGGTAAGATCATCTTCCAGTCCCTAGTTACATCCAACAAATTTTAACAGACTTTGAAGAGTTTATATTTTCTATGAGGTCAAATCTAAATAAAATATATAAGATGAAATGTGTGTTATGAATAATTTCATAAATTTAGTTCAACAGAGTGTGGATCTGTACATTCCACTTAAGGGCATAGAATATTCTTCTTGGTGTTGAAATTTCAAAGAGAAATAGTAAGGTTTCAGATCATGATGTAGTTAAACGTAAGAATAGTACATAGAGATGAGAGTTAGTAAGGTTAAGACTATGAACTTTAGAATCAATATATAAATAAGAAGTCTAAGAGATTCAATGATTTATAAGAGATGAAATACGTTGTAAATATTGTTCGTGTTAGTGAATCTTGAGGTGGGTAGCCTCACATTCATCCTTGATGAATTTCAAGGACAAAATTCCCAAAAAGGTGGGTAGAATTGTTATGCCCAAATTATAAGTAATTTAGTGTATATCATTTTATTATCATGAGGCCCAAGCCAAATACATGACACATATGCAAAATTGGATTTTGTGATTAGGCGCATTTTGAGCCCATTCATTGTCCATAATCTCAATAGGGGTAAAATAGTATTTTGCCTATTGGCACATGTTAATTACTTTTTCGAAAATATATATATCATCAAAATAATGAGAAATAAATTCTAACCAAGTTTTAGAATTAATAATGTTCATATAAAAGATATATATTATTTTTCCAAAAAGGGATTATGAGTGGTTAAAATATTAAATGGTTTTATTTTAAAATTATAAGACCTTATTTATATTCCTTATATAAATACATATTAGTGGTTGAAGCTTATGAGTTCTGGTTAACGTTAGATAGGGAAAAAACTTCAAGAAATATGAGAATATGTGTGGTGAATGGCTAGATAAATAAAATAATTAGAGAGATGATAAATGTATGTTTTTTTTCGAGATCTAAAGATGGTCATAAAGTAGAATTTAAAATTATGGTTAAACATGATAAGAGTGAGATTCTTGGATTTTATTAAAAATTTTAGGGGATATAATGTTCTTAGGGGGTAATACCATTATTTTTTTTGTAATATTCATTAATATTTATTACTAATTGGAAATGAGTTTTACTTCAATTATGTTAAAGAAGGAAATAAGTATGGAATAGGTTTTCTAGGAAAGTATAGCATGACTTTCATTGCTTATTTTGATAAGGTAAATAAATTTTGAAAGCAGACACGATTGTTATATATGTTATGAAATTTAAACATTACTCATTATTTAGTGATCGATATCTAGTAATACAAACATATGAATTTGAAAATAGAAATAGAGGAGAATATGAAAAAAAACATTTCTTGTAATTTCTTAATATCTTTTTATGAAGAAATAAAGGGTCAAACCAAACTCATTAATTATGTGATATGACTTCATGAAATAGAAATATAGATCCATCGATTGTTATGCATCTTGGTTTACCATTAGCTGCCATAAATTTATGGTCTTACATGAGACAAGTAAAATATGAATAAAGAAAACTTCAATGAGATCTACACTATCATGTATGTGAATCCAAGGATAATATATTTCACCAGATCATAGTCCATAGGATGTTTTGTTGAATATTAGGATAAATATATATAACTCCATCAGCTTATGGTGTTCATTTAATTTTTCTAAAAATAGTTGGGTTGATTTGTATAATGAGAAAATATTATCTCTAACTTTTGGACCTTGTATAAATTTTACAAAAGAGAAATAGACTTCAAAAAAAATTGTATAATTTTTGGGGTCAATCCATTATGATGTGTACCATGGACTCAAATGGAAAGGAATGACAACATTAAAAATCATTGATTTTATTTTTTTAATATGAATGAACGGTGTCCAACTTTTAAATGACATGGTCAATGACTCAATATTGTGGATGTTCAAGTAAAAGAAACGTGGTCAATAGTGGGGACATCTAATCCATTATGACAAAACCAATTGAAATAATTAATTAAATACTAAAATGAAAGAGATAACACCCTCCTTCCTTGCAGAGAAGGGATGAGTGTTGGAGGTTTCAATTCTAATTAAGAATCAGATTTCAATCAAAACATGTAATTTAAAGCAAAAGGATTTAGAACAAAGAGTAGCAATGTATTATAAAGTATGGGGCATAGGATATCACGTCTTTGTCAAGTTATCTTCCTATATATTTAATAAAAAGGAGTAATAAAGAAGTCTTCTTGGAGATTGATGCGTAGACAATGACTTCCCCATGGGATACTCTATTTATTCCCAAAAATCTATCTTATTCGAAGGGTCATATGAAAGTGGAAAGTGTCATGAGATAATCATGAAGCAGTCTACTCAGTGGTGTGTTCACATTCAAAGGCATGTTCGGTGTGCAAACTAGGGAAGATGTCACACTCGCGAACACAGAAAGGAAGAGGAAGGTGATGAGGGCAAGTCAGATATGGGTTTCTTGACACACAAACGCAAGGAGGAGATCCGCAAACCAGAGAAAAAAAAAATTTGGATGTAATCCATCAGATTCAAGATGAATGGTACAGATTTTCTAGAAAGAGGTAATCTTGAAAAGTCTGTATCTTTTAGCATAGACATCCAATCATGAAAAATAAGTGTCGTTGAAAAGATATTAAAGAGTAGATTATTATAGAAAAACCCATTTTGAGGATATTTAGTTGTTTAATAGGCCTACGATTTAATAGATTAAAATATATATGGTGATGGTGTTTATGTAATAGATTGTGATGTCTGAATTGGAGGAGATAAGTTCATGTGATCTATTCTGAACTTTAGAACACAAATGCAAGATCTGATCTTAGTGTTTTGATGAATGAAATTTATGATGATGAGTTTACTCATTAGAGTTACTATGGTAATTCGAGTCATCAAATGACGAGATAATATTTTTAGAAAATCTTTGAAATTCTATTTTGATGCATGTCTCACTAAAATATTATTTATTTGGTGTTTTGAAGATAATTACCTTTTATGAGAACTTAATGTTAGAGAAGTTAGGCCATGATGTTAATTTAAGGTGTTTAATAAATTGATGATATTAGTAAAGATGTAAGTGTGTAGAGATCATATATTATGAGAATTCATGATCGTATCTAATTTTATTAGAAGATGTTATCATGTTTCTGATACATAAAGAAATGTCATCATAGATTAGAAGACCTAGAAAGTCTATTAGGATAATCTGGGATTTGTTGATATAATTTTGATATATTCATCATGTTTGTTTTCAGGAAAACTAACGCTTGACCATAACTTGAAGGTATATTTGGATTTCTCACCGTAACAAGTAAGTGGGTCATGTCCATTGATTTTAATTATTATTATGATTTAGCCTAGACCTTCCTACAAAGTAACTTAGAGATTAAGTTACTTTCAGACTTTAGTATTTCATATCTAATTATGCTTTGAGCAATCAGATTTTATCCCAATTGAGTCATGTGGTCCAATTTTCAGATATTTGAGATTTTTAAACACTCAAATACTTTATTGTGTTATTAAGTTTATTTTCTCAAGACCTTGGGCTCAGATATTAGTTTGCATATATTTTTTAAATTAAAGAGATTCATATTAAGATTTATCTAAAGAATAAGAATATCAAGTTTTAGATTTAGAGTTAGATTCAGTTCAAGAATTAAAGAACACAGATACTTAGTCACAGATAATAAATTAGGATTCGGAGATAAGAAATTAAGAACAGATTCAGAGAAAAGAAATTAAGAATAGATTTAGAGATAAGAAATTAAGAATAGATTCAGAGATAAGAGATTAACATTCATAGATAAGAGATTAAGATTCATAGACAAGAAATAAAGAACATGGATAGAAAATGACACCAGAACATTAATACATTATATGATAAGTCCTCACTAAGAGTCTCAACACGATTCAGAGGGTGCACTACACCAGACACTGCAAGTGTCATAGAGGACACATTGTGCCAACAGAGAGTGTGTTACACCATATAGGACACTTTAGTGTCAACAGAGGGCATGTTATGCCAAGAGAGGATGTGTTGCACCATAGAGGATATTTTAATGTCAACAAAGGGCACATTCTGCCAAAAGAGGATGTGTTGCACCATAGAGGACACTTCAATGTCAAAAGAGGAGGACTTATTGTATAATGGCAGCCACAAATCAGATAAAAGACATAAATAAAAGAAACATTGATTATGTATAAGTTTACAACTTTTAGATATTAGTCCAACTTTCAGTTATAGTATATCTATATTTATCTTATTAGAAAATCAATGCCACTTGCTCTAACCTAGGTTTCCCTTTGTGCATGGCTGGGGACGAGATGACAAAAAGTGCTAATCTTCAGGAAGATCAATCAAGTTTAAGGACATATCTATAGTTTTGAGTGAGGTTTGCTTGGTGGGATGCCCTCTACACGATCCATGATATTAAGATAGATTACATGTTTTAGCATCATATGTTTAGTCTTTCTTATAAAGTTTTATGTAACTAGGTTTGTAGTATAAGGATTTATGAGAATATGTACACTAAGATATGTGGTTTCTTTCTATTATTATTGTGATATATCATGTTTGTGACACTCCTGAGTTGAAAACAAAATTTAGCTTCCTCTTATGTGATATGAAAATTGGGGTGTCACAACCTCCCTATTACCTCCTAAAATTGTTAACACCAGGGAAAAAAAGGAAAATTGTTGGATAGATAATCTTTTCACCATTTTGATTTGAAATTCATGTGTCTATAATAATAGTTTTTGATGTATACATTTATTAGCAAATATCTCCTCTACAAATAATTAATGTAAAATATACTAGCAATATATAAATTTAGAAATTTAGATCTATCTTAATATTAATTAAATGTATGACTTTTAGTTAAATATAATTTTGTACATGCTTTCAATGACTATATTGTGAAACAGAACCATTGTGGGAAAGTAATTTATTAATGGCATTAATATGTTTATATAAGATGTTGATAAACAAAATCATAGAAAAGGAACTCAGTAAGTATATCCTACACATTCACATTGTAATTCAAAATAATTATACACATTCACATTGAGTACATAATTGAATAAAGATAAATTTAAAATACTTTTAATTGTAAATTTAGTAGCTAATATTTGTTTGTCCAAGTTGTTGGAGACAAAAAGGGAAATATATCGTAAAACGTAGACAAAGAAATCAAAGGGAAATGACATTTTTATATTTATTCTTTCCTATTATGTGTTAGCAAATGTTTCACTTCTCCTTTTTTGGTAACAAAAAATATAAGTTTTTTGCTACCCAAGACAAATAGTTATCTATATCGACCCCTCCCTATAGCCTTCATACACATAAAAATCACTTGATCAAAAGGATATGACTCCTAACCTTATCCCTTATCCTCATATTCAAGTTTCTTGGAAAATTCTTCAAAGTCTTATAATCTCATAAACTGATTCATATGGCAATCTTTTCTCAACCACCGGTATTTCAAATCTTGGAACCCTAACTTGGATGAACAATTTGAATTTTGACAAATTGACAAACATCTTTGAGGTATGTTGTATTCCCTATTTATCTTATTGAGAAAATCACCCAAATTTGTATCTCCCTCTTGGTCCTCTAGAACATATTACTCTTTACACATTCTCTCTCTCTTCTAAGATTTTGTCTTATGTGAGAAATTATGCATTGATATAGATATTGTGATTATCTTAATTTGTTGGATATTATTATTGGACTCTAATTTGAGTATTGGATAACCTAACACTCTTATGGTGGACTTTATGATCTTATGTTGCACCTTATTGTGGACATGATAAGATATATGTTTATGGGTCCTATGACCCCACAATATAACTTTTATATGTTCTCACCCTAATATTTCAGATTGACTAAGATTATTCTTACCTTTATATTTTGTGCTTGTATTAACAGATGATGTTTATTTATAGTAGCATGTACATCTATACTACCATAATATTTGGATATATGTTTCCATCCCGAGTGCATCTTCTCACTTATATTAATATATTAGGCACACATTTCCAGCCAAGATGCACATTTCTACTCGACTTAGGCTTGAGATTTTATGGATTTTGGTCCTACATAAATAAAAGTACTCCAATTGTTTTACATACATTGATTATGATTTGATAATTATGTTATATGGCAAGAATATCTTCTATTAGTCATTATCCTTCTAATAAACGTCTCTATTGACTTGCTTATCATCATTTTGAAATTTACATTCTTTTTTATATCCACTTGGATAGTACTTTTCTCGTTTATGGGAAGTCTCATTATATTTGATGTCTTTTTCCCTTATATTTCTCAATTCCTAAGTAATATGCTCATACCTGCTTTTATGCTGACAACTTCCATTTTGTCTTCTCTTGTGGGGTATGCTTCCAACCCCTAGGTGAGGGACATGGAGAACATGACATGCAAATGTAGACTTGTCTTAAGGAGTTGGTGCTTGGGAGACAAACTTGAGATAGATTAGATATCCCTCTACTTAGATCCCGAAGAAATATGAATCACAATTTTCAAATTAATCAAGTATATTTTGACTTTTCTTCTAAAAGGGACATTCATGTGTGTCCCACGTATATTTATGTTTGATCATATATATTCCATCTTGTGAGCCCTAATTTTAGTGTTTGCATGAATTCATAGCAAAATAAAAGTGGAAATATTGAATTCTACACTGAGTTGAATTCTAAATCAAAGTAGTTTGTTGCTTTAGTGGAGAACTAGACGAGAAACCCTAGTTTTAGGAAGTAATGAATAATGTAACTCAAAACTATTTGATATTCAATAGAAGCATCAAAATGTGTTTAACATGCTTAATGTCATATATCTAAGCTATTGGTTTGGGTTGAAACTGATAATACACACATGATTAGCTTGAAAACATATACATTAGATTCTATAATTAACATCACATGTAATAATACACACATATTAACATAATTACTTATTTGTGTGCTAACATGTAAGTGAGTTTATGAAATATGTCACATAGTGACTAACATAGTAACAAAAGTCTCTGCATTTTATGAAAAATCGGTGATTTTTTTCTATTTTATATGCTTCCAAATTTTCACCACGATTAATACATTGGTCATCATTTTTTTGTGACTTTTCATGATTTTTCACAATTTTTCACAATTTTTAAATTAATCCAAGTATATTTTGAGTTTTTTCATGACTTTTCACAATTTTCCCATATTTTACAGAAGTATTTGGTATTCAATAGAAGCATGAAAATATGTTAACACGCTTAATGTCATATACCTTAGCTATTGGTTTGGGTTGAAACAGATTTTGGTGCTCAAAATAATGCTAAAATTGTGTACGTTGGTCTAACAAGTCGAGCAACTTTTAGTCAAGTAACCCAACTTGTACACAAGTTAACCAAAATGTCTTGTTAGCGGGCCATTTTTGGTTTATCAAGGGCGGTAGAGACCAAGCGCAAACCACTAGAAATTAGTTGGTCAAGCCAACCATATTTGTAACAACTTCTGGGCTAGCCAGACAAATTTCAGGACAGGGACAATGGTGACCAATTATGGCCATTAAAGGACAATAAATTGTGGTTCCCACCACCATAGGTCAGACGTGTCTATCCTTTACTCAGTCAAATCATGAGGGTCAATGAATCATGTTTTAGACTAACAATAAAAATGTGACAATTTCATTATGTTTCTAATTTCTATATAAAACTTAAGTTGAATGTTTGCTAAAACCTTTTCCACCTGACTAAGACCTTATAAATCCAATAGAGGTAATTTGGAGTGATCTAGGAGAATCCGGAGAGAAAGAAAGGAAGAATGGTAAGAACTTGGTGAAATTAATATACATGAGCTAGGGTAAGTCTCAAATCTCATTTTTTTTTGCTCTTTCTCTTAGTCTCAAATCACATTTCTACTCTCTTTCTCTTCCCAATGGCTGGAGAAATTAATCCCAAGCTATCTTATTAGAGTTCCTTATATATTTCTCAGCCTTTATCTTTCTCAATAAGGAGTTAATCATGTCTACGAGAGGATTAGAACAAAAGGAGTTTTGAACCAGATTTCACAAAATTGATTTTTTGCAACTAAACAGTGGACACATTAATTCTGATGAGAAACTAAAACGTCTTTGGATCAAGCATCAGTAAAGTATGTCTATATAAATCTTTTTTGGACTTGTTAAAAGACGACCAACAACGCATGTATTCATGGGTGGCTAAGATTTTATGTAATATGTAATTAGTGTATAAGCAAAAATAGTGACAAGAACTATATTTTCGTTGTTGGTTGAGCAAATGACAAAAAGCGTCAGCATGTCAAAATTAATTAGAAACGTAAAAATGATTTCACAAGTATTATAATAGTCACATAATGCATGTTTGCTCAAATGTTTTACAAACAAGGTTAATGCGCCAAACTTTTTGTAGTGGCACTCCTTATGAATGTAATAATATACTGGGAAAAAATTTAAACACATCTGCTGCTGAACTAAGGAAGTACGGAAAAGATGAAGATGTGTTTTCCATCATGTGACAAAGATCCAAAATGTTCGTATCCATTTACTTTGACCTATGAACAACATATCACATCGCTGCGTGACAAACAAGATTATGGAAGGTGGAGATTGGCATATTGCAATATCTATCTGGCTGCATAAAACGGCAAAGGGCTTTAGTCTACAATCAGAAAGGAAGCTACACTTAAAGGTTAGTCATCAACTGACGAAGCTACACTTAAATAAAGTAGCTAGAGAATGAACTTAGGGACGTTATCTACGATCAGAAAGGAAGCTACACTCAAAGGTGGCCAGTCACCAACTGATGAATGCAAAGGGTTGGTTGTTGCGGAAAAGGTCAGCCTCCATTGGAGTAACCACACAAGAGCGCAGTCGACATGAATGTGCAAGTCACAAGAGGCAGAAATCATTTCTGGCGTTTTGAGTTGGAAGTCAGAACAGTAATTATTTTTATACTTCCCAAAAATTATGGAAAATTGGGGAAGTAATATATAAAGTTCATCAAACCAACCACAAAAGATTGGACATTGCAATTGACTTCTTTTATATTCTTGGTCGGTAGTAAGGTACACATGACATTGACATTGAACCAATTGGGCCCTTAATTATAACTTTTGACTATTAGACATAAAGTCCTTATATAATACAAATCCTTTTATTTGCTGATAGATAATACTTGTTAATGATAAAAAATCTATAAACGTGTTCCTTTAGAATTGTTTTGTGAAGCTGTAATATAAATATATTTTTATATGATGTGTCGGCTCGCATTCCTCAATGTTTGATTTAGGTTTCTACATATTTCCACTTTACACAGTCAATTCACCGGAATCGACATCAAGTACTATGATATACCTAACATTTGATCCCCAAGTCAAACAGTCGTCAACAAACAAGATGATGGAGAAGACAACTTTAAGCAACCCAGAGGTACACCATGCGCGTACATGTGTTGGATGCATGGATATGTAATATTGCGTTTGTTGCTTGCTTAATGTCTACGATAAGACTCAATCAGGCACATGTGGCTCAACTCTTGGAAATCTTGCCCTAGCTAGCACGCTGTCACACCCCTTAATTCACAGAGATGCGAAGCAGTGAGGTTTGTCTTCCCTCGCTTCAGCCTTACACGAATTTTTTCCAAAAGGGACAGAGTTATGGCCCAAGGAAGAGGATGGAATAAGGTAGGAACTTGTTGGGAGAGCGTTGTTACTCTTTATTGCTTCTCAAAGTGTTGTATAAAAACTTACACATGGCTTGCACAAACCCTAGAGTGATCCAATTCCTCAACTGGATCGGCACTCTAGTGATTCCCCTGAATGCACTCTCCTGTAATCGTGTCTTAACGACTTCTCAAATCGACTCCTATTGATTCCCTTGATTGCTTGAGTGATGGTTGTTGTGCCTCTAGGTTTTGGCTAAGTCCCATTTTATACAAGTGATGCACGGGGCAGTTACACATATAGTCGGTTAGAGGGGCGTGTGTCGGTTCCAACAGTACCCGGGGCGCCCTCTAACTCCAAAGAAAACTCCCTGTAGCATCCTTTGAGTGTAGCAGCAGTTGCGGGAGCCGTTGCAAGCAGTTGAGCCTCCGCTCCGCCTAAGGGGTGTGTCCCCTTGGCACCCTCCACGTTCGCCTCTGTTGCGGCAGGCGCGCGCCGCTTCTCTTAAGCAATTATGCCATTGTCTCCTTTGGCAATAGGTGCACCCGGCCCACGTCCCACAACGTGGGGTCGTGGCCTTGGTCATATCGTTTCGCTGAGGTCCCAAGCTCGGGCGACAGTTGCTCACTCTGTCTACGTCCCCTTGGTCTCAACTGCCTTGCTCTCACGTTCTAGCGTGATGCTTAGTCCGGTCGCACGGTAGTCCTCCTTGTCGTCATTGTGTGGGTCCGGTCCTTTGACTCCCCTGAGTCAAGTTTGAGCTAAACTTGAGCTTGCTCGTGGGTCAGCTTGGTCAAATGCCCTTTCCCTGAGCTAGTTCCTTGGTCATTTGAGCTTCATGCTATGTCTCCGAGCTACACATTGCATTGACTGAGCTAGAGGTGAGCTGAGCCGAGCTCCCTCTAGTGCCATTGAGCTGAGTCGAACTGAACTGAGCTAGAATAGAGCTAAGTTGAGCTCATTCCTTTCCTTCTTGAGCTGAACTGAGCTGGATGCAACTCATATAGAATTAGGCCGAGCTGCTCCCTAGCTGGCCTGAGCTCTATCTCGCACGCTTTTGGATTTAGGAGCTTGAAGGGGTCACAAGCCCTCCTCCACTGAAAATGCCACCGCCCCCAGAGGCAGGGTTCTCCATAGAAGTCCTTAGCAAATATGTATACTTACTCTCCCATGAGAAGTACTGATCTCCCAAAAACTTCGCTCTTTGATGCGTCCATCCAAAAGTCGAGGAAGAAATGCCCCCAACATCCTGCAACACTCCTCCTTGGACAAATGAGTCAAAATTCCTTCACCTTGTGCACATATTGAATTCTGGCCGTCTGAGGTCTCTATCAAGGCTAGGCGCTCCGAGCCGAACTATCCTCCCGATAGTCGGTGATCAAGTTGATGAAGAAATGAGGTGACTGATGCAGCCTATTGCTGATGGGTCCTCAAACCAACTCACTCTTGAGAAGGTACCCACTGAAGCCATGTACAAGGCCTTTGCTCTGCTCGCTGCTGATAGTCTCCCATTGAGGTGTTGGGCTACAGTCCCACCTCGAATCAACATCCCCCGACGCAGTCTCAATCCTTTGTGACTCCGTCTTCTTTTGAAGATTCCAGGAGTCATGCTTTCTCAGCTTCAATATGTCCAACTTCACACACGCTAGACACTAAGGGGTAAGAGTCCTCCCTGACTCGAGTCCAAGGCTAAGTCATTGGCCCTTAGGGATGCTCACCTGCAGCCATTCCCTGAGGAACTTTAGCCTTCTTGTCGAGGTAGTCCGTTTTGGCACTATCAAGAAAATAAGCCCTGTCGCAGATGAATTGTCGTCTCCAAGAAGTATTACTACTTTGACCAGTACACTAGATCTCAACTGTCCCTGCTGAGTGCGGTGTCACTTGCATCACCCTCTTCTTTATGTTGAAAAGTGATTGTTGGATGAAAATGTCCAAGTCTTCACTTGGCTCATGGAAGAAGACTACTCCCTGAGGGCAAGGATTCCTTCCCATTACGGTAAAGGGTCCTTCCTCATCCTTCCTGGAAGTTGGGCCATCTCATACCTTCTCCGTGATGAGATCCTTGTGCAATTTCCCCATCATCTGTGGAAATAAGCCATCACTCCCGATGACCAACTCAAGGACTACGACTGTACTTAGAGTACCCTTACTCCCAAGCACTTTATCTTTTTGGAGGGAAAGGTTCAAAGACTCCCATGGACTCAGACTTCCCCCCTTCATACTCACTTGGACAGAGTGAGAGGTTACTACCCTTAGTAACGTAGAGGTTTGAGACACCCATACTCTACCTCTTATTTTTCTTTCGAACGGGTACCTCAAACGTATTGTTGTCCCAACAATAACACTTCTAATTCAAAAATGCAACATAATGGACAATCAAGGACCTACTCAAAAGAGTATAATAATCCTTGTTCCATTCATGTGTGAAGTTGGTTGTATAATGGTTTAGTGGACTCCACTCGAAGAGTGACACATATTTGTTACCCAACACTTAGGCGACACTCATAGTACAACTCCCACAACTTACACATTTGACTACCATAACTGACTGGAACACCAAGCCGCTTGGGACCATTATGTTTGAGGATGACTACTTCCCTTAGCAAACGATCATTCCTTCCTTGGGCATCACCCTCAGTGGCGCCCCCGTTTGGAACGCTACTTGGCTCATGGCGCTTTCTCCCTTTGACTCTTTGTCACTGTCGGCTAAGGGGTTGTTGTTTCCAATAACTGTTACACATGGCACTACTATAGAAATGGCTTATAATGTCACATTTACAAGCGTCAGTTGTATACAAAAAACATACGCCTAAACCATATAGTGTCAGTTGAATACAAAAACCAACATCTATCTTTGAAGAGCAGTCATACACGGGTATCACTTTTAATTTAGTGTTTATTCCTTAATAAGAAACCGACGCCTAAAATCGATCGCCAAATCTAAATTTTCCAATGGGAAAAATTACCTCCAAAAATAACATATGACGTCGGTTATTAACTAATTAACCAATGACTAAAGATTTTTCGTGAGACAGAAATTGGGCAAATTGTTATCATTGGTTTGCTTACAATAATTGACGTTGATGTATTTTCGCACGCTGTCCCCGCAAAAATTTTCACCCCTCTTTGACGTCGGTTTTTTACTGCAGCTGACGTTGATTTTTTTTAGTGTTGGTTGTTTTGAATAAATGACACCTATTGTTAACTTAATACACCCGCGTGAGCCAGGCTCTTCCCCTTTCTCTATTTCATTCCCAATTGTGAGAGCTTAGGTCTGTCGATTCCCTACTCTACCACCGCTGCTCGCTGCCGCCATGCCTGCCGCCGCCACCACCGCTCCGGCCGCCACTCATCTGCTCGTTGCTCACCGCTGGACACCTACTGCTCACCACCGCCGCTCTGACCACCGCTGGACACCTGCTGCTCACCGCCGCCGATTGACACCTGCTCGCTTCTCGCCGCCGCCACTGCCGCTCGATACAGGTACCCTCTTCCTCCTCTTCTTCCACCTACGAGAGAGTAGAATGAATATGGTTGTGTTTCTATCATTAAAACCAAGTTGTCGGGAAAGAGGGGCAAATGGAGGAAGCAAACAACAGTACATTAGGGTTCTAATCTACCCTTTTGTCCTATATTTGATGCTAGTTGTGCATATATGCTGAGTTTGGGACTTTAGTGATGGACTTTGTCCTAAGTTGCTATTTTTTAATCTAATATGAACTCTAGTCTCATCTATCCATGTTGCGTGTAGTTTATAACATTGCATTGTGAATTATTGCATGTTTGAAACTATTGAATTCTTGATTTATTATTTAATAATGCTTTATAGATTAGGTACTTATCATGTCTATTAAAATCCTATAGTAGAGACATATGTATATGAAATTAGAGCATCAATAAATCATCAATGAAACCTAGATGTGACATTAGAATGACATTTTATGGGGTGATGGGTTCATGATATATAAGTAATGAGACCTCAATTCAATGGGGAACTTTGTCCTTGTGATTTACATACTCTAACCAGATCTAGAATGTGTTTGACCCTTGATCTAATATCCGAATTGTGAGTGATGCAATGCAAGTGAGCAAATACATGTAGTGGTGGTGAAATCTTATGTCTATGTTCTTTTATAATTCTTTTATCTTATTTTTAATTTTTGCTTTTATTTTATTTACTTCCTTACATAACTTAGTTATATAAAAAGATAGTCAACTCGATCCAACCTTGTTAATCACTTTTTCTTAATTGGACTAAAATCCAAATTGGCCTTAAGAAAAAATGTATGTTGGTTCGATCCTAAAAATTTAATGTGATCAGACCCACCTACTTATGAGTGGTGTTATATTTTGTTGGCCGAGAAACTCATCCAAGATTTACTCATTAGGAGTAAATCTTGGATAGTCTCCAGTTTGGGACTGTTCTTGAACACCTAATCTCACTTAGGATGTAAGTGTATAATGTGTATTTGGTTTTTAAGAAAATTACGGTAGCACTTCCCCGTTTGTTCTCTAAGTACATATGTACTTGGAGAACAGTAGATAAATGTTGTCGAAATTTTATTGAAAACCCAATACACATTATACACTTACTAGTGAGATTAGGTGTTCAAGAATGGGATAGGTGGTACACATTTATTATATATAAGACCTTAAACCCTAAAGTTTTAACCATAAACCCTAATCTTTTAACCCTAGACCCTAATCTTGTTCTAATATATACTTGTTTTCTCTTTGATTATAGAATGGATAGATCATGGATGTCCATTCTAAATCGTTGCACCCCATAGTTTATTTCTGATCTTGATAAGTTTATTAGATTTGTCGAGGAACATAGGAAACAACCTGGAGATAGGTTCTACTGTCCATGTAGACATTGCGGTAACAATTTGAAAGTCAGCACTGGTGACGAAATCAAAAGTCATGTCATGTGCAACGGGATTGTACAAGGCTATACAGAATGGCACTGGCATGGAGAGATTTCAAACTTGAAATCAGTGGATGTCGATAGCAGTGCTTGTGTGGAAGAAGAAATTGCCTCTGATGACGTAGATGTGAACGAACCAGTTCTAGTAGACATCGTTGATGTGATGTTGGATAGTTGTGGGGTAGAGCACACTGATCCACCTCCCATGTTTAGAAACATTGTGCATGATGCTGAGATACCGTTATACACATGTTGTAAGTTTATGAAGCTTAGCACTATGTTGAGATTGTATAAGCTGAAAGCTAATAATAGATTGAGTGACAAAAGCTTCACGTCATTGTTGTCTTTGTTGAAAGAAATTCTTCCTGAAGGAAACGAGTTGCCAATCTCAACATACTGATTAAAGAAATTGTTGTGCCCAATGGGAATGTAGGCCAAGAAGATACATGTATGCCCGAATGATTATGTATTATTTCAAAAGGACTATGTGGATTTGAAAGATTGTCCCAAATGTGGTGCATCAAGGTATAAATTGACGACTTCGGGGGAGTCCAAAACTGGTTCTCCTGTCAAGGTGATGTGGTATCTACCTATAATACCACAGTTTCAACGCTTGTTTGCCAATCCGATAGATGCGAAGAATTTGAGGTGGCATGCAGATATTAAGAAAAATAATGATGGGATCCTACGACATACATCTGATTTCCCACAGTGGAAGAAGATTGATTTATTGTACCCTGAATTCGGTGAAGAAGTCAGGAATCTAAGACTTGGGATTTGTACAGATGGGATGAATCCATACGGGACATTGAGCAGCCAACATAGCACTTGGCCAATTATGCTTGTTATATACAATCTTCCTCCCTGGTTGTGTATGAAAAATAAGTACGTTATGTTGTCATTGTTGATATCGGGCCCTAAACAACCTAGAAATGATATCGACGTTTATCTTGAACTTATGCTTGATGACTTGAAGAAACTCTGGGGTGAAGGTGTGATGACCTATGATGCTTCACGAAGAGAGATATTTCGTTTTCACGCTATGTTGTTTTGCCTGTGAATGACTTTCCAGCATATGGGAATTTGTCTAGATATAGTGTCAAAGGATCTAAAGCGTGTCCTATATGTGAAGAGAACATTGATTCAATACGACTAAAACATGGTGGCAAGACTGTATATCTTGGTCGTCGAAGGTTTCTTCCAAAATTCCATCCGTATCGTAGGTTGCACAAAGCATTCAATGGACGGAATGAGGAACGGAGTGCACCTAAACCTATACCAGGGGAGGATGTTTATGAAAGAGTAAAAGACTTTTCCAATGAATTTGGTAAGAGATCACAATGTACGATGGCCACACAGAGTGACAAATCTTTATTCAAGAAGAAGTCAATATTTTGGGATCTTCCTTATTGGAGTTCTTTGGCAGTCAAGCATTGTATTGATGTCATTCACGTTGAGAAAAATGTCTGTGATAGCATCATCAGTACTCTGTTGAATATACCAGGTAAGACTAAAGATGGAATAAAATCCAGAATGGACCTATGTGAAATGGGAATAAGGACAGAATTAACAGAAGTAGTTAGTAGCGATCAAAGAACATACTTACCTCCCGCTTGTTACACGTTGTCGAGAAATGAGAAGAAAGCTTTTTATGAATGCTTGGTAAATGTTAAGGTGCCACATGGTTACTCATCCAACATCCGTACATTGGTATCAATGAAAGATCTAAAGTTGATAGGTCTTAAATCTCATGATTGCCAGACTCTAATGCAACAAATATTGCCCGTGGCAATTCGATCTATATTGCCAAAGCATGTAAGGTTTGCAATCACCAGACTTTGTTTCTTTTTCAACAGTCTGTGTAGCAAAGTTATTGACCCTGATACTCTCGATAAATTGCAAAGAGAAGTGGTTGTTACCCTATGTCATCTTGAGATGTATTTTCCTCCTTCATTCTTTGATATCATGGTACATCTTGTTGTCTACTTGACTAGGGAAGTGAAAATGTTGGGACCAGTTTTCTTGCATTGGATGTATCCCTTTGAACTATACATGAGCATTTTTAAAGGTGATGTTTGAAACTGTTATCAGCATGAAGGGAGTATTATTGAGGGTTATGTGGTGATAGAGGTTATGGAATTTTGCAATGACTTTCTGGGTGCTAATGACGCTCCTGTTAATGAGAAGAATATTGAGGAGCATTTTGGCAAAGGAATTTTGGGATCACAGATGAAAGTAATCAACCATGAGCAGTTGGAATAAGGTCACTTGTATATTTTACACAACATCGACGAAGTGAGTGTTTATATCGAGGAACATACCAATTTCATCAAGAGAAAATATCCTCGAGCCAATTCAATGTGGCTTGCTAGAGAGCAGAATAAGATATTTATTAAGTGGTTTGAAGATAAAGTCTTACGTCAATTATCTCAAACACTAGATAATCTTACTGAAACTATCAAATGCCTCGCCTTTAAACCAAAATCGAATGTTATGTCTTATGAAGGATTTGACATAAATGGATTCTCATAATACACAAAGCGTCAAGATGATAAGAGTGTCGTCCAAAATAGTGGGGTCACCCTTCAAGCGTCTTCATTGTTTTTTACAAGTGCAAAGGATAAGAGTCCACGTGAAGCTAAAATGTCATACTACGGTGTCATTGAAGACATATGGGAGTTTGACTACATAGATTTTAGAATTCTACTCTTTAAATGTAATTGGGTTGATAACATCAAAGGAGTTATAGTGGATGAATTGGGTTTCACATTAGTTAACTTTGAAAAGATTGGCGAGAAGGGTGAACCATTCATATTGGCATCACAGGCGAAACAAGTATTTTATATCGATGATCCTGCAAATGATAAATGGCTGGTCGTTCTTCATGGTAAAAGACAGTTCATTGAAGATCCTATAGATGAAGAAGAGTACTATGATAAGTATGATGACTCCAGTCCATTCTCAGTTGGGTTGCCAACACCACCAAATATTGAAGCTAATGATGACTTGTATGTGCGCGGAGATCACAATGAAGGATTGTTAATTGATAAAAGATCGCAATATTAGAGGCATGCATGTTTATATTTTTTTATATGTTTTATTTTTCTGAATGTGAACTTTACAATGTGAATGTGAACTTTACAATGTGAATTACTTTACAATGTGAATGTGAACTTTCAGATGGTTAAGCATTCTCCTGATGACCGTGTTGATGATTACCTTGAGGGTGAGGACGTCAATGTGCCACCTCACAATGTAAGTTTTAAAAATATATCCCTGAGGTTTCTATCTATATGTTCATTTATAGTTATATCATGTAAGTGTGTTTTTTGTCAAATTTTAGGTTGGTGATGTACCCCCTGAACAAATCGGGGCACTTGATGAGCAGCAAAAAAAATTGAGAAAGTGAGGGGCATCACAATGATGAACAAGTTACTACAACAAAGGGGCAATGGACCCAAACTGGTTGTGGATTTTGATCATGCAGGAAATCCAGTTGGAGTGAACCGCAACTCATTTATTTCATATCTTGGGGTTCTTACACGCAGCCATTGTAGTCCTATTTTTGAATCCTGGCATAAAGTTCCTAAGGGGAAGAAAGACTTAGTATGGAAGGAACTATGCGTGAGTTATTATTATTTGCAATTCTCTTTTTGTAAATTACTAATTTTTAGGATACTAGTTAATAGCAATTCTATTTTGTAGAGTATATTTGATCTGGATGAAAAGTTGCATCGTAAATGTGTGATGCAACGCTGTGGGAGGGTCCTAAGGGACTATAGGACAAATCTCACCTGAGATTACATACGCTATGCTGAGAAGAGGTTCTTGATTGATTTCCAATTCTAGACATTGATCACTTTTTGACTAACTCTACACTAATAATTTTTGTTTGTATTCTCTTTAAAAAATAAATTTAGGCAAAAGGTAGCCACTGAGCAATGGAACTACCTGGACATCAAAGACTGGGAGAACTTTGTTACCCAAAGAAAAACGGATGAATTCAAGGTATTAAGCGTCACTCCCAATTTAATTAATATACGCTCTTATGTATTCACCTATTCAAGATTAACCTTTAGTGTTACTAACCAAATCAATGTGCTTACTAACAAGGCTATCAGTGATGCTCAAAGAGCAAGGCATGCACTGAATGTGCATGATCACACAATGGGTCCAAGAGGCTATGCAGGCGTTCGCCAAAGACTACATACTGAGTCTACTGCTCAGTCGGCTGCTACTCAGGAGTCTTCTACTATTAGTCCCGCACCTCTGCCTCACCATGCTATGTGGATAGCTGGGAGGCAAAACAAGAAGGGAGATATAACAAAGCCCGCAACTGCTGAGGCGGCTGCAAAAATGGTAAAATTCAACACTTAGAGCAATCGATCGATATTGATTATTTTTATGTTTACTTACCAATTTCTGTTTATGGCGATTTGGGGGAGCTGCACGAGTAGAGGAAGGAAGGCAAGTTCATCCCTGAGGGCACAATCAATGAATTGATAGTTGCTCTGGGTAACCCAGAGCATCCTGGATGTGTTAGGGGTGCAGGCGCTGGTGTGAGCATCAAATCGTTCTTTGGGCCATCACAGCGCAAACCAGTCTCAAAAGCGGGACTTTCACATGCTGAGGTAACTTATTCTTTTTTTAGAATGCTATTACGAAAGAGAATTCAATAATCAGAAGCTAGCATTTCTTTTATCCATGTATAGTTAGATTAGTTAATTTATAGGAGATTCGAGGAAGCACTTGATAGGAGAGTCGAGGAAGAAATTAGCAAGTGACAGGCATCTTAGACTGCCACTCAGACAGTACATGTGTCGGGCCTCTCTTCTCCTACTGCAGAGGTTGGGAGTAATCCTGTAGACCCACCACCTAGCATGTCTGTTGTAAGTATTTTTATGACATATATAGTAGCTAGTCTTTTTCAAGATGATATGTTTATGTATATATATATATAACATTCTTTACGTAAATTTGTAGGGGTTGAAGCCATGTCGTCTAAAAAGTCAAGAATATATCGTTACAGATGCACAAGCTTACCAAGCCCTTCTAGGGGATATGTTTCATGGGACTCCAGTACCAGCTGGTGTGGTTCGTGTGAGCCTGATACATATATTCCCCGATTTGAGGGATCTTCCACTGCCATATGCCCACCTAGATTCTGAAACGCTTGGTGAGGAAGAAGGCGAAGTGATAATGTGGCCCAAAGCATATGTCGTCTATACTAATATTGTATGGTAAATTTACATTACATTAATTTGTTAGTGTGTATATATGAGTCAATTAATCTGAAATTATATATACAGGTCACAAGGAAGACAACTGCTACAGCTCGGCCTCCACCTCCAGCTCCTAAAGTACTAAGTTGGCTTCCAAAGGACCTACACACCTCGTTAGGTCCTAAGTGTAGGGGTATGGCAGTATGGATAGGCGAACATGATTCAAATTGCCCTATAAATGTTACTATTCCGGAGGATATTGCATGTCAATCATACGATAACAATCTATTTATACAAGTTTTGTATACATATTAATGCATACGTAATACAAGTTTTGCATACGCATTAATGCATACATATTAATGCAGGTCAATCATACAATAACAAGCTATTTATATAAGATATTTTGGAGTTGTTTCATTATGACTGGTTGAACACATCTATGATAGAGCTGTGGATATTGTGAGATCTTGTTTATACATCCATATACCTTGTTTTATATACGGTGATCTAGTTTCTTATATATTAATGCATATGTAATACATGTTTCGTAGCCACTTACACACGATATGTATAGATTTTGCATTTTCCCATGTGGGATTTTTGGTTCCATCTTTGATTAGTCTTGGAGATACAGACCCTTCTTCAGTTACTTCATACTGTTGTGATGCTTTTGAATATTTTGGTAAAAATAAGAAGACGGTGATAATAGCTCCATTCAATGTCGAGTAAGTTTACTTTGCTTGTAATTTGGACTTAAGAAAATTATATTTTTATTGTGGATTTTGAGTTATTAATTTTTAACTTTCTTACCTGTAGTGGTAGGCATTGGGAGTTACTAGTTATTGTCCCCAAGACGTTCACTGTCTATTATCTAGATCCTGCGGGGAAGGAATTGAATACATTATATGGACACACAATGAAAAGGCCATTATTCCTGTGAGAAATATTTCATATTTTTATATTTGTTAACATCTGTTATTACATTACTATTTAATTATGCAATTTAATGTGTTACATTAACATGTAGGGCTTTATAAAAGTTCAAAAAAGTTGGAGGAAAGGTCACCAGGAAAAAGAGTCAACCACTAATTTGGGAGAATGTGAAAGTAATTTCCCGACTCCAATGTATATATTATTTATGTGAACTGTGTTTATTTGTATTTTTTGAATATTTTGTATGTTTCAATTTATAGTGTGCTACACAAGACAACGGCTGTACATGTGCCTACTATGTGATGCGGTTTATGGACCTAATTATCAAATATGTCGTAATGGAAATCGATACTATACATTAGGTATTATATATAGTCTCATTAGATAATATGAAATATATCAATCTTATTATATATTATTAATTATATATACGTCATTCTCTTTGCAGATGTTTAAAACTGACTTCAGTATAGGTGGAAAGTTCTTAGATGTACATACTCCCTATACGAGGGATGAATTGGATGTTCTAAGAGAAGAATGGGCAAAAGGCCTACAAGTAGTGGGAATTTTTAAATATAATTGGGACAATGATGACAATGATGACGATGATGAATAAAGAATGATATTTCTAAACTTTGTTCTCATAATTTTTTTTGTGTGAATGTGAATGGCTTTTTCTGAATTGTCATATGTGTGAATGTGAATGACTTTTTCTGATCAATACATGAATGTCTGAATGTGAAAAGAGATGAAATGAATGGAACTAAATGTGAATGTAAATGACTTTGCAGGTTTCTACATGTATTTGATCAATACATGTGTCTGAATGTGAATGACTTTGAAGGTTTGTGGCATGTTGTTGGTTGATATCAATGGATGTTGTAAACTTGCAGTTCAGAACTGAACTGTAGGTTCAACATCCTACTGACCAGCCATACAGCAGGCCTGCAAACTGATAAGAAAAAAAATCAGAACATAGGCGTCAGTTATTTGTATAAAACTGACACCAAAGACATACGGCGTCGGTTATTAGCAAAAACATGACGTATCTTCCATGGCTGGCGTCGGTTATATGTAAGAACTGACGCCTATTATGGTCAGGTACCACGACCGTGTTGGGAAGCACGACCGTGCTGGCAGGGATATGGCGTCGGTTATTAGCATCAAACTGACGTTTTTATCCCGTTACGACGTCGGTTATTAGCGAAAAACCGACACTTATAGCTCCCTTGTTGATGTGTTTTTGGTGGCGGGAAGGGTTATGGCGTCGGTTTTTATTTATTAATCGACGTCTTTAACAATGATATAGTGTCAGTTTTCTTTAATAAATGACGCATATAGTTCCCTTACTGGTACGTTTTCGGTGGCAGGAAGGGTTATGGCGTCGGTTAGAAACCGACGCTGAAGATGTCGACTTTTAGCGGTGCCCACCTGGGTGTCGCTTGGAAACTGATGCTAAAGGATCTAAATAACCGATGTCAAAGGCCTTTTTTATAGTAGTGGGGTCCCGTCCCTTGCTTGTTGTCAGCACATGGCTGAGTCGGCCACTTTGTGTGCCTCTCCCTTACACGCGGAGTCCTTCCTTCGAGCATTGTGTGCGGTTATTTTCCACCCACCAACTGTCGTTGGCGGTTACTCGGCCATGACCTGGTCCCCTCCATGGAACTGTTGCAACCAGTCACGGTTGCATGGCCGGAGCCACTCAGTCATCCAGCAGGATGATTGGGGATGAGGACCTTAGAAGGAGTGGACAACACTCGTCCCCAATCCGTCTCGGAAATCATGGCACTAAGGTACTGTAATGGGGCAACCTGTGAGGGTTCCTACTCATTGTATTCCAACACTAGGGAAGAAAGCTTCTCCTTCTAAGGACACTCTGCCACTCGGTGCGGTCCTCCACATAGAAAGCACCCTGATAGTTTCTTTTTGCCATTGTGGTCGATGGGTTTGGATGGACCTTCCCCAACCTTACCCTTCCCTTTGTCCTTCTTGCCATTGCCTTTGCCTATGGGGCCCTTCCCTGTTGGCTCTTTGTCGGTGGTGTTGGAATGCAGGTCCAACAAGGCATCAGCGGCGGCCATTGCACTCTTGGCGATGCAACTCTAGTTAGGCCCACTCCTTGAGTCCATACATGAAGTTGTAAAGCTTGTCGTCCTTGGACATGTCTTTCATATCTAGTAGAAGAGATGAGAAAGACTTCACGTAGTCATGCACTATTCCCGTTTGTTTGAGGCATCTAATCGCATCTCTTGCGATCCAGGTTGTGTTTGTGGGGAGAAACGCCTCGCGAATATCCTTAGCAAACTCACCCCAAGAATCAATGGTCGGGTGGTTGTTGTCCTCTGACCTGGTTCTCCATCAGAATTTGGCATCGCTCATGAGATACATGGAGATCAGCGTCGTCTTCTCTTGGTCGGAAGTGTGCAGGGCCCAAAAGTAGTGGTCTAAGTCCCACAGGAAGTTCTCCACTTCCTTAGCACTGCACACTCCAACGAACACCTTAGGTTCTGGGACCTTGGGTGGTTTTGGCGTATCGCCACTCCCGGCGGGTCGCTAGGCCGCCTGTAACCCCTCCATGAGTCAGGCAATGTCAGCAACGTCTCTTCACGGAAAGTGTCTAAAGTATGGATGATCGACTGCAAGGCGATTGCGATTTGAGAGGTGATCGTCTGGTCAGACTCGGATGAGTCGGTGCCTTCAACTCCTTCAACCCACTGTGCCAGTCTGAGTAACTGATCGTTGAGTCATTGGACAAGGTCCTCCAGTACAGTGACTCGTTCTTGCGTTCGGGACTGCTCCTGCCTTTTTTCTTCTCCTACATCCATCGCAAATGCGGAAGAAGAACCAGCTCTGAGACCACTTGTCACACCCCTTAATTCACATAGATGCGAGGCAGTGAGGTTTGCCTTCCCTCACTTCAGCCTTATACGATTTTTCCCAAAAGGGATAGAGTTATGCCCCAAGGAAGAATATGGAACAAGGTAGGAACTTGTCGGACGATGTTGTTACTCTTTATTGCTTCTCAAAGTGTTGTACAAAAACTTACACAAGACTTGCACAAACCCGAGAGTGATCCAATTCCCCAACTGGATCGGCACTCTAGTGATTCCCCTGAATGTACTCTCCTGCAATCGTGCCTTAACAGCTTCTCAGATCGATCCCTATCGTTTCCCTTGATTGCTTGAGTGATGGTTTTTGTACCTCTCAGTTTTGGCTAAATACCTTTTTATACAAGTGCTACACGGGGCAATTACACACATAGTCAGTTAGAAGGGCGCGTGCCAGTTCTAACGGTACCCGTGACGCCCTCTAACTCCCAAGAAAACTCCTTGTAGCGTCCTTTGAGTGTAGCGGCAGTTGCAGAGTAGTTGAACCTCCGCTCGGCTTAAGGGGTGTGTCCCTTTGGCACGTTCCATGTTTGCTCCCACATTTGCCTCCGTTGCAGCAGGCGCACATCACTTCTCTTAAGCAGTTACGCTGCTGTCTCCTTTGGCAATAGGCACGTCCGGCCCACGTCCCGCAACGTGGGGTCATGGCCTTGGTCGCATCGTTTCACTGAGGTCCCGAGCCCAGACGGTAGTTGTTCACTCCGTCTGCGTCCCCTCGGTCTCAACCGCCTTGCACCCACGTTCTAGCGCGGCGCTTGGTCCGGTCGCATAGCAGTCCTCCTTGCTGTCGTTGTGCGGGTCTGGTCCTTTGACTCGCCCCTAAGTCATGTTTGAGCTAAGCTTGAGCTTGCTCGCGATCAGCTTGGTCAAATGCATTTTTCCCGAGCTAGGCCCTTGGTCGTTTGAGTTGCATGCTATGCCTCTGGGCTGCATGCGGCGTCGACTGAGCTAAAGGTGAGCTGAGTCGAGCCAAGCTCCCTCTAGTGCCATTGAGTTGAGCTGAGTTGAACCGAGCTGGAATAGAGCTAAGTCGAGCTCATCCCTTTCCTTCTTGAGCTGAACTGAGTTGGATGCAGCTCATATAGAGTTAGGCCGAGCTGTTCCCGAGCTGGCCTGAGCTCTATCTCGCACGCTTTCAGACTTAGGAGCTTGAAGGGGTCACACACGCCCTGTGAAATAGTTGGGCCTTTAGCCGTGTGTGAACATCCTGTGTTTGGATCCAACAACCCAAATACTTGCTTTCGTTCTCCACTACAATACTCACGTAAACATAGAGCCAATAGGATGTGTCCATTTTGGGAGAGATGAAAGTGAAAGAAAATCGCATGAAAGAGAGAGAAAAAATAGAATGATAAATTTATTTTATTTATAACTTTTAATCCAATAAAACCTTTTTTATGAAGGAACGTTACATTTTTATAAACATACATTTCAACAAAACTAGTTTCGACATACTTTTGAAAAAAATAATACCAAATATAAAAATATATATTATATATTGTAAATTGTATTTTTGAGTAAGATAGTAAATTAAAAATAAGTATCACATATCATTTTTTTGACATAGTATTTATTTATATGTCATTATATTTTAAGATAAAATTAAAATGAGTACTACATATATTTTTAGAATTGGTACTCATTTCTAAGTAGTACACTAACTAAAAATGAGTATTTCATATTGTTTTGTTTGGTATAGTATGCATTTTTCTTGTTTATTCAGAAAATGAGTACTATTTGAAAAAGAATGACATACAATACTCATTTTTAAATTAATGTGTTACTCTGAAAATGAGTATTTTACCCAAAAATGTAATGTGATACAATTTTAATATTTATTTTAAAATACAGTGGCATAAAAAAATAAATATTATATTAAAAAAAAACAATACACATCTTTAAGTTAGTGTGCTTACTCAGAAAATGAGTACCTTCCTCATATGCAATACTTTTTTAATATGTAGAATTTTTCTCAAAAACACATCAATATTGGACTTCTTGTGATTTATTTTTACAAGAATACTAACAGTTTTTGTTTTTATTTTTTAAATTATTACCAATTAAAAGTTATAAGTACAATGAATTTCTCCCTCGTCTTTTTTCTCTTTTCTGTATTTTTTTCACCTCTCTTTCTTTTTCCTGCCAGATGGCGTGCCATCCTAATCCTCAAGAAACCTTGATACTCCAGAAATAGATCTGTCCGCGAGTATGGGAGAAGGGTACGTGTATCACTACTTGATTTAAACTTTCTTTTGTGTAAACTGGGAGGAGGTCCCGTCTGTCAAAATTAGCAAAGATGTTGCTTTTTTTTTAATCATCCTGTAGTAACCAAACAGGTTCCGCAATTAAAACATTCGACTTGCGTTCCACCCCCAGCCCATGTTTTATCGGTTGGGCATTCCGGGTGCCGTATGTTTGTGTTGGTACGACTAATATATGGATGCATCAAATTATCGTACAATTAGCTGACACGTAAGTTGGCTCAACGAGGTGCTCTGACCTGGTGAGCTCTATGGCCCAAGGAGTGTCGATGTTATTGGTCCTCAAGCTGGTTCCCCAGTTTGCTCGACAAAACTGCTCCGATGAATCAGAGACGGAGATTATTGCTGTGGTCGCCGGTGAAAGTCGATATCTGTGAGCCGCTCTCGTCGAAGTTTGTAACTGATATCACCTAGTATCCTAAGAAATAAAGGCAACTTCCACGGATTTGCGTTTGATTCAAGAAAGCAGGGTAAGCAGTAGCGCAATGCTTCCATATAATCACAATGACAACATCGAAAGAAAAGAAAAGGATGGACAACGACATGTTTATGATTGACGCATTGCCAAAATATTTGCAATTCATGGAAGGCAGACAGGGATCAAGACAAACTGTTAGCACAGTAAATTTAAATGATGTGCCAAAGTACTGAAAATTTCACTACGATCAGTTGTCTTTTTCAAGAAATCTAAAAGTAGTTTAGGCTGACGTGACAGAGAATGCTACACGATTCAAAGATCTAATTGATGCTACATTCAGATAACAAAAACACGAATACCCTGCTTGCAACACAGGCAATGGTCGTATGCGCGATCTACATGTGTGAGATTATTTGGTGTTAACAACCGCCCTGGCGATAACTCAAGAGCCTCTCCAACAAGCTGCAGACGAAGTACCCAGTAGTGGCCCACCTCTTGATGGCATGTGCCCTGTGAGAGGTAGAGTTGTCATTTGGTACCTTGATGATGTTGAGGGTAGCGAGGGGCTGGATCTCTTGGCGGAGCGCCTCCAGAATCCTGGTGTCCACAGGGTTTCCATATGCGTTCTTCACATATAACATCATCTCTACTCTCCTACCAGCTGTTGTCACACTTGCCCTGGTGATGTTCAAGCCGTGCTCACGGAGGAGGCGCGTGATGTCTGATAGCATGCTCACTCGATCCATTCCACAAAGCTCAAGTCTTAGCCCCTGCAGCAAGCCGTTACAGATATGCTTACTAAAAGTTGCTTCTTAGTGGAATTTCTTTTGGTGATTGCATGCATTTGTATTCTGCACTGTATGCAAAAGTATCAGCAGAGCACTAGGCATGAAATTCATAAATGCCCCAATGCCAAATTCTTATCCTAGGTATATAAAGACTTGTACAGTACGTATCTCTATTTTTATGCAGCCAATCTTTAAAGAGTACAAATGAGTTTATGACATTTCTTTCCTAACTGAGTATATCTGTGCAGACAAGACACCCACTTTAATACAGCTAAATTCACAGCAGGAATCATATCAGTGCTTCAACTACTCGACAGTGTATACAAGCAACAGATAATTGTGAAGTATGATGAAGTAAACTCTAGAAAATCCAAAATAAATTCTTAAAGTAACCTACAGAACCCCCTCCCCCACCTAAGGTTTGTTGCCAATTGACAGAAACCCGAAAATAATTTTCTTGATAAAGAGACTGCTTTAAGAATATCAATAGATAACTTGACAATATATTGTAGTGTGGTTTTGCAACGTCATATTACCTAAATCAATTCAAATTCAATAATATCCTATCTGAATGGTACCTTCATTTAAGTCATTCACCCCAATTCTTTCTCTAGCTACCTGAATTCAACAACCATTTAACCAATCAAAAGCAATGAAGCACAATCTGAGTGGACGTTTTATCAGATTGTTGTATAAATATTTCACTTATCATCAATATATGCCACTGTTACAAACACAAGCATTATCAACAACACTGGAATGTGTGAGTATGGCATGTGATTGAACAAGATTGTGTAGAAATTAGAATATAAATAGAAAATCATGGTCTTGTCAACCAAAAAAATGAATATCAAACATGAAAACCTCCAACTCACCTCAGATACTCGTCTTAGTATGGCAGCTTCAATGCACTTGATCGTTATTTCTTTTTCATGCTTGGAGTCAAGGATTAATCCATCCTTACGGCGGATATAGTACTCCTGCACAGAGAAGTTTGGTGGGAAATGAATCATACCTGTTAATTAAACTGTGAACAACCCGAAGTGCTCAAACTTTACCATGTCAGCCGAAAGATATTTATCCTGTATCATACAACAACATTACTTGATAAATATATTGAAGATGAAAGAAGATACTAACTACAGATAACTACATATACACCAATTTGACATACTAATAAGCTAAATAATGTAAAGAAAAAGAGTCATTACTGTTAGCCCAAGGACACGTTAAAACATGCATTTTGATGAATGACATAATTCCTCATATATATCATGTATCATACAACACCATTACTCAATAAATATCTTGGGAGATGAAAGAAGATTAACTAGAGATTAATATGGATACACCAATTTGACATACTAATAAGCTAAATACTGAAAAGAAAAAGACTCATTACTGTTAGCCCAAAGACACATTAAAACATGCATTTTGATGAATGACACAATTCCCTCATATTTGTATTTCTAACAAATTTACTTGGTATTCTAGGAACACATGAGTTAGAACAACACATAATGAACTTGCATTTAATGGAATTACAAAATTGCTCATATTTTTATTTCCAATGAATTGCAACCATGGAACTAAACTTCGGCAAAGTTTCGCCGAAACTTCGAACTTCGAGCCTAGGCGATGTCGACTCCCCAATACTTCGGCTTCGCCTAAACTTCGAGGCGAAGTTTCCCTGATTTCGTCAAAGTTGGTTTTTTTGTATGTATTTTTGTCTCAACTTTTCCGAAGTTGTCGAAGTTTTCTCGAAGTTGGCGAAGTTGGGGCGAAATTAAGACGACCCAGAACATTAATCCTAACTAGTGCACTAACGGCCATATAATGCATAAGTGTTGCCTCCAACCCTCTTCACAACTTCTAATATCAACTCCTATGTTTGTTGTTGCCACTCTTTCCTAGAGAGAGTCTTGTAACTACTATTTGGTTGTATATTTGTATATAATACATATGTTCAACACTTGAACTGTATTTGTATGGGTATTGCATGTTTGAGCATTGCAAGCAGCACATCATATTATCAACCTGCTTAGGGCTAGAGACTAATGAATCGTGTATTTTTGTTAAAGTAAAAATTATAAGATAGAGGTATAACATAATTAAAAGTTTTCAATCGAAGTTTCCTTCAAATCGCATCATTTTTTTCAAAAATCGGTATCAAAGTTTGTCGAAGTTTGCGTCTAAACTTCCTCGAAGTTTCCACAAACTTCCATTTCCATACCTGGCGAAGTCGACACGAAGTCGAAGTCTTGCACCATGATTGCAACTTTGTAGAAGTTCATTTTGTTATCTTGTAAAAGAATGATGATGAGGTTTCCATCTATATGATTCTTAGTAGGATCCTACAAAACTTTTGGAAACAATAATTGTTGTTAGCTTACTCAGATATTTTGTCTACAGCAGAAAATAATTTGTTGATGACTTTCTAAGTTAGAAAATTTTCAATTGAACTCTTATTTCGACCAAGATGATGGCCGGCCGACTTATAGTTCAGCTATGAGATAATCAGAGTCGTTAGGCTTAAAGTTCACTCTCGGTCCAACTTGTAGTTCGACCAAACAACATCTCGGCTAATCTCCTAGTTTGATTAATAAAGTCAAGCTGACTATTTATATAAAATCAAACTTCCGTCCAAATCATGAATCTAAAACTCAGCAATGTTGGTCCAAGTTTCGCCAATGTTGTTGATGTTGAGGCCTGGAGAAGTCAATGCTCATATACTTCAGACTGGTCTCGTGTCGGACTGACATTTGGTGAACTTCCACAAAGTTGGCCAGCACTGCATTGTTTTGTCCCAATGTCGACGCAGTTTTCAAAATTTTCCCAAAGTTGGTGAAGTCAGGTTAAAGTTGGCATGAGCCAAAGAAACTCCACTGAATACTTTTTGTTGCATGGGAGTGTCTTCAGTTGGATTCCTACAGCGGTTATAGCCTTAATGTATCCCATACAGTCGAGGCTTGGAATTATGGAGATGTTTGAGGCTGTGAAGTCTTGGAGTTGGAGCCTTGGAGAGCTTTCAACTATTGAAGATATGTTGTTGCCTCCTGAACTGCTGGATAACTATCGACTGACTCTCCACTAGCCTATCTAGATTAACTAGTGTGCGGATATGAATATCTAAAGATAGGATTTTAGCTAAATCCAAGTAGATCTAGATAGATCTACCTCAAATCTACTAACATTTATCAGAAGTCGTAGTATGATTAAAAGTTTTCAATCAAAGTCCCCTTCTAATTCACATTATTTTCTTCCAAAAATGGCATCAAAGTTCTAACAAAGTTTGCGTCGAAACTTCCTCAAACTTCCACTTTCACACTTGAAAAGTCAAAACAAAGTCGAAGTCATGTTGTAAGATACCATAACCTAGCATGTTGATTATAGAAATCCTTACCACATGGAGAAGAGGTTAGTAAGCTTGGTTCTTTAGAGTTGACCAAACAGGGATGAAGTTATATCTTAATGTATATAGATAATGCATGTAACATGAATAACTCACCCTAACATGTTTAGGCTTGAAAACATATACATTAGATTCTATAATCAACATCATATGTCATAGTACACACTAATATCTATCTACGGAGTTTATGGAGATATGTTGTGTTCTGTTATGTTTTGTTGAGTGTCATGTGCAAAGCATGTGCCTCACTTATGATGTTCACTTCTATAGTTTAATCCCATATTGCTCACCTCTACTTTAGTCTCTATTCTCTTTTGTTATATAAGAGACTGCATTGTACATTGTTTTAATCACTCAATAAACAATTCTCAGTTTATCCATATGGTATCAAGAGCAGGTCCGGTCCCATTTTTTTCTTCCCATCCTTCCTCTACTTTCCCCACCGTCACCACCCTTCCTCTTCTCCTAGTTGCTAATCCATTCTTCCGGACAGCCATAGATATCTCACGTTGAGAGTCCTCTACTTCTCCGGATCTTTCTCTGTCTGCGCCTCATGAAGAATTATTGATTTCCTCATGTCGGCATAGGTTCCTTTATTCATCTATCTGCCCGAAAATGGGTTCTTCTGATCTGATGCGTCAGATCCCTGCTGCTGCTACTGCCCCATAGAGGGTTCATTATTTACTATCTGCTGCTACTGCCCCATTGTGGGTTCATTATTTGCTGCATGTTGCTGCTACGCCACCATCTTGCTACTGTCTGCCTCTGCTCAGTATGGCTTCCGTTGAGCCGCCTCGGTCTCTCTGTGTTACCACTGTCATGCTCGACGGTTCGAACTACCATCTGTGGTCGGCGTCCTTTGTGTTGTATGTGAAGGCTCAAGGCCGATACTCACATCTTACCACTGATCCTCCTGCTGGCCCTGCTGCTACTGCTGACGACAAGACCAAACAAGCTTATGCTCAATGGTCCAAAGACGACTCGGGTGCTATGTCCTGGCTTCTCAATAGCACCGAGCCGTGCATTAGTCAGTCTCTACTGTGTCTTCATGATGCCAAAGCAATGTGGGACCAGCTGTCTCATGTCTACTCGCATCAACAAAATCCTAAACGAGTTTTTGAAATTTTCAAAAACCTAGCCAAGGAGTACTCCTCAGATGCGTCTATTGAAGATTTCTACAACCAATGTTCTGCTCTCTGGAATGAGTATGAGATCTACCATCCCCTGACTGCTGACATCAAAGAGGCTCAGAACCAGCGCAATGAACTCCAACTCGTTCAGTTCTTGGCTGCCCTACCTGCATCTTTTTCAGGCATGGTTGATCAAATTCTGTCAAGTGATCCGCTACCGACTCTTCGTGACGTTCCAAAGTGAGTCCAGTGACTCCCATCTGTATCCTCTACACCTGCTATTGAGCATCCTACCTTGGTTGCTCGCACTGCTGATTCTGGACGTGGCCGCGGTCGTGGACGTGGTCGTGCAGGACGTCCAGCACTTCTGGCGGAAGAGGCGCTTCTACTGCTCCTAGACGAGATCAAGCCACTAGACCTCGCTACTGCAACTGATGTGGTCATGACAATCACACTGAAGATAGGTGTTGGATCAAGCACGGAAAGCCAACATGGGCAAACCAGGCCTCTACTGAAGCTACTACTGGAGCTACATCCAATCCACCAGCTACTCCTCCAAACACTGACTGGCTTCGCTCTGAGTTCAAGAAATTCTTCCAAGAGTGAATGACTCAACTACCATCGACATCTACGACTGGTTCCTCTGCTATGCTTGTGTCTCCCTCTGCTGGTAACCATAAGTAGTGTATTGATTCTAGAGCGTCTGTCCACATGGCAAGCGACATCCACTTATTTTCTGCTCTATCTAAAACTTCGCATATTCCATCGGTCACAGTTGTTAATGGCTCGAAAACGCCTGTCCATGGCGTTGGCACAGTTCCGCTATCTCGCAAGATGAATCTTCACTCTGTTTTATATATACCTTAGTTTCTTGTTAATTTATTATCTGTCAGTAAAACTGTTAAACAACTTCAGTGCTCTATTAAATTTGATCCCTCTGGTTGTGTTTTGAAGGATCTCCGCACAAAGACGAGGATTGGTTCGGGTCATGAAGGACCAGATGGACTTTACTAATTGGATGGACCACCTACAGCTTCAGCTCTATTATCTACATCTGTCTCAGCAGGACTTCAGTGGCACTTCCGGCTGGGTCATCTGTCTGGGCTGCGAAATTGAAGCTTTTACTTCCTTCATTAGCTGAAAATAAATTCTCTTGTGAAACCTGTGTTTTGGGAAAACAAACGAGGTTTGTCTTTCCTACTAAGAAAGAACTTGGGTCTAAAGATATTTTTGATATTGTTCATGCGGACATCTGGGGTCCATGCAGTGTCCCGAGTCAAAGTGGTGTTAAATATTTTTTGACATTTATTGATGATTATTCCCGTGCTACCTGGCTATTTTTGCTCAAAGATCGGAGTACTGTTTTAGACAATATCCGCATTTTCTTTTCTGAAATAAAAACCCAATTCAATAAAACCATCAAAATTCTCCGTACTGACAATGCCCTAGAGTTTATGCAGAAATCTGTCACTTCCTTTTGTTCTGATCATGGCACCATACACCAAACCACTTGCCCTTATACTCCACAGCAAAATGGTGTTGTTGAATGCAAAAATCGCCATCTCTTAGAGATTGCTCGCACTTTTCTTATCCATTATAAAGTTCCTCACCGTTTTTGGCCTGAGGCAGTCACTACGGCATGTTTCCATATAAACCGCATGCCCTCTTCTGTTTTACAAAATCGCATACCTTACTCGATTTTGTTTCCTGATGCACCTCTTTTCTCTGTACCACCTCGCATTTTTGGGTGTACCTGCTTTGTTAAGAATTTGTGCCAAGGAATGTCGAAACTTGACCCTCGGTCTACTAAGTGCATTTGTTTGGGTTATTCGAGAACTCAAAAAGGCTATCGCTGCTTTGATCCGATACTCAGACAGTGGTTTGTCAGTGCGGATGTAGTCTTTTTTTAGCATATGCCCTTCTTTTCTGAGGATGGAGCAAGCCTATCTCATTATGTGTTGGCACAAACACCTCTACCGGACATTGTTGAAGATTTGTCTGTTTCTGACCAGCCTGAAGAACGTCCACTGCAAGTATACAAACGCCGACCGAAGACAAGCACTCCTTCCATGGCCCCTCCTCAACCAATTCCTACGTCTGCGGATGATCAAATAAACACTGAGGTAACATCTGACTTGCACCTTCCTATCAGCTTACGGAAAGGTGTTCGCTCCTATACTAAACATCCTATCAGTCATTTCTGCTCATCTGACAATCTGCATAACAACTTTGCCTGCTTTACTTCTGCACTTTCTGTTGTCACCGTTCCTAAAACTGCTACAAAGGTTCTTACTATTCCAGCATGGAAAAAGGTAATGGACTAGGAAATGCAGGCACTATGTGATCGCAATATGTGGGAACTTGTGGATCGCCCTTCTTCTTGCCCTACAGTGGGTTGTCGTTGGATCTTTACTATTAAATATCAGCTTGATGGGACTATTGAACGCCTGAAAGCCCATCTTGTTGCAAAGGGCTACACACAGACATACGGTGTCGATTATTTTGAGACCTTTTTTCCTGTTGCACGATTAAACTCTGTTCGAATTCTGATTTTTGTTGTTGTGAATAAAGACCGATCTCTCTTTCAGCTTGATGTCAAAAATGCATTTCCTCAAATCCTTTTTTTTTACGAGAGAACCGCCCCCGTAGAAGCGCCACAATTTGATAATTATTATGTAATATTATAATACATATAATGGTGATGTACCTCAAATCCTAATTGTATTAGAACTCATAAAAGGAAAATCTCAAATCTCAAATATAATGGCAAAATCGTGCTCCTGGGGTCACAATTAGCTTAGGTGCCAAGTTTCACATTATTTGAACAATCATAACTATACTAATTTTATTTAGAGAAGAAAATATGAAATAAGGTCAAAAAATACTAAATGAATTATTGTATTCTACATACCAAAATTAGTGTGTGAATTTTCATGTTAATCAAACAATCTTATCTATCCTAGTTTTATTTAGGAGAGAGAATACAAGTTAAGGTCAAAAAGATTACACAAAATAGTAAACAACCCCAATAGTGCAAACCAATGTTTTAAAAAACGTTAAGCGGTAACCGTGCGGACAGTACCTTGTAACTGGTTAAACGGTAAGCGGCTGATTTTTGAAAAAATAGATTTTAATTTCCTATATAAATTTATACAAAATTACAAATACATGTATATAAATACTAATACTCTTTGGAACTTTTATATATATATCTAAAGATTCTAAACACTCCACCCAACAATACAAAGCACCCAAATAGTTTATAAGATAGCTATAAGACAATAATTATAGCCATAGTATAACAAACAATAGATTTGACATGGATAAAACACCCTACATACATGATACAGATCAAAATTTGCATCACATGTTTACATAGCTAAGCAGTAAACAATAGACATATTATTGGATACCTTTCTAACTTATTGTTATATGTGCATATCATCAATTAGTCATACATTACAGCAGTACATTTAACTAAAGTATGCATTTTAAAATTAGATAATAGTTACATATATTTTACTTGTATAAATTACACTTTACAGCAGTACCCTATTTTCATAACTTGCATACAAAGTATGCATTCTATATTAGAACTAGGCTTATCATAGGATATTTAATGTATATAAGTTTAATATATTATAGTCAATAATAGTTGGGACCATATAGTTTATATAAAGTTACAGGTGTACAGCAAAATTTAAAAAAAAAGGACAAAAAAGGGCCAAAAAGCGGGAAAAAATGGCCGATTAATTAAAAAATGGTTAATCAGCGATTTTGGCAAAATTTAAACGGCCTGGGTGCTGGGCCGATTAATCGGCCGCTCAGGCCGTTTTTCAATTCACTGGTGCAAACTAATGCCAAAAATGGATTCTTCATGCCTTAATTAGTCTAGTTGTCAAATTTTGTATTAATTGAATATTATTTGGCCCTCAAATAAAATAGGAAAGAAAATGCACTGTAAAATGATTAGTAATCAAATTATTTAATCAATGTGTTATGATTTCCTAAAGTTTCTTATTATTGGTTGTCACACACATTAAATGTCGGCTTTCCCTAAAGTTACTCGTCTTTTCCAGTCATGCGAGCCTTTCTTACTTGGATTAACCCAGTTCTTTCGCGTTTGTCCGATTCTTCTGATTTAGCAGCTGCTTTACCTCCTTCCTCTACGTTCCTTCCTTTTTCTACTCCGTTGTTTTCTCTCCCCCTCTTCGATTCTTTCTCTTCATCTCTCTCCCTCATCTATCGATGCTTTTATCTGATTTCATCTCACCCAGCTTCCTCTCTTCCCTCAGCATCAGACAACCCTATAAGTATTACGGTTTCGAGACTATGCCGCCCAGTTTGCATCATGTCTCCTTTTCGCCATGTTCCTCCTCTGTTTCATTCTTCCTTTGTTTTCCCTCACATGTCAGTGTCTTCGGACCCCTTCAACCTAACCTAACACCTCCAAAAGAACTCCATGCCTCACCTGCTTCTGTGCTAGCCATATCCACCGCCTGTCGTCCTCCTGACCACCGCGGAGTTTGTTGCTTCTTTGCGTTGAGGTTCCATCCTCAGGTTGCATCGACTTCAAAAGCAACCTTGGTACATTGCTCCTGCAAACCGTGTTCATTGTTGACGGTGTGGAACACCTCCTGGAGGTTTGATAAAGCAATCTGGAGCCCCAATTTATGTTCTTGAGGTATCTACCCGTAAATCCCTTTTTTCTGCATACCTCAATGCTCAACGTTGTTTCTTGCGATTCACGTTGTCCTCCCGCATCATGGTTTTCGTTCATGGATTTCTCACGCGCAACTTTGCATGGATCTCGCGAAGGTGTCCTGGATCTCAGTCTTCATTGTGATGGTAGCACCGTAGTGTTGTGCTTATCTTCCCGGCCCGTCAAGGCAGGCATGCCTTTCTTTTAGACTGATGGTCTTTAGAGTCGAGCAATATCTCTTTGAGTCCGCAAGAACCCCACAAACTCATCTGGGTTGCCTCTAAACCGTGGGGATGGGCAGAGCCAGTCCCAAATCGCCGGCCAGAGCTGTGGAAGTCGGCCATGGTGCGGGCGAGAGAGGGAGGAGGCATCCCTTGATATATGTAAATTGTATGTCCTATTGTTCTATTTTTTTAATTTTCCTAACTAGGGCAGTTTGTTCTTTTCGTCTATTCTGACTGTGCATTAGGCTGGCTGTAGGCCCATGCCATTTGGCACCATCTCACTCTGTTTTGTTTTAAAGCGGATAATATGAAATGCATGAATTTATGGTATTTTCTGATTGGTTGTGTTTTCTAAAATTCATAGTAAATTATCTATAGCTCAGAAAAATAAAAAAATATGCTTTGGAATCGGTGTTTTCTTCTCTATCTAATGATTTGATTTTCGTCACATGTTTTCGATATAATAAATTAAAGATTCTTCCCAATTGGTTATAATTTCTAAAATCCATAACCAATAATTTATACGCTAGAAAAATAAAATAAAATATGTTATGAACTCACAAAAATATAATCCATAAGATCACATGGTTTTGATAACCTACTTCACTAATAATAAAAATGTGACTTTTAGGGTTTATATAACTAATGTAAACCTAACCCTAATTTCATTTATGCCTATAATAGTTTGCTTGTGCACTGAGATGGAATTAGGGATGTGATTTCGGACATATGCAGACTTCATGTTAGGTATGTTGCATCCTTATATATCATATTGAGCAAATCACCCATATTCATCTCTCTCTTGGTCCTTTGGGACATTATCCTACACACTTCTCTCTCAAAAGTTTTATTGAAGTTTGCGTCGAAACTTCCTCAAAATTTCCACAAACTTCCACTTCCACACCTAGAAAGTCAAAACGAAGTCAAAGTCAAAGTCAAAGTCATGCACTGTGGTCCAAATGTGTTATATACTCCTTTGCCTTCATTCGATGTCACCAATTTGTCCAAGACAACATGTTTAATGCCCAATTAGACAATTGATTTCATTTTTTACGAGCTCCAGTCTATCTCTTGACCGTAGAAACTCACATACACTCCTTTAGCCATACCCTAACTTATTCATATAAATAGAGATCATATTGAACCATTTTACACACACTTGGGCAATGGAAATCTTTGACAAAGTACTTCCACTGTCTTTATGCCTTAGTGATCATATTTCTCACTTTTGAGCTTCTCCCATCCTTAAAATTTACTAACTTTTTGAGAAACTCTATAGCAAAAGTTGTACTTTATTTGTGTTTCTTTCTTCCCATCTTCATTCGCTTTGTTACGAAAATTCTAGATATGCTTCGAGGTAAGAAGTGGAACATACTAGAAGTGTTGGTGATCCTCCACGGCCAATCAAAAAAGGATAGGTGGTTATTTCCATTAAAAACAACCAAAGGAGGATTGGTAGTTTTTTTAAGGTCAGGCAAAGGAAATGAAGTTGATGTTCTCTCACGACTAAGAATAAAAGGAGAGTTGGTTTGAACTTTTTTTAATTGTTTATTTTATAATCCATGTATTGTATTACTTTCAACTTGAATAAAGATTATTTCCTCAATCCTAGTGGTTGCAAAGCCAACGAGGAATGGACATAAGTTTTGTTAGTAATTTGTGAACCATAGAAAATATATGTAGTTCACACAAAGCTAGAAGAATGTGCAGGACAACATCGTTGGAATGCTCAACTTGAAGGAGTCCATCACACAATTTTCACTCTTTAACCGGATAAACTATTTTATTAGAAGAAAAGGGTGTGGTTCCGATTTTAAGGGATCAGCCACGATGTCTAGAAGATGGTGGAGAACCTACACACACCAACGGAGCCACTTAAAGTGTGGGATGTTGAAACAACAAAAAAATGACTACAAATGACGCCAAAACAAATCTATTTTTTTATATAACACACTTTATATTTTTGAATCTAATAGGATATCATCTTGTAAACCCCACTTATGAGATTTGGAGCTATTAGGTACTCGTGAAGGAGTCAAGTCAAGTAGTTCAAGATGTACATGCTAAGCAATAAGCTAGGAATCTATTGCACAAATCTATTAAAGATTTTGCCCTTTTTATAGTCTTAATTTTCTTGGTAAAGAAATTACAGAATAGAATACGTGACCAAGATATTGATATATCTTACTCCGAAGTATGAGAAGGTAACAACTATTAAAGAATCTTATGATCTCACCAAATCATACTTGTTAAGTTGTCCCAAGCCTGATGCCTTGCCGCACCAAGGCATCGTCTTATCGACTTTTAAAGATCAATTTTTATACATTTTACACACATATGATGTGCATATTTGTTACTTATATATGTAGGTTTATACATATATTTAGAATGAATCCCCCACATGTATCTTATAGAATACAATCATTACAAATTACTTTTATGACCAATAATGATTATAATTAGTGCGAAAGACTATAACAAAATAATAATAAACAATGTAACTGGAGAATCAATAAATTGATTAATATTCCATGTCATAGCTCCAAGTCTTCAGCAATTAATTGTTGTGCTCCTTAGCACAGCCCCTAAGACCAAAATGAAATTGAAGACCCAGAACAAGACAATACATTATGTACAATTGAGAGTATTTAATCTTGGATAAAAATGATGTTTGGCACATAACATGGATAAAGAAAACATTTAATCTGAACATTATGACAACAAAATGGAACATATAAATCCATTATCATGCCCTAGAACATATTTATCAACTGAAGGACCAAGCTGATCCATAAGAACAACCAAGTAAAGGGAGTTTGGGATTCAAAGCTTCAACATACTATGGACACAATTTCTCATCCGCTAGAACTTCTCAAGTCTCAAAAAAATGACTTATTTGAAAGGAAAAATAGATCAATATAAGAGATGGTTAGGATAAGGCTTCTCGAACACAACACACTGGAAACATTTTGGATCAAAGCAGTCAACACGTATACTTATCTTGGTCACTCAGTCTAGCAAAGACACTACACCCAGAGGTTGTGGCCGCAGTAGAGCTACAACTGAGGAGGAGGATTTGGTCTCGGTCATGGAGCATTCCGTCAACGCTCACAGCTACAAACTGTGGTAGGAAAGGGCACACAAAAGAGTCTTGTTACGAACGGCATGAGTTTCCTTCTAAGTCTGCTAATATGGTGGTCGCAGGGTTCTCAAGAGGTGACTCATCGATGTTCTTTTTGAAGAGGAGTACTCTTAGTTGATGCGCCTTCGTGCTTCTGAGCAGGCTACATCCTCAGTTGCTTCTCTTGCACAGGGATCTGGTCCATCAGCTTGCATCTCTCAGGAATCCAGGGCATCATTGTCCAAGTCAAACGGAGTTCTTGATTCAGATGCAATCGATCACTTCATAGGGGTACCTGAGTTTTTTCACCACTGATACCAACATACCCAACCTACTTGGTGCTACCCTTGCAGAGGGTTCCGTTGCCTCTATTAAGGGAACTGGGACGATTACGCCTACTCCACAAATGTATATTTCGTGCACGATAAGAAGCAGGTGACACGTCGTGTCGTTGAGTGTCGTTGAGCGACACGGCGTGGCGGTTGACATAGCTCGGGGAAGTAAGGCAGCAACATGTCGTGTCGTATAATGACACATCGTATAGGTTGCGCGGCAGAAAAAGTCAGCAAAGTAGTAACACACTGTCAAAATTTTGGCACGTCGTGTCTAGTATCGTGACAGCAGACTCGTCGAAGCAGATGCACGCCGATACGCCGTGTTTCAAGGCAACACGATGTGTTGCGGCGACGTCAACAGCAAGCCCAAGCAGCATCAAAAATTATGAAAGAAATCCTTTTGGAACTCTACCAAAGCAAAATAGACGATGATGTATTCGCAATATTGCAGAAATAGGAGATCTGATTTAGGATCATATCTCAATAGGGGTGAATGCATGGATGATGTAGGGTAGCGGCGGCAACATATAGGGAGGCAGCGACGGTTTCTCCAAGTGAACAATAATGGCGGCAACAACATGGAAGGTAGAAGGCGACGGCTACAACATCAATGACAGAAGCAAGAAAGGTCTTAGCGGTGGCACCATAGCAAGCAACAACTTCAAGATGATTTTGTTGTTGTTGTTGAAGATGGAGACGACTCCATGAAGACGCTCTCAAAAGATGCAAGGATAGAGCATCCTCGCGGACAGCCAAGCAGTGCCTAGCGGCGGAGGCCGCCCGCAATGGGAGGCTTCTCACCTTTGCGCTCTCTCTCTCAGGGTCGGGGGCAGCGTAGGACCGACTGCTCTGATACCATGTGGAATACGATATGAGCGGGGAAATCCCCTTGTGTAGATTTTTCTTATTGATATGAGGCAACCACTCTTTCCTATAAATAGGATAAGGGGGAAGCATACAGACACAAGACAAACCCTAATGGGCCAATACACAATTGGGCCCATATTACAAATAGACTAAGCCACTTAAGTAAATAGACTCTCTAACAATGACAAACACAAGCATACTTATGCATATACCTACACACAAATGCATTAACAGTATTAGATAAACATAGACAATTGTGGACAAACATAACCACAGTTACATGCACACAAACTTATATATATATATATATATATATATATATATAGAGAGAGAGAGAGAGAGAGTCAGGCTAGTGTACACTCGAGTGTACCGGAGGCACCGTACACCTCAGTCATTTTTGAAGATGCAATAATTTTTTGAAAAATCTAAACCGTTGATCTTCTTAATTATCATAAGAACATACTATATAATAAATTTTAGCTCATTTGGACACTTATAGGCCGTGCATCTAAAGGAGGCAAAAATCATGTATTTCAAATTAGTTTTGTGCGTCGATTTTGTTGTCCATGGATGAGTGACTTACACTCGTCCAAATGAGTTCAAATTTTGTATGTGACCTATTATTATTGTAACCATGAAGATCAATGGATTAGATTTTGGAAAAACATGGTCTAGATAGGCAAACACCATTGAGGTGTACGGTGTGATATGTACACTCGAATGTATTCTAGCCTCTCTCTCTCTCTCTCTCTCTCTCTCTCTCTCTATATATATATATATATATATATATATATATATGTATATGTATATGTATATGTATATGTATATGTATATGTATATGTATATGTAATATATATATATATATATATATATATATGTATATGTATGTATATGTATATATGCATATGTATATGTATATATATATATATATATGTATATGTATGTATATGTATATGTATATGTATATGTATATGTATATGTATATGTATATGTATATGTATATGTATATGTATATGTATATGTATATGTATATGTATATGTATATGTATATGTATGTATATGTATGTGTATATGTATATGTATATGTATATGTATATGTATATGTATATGTATATGTATATGTATATGTATATGTATGTATATATATATATATATATATATATGGGCCCATCTTTATTGCCCGCTCGGGTAGCTACCCGCCCCCCATTTCGGTTACTTTTTTTCAAGTTGGTTACTTTTGACATGTAGAGGGTTACTTTACCTTGCAAACTGCTAAGTTTTGTGCATAGATAGTTACATTTGCAACAGCAGATTTTAAAACACGGGTATATATATATCTGCTGTGTATTTTGTACGGGATTACTTTTTCAGTCGCATAGTTACTTTTTGATCAATATAGTTACTTTTTTTTATAGCAGGGTTACTTTTCTGGCCAGAATAGTTACTTTTTTTACTGCTGGGTAGCGAAATCCAGGCTACCCGCGCGGGCAATGAATGAACGCCCTATATATATATATATATATATATATATATATATATATTAGTATGTATTCTATACATAAAAACACCCATATAGTTGTGATCGTGTGGAGGAGCAGTAGTTGGATTGTGTCTACATGTAAAAGGACCAAGGTTCAAACTTTTTTTTGTGTGTGTGTGTTTGGGGGGGGGCCTTTATAGGATTTTCTTGGCAAGCTTGAGGTGTTCTCAAATTTGATGGACACCCACATAGGAGTAGATGGTGCGGTGGTACACCGAACTGGATTGAGGATGCATGCAATTTTTTTGACAGGATTGAGTTTTCTGAAATTTGATGGACACCCACATTGAAGTGGATTGCAGTGGTACACTGATTGGATTGTGGATGCATGCAGAAGGTCCTAGGTTCAAATATATAGAGGAATTATGGGTTTTCCCAAATCGCATGGACAGACATATTTGTGTAGTATGTGCAACTAAGATATGCTGTTTGTACAGACGATCGACAGACAGATGGACTGATGTATCTACATGAAAAGCGTGTAATTAGATATGATGTCCATACAGACTGATGGATGGAAATGTTTGTGTAGTATGTGTAATCCAAATATATTTGTCCATCCAGATGGCATGTCTGTAGAGTGACTTAGATGTGTTGCTCATTCCCAGATCTGTAAATTTTGGCCACGTTCAATGTTACCCCAACAGCTATCTACAGCAGTTAAAACTTGAAGGAGCAACCACATTTGATGAGGTATTTATACCAAATGGCATTATTTATTTACCTTGCTACTTGAACAGAAATTTGGTATGTACATATTGATATATCAAATCACTGTGTTTCTTTGCTATAAATAACATGGAAAAGAGTAATCCCAAAGGAACATATTAAATGAGGTATCAATTTATGTGATTAAGTAAATACCTGCAATAAAAGGGGAACCTTGCGGCAGATGGATGCATGAAAAACGACATATTGCAGATCAGTGAGGGCACAAACTATGTCAAATAATAACTTTGGCCGGTCTTTGCATTGTACATTTACAACCGAGTAACCTTTGTCCTGACAATTGTCAATCGTGATCAGTGGTTTGGTAAGAGCAGCATCTTTCTTAAGGACCTCCTCCCCGTTGTACTCATAGTCACCATGCAAAAACATTAGTTGGTGGAGTCGACGTTCAACATTTGTGATGCCAACGGAAAAAGTGGTGTATACACCTCGGAGATCATTATTATGGCCACGCAGCACATTCTTGAGTTTTATTTCCATTTCCGCCAGTCTGGCTGGGTTATCTAGTGCTTTGGATGTATCTTTATCATTCACATAGAGGATGCATGCTATGCGTTTGTTATGAGTCCAGACCTCAGCTCCCAACACATTGCAATCTAGGGAGCTCAAAATGGCAGAAATCTCAGACAAGAGACCAGGACGGTCAGTGCCAATGAGTTCAATAGCAGTATAACCGTTGATGCTTCGCTTTCCTACCATCTTCTGTGGAGCGTATTGACAATCATTATAAGAGCCTGTAGTATTGCTCTTTGGTGCGAGAGCCTGAGATCTCAATTTGAAAGGTATAAAGACAGGAAAGTTATAATCTGAAAGCTAAGAAAAAATGGAAATCTTCCTAAAACCAGAGTTCATTAAGAAACAAGATATCCCAATCTTCCTATGTCGAAGACTGGCAGAAGAAATAATTGTTTTACATTCTAAAAACTATAATTGCGACCAAAAATTTAAGACTTCATGTTTATAAAAAAAATTGGTTTCACTAACTAGTTAGAGGTTAAAAGTTTGTTTCTTGTCTGAAAAATAATTTAAAAAAAATTAATCCAATAAGTGAAGTAAATTGGTTAGAGTTGGATGCAATAATATGGAAATGGCCTACCAATAAGTCCCATATATATGGGGGTTAAGCAATAGCATGCAGCAAAAAATATGCTTGATATGTAGCTTTCCGACTTGGCATCCAGGCACTTCCGCTAGGCACATATATTCAAAATATTTTGAAATCTAGTGTTCAAACCATGGTTTTATAGGTGGTCAGGCGACCAGGCATTCAATATGGACATCCTAAATTAAAATAATGTGATGAATAAAACATCAGTAGATGAACAAATCAGTAGATAAGTAAATACAAATCAGTAGATAAGTAGATACAAATCCGTAGATAAATAAATACAAATCAGTAGATAAGTAAATAAAAATCAGTAGATAAGTAAATAAAAATTAGTGAATAAGTATATACAAATCAGTAGATACATAAATACAAATCAGTAGATAAGTAAATACAAATCAGCAGATAAGTAAATACTCAGTTGATACAAATCAGTAAAATTAAAAGCTTAGTTGTGTGTATAACTTCTGGGCGCCCAGATTGGGGCGGGGCGTGGGCCACCTGGGCGCCCGCCTGTACAACACAGGTTCAAACTGAACCAAAAATGCAATAAAGTCTGTTGAAGACTGCATATCTCGTTATTACCACGATATTGTCGGTAGTACCTATAGATAGAATGAGAATTACTTATTTGATAATTTAACAAGTGTAGAGTACAGTCTCTTATATAACAGAAGAGAGTAGAGACTAAAGCAGAGATAAGCAATATGGGACTAAACTACTGAAGTAAAAACATAAGTGAGGCACATGCACACGACACTCAACAAAACACAACATATATCTATATTCCCCCTCAGGCTGGAGTGTAGATGTCGAACATGCCCAGCTTGTCCACTAGAGTCTGAAAACGAGCTTTTGGAAGAATCTTGGTGAAGATGTCCGCTACTTGCTTTTCAGTGCTGAGATATGGAGTGCAAATCCGGCCAGAAAGAACTGTTTCTCAAACAAAGTGACAGTCGACCTCAATATGTTTTGTCCGCTCAAGAAAAGTGGGGTTGCTCGCAATAAAAATGGAGGTTTTGTTGTCACAAAACATCGGTATAGGGCTGGAATAAGATATATCGAACTCCTGGAGGAGAATCTGGACCCATAGAAGTTCACATACAGTATGAGCCATAGCTCGGTATTCTGCCTCTACAGTGGATCTAGCTACAACAGTCTGCTTTTTGCTTCGCCAGGTAACAAGATTTCTGCCCACAAATGTACAATATCCTGATGTTGAGTTACGATCAGAACGACTTCCTACATAGTCAGAGTCTGAAAAACCAGATAGATTACAGTGGACATGCTTCTTATACAACAAGCCTTTTCCTGGAGAGCTTTTAAAATACCGCAGAATGTGACATATAGCATCCCAATGACATTGCCGAGGTTTATCAAGATACCTACTGATAAATCCTACTGCAGCAGTGAGTTCAACTCTTGTGACCATCGGATAAATAAGCTTGCCTACCAGCCTTCTGAACTGGTGATGATCAGCATAAGGAGGAGAATTTTCATCATCCCAAATTAATATTTGGGTCAAGGGGGTGTTGGCTGGTTTGCAGCCAAGCATATCGATTTCCTGCAAGAGATCAAGTACATATTTTAGTTGAGAGAGAGACAGCCCTACAAATAGGCCTGGCAGAAATACTGCAACCCGACTCGACCCGGCCGAACCCGACCCGACCCGAAAATCGGGTTTTTTGAGTTTGAAATAAGGTCCGGGTTTATGTCGGGCAGACCCGAATCGGGTCTTTTAACTCTGGGTCGGGCCCAGGTTTGCCCAGCAAAATCTAAGGACCCGACAGACCCGAGTGTGGAGCAGCGGAAGAGTATCGGCCCGAGAGTAACATATGTGCGGCTTGTGCCCTAGCTACATACTTCCCTTGCCGCTCAGTTACTCCTCGGCGTCCTCGCTTGTTTGTGAGTTGCGGCTGCACAACGGCTGCTCAACTCAAACCCTAGGTTACCCCCTCATCCCTGCCTCTCTCTCGCTCAAGCTCATCAACCTAAACCTAGCCGCCGCAAGGTCAGAAACCCTAAGGAGCTGGAGATCGCGATTGAGACAGTGACCCTGCAAGGAGATGAAGAAGATACCCAGCCGCCGCAAGGTCAGCAACCTAAGGAGCTGGAGATCGCGATTGGGACAGTGGCCCTGCAAGGAGATGAAGAAGATATCGAGACAAACAAGGAGATCTAGAGATCGAGATGTTGGTAGCTGATCGTCACTTCCTGCTCCTCAATGGTGCGCATCTTTGTATGTTCGAGATCAGGATCGTGTCTGCTTCCTCTTCACCTCTCAGGTCTCCAGGTTTGTACCCATTTACGCCTCTGATATCCGTTTTCGTATCTCCCCCTTTTCGCTAGAGATCTGCTCCCTCTTTTCATCTTGCTTTGCTTGCTACGCATGCTGCCAATCCACTGTGTTCCTTGCTACATGATCTATATCTATTAGATGCATCCCTTCTCCCACCCGTCGCCGCACTCCTGTATCTCCTCACTTATCCCCCCGGAAGTTCCTCTTCCTCTAGCTGCATCCTTTCTCCTCTCGCTGACGCTCCTATATCTCCTCAGTCAACCTCGATGCATAAATTATTTTCTAATAGATCAATGTTATTGTTCTTACGAACTGTATTGACCATATCCTGCTTCTTCACCACGCTCAGATTTGCCTATCGCCCGTCAGGCCGTCACGCGTGTTGCTCAACTGCTTCTAAGATCGATTAGTACCTCCTATGTTTACTTGTTTCTCCCCATAATTAATCTATCTACGATCCGTAGTTTATTTTATTCAAAGTTCCACACTTTTGAGCTATATTGACTGACAGTATGAAACGAAACCAATAACAAGATCAGATGTAAAGTAGCCTCCTTTTTGCTGCCCATTATCGTGGCTTTATTTTTTGTTATGTGTCCTGTGGGGTTTCTTGAACATGGTTTCTCATTAATGATGACGAGAGATGGCAATAATAGTACAAATGCTCTGGGTGTTGCTTGTTTGGATGTGTGAGTTGTATAATCTGATAGCTGCATTGTCTGTATAAACGTTGGATAATCAATATAATGTATCTGTATAGATGTTGGATAATCATACCCGTTTCAGACTTTTAGTTTTTGGATAACTAGCATAACGTTGGATAATCATGTAGGTTTGTTACTCTTCTTTCAGGAACGAAGAACTAACCAAGTTTGCTGACAAAATAAATTATTCCTACAAGAGAGTGGCCAAGGGTTATCCATGATAACTAAATTGTTGAAGATGCATCTCTGGAGTAGCCGAAGAGTTCATTTTTCTTTGTATTTTGGTAGCATGCGTTTGTAGTCGGAGATGTTAGTGTAAATAGTTGAAAACTTCTCTGGTTCATTGTCGTCTACTTTGGTAGACTAGTTTGTGGTTGGAGATTCATTTTGCACATTTTGGTTGGTCTTGTATACATTTCAATATTTTCTGAAGAATACATTCCAATATTTTTTGAGTAATGGTTGGCTAATTTTAGTTCTCTATTTCTTGAATATGGTTGGTGATATGTGACCCCAAATGTTTGGTTGAATTGAAACGTAGTGATGTGAATGAAAGAACAAAAAGTATGATCCACTGTCCTTGCTAGATGTATTTGAGTTAATGAGAAATTAATGTCTAATTTGGATGCAGGATGCATGAAGTCTTAAATTTGTTGTTAATTTTGCCTACATGTGACTGTAATTTGGATGCAGGATGCATGAAGTCTTAAATTTGTTGTTAATTTTGCCTACATGTGACTGGATTTTTGCTGAGTATCAAAAAAGTCAAAAAGTTGAGTGCAGTTGCAAATATTGTGTTTGTGTTTGTACAAACTGCCAAATGGACGGTTTGAAATTAAAAATATGTTAATGAAAGATACAGACATAACATCAAAATTCTGACATAGTTAAACAGTACATCGTTAGTAGAGGGAGGGTCGGGTCAAAAATGGGTCCAGTCTTTTGGGCCGGCCCGAAATGGGACATGCAAATACTGGACAAAAAATGATATCCGGGTATTTCGGGTCTGGTCGGGTCTACACTTTCGGGTCGGGCAAAATTGGGTCGGGTAAATTTCGGGTCCTTTTTGTAAAAAAAAATTCGGGTCGGGTCGGGTCGGTTCTCGGGTCGGGTCCGAGAAACCCGGCCCATTGCCAGGCCCACCTACAAATGATCTGGAAACCTCAATGCCTAAGAAATATCTCAGCTTTCTGAGATCTTTAGTGACAAAGTGTTTTATAGGTAGGTTTTAGTTACATGTATACCCACAGTATCACTGCCAGATAAAATAATATCGTCAACATAAACAATAAGAATGACTAGTCCAGCCACTGTTTTGCGGATAAAGACTGAATGATCTGAGTGAGAGCGACGGAAGCCAAAGGTGACTAAGATCTGACTGAGTTTGTCGAACCAAGCACGTGGGCTCTGTTTGAGACCGTAGATGGCCTTTTTCAGTTTACAGACTTTTAAGGCAGACTCCCCCTGAGCAACAAAACGGGGTGGTTACTTCATATAAACTTACTCCTGTAGATCTCCATAGAGAAATGTGTTTTTAACATCTTAACTGAAAGAGAGACCAATCTTTATTTACAGCAACAGAAATCAGAATTCGAACAGAATTTAATCGTGCAACAGGAGAGAAGGTCTCAAAATAGTCGACACCATACATTTGTGTGTACCCTTTTGCCACAAGCCGAGCTTTCAGGCGTTCAATTATTCCATCAGGTTGATACTTAATGGTGAAGACCCAGCGGCAGCCAACGGTAGGGCATGAAGGATGGCGATCCACAAGTTTCCATGTCTTGCGATCACATAGTGCCTGCATTTCCTGATCCATTGCATGTTTCCATGCAGGAATAACTAGAGCTTCTGCAGCAGCCTTTGGAATAGTGACAGCAGAAATTGCAGAAGTGAAGCATGCAAAATTGTTATGCAAATTAGCAGAAGAGCAGTAATGGCTGATAGGATGTTTAGTGCAGGAGCGAACACATTTGCGCAGACTGATAGAAAGGTGCAAGTCAGAAGTTACCTCAGTGTTTGTTTGATCATCCGCAAACAGAGGAATTGGTTGTGGAGGGGTCATAGAAGGAGCGCTTGTCTTTGGTCGGCGTTTGTACACTTGCAAAGGGCGACCTTCAGGCTGGTCAAAAGAAGGCAAGTCCTCAACAACATCTGTTAGAGGCGTGGGTGCCAACATATCACTGGAGAGTGCTGCCCTATCATCAGAAAAATAGGGCATATGCTCAAAAAAGATCACATCTGCACTGACAAACCATTGCTTGAGAACTGGATCAAAGCAGCAATAACCTTTCTGGGTTCTAGAATATCCCAAAAAGATGCATTTAGTGGAGCCAGGATCAAGCTTCGTCATCCCTGGGCATAAAGTTTTGAAAAAACAGGTACACCCAAAAATACGAGGAACAGAGGATAGATGTGCTTCAAGAAACAGAATGGTGTAAGGGATACGATTCTGTAAAATAGAGGATGGCATACGGTTTATAAGAAAGCATGCCGTAGAAACCGCCTCAGGCCAAAAACGGTGAGGGACTTTATAATGAAGAAGAGTGCGAGCAACCTCCAATAAGTGGCAATTTTTTCGTTCAACAACACCATTCTGTTGTGGACTATAAGGGCAAGTGGTTTGATGGATGGTGCCACGAACAGAACAAAAAGATGTGACAGACTTTTGCATAAATTCTAGGCCATTATCGGTACGGAAAATTTTAATGGGTTTATTGAACTGGGTTTGTATTTCAAAAAAGAAGATACTGATATTGTCCAAAACAGTGCTACGATCTTTTGAGTAAAAAAAGCCAAGTAGCACGGGAATAATCATCAATAAAAGTCAGAAAATATTTAACACCAGAGTGACTAGGAACAGAACATGGACCACAGATGTCCGCATGAACAATATCAAAAAGTGTCTTAGAACCTAATTCCTTTTTAGCGGGAAATACATACCGCGTTTGTTTTCCCAAAACACAAGATGCACAAGAAAAAGTTTTTTTCAGATAATGCGAGAAATAAATGCTTCAACTTCGTAGCAGACGGATGACTCAGCCAGAAGTGCCACTGAAGTCCTGTGATGGATGTAGACAGAATAGCAGATGATGCAGGTGGTCCATCCATATAGTAGAGTCCATCTGGTCCTTCATGGCCCGAACCAATCCTCGTCTGCGTGCGCACATCCTTCAAAACACAACCAAAGGGATCAAATTTAATAGAGCACTGAAGTTGTTTTACAGTTTTACTGACAGATAATAAATGGCAGCGCAACAGCAACAAGCAGTGGATAAAGAACCCGCTATGGGGCAGTAGTAACACCAGAGATCTGACGCATCAGATCAGAAGAGACCTGTGTCAGGCAGATAGACAGATAAAGGAACCTACGTTGTCATGCGGAAGATCAATATTCCGACATGAGGCGCAGGCAGAGAAACCTTGAGAGATAGGAGACTCTCAATATGTAGTGGCTATGGCTGTCCGAGAGTTTGCACGTACGAAAATGAGCGAAAGGAAGCAAGAGAGGAGGACAGCAATAAGAGTGGGCAGGAGCAGGTGAGCGGTGGCAGGCTTAGGGAGGGAGAGGGGCGGTGATAGGTGGTGGGGTGGAAGGCGGCGGCAGGTGGTGGGGTGGGAGGCGGCGGGCGGGAGGTGGCGGCGGGAAGAGAGGGGGTTGTAGCGGCGGGTGGGGGCAGCGTCGGCGGCGGGCTGGTGGGGGGCTGCGGGGGGAAGGGGGGCTGAAGGAACTAGGGCATAGGGGCAAGGCGGGAAATTGCAACTCGGGGAACCGGACCTGTACTGATACCATATAGATAGAATGGGAATTACTTATTTGATGATTTAACAAGTGTACAGTACAGCCTCTTACATAACAGAAGAGTAGAGACTAAAGCAGAGATAAGCAATATGAGACTAAACTACTGAAGTAAAAACATAAGTGAGGCACATGCTAGGCACATGACACTCAACAAAACACAACATATCTCTATAGTACTGAGATGGCGGCAGTCTTCAGTTTTGTAGTTAGTGGGCCTTTAGTGTCTCGGCCCATTTAGATTACTTGAGTCTCAAGTCTCAGGGTTTCTCCCTTGCTCCTATATATAGGACAGGGTTGTACCTCTTTTATAGATTGAATCAACTCATCTTATTATTATTCACATGGTATCAGAGTGTGTCCGCTCCTAGGGAACCCTAACCTAGCCACCGCCCCTCTTCCCTCTCCTCTCCGACGCACACGCAACCTAGTCGCCGCCGCCTCTCTCTTGTAGAGAGAGCGACCAAGGGGGAGCGCCATCGCTTGCGGGCGGCTTCCACCATCTCCATGGCTTAGGCCAGTCGCCTGCCAGGCATATCCCGACCTTAATGGCTTCTCCTTCTCTTTCTTAAAGATATGATTTTATTTCCGTACGTCGGCGCTATCCACCTCGGCTATCTCCTATCTATCCGTCATCTCCCGACGCTATCAACCTCCTTCATTGAGCCGCCAACAGCAACAACAACTCCCGCCACCGCCGCATCACTCTAGTGGTCCAGCAGCCACTGTCGCACATATCCAACAGCAAGCAGCCGTCGGCCGCATCCGTCGACACTGCCATGTCGGTACTACTGACGCCCCCGATACGTTGCGGTTGTTGTGACTCTGTCGGTAGTACCAAGGAATAAGGTTTCGCCGAAACCGGCGAAATTTCACCCCCAAATACCGATTTCGATGTGACCTGATACAAAACCATGTGACTGTGTCGATACCGTCGCAATTCGCGAAATAAAAATGCAATTTCGCCAAAGTTTCGATGGTTTCGCTAATTTCGCCAAATTTCGAGGGGTCCAGTGCAGTTTTTCCAACTTATCTATCGGTAAGCAGTCGAAACCGGTGAAACCTGCCGATTTTTGTAGCTGCTTTGTTGCTGCTGCTCTTCTTTGTGGAGAAAAGGGTGATTTTGAGGGGGATTTGCCATTTGGAGCCAAAGATCGACTACATTAAGGTAAATAAATATATTTTCTTCCATTTTCATTCATTTCCAACCTCTATTTCTCCTAATATCATCTATTTTGAACACATATTTCTCTATTTCACATAATTTCGTATTTTACACTAAAATATTAGATCTACTCCACTATTCATCAAATTTGTGTGTTCTAAACATAGATCCACACATCTAAGCCATGGATCTATATACATCTTCAATAAATTTACACAAATAACTAATTTTTATATCTTTTTTAGATTATAAATACTAATAATATTATATATAATATATATTCATCATAACTAGTTATTTCACTTAGGTTTAGTAGAAGAAGTTGTTACAAACACTAATATGAACACAAGGAAAATAATTTTTGTAAAAAATAAGATATTTTTTATATATACACTATTTAAAAATCCGAAAATTTAAAAAAAAATCATAAAATATTCTTTTTTTAGAAATAAGATATTTTTGTATTGTTTTAAATATCCTATTACAGTAGTACTCCTAATCACTTACATATACGTATAAATTATTTGTTAAATATGCATTTATCAATTTAAAAATATATTTTCAGACCTAAAAATACAAATAAAAAATAATTCTAAACCTTTTTTCGTATTGATTAATATTCTATTACAGTAGTGTACCTAATCCATTACATATATGTACAAATTATTGATAAGTATGTGCATTTATCAATTAAAAAAATATTTTCAGACCTAAAAATACAAATAAAAAATAATTCAGACCTAAAAATACAAAAAAAATAATTGTAAACCTTTTTTCTTCCTTGTTAATTTCCTATTTTAGTAGTGTACCTAATCAGTTACATATCTGTATGAATTTTTGCTTATGTTGTTTATTGTTTTGATTGCTAATGGCCTAATGCATTGCATATTCTATGTTGTTTTTTATTTATTTCAGTGTTGACAATGTCTTCTGATGGAAATTCGTCTGGGAATGAGGGTGCTAGGCAGAATGCACCCAAACCCAAGCAAGTAGATTTTGCTTGGAATTATTGTGCTCCTGTTCCCGGGGTCAAGGGAAAGGTGGTTTGTAACTTCTGCAAAAAGACAGTTGGTGGAGGGGGCATCACCAGGTTTAAGCGTCATATTACTGGGGGAGACAAGAATGTTGCCTTATGCCAGAAGTGTCCGCAATCTGTTAGGGATGATTTCAGAAAGATCATAGCATCCAAAAGGGAGAAGAAAGACAAATGTATTGAGGCCAACAAATCTTACACTGATACTCTCTTCAATGTACAAGCCACAGGTTCATCTGCCGAGTCTGATGATGACATGGTGTATCCTCCAGGTTGTGGTGATACTGCTTACGGTCGGCATATGTATAGGCGGGCATATAGAGAATCAAGAAGAAGTGAGTGGGAAAGGGAGGAAGCTGCAAGAATACTACGGAGGTATGGGCCATCAGGAACCGGAGGAGGCAGTGGGACTGGACTACCTCGCAGTCAACATGTTCCTGTTGTTGATCTGGATGATGAAGATGATGTGTTTGCTCAAACAAAAAGGAAGAAAGGCACAGTTGATGTTCTGTTACGTTCAGCTAGTGCTAGATTGAAAAATATTGATGAACCAGGGGTTAGGAAGGCTGAACCTAGGCAAAAAACCCTTAAAGGCATGTTCAGTGGGGCAAAGGAGAAAGTGGGAAAGGCTGTAGGTAAATTCTTTTTTGCTCACGGAATCCCGGCACATGTTGCAACTGAACCCTATCTACAACATATGGTTGATGTGATAGGGGAGTCTGGTAGGGGAACTAAGGCCCCCACAACTTATGAACTTATGCATAAATATCTTCCCGAGCAGAAAAAAGAGCTAGAACAGTGGGTTAAGGAGCAAAAGATATTGTGGGTTGAGTATGGGGTCACACTCATGTGTGATGGGTGGACCAGTGGCAACAGGAAACAAATTATAAACTTCCTTGCTCATTGTCGTGGATCTACTATCTTCCTTGATTCCGTTGATGCTTCTGGTGAGGTTAAAGAGTACTCATATTTATACAAGCTGATGAAGAAATACATGAAAGTTGTTGGGCCTGAGAATATTGTGCAAATTGTTACTGATAATGGATCAAATTTTAAGAAGGTTGGGGGAAAGATAATGAAGAAATCTCCCGTGTACTAGACGTCGTGTGCTGGCCATTGTATAGATCTCATATTAAAAGATATGGGAAAACTTGAGTACATCAAATCTGTGACCATTGATGCAAAATTGATTACAGGTTTCATATATAATCATTCTTTTCTGTTGAATGCAATGAGACGCCCAGAATATTGTGGAGGCGATCTAGTTAGAGTGGGGGTAACAAGATTTGCTACCAACTACTTGGCTCTAGATTCACTGAAGAACAAAAGAGATGGACTGAGGAGGTTATTTAATGGAGTAGAGTGGACCTCCATGAAGGAGCACAATACCCCACTTGGTCGACGAATTGAAGAACTAATTGCTAATAGGGCTTTCTGGGACAAAGTTACCAAGGTATTTAAGGTAATGGCTCCTATAGTAAAAGTGTTGAGGTTAGTAGATGGTGACAAGGCTGCAACCATGCCTTGGTTATATGACGCAATGGAAACAATGGTGGAGAATGTGAAAAAAGCCGCTCCAACATCCAATGCACAATACATGAGCATCATAAAAAAGAGATGGACTGATATGCTTTTGCATCCACTACACAAAGTCGGTGAGCATCATTGTAATTGTATCATGTATATAATTATTTAACTGGTCTATGTTAAGAAATTAACAGGTTCTGTATTATTTATTTACAGCATACTATTTGAACCCAAGATACCATTACTCGCGACAATTGGGTATGAAACCAGACTTGATGAATGCGGTTAGGGATGTGCTCAATAAGTTGCTTACATCCACAGAAGAACGGATGCAGGTTTTGGATCAGGTATACAAATAGTTGTATAATTGTATTTCATGTTTATCTAATATCTATAACCTAACAACTATTAATGTGGTCTTTCATGTTTGTTGGCTTTTTGGTAGCTACGAAAATTCCGTGAAGGCCTTGGATGCTTTGGCCACCCCAATGCAGTAGCCGACCGTGCAGAGGGTGATCCTTGTGAATGGTGGGTGTGGAATGGGAACGGTGCCCCTCAACTTAAAAAATAGCCATACGCAGTCTTTCACAGACAACTTCTGCAGGGGGGTGTGAAAGGAATTGGAGCACTTTTAATTTGATTCATTCAAAAAGAAGGAACAGATTGGGGGCTCTCAGGTTAAGGGATCTCGTGTATGTCCACTACAACATGCGTTTGAGAGCTAGAGCCATAAGAGAGGCCAACTACAAAGAAGTCCAATTTGTTGAAATGCATGATCACATTGACACAGCATACACGTTCCATGAAGATAGATTTCGGGGCCTTTATGATAGTGATGATGAGGGTACCGGTACAATAGAAGATCCCTTGGAAGAATGGATGAATGAAATAGGCCGTCCAGTTCTAGACAATATTTCTTCTGGCCGTCCAGATCCATATGTGGAGGAGCAATTTGAAGATGCTTCGGGTGTTGCACTTGAGGAAGAACGAAGAAACAGAAGCCCACCTGAAAGACTTGAGCCAGAGCCTGAGCATGTAGATCTTGATATGGAAATTGACAGAGCAGTGCAAGATGAATTGGGTGGAGCATCTAGTGCTTCAAAATCTATAACTACTACATCATCTGGGTCAAAGTCTAAGAGTGATGACGACGATGATGATGGTGGTAATGCAGGTGGTGGTCAACGTTCTCCAGAGTATCCTCCACCAGTTGATCCTCAGAATGATGATCGTCCATATATCACTAGGGATATTACACAGGAAAGAAATATCACAATGGCTGAAAAAACCTTTCCGAGGAAGAAAACTCGAGGTGGAAAAGACTACAGTGGTGCACCACCACGGCCACATGAGGATACATGCTATAGGCCTCCTACAACTACAGCTACACCTATAGGATTCCAATCCTATCCTACTTCACAATACTATACTGATTCCACTTCTGATATTGTTGAATCCATGGGAAACATGAGCCTTTCTGATTCTCTATATCCTCAACAATCATTTGGTGATACGTTGTTTGGGCACCCACAAGCGTACTATGGGTATTCTGGATATCAAACTCAGCCACCACCACAACCAGAAGCAGAATTAGAGCATCATATTGGATATACATATAGTGCAAATGTCTCGGGCCCGCAAGGAACATATCAGTACAACAGTAGTGTATTTTCTGATGATGGGGGGCAATCATGGAGCGGTGGTAGCTCAGTTATTCTTGTTGCTCAAGCCCCAATGCATGCTACTTTTCCTCAAGCTCGTCAACCTCCATCTGAAAGCAGGAGTCGATATCTTAGAGATCTGGAAGATCACTTTCTAAGGTTTGGGATGATGCAGTTCGTTTCTGGTGATGTGCACGAGGAACATGTGATTTCATACAACACACTTTACAAAATGTACATGACCTGGGAGCAATATGTCAACCATATCAACACAATACAGTATGCTGAACAACCAACTCAACCAGCACGACACTCAACATACAACTGATTTGAGTTGGTAAGTTATTATATTATTGATATGTTGTAAGTTTGATATTATAGGAGAAGTGTGTGTACTTATGTTTATGGATTGTGCTAGTAAAATTGCATAACTTAATTCCTATATTTTGTCATCGAAATCCTTCATCGAAATCCTCAATAAACAGGACAGTTCCCTTACCTCCCACATGAAGGACCCCCCAAACCTACCCCCACATAAAATTTTATTGCATAAAACGATGCGTTTAGGTGTAGAGATCACGCCTGTAAAATTTCATAAATTAATTCGTTCATTTTGGCGTCGAAACGGGCACAGTTGCATTTATCGAAATTTTTGTCGAAATTTCCATAAATTTCGGTTTCCATGCTGTCGAAACGGTATCGAAATCGGATACCTTATTCCTTGGTCGGTACTACCGAGATGATAGTCGGTACTACCAAGATTTCCATATTGATTTCTGATCCACCTCTGTGATGTGGTCGGTAGTACCGACTCTGGTGGTCAATACTACCGAGATTTCTCGGTTTCTATCATCTCCAGCCGCAACCGTCGCCAATCCCAGGAGCAGCAATCGGCTCCATCGCAATCGCAGCCATCGCCTCTATTGTTGCATCGCTCTGATGTCCTCAGCACCAGCCTTTGCCGCCTCATATGAAGAGGCTCCACACTAGACTCCGCATGCAACCTCATCACATGCAATATCTCTGGAGCCGTGTAGGAGACCGGTATCATCTCCTTTGTTGCTGCTAAGTGCTACATCAACTGAGCGACATAATCCAGCCATCCTCCGTATCTGTCTGTTGTTGTGTTGCTGCCTCATTTTCCAGCAACAGTATCCCCAGCCGACGATCGCACTCTCCAGTCGTCGTCGCCATCATCCAGGTCCCTAGGTTGTTGCTCCACGTTGTTGCCATGTTGTTATTCACTCTACCATATTCAACCATGCCATCACCCCTAATAGTTATATTTTCTCCCAAGTTAATGACGTCCTCCAAAATTTCATAGTCAAAAAAATTTTGACAGGGGCTCCGTCCGTTTTGGGTCGGGATTAGATCCATTTAATTTTTCTACTCAGATCTTACATTGACCCATTTAGCATCTCCTCTTCGGTTATCGGTTTCCATTCTCTACATGCTATACATTTCAGTTTCATAGATTCCTCTCTTTTTCACCAGTTCCTTTCCCACCCTTCCACCCATCATGTGTGTATCCCCTTTTCTACGTGCGCGGGAGTCCTATATCCATTTCTCCACACCATATACTCACTCTTGTCGTATTTGGTGTGGGGGATAGAGAAGAAAGGAAGAGTATGAGAAGAGAGAGAACATGAGTATGTATGAGAGAGAGTATGAGAGAGAGATGAGAGTGATGACATATATATTCCAGGCTACTATCTTCATGGAGCTTCGTTCTTCAGTACATTTGTTTTCCACTTCTAGACAGCATTCAAGGATTTCCATTGCAGCATTGACACTGAGCTTATCGCGTTCGCACCGCATTATGTACGTCTAGACAAGAGGTTGTTACTCCCATTCCAGCCTTGTGTTTCCTCCTCATCCCGTGTTAATGGTATTCCAGTTGATCATCCTCGCTGCATTCACATAAGATAGATGGGTGCTTTTTCAGATTCTTAGAAGCTCAGCAATTTCTAGCCTGCCAAATCTACATCTGCAAGGCTGATTCATCCAGATTTATCTTCACCGAGTTGTTTCATCCTGTCTTCTCCGAGCTGCATTTGTTGTATTCGCATCACCTTCTGATGATCTACTTGGGACTTTCCTTGATGGATGATCTCCTTTCCCGTCAAGCCCCCAAGGTTCATGTGCCAGAGTTATGGTACATGCATCGTATCATCAGCACATCGTCTGTTCGTGTTCATGCCACGTTATGCATGTTTGTCAGACGATTTGAAGATTCCACTACTGCTACATCGACATTGTGTATCCGTGTTCGTGCCGCATTAAGTACGTATTCCGGTGAAGGTGGCGTAATCATGGTATTGATGATCGTCTGCTTCAAAAGTGGCAAATTATTGTTGTAGTATTCAGGTTCCATTCATCAGATCATTGCAATTGCACTTCAAAAGACCTTCTTCAAAGCTCGAGGATCTCCAGCCAGTAGAATACAATTCCAAAGAAGAGAGGTGTCGTAATCATATAATTCAGGGGGAGAATTGTTTTAAGGGGGAGTATCAATTTTGTATGGGGAGTGACATTTATCTTTTATCATTTTATCGAGTCATGTAACTCCAAGCTTGGAGATGTGTTTCACCCATGCTCCAGTTTGAGGGGGAGTGTTAAAGATTGCATATCTCGGTACTACTGAGATATTGTCGGTAGTACTGACATGGCAACAGCCTTCAGTTCTGCAGTTAGTGTCTCGACCCGTTTAGATTACTTGAGTCCCAAGTCTCAGGGTTTCTCCCTTGCTCCTATATATGGGACAGGGTTGTACCTCTTTTATAGATTGAATCAATTCATCTTATTATTTTTCACAAAGTCCATCTGTTCAGCAATAATTTAAAAGAAACCATACATTCAGCCGCCAGGTTGGGAGGACTTAAAGGTTAAGGTTGTGATTGGAGATAAGTTGGAGAGAGTAATGAAGGAAGGAGTAGGGGAGCGTCACAAATTCTATATAGAACTTAATATAATGTCTCTTGATACTTGAAACCTTTTTTGTTACGTCGTTTGTGATATTTACATGTAAAATGTTAAGGATTTCTTTTTTGTCACCATGACCAATGTTTCAAAAAAAACGGTCTGCGCTATGCGCGCACCATCGGTTCATTTCAATAATAGAAAAGGGTAGAGGTGTTAAACCATCATTTCTTTCAAGTCATATAGCAATACCATCGGTTCATTCTCGTACTTAGTCAAAAACATAGGTTCTTATCCCTAGAGTATCCATCGGTTTGTTTATGTAGTTAGACAAAACCAAAACCATCGGATCGTTGGTACACTTAACCAAGACAAGACCACCGGATCTTTGAAACACATATCCAATCAATAAGGCCATCAGATCTTTGAAGCAATTGTCCAAAGGAAAAGCCATCGGGTCATTGAAACACTTGGCCAAAACATGTCCATCGGTTTATTAGTTGTACTTAGCCAAACAGCAAAAGTCATCGGTTTATATGGTATAGAAAAACATCATTTCATTCTCCAAGAAAAACCCATCGGTTCATTGATATACATAACTAGAACAAGACCATCGGATCTTTAAGTTACTTAACCACAAGAAAACCCATCAAATCTTTTAAAGACTTAGTCAAAACGGTTTATATATCTATATTGTACCCATCAGTTCATGAAATAGATAACCTCACTAAGACCATCGGATTATTTGGATACTTAGCCAAAAACATACCCATCGGGTCATGAGATTACTAAGCCAAGAACAAGTCCATGGATTATTGGAGTACTTAACCAAATCAAGAGCATCAGATCACGGGCAGCAAGGTCATCAACTATTTTACTTAACATAAACATTAGGTTATTGACTCACTTATCCATTGATTCATTTACCAAGTGAAAACATGAACTAAACATTCAGTAAGGATCATTGGTTTAAAGACTAAGTAGAGTTATTACAAAGTAACAACATAGTTTCCTTTACTCAAGTAAAACCACTGCTTCAAGGATAAAGAAGACCATCCAGTGTTTTAAAAAGCGTGTTAGGCGGCCGCTTAAGCGGCACAAGGTCTATGCCGATTAAAACGTACTCCAAGCGGCTGTTGGCGGATTTGAGTTAATCGGCCGCTTTTAATCCGCTTTGGTCGCTTTTTTCCATTTTTTCCCAAGTCTGATATTTTATACAGTAACATTAATGCCAGTAATGTAGTTGATATTTATATGAGTGTATACTTATATGTTTATATTAAATGAATATGAATATATCGTTAGCTGCTGATTTAATGTATTCTTAGCAACTGATTTAATACTCATTCTATATTTAATTGAACAGGAATATATAGTTAGCTGCTGATTGAATATGTTCTTAGCTACTGATTTAATATATGAGTATACTTATATGTTTATATTAAATGAATATGAATATATAGTTAGCTGCTGATCTAATGTGTTCTTAGCTACTGATGTCATATTTATTCTTATATTGAATGAATATAAATATATAGTTAGCTACTGATTTATTATGTTCTTAGTATTAATTTTAGAGGTATACATAGGTTTAATTATGTTAAAACATTCACAAATCATAAAATTATTTATGTATATTATGTGTATAAACTGATAAAAATATTAGAAAAATTAAGCATCCGCTTTTTAAAAAAGCACCATCGCCCTCCTGGTGATTAATCAGCTACAAGGTCTTGTCCGCGCACTTCCCGTTCGCGCTTTTTAAAACATTGAGACCGTGAATTCATTTTACTTAACCTATCATTGGATTATTGACTTGCATAATCATGGGTTCATTTATCAAGTAGGGTCAAAGTTTCTCACTCTAGGTAACACCATCACCATCTACTCTTTTAAACAAATCATTATTCCAAAGACATGTGGAACTATCATTTTAGAGACTAAGTCACTAAGTATAACCATCAAATTCAGCACCAAGTACCACCATCAGTTTCTATACCGAGAGGAAATCAGCTATTCACACCAAGTAAAAACCGTCTTTTCTTACCTCCAAACCAAAGTAGTTCGTGTTCATACCAGAAGGAACATTCACATGATCTAAGGATAGCTTAACAACACACAAATATCATGCATGTATGTAGAATAGTGCAACTAAGATGATCTTTCACCATAATACCAAGTTTTAGGGCATGATCTATATAGAGCAAGTTAAAAACAAGCAGGAAACGGGATGAAAGTTATATAGCTCACCTCAAGATGAAGATGAACGTCCAAACAGCAAGGTGACTCAAGAAAAACCCTAGCTTTGCCCTTCCAAAGCTCCAGGGTACTTCTTCAAGAACAAGGTAGATCTAGGGCAAAAGAGAGAAGAAAAGGGTCCTTTCACCACATGCACGACCTTCAATCAAGAACTTCTGGAGTTCTGCCTGATGAGGAGAGAAGGAAGAGAACATCAAGGAAAGCAGAGTAGAGAAGAAGATCTTACTTGTTTAGGGCAAGAAACTAGGTTACGAAGCTTTAAACATCCTTAGAGAACCTTGATCCAAACCCAAGGGTGACATGCATCCATGATCTCCAAGCTTCAGCCTCCAAGGTTCCTTCACAAGGAAACGATGGCCTAGGGATTCTCTAGAACCAAGGATGAGATAAGGGTGCAAAGGGTTCGTTTGTGGGAGTGGTAGAGGGTATATATATTCAACAGAGAGAGGAAGGTGGTCAAAAGGTTGAAAGCAGGTTTGCCATGTGTCCAAAAGCCAAAATATGTCCTTTCCATGCATGTCAGAGTTTCCATCGGTCATTTACCATGTTTTCCATGAGTTCATGCCTTAGAAAGATTACCAAGATGTATTATCAGAGTTCCCATCAGAGTATGCATATGTGCTATCAAAAAACTCATCGAATCATCACCATACTTAGTCATTTTGCCAACTCTGGCCATCCATCGGATTGTGCACTTCAACTAGGGTTTCCATCGGATTATGGACCTCAAGGAGAGGCCATCGAATCTTCTTCCCCGAGGAGAAAACATTGAATCATTACTCACAACTCACAAGGTGGAACCATAGAATTCCTACCATAGAAAAATCACCACATATGTGGGAAACCCTAAGTTTTCAACCCTAGATGGATAGAGCAGAGAATCTGATGGTATGTCTAGGCATCCATAGGTGCAACTATTGGGATAATATGAAGCACAACATGCATGTGTGAAAATTATAGATAAAACCCTAGAAATGGGAAAATTGCACAAAAGTCCATATAAACATATAAATTGAAAAACTCAATCAAACAGTGTCCAAACTGGACCAAACTTGAAACATAGCTTAATCTCATGATATCAATCCATTACTTTGGGTTTGATTAAGGATTTAAGCACCCAATTAAGATAAGCAAGCATGTTTAACCATTAAGCCAAGTCAGGGGTCTTACAATTTTGGTGGCTCTTCTCGATGAGTTAAATGAAATCATCCACGACCTTAGGCAAATCGATGTGAAGATAGAGGGCAAGGATCAAGCAATTTTGTTGCTTTGTACCCTTCCAACATCCTACAAGCATAGAATTAAATATCTGATTTTGATGACGTATCTGATAGCCCAAAAACATAAATTTACAGAAATTTCGGTCGGAATTTTGATATTTACGGCCCTAATAATATTGACGATCAAATAAGTGAATTAAATCATGAAAATTTATCGGGACAATCTAAACGCCAAGATCTACTCAAATATGCAACAATGATTCATATTGGATATGTTGGGGGGTCTCCCACATTAGTAAATGAAGGAAGATGAACAATTGTGATAGAATTTTGATGGCAATCCCAATGGAAAACCAAAGGAATTAAGTTATGAAAATTTACAAACACAATGTTTAGGCATTATACACACTAAACTATATAATAAATTTATATGTTTAGAGGTCAAGATGGGATCCATGTCGTGATTAGTGAGTGCACGAATGAACAGAAATGTCAAGTCTGCTAGACAGTTAGACTGTTAAAAACTTCAAATTACAGCTTAGAATTTAAAACTATAGTTACAAGTTACAAACTTATGAACTGCAACTTGTACAAGTCTAGTGTTAGCATTTAACTAGGTTACATGGGACATTTATACATAGATCCAAGAAAGTACTTTGTTATTTTTGGAGTATTTCTCTAGATCTCTATAGAAGAGTGTAGAGATTGAAGGGAATGTATAGATAGCCTACGGATAGGGGAAGCATACCTTCGAATTAAGAAAAATAGCCTCTACAAGAAAGAGATTGAAAAGAAATTGCCAAAATACCCAAGATGTAATATTAACAGCCCTAGGAACAAATTTTTCAAAATTGAAGTTGTGTTTTGTGCCATTTCACGAAATTACGCCCAAATTGGGTTTTTTGCTGTGAAATTTCACTTTCTTTGGTGAAATTTCACACCTAGAGTCAAAAAATTTACAAGAATACGTCCCATCCCTACATATGTGCATTTCAATTTTGATTGCACGTTTCGATGTCCAGTTGAAAAAAATGAAATGTTGAGTGAAATTTCACAATTTCAATCGATGTTTTATTCCATGCCAACAAGAATTCCTAAGATATGATGATTTTTTAGGAGTCAAAGATTATCTCACTCCAAGAAGTCAAAACGGCATTGACATCTCAAGCAAAGTTAGAGAAGGATCTTACTTCATCGAAAGTAGCACGTGAAGCATTGCCCGCTACAAGATAGGAGTGTCCATTTAACAATGACCCTGAAAGCTCAAAACAAAGAAGAATAAATCAAATTTGCATAAATCAAATAGGTGCAACTACAGCAAGAAGACGACTTATTATTGGGATGAATGCTACAAGTTGTGAAAGAAGCGATAGCATGAGAGTTCATTTGAAGTACAACTCATGTAAAGGTGGCTCATTGAGGTACTTAAGACGACAGTTACATTCTTGCTTCATTGTAGTCCTACAACAAGAAGGAAAAATTGGGTTCTTGATTCAACATGCACCTACCACATGACCGAGCATATGGAATATTTCCATACCCATGAGTCTCATCAAGGTGGAGATAGTGTGATGACATCCTTGCAAGACAATTGGTTTTGGCACAATGAACATCATGATGTTTGATGGTGAAGTCAAAACATTGACAAATGTCCAACATATTGTTGGGTTGAAGAAGAATCTCATCTCATTAGGCACAATTAAAGACAAGGGCTACAAGATTTGTAGTGAAAACGAAGGTCTTGATAATCTTATAGCTAACTGGGTCCTCATGAAGGGGGTGAGAAATTCACACATATTGTACATCTTGCAAGGTTCCACTGTCTCAAGCTCTATAGCAGTTAAAACTTCATCAAAGATACTAGAAGGCTTTAGCATATGCATTTGGGACACATGTCTGAGAAAGTAATGACACTTATCAGTAAGAGATGGTAGTTGTGTGGTGAGCGCATTCAAAAGTTAGATTATGCAAGCATTATGTCTTGGGGAAGGCCAAATGCAATAACTGTGACACAACAATTTACTCTTTGCAGTAGTATATGATACGATTTCAACAAACACTCATTCCAAGAAAGAGAATTTCATAAGATTACTTTCAATATTAGGCACAATTGTAGCCAAATTGATTACTTCCTTATTAGGTGGGTTGATCATAAAGTATGCAAGAATTATAAAGTGATCCCTGGAAAAGAACCACCACTCAACATAGGTTGGTGGTTTTGGATAATAACATGAAGTCAATAAATGTAAGCATGAAAAAAAAACCAAGATAACATGATCAAGTGGTGGAATTTTAAAGGAGAAAATAAACTGAATTTCAATGATAAACTCATCAAGGAGGGCACTTGGAACTTGGAGTCTCATGTTAACCCTATGTGGTATAATATGAGATTTTGCATAACAAAAATTGTCTAAGAAGTTTTGGTGGAGTCTAAAGGTTATGGGCCTCCACAGAAGGAGACTTGTTTTTTGGAAAATTTAGTAAATACCACAGAAGGAGACTTGGTGGTGGAATGGTAACATAAAAAAGGCTATTAAACTCAAAAGAGAGATCTATAGGATCTTTACCAAATCTCTAGATGATGCAACTTTTCAGAGATACAAGAAAGAAAAGAAAGTATCTCAAAAGGTTGTTTAGGAGTATCCTCTCTCTTTCTTCATTTCAATAGCAATACTCAAAACCACTATGAAATCTCATATTCATTTAGTCAATAAACAATCCACACTTCCAAGGATGCTCTAGATGATGTTCACTCTGATCCCATGTTCCTTTCAAAGGTGGTACTAAATGGAAAATACATGATGACCTTCATTGATGATTGCACAATGTCTAAGTTTATTTTATCAAAAACAAGGATGAGGAGTTCTCTACTTCCAAGCATGGAAGGCTCTTGTTGAGAATCAAACCAACAAGAGCATAAAGCATTTTCTAGCTAATAACGGCTCTATTATATGAAGTTGAATAATTTTTGTAGTCATCATGGCATCAAAGGATCGCATAGTGTGTTATACGCCCCTGTAAAACGGTGTAGCAGAAAGAATTAGAAAAGGCATGACGCGTGCTTTTCAATGCAGGCTTGGATAGATCTTTCTGGCAACTTCTTGTTATTTGGTGAACTGTTCTCCATCATATTCTATTAACTTCAAGACTGCTGAAGAAGCTTGGTTGGGTAAACCTATTATTCAAATTTGTGTATATCTGTCTACGCTACTTGTGCTCATTCTGATACTGGAAAATTAAAGCCTAGAGCTATTAAGTATATTCCTTGGTTGTGCTTCTAGGGTAAAAGGATAACAACTTTGGTGCAAAGATCCTTCTTCACCACATTTCTTAGTAGAGTGCAGTGTTACTTTAGTTTTAACAAATATGCCATGTGTCTATTATTGAAGGCATGAACAGATCTTGTCATATAGGTTCTTTACCGGGCGTCTCACAATAGGTGGAGAATTGGAGATCAAATAAGATGATGGCTCAGACATCGAAGAACAAGGTCTCTCTTCTATGCCAAATGATTCAATGCTTATTGATGACAAAGAGGAGACTCCTAAGAGTTTCTATAGTGTACACAAAGGCAAAGGCAAAGGTAAATTGAATGTCAAGCCACTCCAACATGTGGATTTGGTGACCACATAGTAGCCTATGCCCTTTCCAACATTATTGATGTGGATATTGGTGTTGAGCCCACTAACTTTTGTGGAGTCGCAGTTCATGATGCTCCGTGGTGGATTGTTGCAATGAAGGAAGAGATGAATACCTTCACAAGAATCAAACTTGGGAGTTGGTAAAAATTACAGTCAAATTGAAGGCATTAATTATAATAAAGTCATTCACCCATTGTCAAGTATAGTTCAATACGACTGCTTCTTTCTTTTGCAGTCATTGACCTAGTGCTGCAACAACTCGATGTAAAGACAGCTTTTTGCATGGTGAACTAGAAAAAATGATCTACATGCAACAACCATAGGGCTTTGAGGCAGAGTACCATATTTGCTAGCTCAAGAGGTTTGTCTATGGGCTAAAGCAAACTCCTAGACAATGGTGCACGAGATTTGACTCTTTCATGATACACAATGGATTTTCTAGTAGCTATGACGTTTGTGTCTATTATAAAGGGATATATTATAATTCCTTTATGTACCTGTTATTTGTTGATGATATGTTGATCGCTTCTGGACACACATTTGATATTACCAAGATGAAACATCTTCTAGGTGGAGAATTTGAGATGAAAGAACTAAGATTAAGCTAAGAAGATTCTTGGCACAGAAATTCAAAGGGACCAAAAAGATAGAGGGCTTACCCTGACGCGGGAGAAGTATTTAAGAAGGTTTTTTCATAGTAGGATTGACAGTTGTTAGTTGGAAAGCTATTCTACAAAGTTCTATTTCTCTATCCACGATTAGAGTAGAGTACATGGTGGCAATGGAAGTCGTGAAGGTGTCTTGTAGATCAAAAGTTTGATGAATTCGATGGCATAGATTAAGAACAAGTCATTGTTCATTGCATAGTCAAAGTGCCATAAATCTTAGCAAAGAGCAAATGTTCCATAAGAGAATGAAGCACATTGATATCAAGTACCACTTAATTAGCGAAGTAACATCTAAAGGAAAAATTCAAAAATAAAGAAGATTGGTATGTCTGAGAATCCAGTAGATATGATGAAGAAGACTCTTCAGTTAGCTAAGTTTGAGCTTTGCTCAAAATTAGTTGATTTTCTTTCTACTTGGGCTTTGCCTGTGTAGGTCATGTGAAGGAGATGGCAGTCTTATTTCAAATTTTGGTATTGGAGAAGATTATGTGTTTTTCTACTTCCATCACTTTTTTCAAGTTGAAAAGATGGTGGATTTTGTTAAGAGTGTCTTAAACTCTCAAGAACAGCTTCATTGATGAACCGGATGTCTACATCGAGCCTTGACATTGTCGGGATGCATTTTGAGAATCGACATATGCATTTAAAGACAATCAACTGACTGTATATGGTCCCCATGGACCGTATCTGGGCAAGTTAAGCAAAAGGAGGATTTACGATCCAGACCAACCCCTACCGCAGCATGATTTATGGTCTGGCTAGTGACTGCATATAGTCCCACCAGACTGTAAATGCGGTTGAATAAATATGGATGACTTTGGGACTTTGACCATGAGTCCTATTCTTATAAATAGACCCTCCCATCTCATTCAAAAAATGAAGAGACGTTAAGAGATATCAATAGACATCATATTTCAAAGACCTACAACCGAGGACGGACCCAGGAATTTTTCTCCTATGGTTTCAAGCTTCCAAGAGCTCCTCTCCAAGCAATCGTCTTCTTCCATGGTTAGCTTTTGGGTGTAAAGACGATTGGACTCTCTTTTGTAATCATCTTTCTATAATTCTCTCAATTAACAATATCATTTTCGCCAACAGATGTACCCTTTCATATTGGGAATTTGTTGAACCACTATAAATCCTACGTTTGTAGTTGCTTTCATGATGTTTCTTGTTGCTACTCGTTGTACGCATACGGTTACTCATTTGATCTCATGCTTCCACATCTCTGCAACAAGCTCATTGGGCCTTGTTGTTCAGGTCTCTCATCACCACCATATCCCAGCAAAGGGTTTCATCCTTTGGGCTCTCTCTCACACACACACACATAAAGTGGGTGTTGGGCTTGGATATAGTGATGCTTATTTATTGTTGTACGCTCAAATAGTGTTTAATTACACATGCTTTTTGGAAATCCAAACCATCATTCTTTAAAAAACATTGTGTAGCAAAAGGGAATCAACACCTAGGTGTAGGAAAACTTCTTACAGTACCTTTAAATTTCATTACAAGAATAAAATTGGTTGATCCAATCTTATAGATAAAAATTGAAGAGCGGCATTAAGATATGTTGTCTTTCAAAAATTATTCACGTATGAGTAGTGTGGCATGCCCATCATAAGATATCTAGTTTACAGTAGACTTATCAAATTAGCTGACCTCTTAAGGATGGTCACCTAGCCACCGAAGCTCGGGCTTTTATATTTTTATACTTTTGATACATTTAGAGACTTTACAAATTCTTATATGTTTCTTATTGTTTTGAACCAACAATTTCATCGAAGTTATCTTCCTCCTCTTGATTAGGTTGACTACTACTATTTTATAGCTCAGTGACAATCTGCAGGCTAACTATATTTAGTTAGCAACTAGAGGATCTCCATTCCTAGATACTCCTAGATATACTCCATGTTAAGATCTGGCACAACTTCCATTTCCCAATCCAATCAGAGACCGTGGGTGATTACCATCATCGGAGAGCAGTAGCTTGCTAGATCAGGTTCTTAAATGTTAACCTGCCTTACATGATCTTCGTTGTGTTTGAAAAATCCACATGAACCTCCTGTGACCAAACAACAGTAGATCTTTCCTCATACGAGACAACAAGCTTCTCACCTTTATCTTCAGGAGAAAGGGGAAAACTTGAGGATTTTGCACTGGGTACAGTCACCTAAGGAATCAATATTGCATGCTTACCTTGTGTATTAGCATTCTGACGAACATCATATGTTCGCTTGCCAAAGCAAAACTAACGATCATTTAATGCTCTGGGATCTCGAACTATTTTGGGCATGAATCCAATCAATTGACCAAACCTCTTGCAAGAATTGCTAAACAGAGGCTTGGCAATATTATCAACCTTTAGCATCATCAGATTCTCGTCAACGATTGCTACAACAGACTTCAGCATAGGCGATGTTGCTTGGAACTCGATACAAAGCCTGGCAGCATCAAGGCAACTCATTGTCAAAGATGCATCATCATAATCGATAGGTCGCCCCTGAGCGCTTGCTATCCTAGCGAGTCGATCTACAATACTTCGGCTTTCCATACTTATCTAGATTAGTAGCGAGGAGAAGGAAAGAGGAGCAAGCAAAGATTTCAGAATCCATTCCTAAGTAATCATCAGGAACCATCCATCAACCAAGGTGTCGCGCTAAGGATTCAATCTCTTTCCCTTTTAGTTGGAAGTCGTACAATGAATCGACCGTGCTCCTCAGCTAAGATCTCGAATCTACCACTTTGCCTCCACTTCCGACAAATCCATCCAGCTAGTTGCCCTCGAAACAGTACGATCAATGAATCTAACAGAAATGTGGTCATCCCATATCGGGGGCTCCCCTCTTTGATTTAGAATTGTACCATCTTGACGCCTTCCCGTATCTAAGGATTGACAAACAGATTGTAGAGAATGCACTAATGCCCACTTCTGACGACAAGTCTAAAGCCACTCTGGATTTGATACACACTCTTCCATAGATGTCGAAGGTGCCTTTAGAAGGTCATGAGGGAGGTTCTTGGGAGGATCTCTACTGTTCGGCAAAATCCGGGAGAGTTTCTTAGTGCTGCTCATCTCCCCTAGTCTTTCTTGAACTAGGAGTCGATTGTTGCTCCTTTCTTCTTCTTCTTCTCCCCATCCTTCTCCCTCTCCCTCTCCCCATTGAAATCTTTTACCAGTGGTGCTTTCTTTTTACTAAAGGAGGCTTAAACTGACCTAATTTGACCCAAAATAAAAACAAATTAACCTAATTCACCCCATGTTGATGTTAGTTAGCCTAATTTAGGCATGGATTAAGTTTAAACTTAGTCTAATTTAGACATGTATTAAGTTTAATCTTACCTAATCTCAAAGTTGTCAAGGCGCCCGCCTAGGCGGCGCCTAGGCGTCCTAGGCGCTAGCCAAGGCTGTTCAAACTAGGCGCCCAGCCCAGTATGTGCATTATATGGGTGTCTAAGGCCTTTTAAGCCTAAATTAAGTTATTTAAAGGATAAATTAGCATGAATCAAGTCTGGATTTGGTCGAATTAGATTAGCTTGAGTCAATTTATGGCTGAAATAGGTCTGATTTAGGCAAAATCAGGCCAAATTTTGGAAAATTAGGGAAAACATGTTTGATTTGGGCCAAATTGGTAAGTCATAAAATCACTTCCTCATATGTTTGTTGTTCTTGCTTCTTTTTCTTTTCTTTTTTTATCCTTTCTCCTGCATTTTAGTCCTTAATCCTACTGCTGTTGCGTTTTTTTTAGTTATTCCTCCTATATCCCCTCCTACTCCGAAATCCTACTACTGCTGTGTTTTTTTTTATTCTGTTTTCTTCAAATCCTCTTTTACATCACCTATGCTTCGTAATGTTGATGATGTTGTACTTTCTACTTTCCTCTTTTACATCACCCTTTTTCCCTGCTTTCTTTTCTAAGTCTCTTGCTCCAATTGTTGTTGCAGGCTTGTTGATATTACTTCCCCTTTTTCTTCCTATTCCCATCTCCTGCTACTGCTGTCATAACCTCATTCTGCCCTCTTTTTATGTTTCCTATATGGTATTATATGTAGTATATATGTATAATAAGAATCAAATTAACATACTGAAAAAGATACAAAATATAAAAAACGCCCAGAACAGCCTATGCGCCCGCCTAGGCGCCCCTTGGGAAATGTTGACCACCTAGCCGCCTTGACAACCATGCCTAATCTAAGATGACCTAGATTGAGGCTAAAAGTCCCTAGGTGACCAGCCAAGCCACTAAATGACATGAACGCCTAGGTTGTAAACCATCTTCCAGCGCCTAGCCCACCTAGGTGATTACCTAGACAACTATGGTTCAAACTAATCAATAGTAGCACTACCATAGAGTTCCTTCTCATCAAATCTAAAGTACACATGATTTTAATTGATATGGCAATAGACTTTGTCTAAATTATGTTCTCCGAATCCATCTCAGATTACATAAAAACTATGCCTAAGGGAATGGGTATGGGAAATTTCTACATCTTTAGGTTTGTAGATTCCCAACGCTCTCTGTCTTTTTCTTAGAAAGAGAGTTTGAGAAGTATGTATTGCCATTTCTATTTATGAGTTTGCTGATCTCTGTTATACAATTCAACTAATACAGACTTGATGTCCATTTCTTAGATTAGATATGTTTTAAATATCATTTTAACAAGACATTGATCAACAAAACATTGAAAAAAAAGGTGTATTTTCTAATAAATCATAAGTTGCAGAAATCGCAGTAGCTATTAGATTTATAGGGTTCAATATTGCAAACATGTAAGTACTTTATGGGCACATGTAACTGCACATATCAATTGCAAGCAGTAGAGACTAGATCTTTATGGTTGAATATTGCAAACGTTTGAGTACTCTATGGATACATGTAACCACACACACACACACATATAGGTAGCGGTACTCGCACCAGACATTGGATATATAGGCACATGACAATGGGGTTCAACAATCATATAATGAAGTTGGACAGTGCATTTTTGCAACCTCAAAAAAACTCCAATATAAATCAGGGTGCTTCATTTAGTGGCCACATTAGAAGATGGAGATCAAGAGATCCATACCGCCTCAATATACTCTATGGCTTTCCGGTCAGAGAGTTTCTTCCCTTGTTGATCGGTCACATGGAAAGCTGAATGCAGAAGTTGATGGACACAATTAGATTTCTTGAACAAGTATGCTCATACTTAAGAAATAGTTACCCCCTGATGCAAAAAGAAAAAGAACAATAGCAATAACAGTACCCGGAAGAAAAGGGCAAGGAATCAATATAATATTCTACACAAGAAAATTACAACTTTCGAACATCTAATAACAGTTGGGTTGGTCTTGATTTACCATATGCAGTAATAACTATGAATGGGCTTCTAGGTTCTGATGACAAACCAACTAACAAATGATTTCCGGTGTGTTTTTCATATTCTTTTACTGACATTCTGTACAACAAAATTATTCTTCATTAATTGGTTTTCTTATTTCAAATGCATGTGTCTTGGTGACTCAGCCGGTTGACATCACTGTTTGAACTTAAAATATATGTTTGATGGGATTGGTCAGGCCTTTTATGCCCAACCAGAACAACACTTAAATATAGATCATATGCTTCCAGATATATCTATGGTATCATACCCTAAGTTAATGTTTGGTGGTTTGAAGGCCTGAATTTCCAGTCATGTCCCAAAATGATTTTCTTTGGGCTATATGATGACTCAAGCAGTCTATCAGATTGTTTCAGGTTAAACATAGATGCCACATGTCACGTCTTGTCATAATTCCTTGCCATATCTGGTATGTTATACAAAAATTAAGTTAAATTGTGTCTAAAGACCTGGCCTGCAATCACCAAACCAGGTGTAAATTATATCAGTATCCAGGATAATCCGTTAAAGCTTCTGCAAGAGTATTATCAAACATTCAGGTTCTATTTAACATTTTGAGATCAGTTAGGGAGTGCTGAAAGTTAGCATGTAATCTCTGTTCATTTAGCTTAATTACCTATAGTGTATGTAAGACATGACATCATGTATGTCAAAAGTTTCAGATCGATTCCATGTCAAGAACCATGCAACCCATCACCAACTGGACCTGAGTTGGGAATCAACAGGTTGCATTTGAAAACCAACCCATTCTGAGAAGTATGTGATGATGGATGAGCTGAGCAGGTGAATAGCTAACCAATGGAGAACCTAATGACAAAGATCTAAATTTACAAAAATATCTAGTAATGGATGCTAATCATATATCAAACAGATTTCAAGCATCAAGCCACATATAGGCAATTAAGACTAGTCCTGGTTAAGTAGTAGCCATGTGGTGTTAACCCACAAGGCTTGACAAAATCTAAAACTAATAAAGTAGAATAAGCACTGCAGTACCTATATAACAAATTGGCCTATGTGTCCTACATCATCAATGCTCTTTGGATCCTCCCACTGTCTTCTAGTTTAGATTCTTCTGTGATAGCAAAGAAGATTCAGCTTGTGGAACGTCCTTTTAGTTGGAGAAAGCATCAACGGTTACTAAGGGTCACATCTGAGCACGTTCGTTTCACCACTATCTGTACTAGTTATGTTTCACGAAAGGGGCATTACTAAATTTTCATGAAAGAACATTACATGTATTGGTTTCAACTTTCAAGGAGGAGGAGTAGATAAACCATCTTAAGCGTTACCATGGAATTTGTGTTTAAGTGGGATCCATCCGAATTAGCTGGAGAAATTATACGTCTGTAGTTAGTGGCTTAGAATATCATAGTAGATTCGTTATGTAGAGGCAGAATCTGGAGAATTTAGAATTCAAAGGCAGCACCTTGCACGTAGTTACGACCAAATCTCAAGGATATCGAGTTAAAAACGAACACTCCTAACTGTAGAACTAAAGGGAAACAGCTAATATTAAGCAACACAGTGAAATGTGACCAGAAAGAAACCCAAGGAGAAATACTTAGGACAGGTCAGTCGCTAACTCACTGTCCATGAACCAGCCACCATCCGAGGAGATGCAGGCCCTGGTGATTATGAGGTTGAGGTCGCTAAGGACCTGCATCACATCCAGGAGCGTCCCTGGTCTTTTAGCGTCCACCTTGATCAAGGTACAGTTCCCACAGCTCGCGTTCTCCACGGACACCCTGCGTCCGACGAAATAACCCAATTTTATATTTAAAAAAATGCACCTGCCACAGTAGCAGAAGGAAGGGGACGACGCCGACCGACCTAGGTGGGTTGATGCGGTCGCTAAACGTCTCGTATTCAGGATCGAAATACGGCCATGAGTAGGATCGCCGCTCCTCCGGCATTGCCATGAAAGCCTCAGAATCACACGCCCCCGCTCCTTTGTTCCGGCCCTGTGCCTCCTTCACTGTAGCTAACGGGCATGTGACCGTCGATGGCTTGCTATAAGTAGCCACAGAGTGTGCACTATTGGCCATGGTTGTCGTCAAAGAGAGGATGAAGCTTCCAAACATGAGTTTTTAATCCTAAGAGCCACCCTACTCGTACTGGACGTGACATCCTCTTTTGTAGTTCAAACAAGGCAGATATTTTTCGCTCTCAGCCTTGCCTTTCCTTGCCGCCCTCACCCAGTTAAACAACTTGCAAGTTGGGGAAAACCCGACAGAAACTGAAGTGTTTTCCCTGTTGCTCCCAACAACTCTTCCCCGTCGCGCTGAACACATGAGAAACTAGCGTCTTTTTAGCCCCTCGGTCTAAACTTGAACATCAAATTGCCTTATAAAATTAGGTCTGTGAAAGGGCATCTTCTAACAAGTGCATTTTGTGTTATACGTCTCTCCTTGCATCATGTTTGATAGGTGTGTATTTGGCTGGGGAAGTGGGTTCCGTGCATATGAGCTCGTCAGTAGTTAGACTATACAATATCTACAAATTTAATCAAGCAAAAGAAAGCTGCTCATGCACGTCTGGATGTATGAAACATTATCAATCCATTGCTTAAGGAGAACAACAGTCCTGCACAAAGATATTCTAAGACTCGTCGCAAAAATATAAATATGCTAAATGGACACTTTTTTGGGACCCGAAATAGAACCCGAAGCATTCTATAACAAATAAAATAATGCTTTATTTGTTATGCATTCTAATTGGTGAAAAATGTTTGAAGTTCGTTTTGGGTCCCTGCAAAGCAAACCTCTACTTTTCAAAGGGGGTGCCAACGGGTCCAAATCTTCTGTCCTCCTCACTGTCGCCTTTTGACACCTGTACTCGGCAGCCCTTCCACCCATTCGCCTTTCAGTTATTGTTCGTTGGCTTCTTAGGCATGAACTGGCTCTTTCCTATTAACTAGTGAACGCATACGTACACATGCACGTGATATATAAAATTTGTTAGAAATGTGCGGGGAGAGGACTCGTCCGTGAAATGGTCCTTACGCTGAGGGTTTGATTGGTTTGAAGTAACTTCCTCGGAAAACAAGGGAAGTGCACTTCCGGAATAGTTTACGTTTGATTGGTGCCAGGAAAGTCTGGAACTTAAGTTCCACAGTTTTCCCCTGACTTCCGAGATTATATATAGATCCCGCTTCTTGACTTCCGTAAGAAATCAGAAGGAAAACGACTTCCAGAGTCCACCGGTTCCAAGTGTCGTTGGCCCGCTACCGTCTGCCCTATCTTCTCCCTCTAGATCACGCCGCAGGTTGCCAACCAACCTGCCGCTGCATAGCCGTGGGAGCAAGAGAGCTTCGGTCAAGGCCTCCGGACTCGAGAAGAAACGGTTTCGTGCACACCGCACAGACACAGCAGCGCTTGCCGTCCAGGAAAGCTTCCGTCACGGCCATAGTAGGTATAGTCGTGTCTTGCCCTATTCCGTCAAGCAGTGCCTCACAAAGCAAGCCGCTGGAAAAGACAAAAGATAAGAAGGAGATCAATTTTTCTGTATAGATTTTGACGGAGATCAAGAGATGAGGTGGCAATTGATTTTGCTGTTGTATTTTTCTATTCAGATTTGTCAACGATCTTCGTTTAAATTGACATAGGTGTAAACTTTAGGGGAGTTTAGAACTGAAATTGCCTCAAATAGAAAGATGGCAACGATTAATTTACTCAGGTGTGAAAGCTTTTTTCCAACAGAATTCTAATTCAAGCCAATCACCAAGAACTTATTTTCCTGAAACTCGATTTCAATTCTGGGAAATAGAGTTCCAGGAAAATTATACTTACAAGGAACCAGTCAGACCCTAAAAGATATTTGTGTTGGTTGTTTGAAAAGAGAGAATCAAAGAACTGTTTCTGTGGGATGGAGAGAGAAATACAAAATTAAAGATAATAAAAGTTAATAGAAGAGTGTGGGAATAAATATTTGTAGGAGAAAAATTCCTTGAAAAAAAAAAGAGTGAATCAAGAAGAACACAACATCAAACTCGCTCTTTTTATAGTAGTATAGATTCGTCCTGGATAATCTGTGTCAAACTGTACGAGGTGGTTCCTTTATGCAGCGGTGGTCACGTCACTATGAAAAGATTGAATGCTTTATAACATAATTCGTTAGATGAAACCATTTAGGGCTAGTTTAGTTAAATGTAATACTAACCAACATCAAGAATTCTAAAACAGGAATTCGAAAGTGACGACTTGACGCTAAAACATATCCGTCTGGTACCTAGTAGATTAAATGCAGACTTTTGATTTGTCAACATCTGGTTAGCTTAGCTGCAGTTGACAGTAGTAAATGACTCATTAACAATTACACTAGCAGGTATCTGCGGAAACCACAAGTGCATATAATAGGCGTTTTAATTGATGCAGTACTAGTTTCAGAAATGAAACTGCGCCCGACCAGCGTGCGGTCCATTTTCTTAGTTTTGTACGGTGCGGAAGATCACCGTGTGGTTGTTTCCTCACCAAGAACTGCAACCACACCTAACCAAATGTAAAACGTTCCAACTAATACGTAGTTGCAACCCGACACGTTGGTTTACGACCCAACCAAACGGGCCCTTAACTTCTTTTCACTGAAAATCTTAATTTGGATGTCAGCTATGAAATCCAGACTAATACGTAGTTGCATCGGAAGAGCAGCTTGAGAAGAATGGTCCATTCATTAGGTTAGCGGTTAGCCTCGTTCTAAGTGTTGCTCTTAAAACAACACAATACATAAGACAGAATGAAATCCAAACTCGGGTATCATAATCTTATTAAAAGCGAGGCTGACTTGATATGGATAAAAGGAGTACAGAATCAAAAATAGTCTTTTAGTTCGGTTTTTGCCAAACAGAATAGGATTAGGCTGCAATCGAGTTAGTTGGAATCTACACTTACGTGACGCAAAAGGATAGAACTTAGTACCAGTTAGATCCCGAACCAAAAAGGGGTGAATAAATTAACTCCAAATTTGAGGTACAAATGCAACTCCAAAAGGTGTGTTCTTTTAAGATGACGCATATAATACATCACTTATGTTTCATAAAATTTTACACGCTTATAAATGATATGAATAAACAATAGTGTAATGTATACATACTCTACTGTACAAATATATATATTTTATTATATAATTTACATGTCGACACCTACATAAACGTCACAAAGGTGCGAGCTACAAATTGGACTTCAAACTTTTTTGAATGATAAAATCTACATGCATAGATATTAATTCTAAAACATATAAGGTAGAGCATCACCATTTTTAAGTTTATTGAAGAAAATAATGATATTATCATCGAGCCCATAAGAAAATATGGCTCCACAAACATTAATATAACTTGACAAATATAATTACATCATATTTTTGGTATTGATGCAAAGGTCTATTATTACTACTCTCTAGTCAAGAAAATGGTCAACATAAGCTCATTCATAAAGGTTATCATCCATGTATGCAAAAAATTATATAATAAATGATTATTTCTAAGAAGTGGCATCTTATGAATCAATTTAACGAGGCGAACAAATGATTTCATTTTGGAGCTAAGTTTCCATCCTTGGTCATACCATGCTCAATGATATCACGATTATGTGCTTCTTTTTCCATTTGAGTAAAAGTAGGATAGTCTGCCTGCATATATAAGAAATTTCACTATTACATGATTATAGAATGTAAATGTAAACATGAAGCATATAAAGTGAATATTATCAACAAAATGAGAGATGTGGATTACCTGTAACAAGAGCGACATCAGGCTCCCATAAGTATTATTGTATTTAGGCATTAGATTTGATTCCACTTGCTTTAGAAGATCAACCAAAATAAGTACAAATATAATATAATTCTTATCAAATGTACATATGCAAATTGATATGCATATAAAGAAATATAAATCTTCTAACCTGGTTAAATTAAGATCTTCAAAACTTGAAAATGTTCTCTGTTGTGTGTTTGATGAGAAGTCAGGTAGAGTGGGATTGAACCCATACAAAACACATATTTCAAGGTCAAATTTTACTAATAGGATAAGAGTTATAATGTCTTCTAATACCTTAAGTGAACAAAACATGGGCATTGCATGGATATTCTTTGTCACCTAAAAGCATATGGCATTCAATGAGGCACAACTTAATCTCATGAAGAACAAATACACAAAAAGTTATACATCAATATGGTCACTTGTACCTCTTCTGTGCTTGTCAATTTAATGGAATGTGATTATGTTTATCCAATGAAAGTAGTTCTCTACTTTGATTAAATGGCTTATTATTCTTTAAAAAAACTAGATCATATCTCGTTACATTAAAGGTAGTATTAGGAATAAAGGACAAATGTCTTATGTAAACTTCATACCTTTTCAAGCTCTTATTTTTTTGTATGACTCCTCTTTGTACATGTTTTCTTCCAAACTACTCTTTAGTCTTTTTGATGAGGTAGATTTTAACTTTTTGACTTTTATCCCCTTTGTGAGACCCCTAATCTTTCTTAAATGGTTGAGCATGCATCATCATCATAATTGAGTGCTTTAAACCATAATATAACTATATTAAGTGCTTTTATATCATGTGACAAACTTAAATTTCAAGTTTGTTCCAGTTTGGACACTGTTTGTGCAAGTTATGTAATTTTGTGCACATTTTGGACTTTTATGTAATTTTCCCATATGAGAGGATTTACTTATAATTTGTCACATGAATTATGATCCTTATATGTTTTCTTGTCATTCTTGATCTTTTTGAGACATGGGGTGGCTTTTTGTACCTTTGGTCTGGAGGTGTTTCTCTTCAATGATGATTTTAGTTTTACTCCTTCATGGATGAGCTACCTTTGAGGCCATAGCTCGATGGTCCTCCTGTTTGGATGGGGTCTGATGGTTCTACTTGTAACGAATTGAAACTTAGACATTCTCTATTTGGCCCTTTTCCAATCTTTTCCTTTCATTCCTATCCTTTTTGGCTTTGATGTTAAATTTGTGGAAATAATAGTGGTTTGGGGTGAATTTGATCACCAATTATGCCAACACATGGGTTTATGCACAAATACCTCAGTTAATTTGTCAATTAGGGTCTAATATGCAAATTTACCACTTATGTGATATATTAATAAAAGGAATTCATTCTAGAACATTCCTTAGCCTTATGGAGCAAGGAAGAGAAAAAGGAATGAATAATAATACTTTAAACATGTTAATGTGATATTGAATTATTTAATATGTGAAATATTGAAAATAATGGTCAATGGACTAAAATTCATAAAAGGAAGGTGAAAGGTTAAAGATAAGTTGAGATTAATTCATTTTCCTTTGATTTAGTTTGGCTTGGAGGCCAAGTTTCACAATTTTAGAATACTAATAATAACTATATATCTTTTATTTTAAAAAGAAAAGGTGAGTTTTCCTAAAAATATGAAATAAAATATTTAATGACTCCAAAAGTGGAAAACAATCTTATATTCGTAATCTACACATTAAGATATTCATTTGGGTGATTTTTCACTCAATTTGGAGTAAAAGGTGAATTCAAGAGAGAGAAAGTGTGTAGAACCTTCAAAATATTAAATAAATATACAAACAACTTAAACATATAAAATTAATGGCAAATTTGTATCCAAGACACTTAATGTGACTTGTGAGTAAAGTTTCATCAAATTTGGAGAATCTTATAACCATTAATGATGCAGGAAAGAGAAAATAAGATTTAATGTATTTAATAATCAAAAGTTCTCAAAAGGCAGATTTAATTATTTATTCGAATTTCTCATATCAAAAATAGGCTATGTGTCAATTTTCAATAAATTTGGGTTTTTTTGCACCCTCAAAAGAGGAGAGAGAAAAAGGTTAATAAATCAATGCATCACTTTAGTTGGATTCTGATTTGGATATAGTTTTGATATAAGTGGGATCTGGGCCATCGGATCGACGATCCAACAGCAGTTGTGCGTCTTCAACCTCTCGCCAAAAAGGAAAGTGGTTGTCAGGTGTAGTGAATTTTTGACCGCAATTTTCTCCCTCAATTCGTGGTCTTTTTCTGAGATTTTTCGTGCGTTGAATCTGGGAGAGGATTCTACACCTATTGATCCCTAAATCTTCTCTTATCTTTCCCTATTTCAAAAACCCCCAAATCCCATGCTAACCCCCTCGCTGCCATGAGATCGTAGGGGTTAGTTCTTCGTATCCTACTATATATATAGGTGTCGACGGCATTGTGAGACCCTGAAGGTTGCTCCTCTCCTTTCAATTTCATCCAAAGCTACGTCCTTCATTGTTGCCAACTGAGTTCTTTCTCCAAGCTTGTAACTTCTTTTCCCAGAACTCAGTGGCACCAGCTTTCCAATTGACTAGTGTGGTATGTTTGTTAGCTCTTCCTCTCTGCCCAATTCTCCCCCGCCGAGCTACTGCTGCCATGGAGCGGTGATCCAGCGAAGGAGATTCCTTACAATTCCCAAAACTCCCCTCGCTCAATTCTTCTTTGCTTTTTCTCACTTAAGGGTATTTTAGTGATTCCACATCTTAATTTCTTTGGTTTGAGTGAGGTCAAGCAGACCATTGACCGACTGACTTGGCCACCTATGATTGGGCCAAGTCAGTGGACCGGGTCTGCCCTCTCTCCCTCTCTTTCTCGCTTATTTGGATTAAATAGATTTTCTGATTGGTTGAAATTGTAAAATTCATATATTTTGCTCTAGTTGTCCAAAAATTAAATTAAAATATTTTGGAATCCAAAAAATGTGTTCTTTCAAATACATGCCTGATTTCCATGATTTTATGAAGTTAATTTTGGAGAATGAATTTAATGTATAAAACCCCTAAAAATCACAACTTTAACCATCATAACTTCAAAATAGAAAAAATTATATGTTTTCTTAATCAGGAGAACCAAATAATATCAATGGTGATGTTTTTAGAGTCTAAATCAGAGTTTTGTGTGAAAAGTCCAAAACTAGGGTTTTCTTTACATTAATGCATATGACAAACCCTAATACATAATACATTGAAAATAGGAAAAGTGGACCTTGAACTCAATTAAAGTGGTGAAAGTTGATAATTGAAATCAATATTAGAGGTATGTGCAAATCTTACCCTTAAGTTGGGATATTTGTGAACCAACCCTATTTTCCTTAATGAGGCATTGATTGAACCTTAATTCTCTTATTATTGCTTCTTTTTCTATAATTGCCTCAAAATCAGTTTTGATATAGTATTTCTTGGGTCTTGGAACCCAACTGCCATGTTGTAATTAAATGATGATTTATCTTGCCACTTTACTATAGGCAGCTACTAGTTTCACAATAGAATCATGTTGATTAAAACCCCTAAAATAATTATAATTAAAAGATGTAAGTAACAATAGTAACTTGAGTAGTTTGCCTTTAGGCAGCTACTAGGACATGAAGTTGAAAGTAACGGTGTCTAGAAAGGGTCAGGGTTTGGGGAGTGGCAAGATTTTCCTCTGTACCACTAGCTTGGTTTACAAAGACTCCTGGATCCATATGATACCTGCCTGACCTGAGTTGATACGGATTGTCCAAAATATCATGATTTTAGGCAATAGTAACCTTAGACATCTTTGTTGGATATCTTTTGGAAACCTTATATGATGACCTAGTCTTTCAGGTGTTGTGACTTGTTTTGAGGATGGATACCCAATATAGTTCCCTTATGTCTCTTAGAACCACACGTTTGGGTAGTCTACCCCTAGAACCCAGACTTTGAAGTGTGGTGTTAAGAAAGCCATCAGAGTACGTAGTGGAAGCATGATGGATCTTGTACATGGTCTAGTTAGACTCACCTTTTTACCTCTAGATTAGTTTGACTTGGTAGTTCAACCCTTTAAGGGGTGGAGCGTAGTTGGTTTTTGATGTTGGGTAGTTAGATTTCAAGGACGAGATCCTTTTATGGGGGATGGATCCTTGTGCCACACCGAGATCTAGCCACGTGACTCTAGAAACCCTAAACTCCATGATAGGAAGTTAGCTTGCTTTGATCCTTAGTTTTGACCAAACAAGGCTATAGTTATACCTTGACATGCTAATGAACCTATAATGGCCATCTAATGAATAGTTCATATGTTTGAACCCTAATGAGTATGTAATGCAGATAATATAAGTAACTTATATATTAATAGTAATTGTGGATACACATGATGCTAACCATGTCATCAACAAATAAACCCTAAAGATATGATGAGCAAGATAATTGTAACCTAATCATGGACTTAATACATGCTAAGAAGATATATGTGAAATATAATGATCAGGTTGATCTAAACCCTAAATTGTAATCGTATAACCTTAATATATACATCCTTAATGTCATTAATGATACATTAGTGACATCAGGTGTCATAATCAGATAACATACATTGATACACATAAATGATATATAGTCATTGAATCACAGATTAATCAAGTCATCAATATGAAATGCATATCATCTTTGTTCACTAACATACACCTAATCATTCACCAAATCATAATTTGGTTTGTGAATCAAATCATTAAAGATGTAATACATTCTACCTTATTCACTAAAATACAAATAATGACTTCAATATGGATACGAGGTAATTGGATTCACACAAATGTGCATAATCAATAATAAACAGTGAATAAATATGAGAAAATGATTAATGATGACATTAATGTGTAAGAAAGGTAATGTGACAATGAATAGATGTTTAATATGATGACATTAATATGTGTAAGAAAGGTAATGTGACAATGAATAGATGCTTAATATAGATATAAGTAATTAATGTGACATTATTTGGATTAATTGTAGATTGAACAACAAATTGGATAAAATGTCTTGCAAAATAATCTGATATAATTTAATATGACAATAACATAAAGATAATGGAGAATAAATACAATTTATTAAGGATAATGATCAAATATAATATAGATATTGAGATAATTGAGTAACCTCTAATTGTGCTAAAACTCTTAATGAGATAAATAATGAGTATATCTTGTTTCATACATAATAATTATGAAATATAATTCTTTTGGCAATGATGCAGGGGTTTTGAGTCGCTTTTATAGGCTAGTTTTACACTCATTTTATGTGCTAATTGGTCATATTTTTGGTTAATATCACATGATTCAATTCCTTTAGCCTATTATCCTTGCCTGCATCAAATTCATCTTGTTTTACATTGTTTTGGATAGAGTATCATATTTCTCATATTTGATTTGTGTTTTTCTCTCATTTTTAGGCAATTCACAATTCTGGACCCGTCGATACCATCGACGGTCTATCGATAGCATCGACAGAGTGACAGTAGTAGAGCTAAAGAGGAAGCAGATAGTTTGATACCATCGACACTTTGTCGATGGTCTCGAAAGTCCAACAGTGAGCCAAATATCGTTCCGTCAATAGCATCAATGGGAACAGTCGATGGTATCGAGATGCCATCAGGCGGCTTCCAAAAACTGAAGAAAGCATCGGTACCCTAAGGTGTCGATACCATCGACACCCCGTCGATGGTATCGACGTCGTCGGATCAGAGTTTTGTCCAACATGACTTCAATCGGACGACTGCGTTCTTTTGGCAGTCGTAAGTGGTACCTATACCTAGAAAAAGACGACACAAAGATGTGAGGTGTGTTCTATTCCATTGCATAAGTTTTGAAGGAGGAGAGAGCAAAGAACGGAGCTGAGAGCTATGCCTCGTGAGATTCCAGAGACGCAGAGGGAGTTTTGCACTGCCGAAAGGCTGTAGAACGCTCATCCCGCGCCGAGGATCATCTGGTTCTTCTCCTTCAGGGGTTACACCATCTCCATCCATATTTTCTCCATGTTTTCTCATTTCCTCATGGTGTTTTGCATTGAGATGAATATGCGAGGCTAAATCCCCTTTGTCTCTAGGACTGAGAGTAGCCCGGGCAATCATTGTATGACTCTTCTTACATAGTTTATCATAATTTGTCCCTCAAATCCGTGGTATGATATCATTTTCTCCATTGCTATCATTGTGCTTGATCACCATAATGGTAATCTAATACCTTTAATTGCTTTTGACGAAGAATTAATGGTTGAAAAGAGGCGGTAATCACATTAACTAATAAATCCTTTGGAAAAGGTGATGTACGATTAATGGTGGGAATCCAGAGATATGTTTTTCATGCACCTAGTCTAGGGCATAGTTTACTACTGGCATGGAATCGACTTAGATTAAGGTAGTGAATTGTATTGCGGAAGCGAGCAATTCTGGCTACAGGCCACTATCCAGAAAGGGAGACGAGTTGTGATAATTGTGAAGGAATTTATACAATGAGAACCCACGGTGAAACCGCAATCCTAGAGATTTCTTTTGAATTGATTAAACCAACCATTTAATCGATTATTTTGTTTTCTTTTATTTTTATTGTTCTTTTTCAAAACAACTTCCAAAATTTTATAATCGGTTTAGCTGATCGTGAGTAGTTAGTAGTAATCTATCGATAATTACATTTCCCTGTGTTCGACTTGGGCCTCACAAGGCATATACTACCTTGACGTGTACACTTGTGTTATACTCACGGTAAAGTCGTGTCAGGGAACGAAGAGAATATAATTGGACACAATTAAAAAGAATGACAATGATAATGTGATATTCTAATGAATATAATGCTAATAAGCCAAAAAAATTTAAAAGAAATCTTAATAGTAGAAACCTAGGTGATCCTTGAGAACCTCACCTCTGAGGAGTTGCTAGTGAAAGTTTTGGTGGAAGTTTCATGGTTGGAGGAACAACCTAAAGTTAGTGTCGAGTTGTTGCACACTCACTGTTCCCTCTTTGCTTGAGATTTTGGAAATGAAATCCTTTTGTGATGACCCGACATCAAATCAAGCCATCACCAGTAACTAATTGTGGAATAACCATAAACAGTGGATTAACACAATTACTAAAAATTAAAATCATTTTGCAAAGAGATCCTCTTCCAGGAAACTCTTATTGAAAGAACCAAAACTTTATACATGTCATGGTTCACATTGTACATACATTGTATCATCTCATCTCGAGGACAACACATAACAGTTGCTTTGCCAAAACCTATACATAAGCAATCATAAAACCTCAAGGCAATCAAGCTAAAATCTTAGATTGTTCATCAAACCATTACGTACTAACTCCAAGGACCTAAGAGTACAGAGACGACACATAGGACTTCTATCTACAAGACACGACAGACAGTACACTCAACCTGAGTTGTTACTTCTGCCCCAACTGTTGTTGTTCCACTGCAGTGCGGTCTCTACCTCCTCGTGCATGTCCACCTAAAAATTTGTGGATCCCATGGGGTGAGACAATTTTCCCAGTGAGAGATATAACTCTCCGCCAACAATATTTTTATCACAAATAAACAGTGTAAAACTAAGCAGAGGTTCTTTTATATTAAATAAGAAAGATTAATCACTGATATAAGCAGAATAGAGTAATATCTTCTCTTAAAATACTGAATCTATCTATGGTAGAGAAATAAATCATCTATTCTCTTTACAAGGAATATAAAGAAACATGAATAACATCATCCAACTAATATGTATAAAAGGAGTGTACATCAACCAATGTCTCATGTATTCGATCCTTAAGCAAATACGCTACACGACTGATTACATATTACAATCACACTTATGCCCTGAGGAGATGAAGTATATTATTCATAATCCAACCAACCACAACTAAGTTCAAATTGGTACCATACAAGGTCAATGACAGAGCCGGCTGTCAAGACATCACCTGTTTCGGTCAATACAAGACAACTTAACAGGACATCTCGTGTTAGCTGCTGGCAGGACATCTTGTGTCAATTACAAATAGCATGTCGGGGTATAGTGGCATCTTCACTATAGAGTTACAGCCGTAGCATGCACTCTCTTTGGGAGAAGACCACTGAGATTTCCTAGATTATAAGGATAAGGAAGATTAAACATCAATTCCTCACCTGGTCGGGAGATTTTATACTTCAATCCCGATACACTTAGAATGAAGAAGGATTTACACATCAATTCCTCATTTGGTCGGGAGATTCACATCATCCCGTGATAAATAAGGAAGGTGTGACATCGATTCTTCATCGAGACGTATGGATATACTTTGTCCTTCACCCCCGCATATTCAAAAATATGCTCTCCGAGTTAAACTCATTTCACCATCAACATTTTCTGACACTGAATGGATCTATGGTAAGGGTAACTACATGATGATATTCCACTTGATTAATTAGGTGAATTACAATATATTTTAGCATCAAACAAGTTTCAAACATGAATTATAATATATTATATAAAGAAAGGTTTAGTACTTTTATAATCTTTGGAACACTTTGAATGTATAACACTCGGGATCTCAGTCCCTTAACACATTATTGGGAATTCTCATCCTTTAACATCATCATCATCATGATTACTAGATCTGGGTATTAAAACCCTTAGATCATCACTGAGCATTGTTACCTCTGTAATAGGTAACTATTACCTCTAGGTCCTCAGACCAATGTATTCATCACACTTGTTGTACAAGTATTTCACATAGCTCACATGGACCATTAAATATCTGATCACCTCTCACTAATCTTTTAAGATATCATACTGTATAATCATTATACTTATTTGTATAGATATTTAACATGGCTCACAAGGCTCATTTAAATCTGTATCAATTAGAACATCATAGCTCATACCTGGCTATGCTCATCATCTCATGATTCTTGAAGAGTTTGCATTTCATGATAAAAACTCTAACAGTCTATGACATCACTATGCAATTCAAGAGAAATACATCATTCCCATTATTAGGGTTAGTATTGCCTATTTTAACCAAATAGGGTTTCAAATTCACATCATCACTATGTGATATAAGAGAAATACATCCTTCCCATTATTAGGGTTAGGACTTCTCAATCTAACTTATTAGGGTTGTAAGTGCATACCATCACCCTTCATTAGAGTTAGGTTTCCCCCTTACTAACAAATTAAGTATTCAAGATCATATTATCAAGAATCAAACCATAATTCATACTCCACTCATTTTAGGAGTATCAATGCATTCTTATTAACATGATTATCACATATGTAAAAGTTTCTCTCTTATCCTCATTAGGATGTTGATTACATCATACTTTGGCTCAATCCTTCTCTCAAGGTACATTGGCCTACACTTAACACACTACATTAAACTCTTTATGTCTTAATGTATTACTTTACATAACACAATTCATGTGTTAATCCATCAATTACATTGAATTGAGATGCTTCCAACATATTTGGGTATAAAGGTGTGTACTTGACACCATATCATACTTTCATTCGGGCTTGAGGTGTAACCTCATCACTATACTGTGCATTTATATTGGGCATGTGGTGTTACCTTATCACCATATCATGTTTAGGGTGTATCCCCTATTACCATAATGTGTACTCATATCGTATTGGCTATCACTCAGATGTTATCATCTCAAGTTAGAGATGCTTACCTTCATATTGTTTATGAGCTAAGTGCTTGAACTCATATCGGTTATAAGGTTATACTTGCTACCATATCGTGCACTAGGTGTGCACCATGTCAGGCATAGGGTATGTGCCTCATCATGGTATCATTTTAGTAGTGTATACACACAACCATATCGGGTTTCTATGTTGGATTATCATATCGGGTTACCATGTTGATTGACATATCGGGTTTAGCATATTGGGTAGACCATTATGCTCATAACTTTTCATGCCTTTCAAGGAATTAGTCATATCATATTTTTGAACGACAGCTAGATATCAGGTTGAGCTCTTTCACAACAATCCTTTACACAAAATGATAGGGTATATCGGGTTTCATTCCATCACATAGGGTTTCAAATACTATATCGGCTCTAGAAAGTACAACTGACACTATCGTGCATGAGGTATGGACTTGACCTTATATCGTGTACAAGGTGTATATAGGTATGAATCATATTGTTCATGAGATATCATTCATTACTATATCGAGTTACCCATCATCTTGGGTTTCATATCACCATCTAGGGTTTCAACCCATATCGGGTTAGGATATAAACCTAACACCATATCGTGTAGGAGGTGAATACTTGAACCCCTATATTGTGCTCATGGTGTGTATATGTTTTACTCATATCGCCCATGAGGTATACACTCCTCACCATATCGTGTTTATGGTGTATTCATATCAACATGTCGGGTTACTTATCACCTAGGGTTTGCTATATCAGTTTGGAACATATGCTTGACTCCATGTCGTGCATAAGGTATATACTTGATCTCATATCGTGCACATTGTGTATGCTTGACACCATATCATGTACAAGGTGTATTCTCCATCATCATATCGTGTATAAAGTATATGCAACCTCATTGTATCATGCTAGGAGTTTATTCACCTTACCATATGGGGTTAGAGGTGCTTCAACCCAATATCGGGTTGGGCCATGATGATGTCATCATCATCAACCTCTAGACTCTTGTTCTTATTGTTCTAGATCATGGAAAACAGTCCTAAGATACTTTTGGAACTCAAAGGAACATCAATTAATAAAAGGAATTCGAAATTGAAAGTAGATCAACAAGTTCAACAATATTGAAGGTGAATAATAACATAGTTGGGTTCAAGTTATATAACCTGCGTCAAGAACAACTTCAAAGCTCCAAGATCCAAAGCTTTCACATTCCTTGTAAAGAGTGAGTCCCGATATGGGGTTGACTCTTCACTGAATTGAAGAAGAAGTCCATCCAATCCCAAACATACCAAAAAGGTAAGAAGGAAAGGAGGAATTTCATTCATTTCTCAAATGGTACATACTACAGAGCATGATAATGAATAAGCAGCGGAAACAAAACTATTACACAGTTACAAAATTTTCTTTGTACAACTGTTTCTCACCATATAAGGTGGAATGAAAAAAAAGGCATACACCTATGAACACATAAGGCCGGTTGCAGAGGGAAAACCAACTATCCCAAGCTATTCTTAATGTCCAAGTCCATGTAATCAATCTTTTAGCATCTTTGTCTTCTAATGTACCTAAACCTGGGTGGAAGGGAACATCACCCAGAACATAGGAGACAACATAGAGGTCAGCAAAGAGCTGAGTATGCACATATAATAAACACTTTGGGCATTATATAGGATTATAAGTACAAAAAGAGACGTTCCCACAAGGAGGGGGCTATATGCAATGAGGTAAGTTCAAAAGGAATATAACAAAAGAAATGAGGCATATGAAAGTTTAGATTAGAAGCATCAGAATAAAATGTCTTTCCATACCATTGAACCACAATCACAATATAAAATATTAAACTTTTGTGTGCATAACAATGTAGACTAAATATACCTAAAATAGGGCCATAACACCATAGGATCATGGCCTAAAAAGTAAGGGTGGAAACGCACACCCCGGGCGGAATACGCACGCCCTATATAAGTATGGTTGTACATAAGTACCACTATTCTAGATATTCTAGTCAAACATGTAGCATGCATAAATAGAGTGGCAAGACGGGCATTTTAGTCAATTTCAAATAAAAAGACAATATAGCAGAAGGGGTCCAAAAACCCATTATAAACAAGGTATCACAACAACTAAATGAAAATAAAGACTTGAGAGCAGGAAAAATATAAATGTCCAAGAAAATGGATTTCTAAGTAGAAATACGGTCCAAGAGATGCCTCATTAAATAAATGTAGGTTCAATCAAATAATGCCCAAAATAAAATAGAGGATGTACATACCTTATGATCAGGTTTAGATATTTAGTAACATCTCCCAAGTCCAAGTTTCAGGGTTGTCTCAACCTAGTCACCATATATGTGAATTCAATTAATATAAAATGCATTAAATCCCTTGCTTAGAAATCGACCCTACATTAGGTTGGAAATATGATCGTGAAAGCTATCCCAATAAGCCAGTCACATTTTTCTGATTTCAAAAACATTTTTATTTGTATTTTTCTACTAAACCAATAATTAGTTATGAGTTTTATGTTAAAATCATTTAGTGATTAAAAGGGAAAATAAAGTTATGAATTGACCAAAATGCCCTTGACGTCACTCGTGGTCAAAGATGGTCAAAATGCGCAAATGACTAAAATACCCCTGTGGAGGCATTAAACGATTTCATATCCGTGGGTGAGACTGGACTTTCATCCCAGGGATTGCGCTCCCTGTATCCCATGCAATGGCTGTCCCAATTGAGCTTAGGGGCAAGGTGTACCTTCAATCTAGACTTCCAAGGGGAGTGGGCACCCAGCTCATTGGCTCCGCCTCGTCACCCTGGACCTGGCGAGCTACTGCTCCGACCCTGAGGTAGTCAGGAGTTGAGATGAGCCTCACAATGGAGATGACTAGGGATGAACCTGGCAATGACTCTGGTGAGGGAAAATGGTGAGAAGCGTCCTCTGATGTTATGATTAGTAGGCAAACATTTCAAAGAGAGGAGGGTGAGGGAGAAAGAGAAACAGGAAGAAGAAGGCCTGATCATGAGAGAAGATCAGTAAGTTGCCTGGTCATAAAGGCATTCTGGGATTACAGTATCATGAGCCTTCGTGGGAACCTACGAGGGAGACATCAGAAGTGGGTTGTGATCCCACTTGTTCCGTCAACCATCCACGATCGATTTGGCTGGATTGCTGGGGTCAGGAACCTGTGAAGCCCATCCCGACGGAAAGCCAAAATAGAGGAAAGAGAGAGGCATTTGTCGACCCAGCAGTTTGGCAAGAATTGAGATGAGATGAAAGCATGAAATGAAGGAGGACATCCTATATATCGTTACCTTGGCGTGAATTGAAATGAGAAGCAACAATCTGCTGGAATGACATGGAGTTTGTTGGGGGAAACAACTCGATCTGGCGGTGAGCCTGGGGTGGTCTGTACCAATTGACCGTGGTGAAATGTGAAGGAGGAGGAGGCGAGGCTTTCTGTATCGTTAGAGGCTTCTTGGTGATCGATCTGGTTGGGTGTTGGGGTCACTGGAGATGATGGAAGTGAAGCAGAAGATGGCAAATTGGGCATTTTGTCTCTAGGCCACGTGAGGGGAAGAATTAGGGCTCATTATGTTCAGTAGTGTAATTCATGGAGGAAATCATGTTGCAAGGTTGGTTCTATGGTCTTTCTTACTTAGTTCTTCTTTCTAGCCATCCTTTCCAACCAATTCTTGAAGAAGGAACCTTGTACGACCTGTGGAGCTCAAGACACCATTAAAGCTTCGAAGCTTGGAGCTCTAGAGTTGGTTCTAAGGCGGGTTTTATAACTCTAAACCCTTAAACTTTGTTATACATCTTTCTTTCTTGCAAAAGTAGTTTGTTCTTCTTTCCCCCATCCTTCCTTGCTTTCTTGCAACTAAAACCATGAAGAACAAACCTTGATCTGGAGGTAGAAGAAGATGGGTGTGATTACCAATGCTACTTTAGCAAATGTTCTTGCCCCCTCCCCCCTTTTTGGCCAAACGGTTTGCAAAACCGTTTGTGGCAAACGGTTTGCAAAACCGTTTGGGGCAAACGGTTTGCAAAACCATTTGAAGGGCAAACGGTTTCACAAGGTCAGTTGGAGAAAACGGTCTCCAATACCGTTTGGTTGAGTTAACCAAGGGTTGACCGTTTGATATTTATGTTCATAATTATGTTGGTTGATAACCCTCCAAGTTTGAGGGATTAACTCCAAAGTAATCGTGCGTTAAAGGCTTATCAATTAGGTAAACCTAATTGAATTAAGTGCTGATTTTCAACCTGATTAACTTGACCTTTTTGGGAAAACGGTTTCAAAACCGTTTGAGTGAGTTGACCAAGCATTGACCGTTTGAGATTCCTGTTCATAATTATGTTGTATAATGACACACCAAATTTGATAGGTTAACTCCCAAGGAATCATGAGTTGAAGGCTAATCAATTAGGCAAACCTAATTGGATTAAGTGCTGATTGTTCAGCTTGATTAATTGAACTTTTTGGGCAAACGGTTTTAAAACCGTTTGAGGGCGTTGACCAAGCATTGAACGATTGATATTCCTGTTCATAATTATGTTGGTTATTAACTCACCAAATTTTATAGGTTAATTCCAAAGGAATCATGATTTGAAGGCTAATCAATTAGGTAAACCCTAATTGGACTAAGTGCTGACTTTCAACTTGATTGATTTGACTTTTTAGGTTTTCTTGCCCAAATGGTTTCAAAACCGTTTGGGGATCACCCAAACGGTCTCAAGACCGTTTGGGGGTCACCCAAGACCGTTTGAAGGTCTAGGGTCAAGTATGGATATGTGTTTGAAGATCCAAAGATGTGGTATGAACCCTAATCGGCTAAGTGCTGATTTTGCAAGTTATGAGTTGATTGTTTTCGGTTGATTGGCCCAAACGGTTTCAAAACCATTTGGGGATCACCCAAACGGTCTCAAGACCGTTTGGGGATCACCCAAGACCGTTTGTAGGTCTGGGGTTAAGTATAGTTGACCAATTGAAGGTCCAAAGGTACACAATTACAAAGCAATCAATTGCTGATTTGATGATCAACTCAATAGCTCAAACCCTAATGATTTTTCACTAGAATCCAAGGTTTGGGTGAGCCAAACGGTCTCAAGACCGTTTGGAACTCATCGAAACGGTCTCAAGACCGTTTGGAGGTCACCCAAGACCGTTTGGAGGTCTAGGGGTGAGTATGGTTAAGCAATTGATGATCCAATGATACTAAATTGGAGTGTAATCAATTGTTGTTTTGGTGATCAATCCAATGATCCAAACCTTAATTGGTTGACTTGGATTTTGATGATATGATGGGAAAATGGTCTCAAGACCGTTTGGAGGTCATCCAAACGATCCCAAGACCGTTTGGGGTTAGGTCATGTCCCAATTGAATGATGGTTCAATGGGTTCAAATCAATTAGACCCACATTGAAATATGTTGAAGGGTTATTGATTCCAAACCCTAATTCAATTGATTTAAACCCTAATTGATGGTCAATTGAGGGTCAAATAAGTTGAAGGTTGACCTATTAAACTCAATTGAGGTATGAGTATAGGTCCAATTGATGATTGGTCCCATGCATTCAATGATTGAAGTAATCAACATTGGAAACCCTAATTCAATTGGATACCTTATGTAATGGAGGTCCAATGTGATTGAATCTTTGGGAATTAAGATGATGAATGTTCTATTGATCCAATGATGATTAGTAATGACAAACAATGAAGGCACAAAGGTTGAAACCCTAATAGTACCTAAGTGACTAGTACCAATTAAAGGGAGAATTCTTAATTGTTTATAGGATTAATAGCTTGATACACTATGTTAACCATAGTAGTATGTACTTGATTGAAGGGTTGATGTGACCTAATCAAGTTGAAAGAATGAAAAATGAGAATACATATATATATAAATATGAATCATGTAGTGATCTTCTGTAGCACGGTCGTGCAAGGGAGCAAGGCCGTGGTAGCCTTAACTTGCACGACCGTGCAAGGGAGCACGACCGTGGTAGCCCTACTTTGCATGACTGTGCAAGGTGGCACGGCCGTGGTGTACTATAAAGAAATTGAAAAGTGTTGGTATTGTGCTAAGATTGTTATATATGCATGTCTTTATTTGTATAAGTCATACATGTTGATATTATGAGGTGATCATAGCCAGGTAAGAGTTATGATGTCATATTCCTTGAAAACAATTATAAGCTTTTAGAGTAATGATATGTGAAAAGTATATACATTGCTTCAATCAAGGTCATGTTGTTAGATGACTTGATGCTTATATGTCACTTGGTAGCAAGTGTTATGATAATCTGAGGGTTTGAATAACCATGTTCTTGAATCATATGATGAGATGGTTAAGAATTAATATCCATATGATAACTGATATGAGTTAAACTTGATACATTTAGTATTCTTCTTTTATAGTAGTGTTTTAATGATTAATGATTGAAAACATGCTTGATGCAAAAAGAATACTAAAATGTACCTAAATAATCAAGTATAATCATATCATGTAGATCCCTGATCATAGATCCATCATTGTCAGAAGCCAAATGATGGTGAAACAGGTTTTCCTTAAGGGGACTCCTGGATCACATACTTTTGAGTATGTGGGGGATTATGGACGTGAATATCCTTACGTCCTAGTGTAGGAATTGATGTAGATGTATCTTAAATCTATCAACCCTTCACTATATGTTTATGCCAGGATGATGTATCACTAATCTCCTGAGGAAATCTTTATTGCCGCATCGATGAGAGATAAACAAGAGATCTTTCGATGATGAAGAGAGTACCGAATGCCACAGTGACTCTAATAGCAAAGTGCCAGAATACCCTGGTAAGCTATTGTAGCAGAGACACAAAATGTCCTGCATGTTGATCCTCACACTGACTGAGGAAGATGAGGTCATAAGAATCCAGCTCTTTTGATGACCTATGTATGATACCGATGCGACTTAGTAGTGATCAGTTGGAGTATGAGCGGCATACCTCATCTCCGCAGGGCATAATAATGATTGAAAATCATAATCAGCCGTGTAGCATAACTGCTTAGGTTGAACTACGAGAAACAATGATTGATGTTACATTTTTTATAAATGTTCTAGTCAAGTAACTAGTATACATGTTCTTCATATTCTTTATTGATATGATTGCTTAAGTAAATGCTGTCTTACTTAATACCAAATCTGTTGTTGAATGCCTTAAAGATTATATTGCTTATGTTAATCATTTATTGCTATAACAAAGCTTCCGGCGAAGAGTTATAACTCTCACTGGGACAATTATTTAAAATTGTCTCACCCCCGTGGGTTTTGACTTTTTAGGTGGACGTCGAGGACGAAGGAACCAATCCGAGGGTGGACAGTATCAGCAACAGCAACACCAGGGGCAGTAGTGAATCTCAGGTGGAGATACTGACTATCGAGTCTCGTAGATAGTATGTCTTATGTCATCTCTGTACTCTCAGGTCCTAGGAGTCAGTAGGTCTGAGGTTTTTGGCTTAGTGCCTCGAGATTTTGTATCTTGCCTTCTTCAGATAATAAGGCAATGGATGTATGTAATTACAGAGATGTAATGTCAAGCTATGATGTAAACTGTTTACCTTGTTTTCTTATAAAGGAGTTATGGTTTAAAGTTCTCTTTCCAAAAAGTTTTAAAATTTAGTGATTTTTCATTATTCCACTGTTAATAATTCGCTTCCGCATTAGTTAATCTCATTTTCCGCGACAGGTCATCTCAGTTTAGTGGTATCAGAGCTCTAGGTTCGCTGAGTCTACAGAGACATAGGACTTAGGATGTCGAGTCTATTCTTAGTGTTTTCCAGTATATCTAATAGTGACTTCTGCTCCTCAGGAGAAGAAGATAAGTTAAGGATGTCTAGACCACATGAGGAATATGTGGCAGAGAGTAGCGTTGCTGCACCATGAGAAGGTGCAAGGAACCAGAAGATAGAACAACCTATACCTGAGCCACCCCAGTTTAATCCAACTGACATGGGGAATCCAGCCGTCCATACCATGTTTGGGCAGTTTATGACTGCCATGACACACATAACATATAGGATGCCCATGCCTACACCTAGGGCACCTACCCAACCTGAAGGACAAGGAATTAACAAGATGTTTGAACGACTTCGCTGAGTTGGAGCAACCGAGTACTTTGGAACGACTGATCCCGCAGATGTCGATCTGTGGTTGACCGAACTAGAGAAAGCTTTTAGAATCCTAAACATCCCAAAAGCTGAGAAAGTTAGACATGCTGTCTATCTTCTCAAAGGGAGTGCTGGTCACTGGTGGACCATGGAAGAGCAGAAGAGACCTGGTGTGGAGGTTGCATGGGAAGTCTTCCGACGGGAATTTATCAATATATATTTCCCTAAGACATTTCTGTATGAGAAGATCTCTCAGTTTGAGAGGTTAAGGCAAGGTCTGATGAACATTAGCGAGTACAAAGCCAAGTTCATGGAGTTGCTGCGGTTTGGTCTGCATATGGCTGCTACAGATGAAGAAAGGATCAGGCGGTTCGAGAAAGGGTTGAACGCTGAGTTGACTACTCTTGTGTCTGCCCTAGAGAACCGAGAGAGGTTTGCTACCTTCGTTGAGTCAGTCCGAAGGATAGAGAGGTCTGTAGCAGAGAAGAGGCAAACCCATAAGAGATATCCTCAGTTCCAGGGATCTTCATCTAGAGACTTCAAGAAGCCTAGATTTTCTGCGCCTATACCACCACCACCTAGACCTAGTGCTTAGACACAGTGGACATCGAGTAGAGGTAGAGGACGAAGCCTACCACTACAAGGGGCTCGCAGTTCAGCATCTATGTGAGTTATAGGACCACCCAAACCACAACAACAATATAGAAGTTGTTATATATGTGGCAAGATGGGGCATCTGATGAAAGACTACAGAGCTAGACCAGCAAGTGTAACCCAACCACAGAGGCAGGGTCAGCAAGGATCGCAGAGAAGACAGTTTCCAGGAGGAGCTAGAGGACGTGGACAAGCGTCCCAAGCTGGATCGTCAACACTGAATCAACCACAAGCAACAACAAGATTCTATGCAATGAATCCACCTGATATAGTGATCAACCCTCGGGTTGTGGCAGGTCAGATGAAGTTGTTATATTCTGATATGTCTACATCCTGCATTGTATCTGTTTTGATTGATCCGGGTGCTACGCACTCCTTTATCACTCAAAAGACGATTCATAACTGCAATATGACAGTCAGTCATAGAGCAGATAGCTTGTTGCTTGAGACTCTGTTGAAAGGGTCTGCTGTGTTGTAGGAGGTATGCTCTTCCTGCATTCTTTTCCTTTTTGATCACCGCATTCAAGTGGATCTTATACCACTTGATATGCAAGGATTTGACATAATCCTTGGGATGGATACCTTGGAAAGGTATAAGGTTGTTTTGGATTGTGAATCCAAGCAAGTTGTGTTTGCTGATGAAAGCGACACATGGATATTTCAAGGAGAGAGAAGGATTCTACCCACCTATCTTGTGTCAGCTATGGTTGCTGAGAAGCTGATGAGGCAAGGATGTTACGCATTCTTGGCCCATGTGGTAGATACTACCATGGAAAGTCCTAACCCTGCTGAAGTTCCTGTAGTCAGGGAATTTGAAGATGTATTTCCTGAAGAACTTCCAGGTGTACCACCACCTCGGGAAATTGATTTTGAAATCAATTTGATCCCAGACACACAACCTATAGCACAAACACCATATAGGATGGCGCCTGCTGAGATGGCAGAACTCAAGAAACAGCTGCAGGAGTTGCTTGAGAAGGGTTTCATCCGACCGAGTACTTCGCCTTGGGGTGCTCCAGTGCTCTTTGTTAAAAAGAAGGATGGATCAATGTGGTTATGCATTGATTACAAACAGTTAAATAAAGTAACAATAAAGAATAAGTATCCTCTGCCGAGGATTGATGATCTTTTTGACCAGTTGCGTGGTGCAACTATCTTCTCAAAGATAGATTTGAGATCGAGATATCACCAACTCCGTATTAAGGACAATGACATACCCAAGTCTGCCTTTAGAACGAGGTATGGTCACTATGAGTTCACAGTTATGTCGTTTGGACTAACTAATGCGCCGGCTGCATTTATGGAACTCATGAATAGAATCTTCCGACCTTTCCTCGATCAGTGTGTTGTTGTCTTTATAGATGACATTCTGATCTATAGTAGAGATGCTCAGCAGCATGAACAACATCTTCGTCAGGCTTTAACTTTGCTAAGGAAAAACAAGCTTTATGCTAAGTTTAGCAAGTGTGAGTTTTGGTTACCGGAAGTATCTTTCCTGGGACATGTGATATCTGCCTCGGGTATTCGTGTTGACCCTAAAAAGGTAGAATCTATTCTACAATGGGAACAGCCAAAGACACCGATAGAAATCCGTAGTTTCTTAGGGTTGGCTGGCTATTACTGAAGGTTCATTAAGAACTTCAGTTCCATAGCCCTACCTTTGACTAAGTTGACCCAGAAGGATGTTCCTTTTGTTTGGAGTGATAAGTGTCAGCAATCCTTCCATTTGCTGAAGGAGAGGTTGACAAGTGCACCTGTGCTTGTGTTACCTGAGCAAGGCAAAGGATACAAAATTTTCTGTGACGCCTCTAAGAATGGACTCGGATGTGTGTTGATGCAGGATAAACATGTGATTTCTTTTGCTTCTCGACAGCTTAAGAAACACGAGGAGAATTATCCAACACACGATCTGGAGCTAGCTGCTGTAGTTCATGCCTTGAAGATCTGGAGACACTATCTCTATGGAGAGACATTCCAGATTTTCACTGATCATAAGAACCTTAAGTATATCTTCTCTCAGCACGAACTTAACATGAGGCAACGTCGCTGGATGGAGTTAATCAAAGACTACGATTGTACAATTGATTACCATCCAGGGAAGGCCAATGTAGTTGCAGATGCTTTGAGTAGGAAATCAGCAACACCAGCCTTAGATAGGGCACAACTAAACTCTTTAGTATGCTCTACGAAAGATATGTTTATCTCCTTAAGGCAAGACAATGTATAATTGAAGGTGTCATTGTTAGCCGGGTTGTTAGCTGAGATGCATATAAAACCTACTCTGAGAGAGCAGATCAAGGAGGCACAACAAGTTGATGCTACAGTTCAGCAGATCAGATCGGAGTTTGGTGATGAGAAACGAGATGGTTTCCATGACTTTGGTGACCAAGTAGTCTGTTATCATGGGAGGATGATAGTGCCAGATGTGGATAACTTGAGAAAGTTAGTCCTGGAAGAAGCTCATTCTTCGATGTATTCTATGCATCCAGGAAGCACCAAGATGTATCGAAACTTGAAAGATATGTATTGGTGGCCTGGGATGAAGAAGGATGTTGCGGAATTTGTTATGCGGTGTCCTGTGTGCCAGCAAGTTAAAGCTGAACACCAGAAGCCTGCAGGGACAATGCAACCATTGCCCATACCACAATGGAAGTGGGATCACGTAACCATGGACTTTGTTGTTGGCCTACCTAGGACAAGCAAAGGGTATGATTCCATTTGGGTAATAGTTGATAGGTTGACAAAGACAGCACATTTCTTACCTGTCAAAACAACCTATTCTATTGAGAGGCTAGCACAGTTGTATATTCAGGAGATAGTGCGACTGCATAGAGTTCCAGTCGCTATAGTTTCAGACAGGGGTCCCCAGTTTACAAGTCATTTTTTGGAACGACTTCATAAAGCTTTGGGCACCCAGTTAAGGTTTAGTACGGCCTTTCATCCTTAGACTGATGGACAGTCTGAAAGGACTATACAGACCTTGGAAGACTTGCTGAGGGCATGTGTTCTCTAGTTTACAGGGAGTTGGGATATGCACCTAAGCTTGATAGAGTTTGCCTACAACAATAGCTATCAACATAGCATTGACATGGCACCTTATGAAGCTTTATATGGTAGACTTTGTAGATCACCCCTATGTTGGTATGAAACCGGTGAATATCAACTGTTAGGTCCTGATCTTGTACATCAGACCACAGAAAAGATCAAAGTAATACAACAACAGATCAAGACTGCACAGGATAGGCAGTGATCTTATGCTGACAAGCGTCGTAGACCTTTGGAGTTCCAGGTTGGAGATAGAGTGTATCTCAAGGTCTCACCTTGGAAGGGAGTTCTGAGGTTTGGAAGGAAAGGGAAGTTAGCTCATAGGTTTATGGGGCCTTATCCAATCATTGAACGGATTGGAAAAGTAGCCTATAAACTAGAGTTGCCACCAGAGTTACAGAGGTTACACCCCGTGTTTCACATTTCTATGCTGAGGAAATGTCACCCTGATACAGAGTCAGTTCTACAACCTATGGAGGTAGAATTGAATGATGATGTGTCATACGAGGAAGGACCAATGTCAATCCTAGATAACAGAATTAAGAAGTTGAAAAAGAAAGATATAAGTCTTGTTAAAGTCCTCTGGAATCACCGTGGTGTTGAAGAAGCCACTTGGGAACTAGAGGAAGAGATGAGAAGGAAATACCCTGCTCTTTTCTCTTAATATGTTTGTTTGATTTTGGGGACGAAATCCTTGTAAGGGGTGGATAATTTGTAACATCCCTGACCTGGGTTATGAAGTAACCCTAGGTGTTTTGCTTAATTATGTAATTAGATACTTGTGATTATCTTTTGGTATGTAATTAAAGCTTCTGAGGAACATATAATTCTATTTCTGCTCTTTTTGAACAATGTTATAATATTGTTTTGTTAATAGGGACTTATGTGCAAATTACCCAATTAAAAGGGGTTAACTTGCAAATTGCACATGTTAAGATGTTCCTTTGGTGTTGAGACATCATAAGAATGAATATGATGAAGTATGATGGATTCTCCAAGTTTGGGCACCAAGATGCAACTTGTGGAGCAATCCTTGTACTTAAAACTCTAGTTTTGGTGTAAAGTGCAATTTACCCAAAATATGGGGTGAAACTTGTAAAATACACCTTCTAAAGTACCTTTTATGACTCTTGGAATCATTTAGAGTAATAATGATGAAGAGGGCACTTCAATTGAATAATCAAATAAGAATGATAACCCTTATAAATTAAATAATCAAGTTATAAGCCTAATAACCCTTCTATATGTGCAACTTAGTAAGAAGTTGGCTTTCTTCACCTTTAGACCTTGGGTTTAAAATGAGTTTTTCTTAAGTATGGAAGGGAGAAACGTGGCTTAGAAGAAGGGAAGGACCTAGATGAGAAATGGAGAAACAAGTTGTCCTTATGTTGGAATTTCACCCAAAGTATATATACACATTTTCTCACTTAGCAAGGATCGTTTCGTTCACTTCCCTTCTTATCCCCTTGCTTAGACCTACTTAGGACAGAGCTCTAGAGAAGAGGAGAATGGACAAGCAGTTCTAGGTAAGCTTTGATCATCATCTTGCTCGAATTCATGGAGGAAATCATGTTGCAAGGTTGGTTCTATGGTCTTTCTTACTTAGTTCTTCTTTCTAGCCATCCTTTCCAACCAATTCTTGAAGAAGGAACCTTGTACGGCCTGTGGAGCTCAAGACACCATTAAAGCTACGAAGCTTGGAGCTCTAGAGTTGGTTCTAAGGCGGGTTTTATAACTCTAAACCCTTAAACTTTGTTATACATCTTTCTTTCTTGCAAAAGTAGTTTGTTCTTCTTTCCCCCATCCTTCCTTGCTTTCTTGCAACTAAAACCATGAAGAACAGACCTTGATCTGGAGGTAGAAGAATATGGGTGTGATTACCAATGCTACTTTAGCAAACGGTCTTGCCCCCCCCCCCTTTTGGCCAAACGGTTTGCAAAACCGTTTGGGGCAAACGGTTTGCAAAAACCGTTTGAAGGGCAAACAGTTTCACAAGGTCGGTTGGAGCAAACGGTCTCCAAGACCGTTTGGTTGAGTGGACCAAGGGTTCAACGTTTGAGATTTATGTTCATAATTATTTTTGTTGATAACCCTACAAGTTTGAGGGATTAAATCCAAAGGAATCGTGAGTTAAAGGCTAATCAATTAGGTAAACCTAATTGAATTAAGTGCTGATTTTCAACCTGATTAACTTGACCTTTTTGGGAAAACGGTTTCAAAACCGTTTGAGTGAGTTGACCAAGCATTGACCGTTTGTGATTCCTGTTCCTAATTATGTTGTATAATGACACACCAAATTTGATAGGTTAACTCCCAAGGAATCATGAGTTGAAGGCTAATCAATTAGGCAAACCTAATTGGATTAAGTGCTGATTTTTCAGCTTGATTAATTGAACTTTTTGGGCAAACGGTTTCAAAACTGTTTGAGGGCGTTGACAAAGCGTTGACCGTTTGAGATTACTGTTCATACTTATGTTGGTTAATAACTCACCAAATTTGATAGGTTAATTCCAAAGGAATCATGATTTGAAGGCTAATCAATTAGGTAAACCCTAATTGGACTAAGTGCTGCCTTTCAACTTGATTGATTTGACTTTTTGGGTTTTCTTGCCCAAACGGTTTCAAAACCGTTTGGGGGTCACCCAAGACCATTTGAAGGTCTAGGGTCAAGTATGTATATGTGTTTTAAGATCCAAAGATGTGGTATGAACCCTAATCGGCTAAGTGCTGATTTTGCAAGTTATGAGTTGATTGTTTTGGGTTGATTGGCCCAAACGGTTTCAAAACCATTTGGGGATCACCCAAACGGTCTCAAGACCGTTTGGGGATCACCCAAGACCGTTTGGAGGTCTGGGGTTAAGTATAGTTGACCAATTGAAGGTCCAAAGGTACACAATTACAAAGCAATCAATTGCTGATTTGATGATCAACTCAATAGCTCAAACCCTAATGATTTTTCACTAGAATCCAAGGGTTGGGTGAGCCAAACGGTCTCAAGACCGTTTGGAACTCATCCAAATGGTCTCAAGACCGTTTGGAGGTCACCCAAGACCGTTTGGAGGTCTAGGGGTGAGTATGGTTAAGCAATTGATGATCCAATGATACTAAGTTGGAGTGTAATCAATTGTTGGTTTGGTGATCAATCCAATGATCCAAACCTTAATTGGTTGACTTGTATTTTGATGATATGATGGGCAAACGGTCTCAAGAACGTTTGGAGGTCATCCAAACGATCCCAAGACCGTTTGGGGTTAGGTCATGTCCCAATTGAATGATGGTTCAATGGGTTCAAATCAATTAGACCCACATTGAAATATGTTGAAGGGTTATTGATTCCAAACCCTAATTCAATTGATTTAAACCCTAATTGATGGTCAATTGAGGGTCAATTGAGGGTCAAATCAGTTGTAGGTTGACCTATTAAACTAAATTGAGGTATGAGTATAGGTCCAATTGATGATTGGTCCCATGAATTCAATGATTGAAGTAATCAACATTGGAAACCCTAATTCAATTGGATACCTTATGTAATGGAGGTCCAATGTGATTGAATCTTTGGGAATTAAGATGATGAATGTTCTATTGATCCAATGATGATTAGTAATGACAAAAAATGAAGGCACAAAGGTTGAAACCCTAATAGTACCTAAGTGACTAGTACCAATTAAAGGGAGAATTCTTAATTGTTTATAGGATTAATAGCTTGATACACTATGTTAACCATAGTAGTATGTACTTGATTGAAGGGTTGATGTGACCTAATCAAGTTGAAAGAATGAAAAATTAGAATATATATATATATATATATAAATATGAATCGTGGAGTGATCTTCTGTAGCACGACCGTGCAAGGGAGCACGACCGTGGTAGGCTTAACTTGCATGACCGTGTAAGGGAGCACGACCGTGGTAGCCTTACTTTGCACGACCGTGCAAGGTGGCACGGCCGTGGTGTCCTATAAAGAAATTGAAAAGTTTTGGTATTGTGCTAAGATTGTTATATATGCATGTCCTTATTTGTATAAGTCATACAGGTTGATATTATGAGGTGATCATAGCCAGGTAAGAGTTATGATGTCATATTCCTTGAAAACAATTATAAGCTTTTAGAGTAATGATATGTGGAAAGTATATACATTGCTTCAATCAAGGTCATGTTGTTAGATGACTTGATGCTTATATGTCACTTGGTAGCAAGTGTTATGATAATCTGAGGGTTTGAATAACCATGTTCCTGAATCATATGATGAGATGGTTAAGAATTAATATCCATATGATAACTGATATGAGTTAAACTTGATACATTTAGTATTCTTCTGTTATAGTAGTGTTTTAATGATTAATGATTGAGAACATGATTGATGCTAAAATAATACTAAAATGTACCTAAATAATCAAGTATAATCATATCATGTAGAGCCCTTATCATAGATCCATCATTGTCAGAAGCCAAATGATGGTGAAACAAGTTTTCCTTAAGGGGACTCCTGTATCACATACTTTTGAGTATGTGGGGGATTATGGATGCGAATATCCTTACGTCCTAGTGTAGGAATTGATGTAGATGTATCTTAAATCTATCAACCCTTCACTATATGTTTATGCTGGGATGATGTATCACTAATCTCCCGAGGAAATCTTTAATGCCGCATCAATGAGAGATAAACAAGAGATCTTTCGATGATGAAGAGAGTACAGAATGCCACTGTGACTCTAATAGCGAAGTGTCAGAATACCCTGGTAAGCTATTGTAGCAGAGACACGAAATGTCCTGCATGTTGATCCTCACACTGACTGAGGAAGATGAGGTCATAAGAATCCGGCTCTTTTGATGACCTATGTATGATACCGATGCGACTTAGTAGTGATCAGTTGGAGTATGAGCGGCATACCTCATCTCCGCAGGGCATAATAATGATTGAAAATCATAATCAGCCGTGTAGCATAACTGCTTAGGTTGAACTACGAGAAACAATGATTGATGTTACATTTTTTATAAATGTTCTAGTCAAGTAACTAGTATACATGTTCTTCATATTCTTTATTGATATGATTGCTTACGTAAATGTTGTCTTACTTAATACCAAATCTGTTGTTGAATGCCCTAAAGATTATATTGCTTATGTTAATCCTTTATTGCTATAACAAAGCTTCTGGCGAAGAGTTATAACTCTCGCTGGGACAATTATTTACAATTGTCTCACACCCATGGGTTTTGACTTTTTAGGTGGACGTCGAGGATGAAGGAACCAATCCGAGGGTGGACAGTATCAACAGCAACAACACTAGGGGCAGCAGTGAATCTCAGGTGGAGATACTGACTATCGAGTCTCGTAGATAGTATGTCTTATGTCATCTCTGTACTCTCAGGTCATAGGAGTCAGTAGGTCTGAGGTTTTTGGCTTAGTGCCTCGAGATTTTGTATCTTGCTTTCTTCAGATAATAAGGCAATGGATGTATGTAATTACAGAGATGTAATGTCAAGCTATGATGTAAACTGTTTACCTTGTTTTCTTATAAAGGAGTTATGGTTTAAAGTTCTCTTTCCAAAAAGTTTTAAAATTTAGTGATTTTTCATTATTCCGCTGTTAATAATTCACTTCCGCATTAGTTAATCATGTTTTCGCAAGACGGTCGCCACAATTGTTGACCCAGCAATTCGGCAAGAATCGAGACGAGATGAAAGCATGAAATGAAGGAGGACAGTCTGTATATCATTACCTTGGCGTTAATTGAAATGAGAAGCAACAATCTATTGGAATGACAGGGAGTTTGTTGGGGGGAACAACTCAATCCGGTGGTGAGCCTGGGGCGGTCTGTACCAATTGACTATGGTGAAATGTGAAGGAGGAGGAGGCGATGCTTTCTATATCATTAGAGGCTTCTTGGTGATTGATCTGGTTGGGTGTTGGGGTCACTGGAGACGGAGGAAGTGAAGCCAGAAGATGGCAAATTGGGCATTTTGTCTCTAGGCCACGAGAGGGGAAGAATTAGGGCTCATTGTGTTCGGTAGTGTAATCCGAAGAGGAAGGTGAAGTAAACGCGAGAAAGGGTTGATTGAGGCGAGAGAACGACGAGAAGGACCATCACTGGCTTGAACCAGTAGTGCATGAGCGGGGAAGTCGGAGGAAGGGAACAGAGTCCACCTCCTGAAAACCCGACCCAAAAATAGTCTGCCTGACTCGCATGATAGAAATCCAGCCTTGGACTAAAGTCAAGGCCGTGACACATTAAATAAAATAAATTGACCCTTACTTTACTTAAAATCATACATAGTATATTAGGGTCTAATTAAGGGTGCATTTGATGTTCAAATGACCCCAAGTTTTGAGGGTTGACTAATTAAGATGTGAGGAACCTGATTATAGGCTTAGATTTTGGTTTTGAGGTTACTTTGGCTGTAATTTTACCATTGTGCATTAATCATTCAATTAATGTGATGAACTTAGTCTAATAGTCAATTATGGTGAAACCTTCACCTAGATTCGATTCCCGTCCTATCTGATATCCAAAAGTATCATAGTTCACAAATCTAGGGTCAAGTAATCTAGATTATCATTATTTTTAATAAGTTTCCCAATTCAGGAGCTAAGGTAGCAATATCTTATGACTTTATCTCTAAGGATCCCTAAATGAGTCAATCTAGGGTTTGAAGATCAAAATATGGTTTCATTTATGCTAACATAGGGAAATTTAGATTTCCAAAGGTAGTCAACTGAAAAAGGGGAAGGGAGATTGGTTATCCACATAATCAAATAGGGGCCTAGAAGAATGGAGGACTAGCCTATGTGTCTGGAATCCAATATGTTACATTCCTAAGGTTGAAGATGATATTATCCAAGGTCCAAGGCTCGTTCACAACTCTTCCATATACAAAGAATCACCATAGTTAAGAACTTGGTGAAGAAGGAAAGAGAGGAATAACTATAACCTGAAAATCATGCTTCAACCAAGGTTGAAGATGGCCATGGCCTTACCTTAAGCTTGGTGCTCGAGCTCCCCTTGATACTTAAGCTAATATGCACGATATTTAAGAGGGTATGCAAAATATCTCAAATAAAGAGAGTTGTGGGGTTCGTAAACTTCCATTAGTAGGTGAAAGGAGAGGTATATATACTTAGGGTTCATGAGAAAGAGTGTGTAAGAGGTGTCTTCACCATATGCTACTAGGTGACACGTTGCCATGCATGGTTGACACATGTACATGCATGCACTCACATGTATATTGACATGCAAAAGTCTTGAGGATAATCTAGATATGATATTTCATCCATCCCTTATCTTGTTGGATAAGATATCTCATCTTTATCTCCCAAATTATGCAAACCGATACCACTTTTTGCAAGGAGCATCTAACTCATCATGGATCACCTCCTTGAGGTGCTTAGGCCATCAGGGCCTTTTCCAAGAGTTCACAAACTGATATGGGATCCCCTCTATGGCTCATTGGCTGATAGGCACTCCCATATAAAGTCTACAATCTCAACATAACTCATGCAAGGGCTTCAACTATACATCATCTCTTTGTTCTTTCCATCACCAAGATTACCATCATTCAAATATGATTCAAACATGGTTTCTAATTCTTTATCTCTCCTAAAAATGATACATATAGGGAGTAGTGACACTCTATAGGTGGTAATTATCATAACAACCCTACATTTTGGGTAAATTACAATTTGTACCAAAATTGGTACACAAGGCACTAACATTATTCAAACAAGCTCAAACTTGGAATTTAGGCTTTACACGAGCCACCACTTAGCATAATTCTCTCTCTTATGATACTAAACACATAAGGTACATTCAACATGTAACATTTTGCAATATAACCCCTTATGTTGGGTAAATTGCACTTCACACTCAAACTATCATATAATGCACAAATAGTTTGCAATTAAGCTCACACTTGAAAATAAACTTCACAAAGAGTCTTAATTACTTATCAAAAGATTAGAACAAGTTTTTAAATAACTTTCTTAAGCAAAACTTCTAGGGTTAAGCCATAACCCAGGTCAGGGATGTTACACCTTTTTAAGGGGTGGAGTGTTTTAACAAATTCAAACTTGGACATTTCTCTTTTTGGCCCTTTTCCAAGATTTTCCTTTCATTTCTATCCTTTTAGGCTTTGATGTTTAATTTTTGGAAATAATAGTGGTTTGGGGTGAATTTGATCACCAATTATGCCAACATATGGGTTTATGCACAAACACCTCAGTTAATTTGTCAATCAGGGTCTAATATGTAAATTTACCACTTATGTGGCATATTAATAAAATGAATTCCTTCTAGAACATTCCTTAGCCTTGTGGAGCAAGTAAGATAAAAATGAATGAATAATAATGCTTTAAACATGTTAATATGATATTGAATTATTTAATATGTGAAATATTAGAAATAATGGTTAACAGACTAAATTCATAAAAGGAAGATGAGTTGGTTAAAGATAAGTTGAGATTCATTTTACTTGGATTTGGTTTGGATTGGAGGTCAAGTTTCATAATATTAGAATAATAACAACTATATTTCTTTTGTTTTGAAAAAAAAGGTGAGTTTTCCTCAAAATATGAAATAAAAATTTTAATGACTCTAAAAGTGGAAAATAATCTTATATTAGTAATCTATAGATTAAAATATGCCTTTGGGTGAATTTTCACTCAATTTGGAGAATATTTAATTCAAAGGTAAATTCAAGAGATAGAAAGTGTGTAGAACCTTCAAAATATTAAATAAATGTACAAATAACTTCAACATGTAAAATTAATATCAAATTCATATCCAAGGCACTTAATGTGACTTGTGGATGAAGTTTCATCAAATTTGGAGAATCTTATAACCATTAATGATGGATGAAATAGAAAATAAGATTTGATTTATTTAACACATCAAAAGTTCTCCAAAGTAAAATCTAACTACATATTTGATTCCTCGTATCAAAATAGGCTATAAAGTATTCACACACTCAATGTGATTGGGTATGTGGAAAACCTGATTAAGAAGGATTCCCTCTGAGCCAAGAGTTGGCTATTGGTATGATACTGCAAATGTTGTGAGAATCATACAATTCATGATAAGCTACAACATGAACAACTTTGACAAGCATTGACATAGTTGTTGGACATGTTGAGGATAGTAGAGGTATAGATGAAGAAAGACAAACCATAATCTTTGATGTGATCAAAGAGAAAGGTAATTCTTAAGGGCAAGGATAAGGGCAAAGCAAAGAAGTGTTCTGATGCTAGCCATCAATCCAAGCCGTCTTCAGCCTCAAGGCACATGGGGAAAGGGTGTATGAGGGAACTTCCCTCTATATCTGGAAGAATAAGAGAAGATGAAGGAGGGGATGGAGATCTCCACCTAAGGTATCATGAAATGAACCGCTTCTTTATCCGAGGTATATGATACCAAGATATCGATATGGCATATATGATATGCAATATCAGCAAAGAAGTGATGGCCTTTGTGAAAGGACCAAGAAAGAAGTACCCATCATTGGAGCAAGTGTTGCTGCCATAGATAGGAGTATCTTTCAGTTTATTTCAGCCTAAAAGGGCACGAAATAGAGTTGAGAACTGCTATTTCATATATTGCCAATAGATAGAAACACTTTATTTTGCATATTGTATGACAATGATGGCAATTAATAAAGTTGATGTTTCAATCCTAAAGATATGATCTTTGTGGCAATGCCTTGTTTATCTTGTGGTATTTGATATGCATAAGATAAAATGATACCTAAAAGTTATAGATAACTCAAACAATGAAATTAGCATCAATCATGAGAAATTCATTTCTAGTTTCCATGTGATGGATACATCTAGACTCTTTTGGTTTGAGAACCAGTAAGAGACATGAATATCTTGGACATGATTAATCAATCTTCACTAATGTAGTGGGAGAGTGATTATCCTATTAGGTATAATACATGTGATGTATTTACATACCTATTGGAATAAATGCTAATACTTCAAATGGTGTTTAGAGAAATACCAATATGAATGTCTTGAAGTGTTCAAGATTATCATAAATGAAGTACAAATTTGGTAAAGTATTAATTCTTGATGAGATCAATGAATAAAATACTTGGACCAAATGTTTGAGATCCGTCTAAGTGATTATGATAGTGTATCATAGTGAACTCATGATTAAGGCATGGTGATGTCTAAATCAAGAAGGAATCATACTCTAAGGAGTTAGAGAATGATTATCAAATAACTGAATTCTTCTTAATAAATGAATACCCCACACTAATAAAGGACATTGAGAATCACAAGGAGTTGTGAGTTCTTATATCCTTGACAGATACACCTCAATTATCTATGTGATGAGTTGTTCATATGATGAGTCAACTATCATGATAAGATATGAGGAACCAAATTTTGAGTTATGGTTTATGACCATTACATCCTAAATGACATCCATGTGAACCATAAGGTATGACCTTGATGGTAGCACTCATTGGATGAAATCCATAAGTGCAAATGAGTCTTAAGTGTTAAGACACATGGATAACATTTTGAGAAGGATGATGCTTGTTGGTTGCAACTTAATAACTGAGACATTTGGCATATGGATACTAAAACCGCATTCCTATGAGGAATAAAACAAGGATGTGTATGTGACACAACCTATAAGGTTTATGAATCCACTAATGCAAATGAAGTCTATAAGTTACAATGGACTAATCAATGTGATTGATTGAGTACAAGCAACTCAAAATTGGATCTTTACTTTGATGATATAGTCAAAGGGTTTGACTGATATGTCAAAGATAAAGAAGGATCTGTGATTTAGTGGGAGCGTGTTCACATTCCACATATTGATGTGAAATGGAAATGTTCTAGAATGGAAATCCAAAAGTGGAAATTATCTTTAAGGAAGATAGAGATGTTTCCTATATGATAGGAATAGAGATCTATAGAGATAGTTCTCGAAAAATCTCTTGACCTGGAAAGAGAAAGCATACATTGGCAATCTGTACTGAAGGGTTCAGCATGCACAGATTCAGTGGGAGAAAACTTGTCCAAATTATATGGATATTAGTATCCCAAGGCCAAGTGTCCAATTCTTATTAAGAATGGGAACACTAAGAATAGATATGGATCTATCATGTATGCAACATCCCATTATCTTGCATGTATTGACATGGCAAGAATAAAATGCATTCATCATCTTGTATGTAGGACATGGCAATATGATGTGCTCATCCTGATAACTCGTATGTAGGACATGACGAGTGGATGTCTGTCTACTTCCAATAAGGGTTATTGGAATACCATAAGAACTTGATAAGTACTTGGGAAGTACTAGTTCTATGGAGATAAGGAAGAATTCGATGTAAAGAGTTACATTGATGCGAACTTCCGAAAGGACAGAAAATTAATCGCAAAATATACATATGATGTATAAAGTGGAAGTTTGTTGATAATTGGAAGTGTTCCAATAAAACCATTTAAAAGGAAATGCCGAGTATCCGTGTGTTAGAGAACATCAGTGGATACTATATGGATCTAGAAGTTCATGAGATGAACTTATAGATATTCCGGTCATTGATGACAAGTCTGGAATCCTTGATCATGCAATGTGGCTAAAGGTTAGCAATGGAATACTAGATCGCATATTACAGCAACTCCATCTCATACATATGAAGTACAGCAAAGAGATGAGAGACATGCAATTTAAAACTGACTTTGGCAAGGTGTTGCCATTACTCACTATGTTGACACTAGAGCACAGTAACATGTGGGACATGTTTGAAGATCACTATGAATATGATTCAAGGGTGATTGGCTCGCAGTGCAAGTGGGAGTCTGTTGGTATGTATGCCCTGAGAGCCAATCATGGGATGATTGGTGGGATACATTTAGATTGATTTGATAAACAAAAAAGGCAAGCTTCCAATTCTTTCTGGTTCAGTCATATGAGATAGTGATAGAACAGATCGAATGTCTAGAGAATGACAGTACTCAATGACGTATGCCTTCAGGTTGAGGACCTGAATGATGAGATCATACGGATGCTAAGAGTTTGTACATTCTTGTTATGTCCCTAGTCAGATGTCATTGTGGAAGGTAGATAGACAACAATGACACATAAGACTAGATTGTGGTGTTGGTTGATGACAGAATCTCATTAGTCATGATATAGAGATATCAAACCAAACACATAGGTACTTGTTAGAGAACAAGGTACCGGACAGACCCACCGTGAGTTTGACACATGGAACCATGAGATGGTAGTCACAGTCAGTACTCACAGTGATGGTGGTGAGTGTGATTCTTAGACCTGAAATCACTGCACTCAACACATGTCGTTGGGCACACTTTGACATCATCAAACGCAGTCCTGAAACATGGGTTGTTATAAAGGTGATGATTGGGTGGCTTTGACACATGGGGCTTTTGAGGGGTGAGTGATAGATATGGGATTTGTCCCTCCTGAGGGAGTTTGATATCCAAGGCCACTTGATGAGTAGGATTGAGATAGGCGTGCGCACGCATGTGTGAATCAGTATGTGATATTGATGTCATACATATCTCCTTCAATCTACTCTGAGATCAAGAAAGTGAATGAACATTGACAGGATGACTGTTCCATGCCTTGAGTTCATTCGGGATATCAGTGACAAAGGAATTATACATTCACTGTAACACCATTCACGGATTGTAGGATGAAAGTTTTTCTCCAACTTTCTACTTTCACTTGGGTAGCACTGATGTGTGACTAGGCACCGCTCTTTGCTTGTGAAGTCATAAGTGTTATGGACTTTCACTGCCAACGTGAAATGGACCTGCAGGGTCACACACATAGGATTTAACCTGGAAGAGGAGTTTTGTCCACAAAGCAATGTTTAGATTGATTACTAAAGGAGTTTAGTAGTTCAATTAAACACTCAATCAGTCGATAGATCAATATCATATGGTTCAAGGTGTTGGACGCATTGATTGGAGTATCAGATTGATTGAAATCGCAATTGACTGATTTTGCCCAACCTGTGCTCCCAACCGATCGGCTCATGTGATGAACCGGTCAGCTGAGGTGCTGAACCGGTCGTCTGGAGTGTCCAGGCCGATCGGCTCATGCCCAGGTTGAAACGACCGATTCAAGAGTTGAATCGATCGGCTCAACTGGTGCAACCGACCAGTTGGGAAAGTCATGTCGGCAAGAATTTTCCTTTGGTTTCAAATTGCTCAATTCGATTGGGAATAACATTGGTATACGATACCAATTGAGAACGAAACAAGGAAAGTCTTTTTGAGCCAGATTAGGACCATGAACTGATCGGTTCAGGGCACCAACCGATCGGTTGGAGTGCCCCAAACGATCGGCTCAGGTCCAACCGATCGGCTCAATGGCCGAACCGATCGGTTCAGTTGTAAACCGATCATTTCAAGTTGCGAACCGGTTGCTTTTTGTGGAAAATTCTCGAACCCTTCTACTCCTGCTTTAGTCCCATATTGCCGGGCACAGAGAACCCTGTCCCATGACCCGCCTATATATATAGGGGTATTGGGGGCTTCTCAAAGTACAACTCAATGCAAGCCGGTTGCTTTGCGAAGTTGTCGTTCTCTCTGGTTTTGGTAACCGTGAGAGATCCCGAGCAAGTGCTTCCCGCAAAAGGGAGGTGCAACAAGGGAAGGATAACTGCAGTTCCAACTGGTAGCAGGAGAGTGTGTTGGCAACTAGTATGTCAACAAGAGGGTGTGACTCCTTCCACTTCCTTGTGGGACAAGGAGAGTGGAGTTCCAGGTGGTCCGTGTGGACTACTACAGAGGCGGGAGGACACTGCCGCTCAGGAGGACAACTGTCATCCGACAGTCCGGTAGGAGGAGGAGTCGTCAGTCCCGGTGCGACCAGGAGCTGCACAGACACCGTCTAAGACCGGAGTTGAAGACCACGCATTGCGCGAGGTATTGTCGCCGAGCAAGCCTCGGGACAAGGTATGATTCCACAAACCATCCTTTCCTATTATATAGACGTTGACGCGTTTCCTTGGTATGGGTTGGGGGAGAAATTTTTTTGTTTCCGCTGCCTTCTCTGTCTCCCCTAAAACCCAACAAATATCCCGATGATGATGAATGTCAGATGATGTGGAGATAAACATAAAATCTCTTAATTCTGAAGAGAGTGCAGCTGCCCCTGCAACTCTATAGTGAAGTTACCTTTATACCCTGGAAATCTATTTAGCAGTGACACAAGATGTCCTACATGTGGTCTTGCACTAACTGAGACAAGGGAGGTCATAGTAGCCGGCTCTGTTAGATGACCTTGTATGGCACTGACTTTGGGTTTCGCAACGAAGGTTGGAGTATGAGCAGTATACCTCATCTCCTCAGGGCATAAGTGTGATTGTAAAATGTAATTAGCCGAATAGCATATCTACTTAAGGATCGAATATGGAAAACATTGATTGATGCGTTACTCAGTTATACATCTTAGTTGATAGATGTTATTTATACTCTTTACATTCCTTGCAAAGCAGATAGATGATTGATAACTCTACCATGGGTAGATGCAATGTTCTCCTTAAGAAATGAGATTACTTCATTCTGTTCATATAGTGATTTATCCTTCCTGTTAATATAAAAAGAACCTCTACTTAGTTTATAAATGTTTAATCTATGATAATAATATGGCCGATGAAGAGTTATATATCTCGCTGGGACAATTGTCTCTGTAATGACCATCTCGCGAAAATAAGATTAACTAATGCGGAAGCGTTCATTAAGCAACGGATTACTAAAAATCACTGAAAATTAAAACTTTGTCAAGAGATCTATTCACAGGGAAACTCTTTAACCAAGAACCAAAGTATTTCAAATTCATCCTGGTTTACAAGTACACAACCTGTACCATTCATTCTCAAAGATTACAACATCAACTGTCTTATAAACATTATATACAGACAGTATATGAATCTCGAGGCATCAAGACAAAACCTCAGATTGATTCATAAGACACTGACTAAAAACTCCGAGGACATGAGAGTACAGAGACGACACACAGGACTACTATTTGTATGACTAGACAGACAATGTCTCCACCTGAGATCTTATTGCTGTCCCTGCTGTTGCTGTTGCTCTTTCCTTATTCTAGGATTTCTGCTTTGCCTCCCATGCATACCTAAAAATGTTTCCCACAGGGGCGAGACAATTGAAAATTGCCCCAGTGAGAGATATAACTCTCCGCCAAAAACATTGTTATTGCAGTTTATTAAATTAAAAATGAGCAGGGGTTATTTTTACATTATCAGGCATAGTTATTCATCATAGAACAGAATAAGATAATCTCCATTCTCAAGGAGGTCATTGCATATACCCATGGTAGATAAGTAATTCATCTGTCTACCTTGCAGAGAATATAAAGAAACATAATTAACATTTAACTACTAAGGAATGCACAAAGAAATGCAACATCAGCTAATGAATCTCCGTATTCAATCCTTAAGCAAACATGCTATACGGCTGATTACATTTTACAATCACACTTATGCTCTGAGGAGATGAGATATACCGCTCATACTCCAACCAACCATTACGAAATCGCCTCAGTACCATACATAGGTTGTGGCAACACATCCCACTATCACACAGACTAGCGAGGTGTTACACAAAAACATGCAGAAATCACCATAACCACAGATTACCAAAAGCACGGGTTAATTAAAACTGATTGCGGAAAACTGATAAACTGAAAAACTATTACATTCCAGTCCACATCCTGCAAGAAAGTAGATTATATAAACTTATACAAGCCCTTGAAACTTGTCCACATCTTAGAACAACATCTGTCTCGTCATCACGTGAGTTCATCACCTGTTCATATACATAAAGGCTCACATCCGGCCAACAGCAGGATATACAAAACATCATCGATCGTACATCATGAAACAACATCAAAACACCACCAAGGACCTGAGAGTACAGGGATGACTCTAGACTCTACTACAAAACACCAAAATAGTAGCATGTCCATCTCTTGCCTTCTACTGCTCTTCTTGCTGCTCGTCCGCAACTCCGCGACCACCACCACGTCTAGCTCGGCTACCTAAAAAGGGTGTAAATAAGCGGAGTGAGACAATCGAACATTGTCCCAGCGAGAAACATAACTCCCCGCCGTAACTACAGAACCTCAAGAAGATAAAGCTATAACGACAGATATCTGATAACAGGTATAACAAGAGAAGTTTATGTAAGGCAAAGCTATTCTCACCGAAAAGCTTACCAGCTGTACAGAAGGCATATAACCAACATCTCTCAATGGAACATGATTAATAAGATAAGATATATTGCTATGTAACATGAGGAACATATGAGTAACTGCAAGATATAACAAGATTAACTACACAAGAAAGGCCTCAACCAATGTTCTGTGTTTTGCCTTAGTAATTTCTATACGGCTGAATTACATATTTTATTATGCCCTGAGGAAGTGAACTGTACCGTTCAAATCCAACCTTCGGCTGCGAAGCCCATAGCCGGTGCCATACAAGGTTAATGGAAAAGCCGGACTCCACAACCTTCCCCCTCGTAGTCAGTGTACGAGAACAACACAAGCAGGACCGCAGTATCATGCTTAAGTGGCCTCAACCACAGGGTCAGCTCCTCAGGCTACCCTCTCTCTAGCCCGCCTTGGTATAGGTCACGGTGCTAGTAAAACTGAGCCACAGGCCTATTCACCGTGATCTAAGCCATGAACGCATTCATGCTCTTCATATCACATATCCGGAGCCATGGGCCTGTTCACCATGCTCATCATATAACCGAGTCTACAACCGAAGTTGCACTCTTACCTCCTCACTTTAGGCTAGGAGAAACCTCGCATATTCAACAATATGCGCTCCGGGTTAACCCGTAGGAGAACCCGTTTCACCATCACCAGCTCCTGACGATGATGGATCTATGGCCAGGGAAAACTACATGATATATTCCACTGTAATTATTTAGTATCTTTTAGATGGATTGCAAGATTCAACCAAGTTGTATAACATGCAAACTATAACAAAATAAACAACATAAAACTTAACATTATGCTTTTATTGTAATCACATCAACCTGATCCATTTCAAGGATCCAACATCACATGTTGTAACTTGGCCTCTTGCCAACCATCCAGCTCCATCTCAAGGATCATCACATACCATGGGATCTCAATCCCTCATCACGTATTGCCGCTGCCTCTCAAGGCTTACATCATCAACATGGGATAGCAATCCAACACATCATACACATGATATCATTAACAAGAGTAACTTATCAAGGCAATGTTACTCATCATATATACCTCATAGCCTTTTCTTGGCTAATCATCACCTGCATGGTTAGGGTATACAATAATCATAGTTTCAACCAAGGACTATGCTTACTATCATGAGATGACATTCAAGATGCTATACATATCAATCTTACATTATTTGGTGATCAAGTCCATAAAGCACATCATTAAGCAACCATATCTATGTTTATCCTCATTTAGTATTATACAAATAATCAAGATGATTACTTCATGCATATAGTCATGTTGGATATACAGAGCAAGCGTTAACATTACAACTACCATTGCCATTCTTAGCATTAATAGATAATCATTATCATTAAGTGAGCAAGGAGTCACCAACGTTTAGGCAAGGGTATGTATGTGTACAACTAGTTTATTTCCATGATACAAGGAACCATCAACAAGGATAACAAGGCTCTCACTATAGATCACCGCAACCTTCACTAAAGGGGGTGTAACGGCCACCTGCCCTCACCCAAACACAACGCATAACGGCAGATAGGAGAGCAAGAAGCAACGCTGCGTTGCCACCAAGACAACCAATGCACGACGTCGCGTCTCAAGGAAGGAGTAACACGCGATAGGGGCGGGGTGTCGGGCACTTGTTTTATTGGGCAACACCCGTCTCGCCCAAGTGCTATCGGCTGACACACAAGGGCATGTGATACCCGACACACTCCACTCGACGACTCCCGATACAAGGGATAATGACCTGATCAAGCACCATAACGCAACGTCCAAGAGAGAGAAAGACTAAACCCACATGTCGTTCACCCCTGATCCAGGCCTAACGGCCAACATAAAACAAGGAGGAGGGCGTGACACCCATCACAAGAGCAAGGGGTGTCGCCCGACACCACCACATCTCGCCCAACATAGGCCTATTGGCCAACACACCTCACTTGGCCTATCTCCCAACACAAGAGGAAACGTGTCGCCCAACACACTAAGCCAAGGGGTATCGTCCCACAAGGTCATCTTCCTCCTCAAACACAAGTTGCTCAAAACCCTAGATTACAAGGATCGGCCAAACATGAAGCTAGGCAAGAAACTAAACTACTAACATGTAAACAAGATCATAGCAAGAGATAATGGAGTTAGGGTTAGAAGTTATGCAACCCGCCTTAAGCTCCAAGCTCCAAGGAAGAAGAAGAGCTCCAAGCTTCAAGGGATGTCGACCACCACTGCTCCTTCAAGGGGGTGTCGGCCGACACAAGCAAGGAAAGGAGGGAGTGTCGTGCACTCAAGGTGGAGAAAAGACTTAAGGGATCAAAGGAACTCAAAGCAAGAAAAAGAACCACCTATATAGAAGGAAAGGGAGGAGAAAACAAGGTTGGTCCAAGCAAGGTGTCGGCCACCCAAAGGACACTTGTCCTAGAGCTCAAACCACCACTCTAGAAAGCCTTATACACTTGTCCAAGGTCTTTGCCACAAGCATGCATCAAGCTCCAAGTGTCCACTAGTGGTGACACAAACGAGGTCAAGGCTAGGTCAAACACCATGGGCGACACACTCACCTCTAGGCTGACACACACCTCTCTTGGGCGACACAAAGCTTAACCAAGCCCAAACAAGGCACCTCAAGGCCCAAACAAGCTCAGCCAGGCCCAAAAGAACTCAAGCAATGAGCCTAAGCCTTCCTCTCAACCCTAGAGGAAGCAAAGAGAGAGGAACACATCACAAGGTGGCAAACTTGCTCACAAAACCCTAGACTTGGGTTATTTGCAAGTAGCACCTCCAACTCTCAACAAAGCACAACTAAACCCTAATCACCACTAAAGGTGATTAGCAAGTACCAAAGCACCAGGTTAAACAAAACAAACAGGGTAAACCCTAAACGAAGGTCAGGGTCCTTACAAGCTAACCCCCTTCAAGGGATTTCGTCCCCGAAATCCGAAGAAAAAAGCGAGGGATACTTCCTCCTCATCTCTTCCTCTAGCTCCCATGTGGCTTCCTCAATGCCACGGTGATGCCAAAGAACCTTCACAAGAACCAAGTCCTTCCTCTTCAACTTCTTGACCCTTCTGTCAAGGATCGCCACATGACCTTCCTCGTAGGTCACATCTTCATCAAGCTCAACCTCAACTGGCTGTATCACTGTTCCCGAATCTGGATGACTTTTCTTCAGCATACTGACATGGAACAATGGATGTAACCTGTGCAACTCTGGAGGCAACTCTAACTCGTAAGCCACCTTGCCAGTGCGTTCTATGACTAGGTAAGGCCCCATATACCTGGGTGCTAGCTTACCCTTCCGACCAAACCTTAGCACACCTTTCCATGGCGAGACTTTAAGATACACTTTGTCTCCTACTTGGAACTCCAAAGGTCGTCGATGATGGTCTGCATAAGACTTCTGCCTATCTTGTGCCACTTTCAACTGTTGCTGTATTACTTTGATCTTTTCTGTTGTCTGCTGCACTAACTCAAGACCCAAAAGCTGATACTCACTAGACTCATACCAACACAGAGGAGATCTGCACTTCCTTCCATACAAAGCCTCATAAGGAGCCATGTCAATGCTCCACTGATAACTGTTGTTGTAGGAAAACTCTATCAAACTAAGATGTACATCCCAGTTGCCTAGAAACTACAGAACACAAGCTCGAAGGAGATCTTCTAAAGTCTGAATAGTCCTTTCAGACTGTTCATCTGTCTGCGGGTGAAACGCTGTACTGAACCTCAACTGCGTTCCCAACGCTTTGTGCAACTGTTCCCAAAAGCGACTTGTGAACTGAGGACCGCTGTCAGAAACTATCATTACTGGCACACCATGCAAACGTACTATCTCATCCACGTATACTCGACTGAGTTTCTCAGTTGTATACGTCGTCTTCACTGGTAGGAAATGGGCAGACTTCGTCAATCTTTCCACTATCACCCAAATGGAATCATGATTCTTAGTTGTCCGGGGTAGACCACCTACGAAATCCATGGTTATATGATCCCATTTCCACTGTGGTATCGGCAAGGGTTGCAACGTACCTATCGGTTTCTGATGCTCAACCTTTACTTGCTGACAAACCACACATCTAGCCACGAACTCAGCTACATCTTTCTTCAAGCCGGGCCACCAATACAAGTCCTTCAGACTATGATACATCTTGGTGACACCTGGATGCATAGCATACATCGACGTGTGCGCTTCCTTGAGCACCAACTTCCTCAAATCATCGACATCTGGAACCACCATCCTATCACGATAGCAAACTAGCCCATCCTCAGACTCATGGAACCCATCACGCTTTTCACTACTGATCTCTGATCTGATCAACTGTACCACATCATCTGTCTGCTGTGCATCTTTGATCTGCCGTCTCAACGTAGGTTTGACTTGCATCCGTGCTAGAAGTCCAGCTAATAAGGAGACTTCCATCTGCACATTCATTTTCCGTAGAGAAACAAACATATCTCGCCTATGGCATACCAGAGAACTCAACCGTGCCTTCTTTGAAGAAAGAGAAGAAGACTTTCTGCTAAGCGCATCAGCTACCACATTTTCTTTACTAGGATGATACTCAATAGTGAAGTCGTAGTCGTTGATCAACTCCATCCATCGACGTTGTCGCAAGTTCAACTCGTGCTGCGAAAAGATGTACTTCAGATTCTTATGATCCGTAAAGATCTGACACACTTCCCCATAAAGATAGTGTCTCCAAATCTTTAACACATGAACCACTACTGCCAACTCCAAATCATGAGTCAGATAAAACCTTTCTCCAACAACTCTTGCAACTACTTCTTCAGCTTTGCCATCTCTAATGGAGCCATCCTATACGGTGTCTGTGCAACTGGCTGTGTTCTTGGGATTAGATTGATCTCAAAATCAATCTCTCGGGGTGGAGGAACACCAGGAAACTCCTCAGGAAACACGTCGGCAAACTCTCGAACAACTGACACCTCCTCAAGACTAGGACCTTTCGCCTTGGTAACCACAACGGTATCTACCACGTGAGTTAAGAACGCCTCACATCCTTGTCGTAGCAACTTCTCTTCCACCATAGCTGATACTAAGCACGTCGGAAGAATCTTCCTATCTCCCTTGAAGATCCACTTCTCTCCACCCCCATCAAACACCACCTGCTTGGAACCACAGTCCAAGACAACCTTATACTTCTCTAAGGTATCCATCCCAAGGATAACATCGAAACCATGCATATCAAGCGGTATAAGATCCACTTGTATACAACGTCCCGAAAAAGACAAGACACAAGAGGGACACACTTCTCGAAGCAATGAGGAACCATCAAGAGGGGTTTCTAACAACATGCTATCTTTCTTACAACTAACAGGTAAATGAAAGTTTTCAAGCACACTATAGGCGATAAAAGAGTGCATAGCACTCGGGTCAACCAGAACAGATATAAAGCAAGAAGAAGACATATCAGAATGAAATAACTCCATCTGACCTGTCACCACTCGCGGGTTGACTATCGCCTCCGGCTGATTCATAGCGTAGAATCGAGCCGTTGCTTGCTATCCACGTCCTCTGCTTCCTTGAGCAGATGATCCAGCTTGAGATGCTTGACCACATCCTCGACCTCTACTACCATTGGGCTGCTGTCGATATGACCCCTGTTGATTCTACCTCGACTGCTGCGTCACTTCAACATCTCTATTCGGGCATTGTAACTTGAGATGCCCGGTCTGTCCACAAAGATAGCATGCCCTATCTTCAAACCTTGGCCTAGATGGCCCAGTCACTGCCACTGAAGTTGTACTGTGTTCTTTAGATGGTGAAGAAACATAACTTCTTCCCTTACTTGGAGACCACTGTGAAGGTACACCAGAACCTCTCATTACTGAAGGTGGTGAAAACTTGGGCTTCTTGAAGCCACCAAACCTCTGTCCCTGGAACTGAGCAGTCCTTTTGTGAGACATGGACTCTCTTTTCTCCCTTACTGATCGTTCAATCCTCTGGACGGATTCCACAAACGTAGAAAACCACTCTCGATTCTCCAACGCAGACACAGGTGTTGTCAGCTCAGAACTCAAACCTTTCTCAAAACGTCTGATTCACTCTTCATCTGTTGCTGCCATATGAGGACAAAACCTCAACAGATCCATGAACTTGGCCTCATACTCGGTGATGTTCATCGTTCCTTGTCACAACTACTCAAACTGACTAATCTTCTCATCCAGATACATCTTCGGAAAGTATCTGCTGACGAACTCGCACTGGAAAACTTCCCAATAGATCACCTCACCTCACCAGGTCACTTCTCTTCCTCGATGGTCCACCAGTGACCAACACTACCCTTCAGAAGGTAGACATCATGCTTTACTTTGTCTGCTTCGGGGATGTCGAGGATCTAGAAAGCCTTCTCAAGACTTATCAGCCACAGATCTGCATCCGCTGGATCAGCCGTTCCAGCATAATCCGAAGCTCCGACTCGACAAAGCCGCTCAAAGGTCTTCCCAATACTCGATGCTTTTCCATGGGGAATCTGTGCTCGCAGAGGAGGCACTAGCAATCGCTCAACCATGAGATTCATCGTAGCCATCATCTGCCCCATAAGCTGTTGATAGGCAGGGTGTTCAAGAATGGCTGGGTCAGGTTGGGGGACCTCAGGCACCCGATCTCCATGTGCCTGTCCTTCAGCTGAAGCAACATCGTTGTACTCAGCTGAGTGTTCTTCATGGTTTCCAGACATCTTGACTTTTCTTCCGCTGAGGGAAGAAGACAGTTGTAAGAAAATCTGGACAACACACAAGAACAGACGACCTAGTCCTAAATCCCTGTAGACTCAGCAAACCTAAGGCTCTGATACCAAACTTGTGGCAACACATCCCACTATCACACAGACTAGTGAGGTGTTATGCAAAAACGTGCGGAAATCACCTGTTATGACCCACTCCATGATTAACTAGTAAGTATCATGATTAGTGCATAATTAAGTTAATTGAGATAAGTTAAGTGCTCATGTGGTGACTAGTGCATCATCAAGTTAATTAAGCTAAGCTAAGTGATTAAATGTGATTAGTGTTTTGATTAGCTGAGACAAACTAAATAGCATGATTTCTTGCACTGAGAGTGTAGAGGATCTCACGCTTAAAATTTTGCAAGAGAAATCACCTCAATCGGACACTCGAGGCGAGAGCTACAACATTTTCTAGAACTTTGGGTTTAAGATGCAAATTTTCCAGTTTTGGGCCTTTTATTTCTTTTCTTTTTCCTTTCTCCCTTATCTTTTTTTCCCCAACCGACAGATGCCCAGAAAAAATACAGAGCAACGCCCGCAGGGCAGGTCGGCTGCGATTTGTGCGATCTTAGGTGCGATCTTTGTTGGCTCTAGCTCCGATTTAGCTTGGCGCCCTTCCACCCTTCTTCTTCCTCCACTCCTTCCTTCCTTCCCCTCTCCTTTCCTTGCCCTACCTGCGCCCCCAACCACCTGCTAGGGCGCCGACTTGCAGAGCTGCAGGGCGCCGACCAGGAGCTTCTTTGGGAACGAGAAACACCTAGGAAAAGGCGGCATCAAGCTCGGCCTTGAGGTTCAAGCTTGGATCCGCAGCTAATAGCCGCGATTAGGCTTTGCTAGCTCTCCTTTCCAACCTGAAGGTGTGTGTGTTGCTGCTTGCTTGCAGCAGGTCCGGCCAGGAGCAGCTACAGCCGTGGCCTTGAGCCACCTTGGGCGCGAGGAAGCACCGAGGAACAATGCTTTGAACTTGTCTTTAAGGTCCAAGCACAAAGCAACATCGATCGACGCCTAAATCAAGCAGCGCTGTGTGTGAGAGTGTGAACAGAAGTTACTGTTCGATTGCAACAGGTCCAAATCCAGACAATTCCGAGGTTGAAGACAACCCCCTAGATGCATTTTCGGACGAATCCGGACATCCCAAATTGCTGTGAGTAGGAGTTCATTTAGTTATCATCATTTAACTCCTTCATTGGAATTTTTCGGTAAACTGTGCATTTTTCACTGATACTTGGCTTTTGGACAGTATTTGGCGTTACTCGAATTTTATTTCATAAACTTCTTCCTTATGCCATTATATGATTTAGTTTAGCATCTGATCAGTGTGGATTGAATCAGTGAATTTATATGGTTCATTGGAACTTGAAATACGTAATATGATTGATGAAAATGATAGAATTTCCTGTATTACAACTGCAATGTATACGTTGAGCTCTAAATGAATGTCTGTTGTTATGACAAGTTTAGAATGATGTGGAATTATGTATAAAGTTGAATGAGATAGAAGTGTTCTTAAATATACTCAGTGTGCAATTAAGATTGAGTTATGACAGTTTATATTTACTGCTTAAATAATGATGATAGACTTAGGTGCCCTAACATCGTAGAACCCCTTTAAGAGGTCTGCACCTTAGGGGTGAAACTCGTGTCCAACATCAACCGGTTGAGTAATTCTGGTGGCACGAGGGTTGATAGACAGTGTCCAACACCAACCGATTGAGTAATTTCGGTGGCACTGGGGAAAAATAATAAATAAAGTAAAGGGTTATCCAACACCAACCGGTTGAGTAATTTTGGTGGTAACCCAGTGTTGATTCCCTGCGCCTGTGTGCTCAGGTTAGAGGAGGAGTCCAGAGCACTCATGGTGAGTGCAGAGGAGGCCAGAGAGCCTGTGGGTCCTGTAGCAGACCAGGACGAGAAGTTAGACTTAGCATTTCCCGGGTGTATCGCTAAGTCTTGTACGGTGAGATCGTAGTTCGCTACAGATCTTTGTATGCAGAGTACACTGCATATGATTAGGGCATAATAATATAAATATGTAATCATATAAGATCACAGTAAATTTAATATGTTAAGAGTTTAGACCTTCTGTGTTAATTCTCTATATCTGTTTATTTGTTTAAAATATCTGTTGTTAAATAGAAATGTGATTATTATATGTAAATATGCTATGTCATTAGAACTGCCCTGCTTAGTATTGCACTTATGCTTTAATTCAATTTTATATATTTGATGAGTTGTTTAGTGATAGCTAAATGAAATGCTATTCACTGAGCGAGTAGGCTCACTCCTCTACTCAAACATTTTCAGGTCAGCGACAGTTCCAGGAATCTGAAGGATCTTACCACCCTAGTCAGTAGAAGGTATATGTAGTTAGTTAGATAGTGGTCTCTTAGTCCTTTCCCCTCGGTCCTTGGGACATGGTGTGGGTGAGAGAGAGTATGTATGGCGAATGTGTAAAAGATGTAAATTAACTATTATGTTTTACTTTCTGGTTAAACAATGTTACATGTTGTAAACTCTGTTTATGTTCTCTACCCAGTTTAATTGAAATGCTTCCGCAATAGTTTATTATGTTTTAGTTTACAACAATAATCCGGATATCATTACGAGGTTTTAAAAAGAAAAAGTTCTCAATGATTTGTTTATGTGATAATTCCTCCGTCGCGCCCTAATCTCGTGATTAGTGGTTAGTGTGAGATCGGGGTGTGACATCTTGGTATCAGAGCACAGGTTGAGTACATAGTTACTCAGAGTCCAGGTCAGGGGACGATAAGAGACCAATAGGATTAAGGTTTATGAGTCTTTCTTCTATCTGTAGTTTTCTAACAGGAAATATTCTGTTATACTATTGCAGATGGCAGGAAGAGGACGTGGTCACGAGAACCAAGTTGAAAGTTTAAGCTGAGTTATCAGGGATCATTAGGATCAAAAGATAGAATTATAATTAAGATGGATAAGAAATGATGTGTCTTTAGCTTTGGGAGGTATGAGTGTTTAGATACCCTGGCCAGGTGTCTGAGTACTTAGATTGACCAGTATCAAGCTACTCTGTCTATTCTTCTCTGGATGCCCTGGCCAGGTATGCAGAGGAAGGATAGGCTAGAGAGAAACCCTAGAAATCTTAGGGTTAAGAAATTGGAAATTTATGTAGGAGTAAGAGATTAAATATAGGATACAATACAACTCTCGCTTTATATTGCTTAATTGATTGGAAATAACTAGAAATGCCCTTATATGCATGAATTTAGATTTTCAGTTTGTAGAATAAATATGATTCTTTTATGTTGTTGTGTGTCATGAAGTGATTTATTTATTGTTTGTATTCTTTGTATTAAGTAGACCAGAAATTATGTTTAAATGAGTTTGCCTTAAGTGGATATTCTTTTCACATGTTTGAGATTAATAGGAGTTAGTTAATCCTGAGTAGCTCTTGGCTTCAGGACTATAGGTTCGGCCTGGTCCGGCTGGCAGGATGCGTTACTGGGATCTAACGACTCTTATTAAAATTATAATAAAAATAGATTTTGGATAATTTAGACCCCAAATCATGGTGAAAAATGTACATACACTAAGATGTTGAGATATAAGAGAAAGATTAGAACAACTAAGAATTAGTTGGAACTGATATCGGAGACCCAACATTGGGACCTCATATGAGCAATCCTTAATTAGAAATAAAGGAACACAATAAGGGTCAGATTAAATTTAATGATTAGGTGAGAAATACCCTTAATGGTACTAATCAATAATGCATAACAAATGCATGGATCCAATATATGATTAGTAAACCCTAGTGGAGGGTGTATCATTGTGAACCCTAGTTGAGGGTGTATCATTGCAATTGTTTATAGGCAACTTTATAATAAAGTTATGCCTTAAAACTATGATAAGTCCATATCATGTGAGATAGCTGGACAATTCTAATGTGTGGCCTATGCATTATATGCTAAGGGTGAGTATTCTGTGATGGAATGCATTAAGAGGGGAAATACCTTAATACAAGATAAAGTTGGTTAACTCAAGAGGGTCTAAATTAATGAGAAATGGGGAACCCTAACCCTAATTTGGGGAAAAGGGAATGATAAGCCCTGTTTGATAGTGAACCCTAATTCCTGGTTAAGGAATGATGGTGTTACTATTGTATCACATGATGTGATGAATATCTTGTATGACTGTTATCATGCCTAATAACCATGCAGGTATGATGAGATGATGAATATAGCCAAGTTTGGACTGTGACATTTATATAATAAATTTTGATTGGCTTTTTGTGTGTTGATGTTGTTGTTGCTTAATAAAAGTAATAATGTGTACGGATTTTATGAACCATGTGAATAAGTTGTTGCCTAGTGAGAGGTGACAAGATGTGAATGGCCTTATGAACCATGTGAATAAGTTGTTCCCTAGTGAGAGGTGACAAGATGTGAATGGCCTTGTGAGCCATGTGTGATGCTTGGGTAACAAGTATCATGTTTATTTGTAGCATTTGTGTTAATAAGTTATGCTAGAGAACTTGGCTGATGTTACATTTCTGTTATATATCTATAGTTCATTGATGATTATTCATATCTGTTGTATCCATTACAAGTAGATGGATGAACTTATGAGATCTAAAGTTTGATTTCAAACTAAGGAAGCAAAGTCACACCACAATAATGCTATGTTACTGATAAGGACCAAACCCTAGAATGTTTAGAGTTGAAGTAGTTCAAGGGATGTCGCTAGTGATTTGACCTTGAATACTAGCATCTCTATAAAACAAAATCATGAGATTTGCACTATGAAAAGTAAACTAGTATTGATAGTAATCCAGGGTTTAAAGGTAGTTAATCTGAAAGGTAGATAAACAATATGAAAATGATTCAGAGAAAAGAATAAGATACAAATTTGAAATGTAACAAATGTGTTTGAAACAAAAGGAGAAATACAATATAAGTGAAGTGCGATATGAAATAAATTCTTACAGTAATAATAAGAATGAGGAATAATCTATTCTTACCTTGTGTGTTTCAATTTTTTTGGGATGTGTATTCTATATGATCAAAATGAGAAGGATAAGTAACAAGAAGTAAGTAGCATAGAATGAGGAGAATTACTCGTCCATTGATCTGGAATTAGTTGTTGTAGTTCATGCTCATAAGACATGACGTTACTATCTTTATGGTGAGGTGTGCTAGGTGTTTATAGATCATAAGAGCTTAAAATATATCTTTACCCAGAAGGATCTGAATCTTAGACAGCGGAGATGATTAGAATTGATTAAGGATTATGATATAATGATAGATTATCATCCTGGAAAGGTGAATGTGGTAGCAGATGCCCTCAGCAGGAAGTCAAGTTCAACAACTGATGCATTCTCTATGGCATGTTTCAAGAGAGACCTGCTAGTAGAGATGCGGAAGTTGAACATAGACTTTGGGGTGACAGAGCAGAGTGGTTTGATTGCACAGATGCAAGTCAAGCCTACTTTTTATGATCAGATCAAGAAACTACAGTAGGGTGACAGTGAGTTACACCAAATCATACATAATATGACAAAGGGAAAGAGACCAGAGTTCAGGTTTTCAGATGATGGTGTGTTGTATTAGTATGACAGGTTGTGTGTATCTCGAGATAGTGATTTGAAAGAAAAGATTCATGAGGAGGCACATGCATCGATGTATGCTATGCATCCAGGTAACACTAAGATGTACGTGAATCTCAATGAGTTGTATTGGTGGCCTGGTATGGAAAGAATGTAGCTGAGTATGTGACTAGGGGCAGTGTGTGTCAGCAGGTTAAGGCTGAGCACCAGAAACCTGTAGATACATTGTAATATCTTCATATACCAGAATGGAAGTGGGAACATATCACAATGGATTTTGTGATAGGGTTGCCCAGGACGCCTAAAGGTTGTGACTCGATATGGTGATTGTGGATAGATTGACTAAATCTGCTCACTTTCTTCCTATTAAGTCAACCTTTGATGTCCCAAAGTTGGCTAAGATATACATGGATGAAATAGTCAGGTTGCATGGTATTCCAGTTTCAATTATATCTGATAGAGATCCTAAGTTCACATCCGGGATTTTGGAATCAGTTGCATCGTGCTTTGGCACAGAGTTGAGATTCAGTACAACATTTCACCCACAGACGGATGGTCAGTCAGAAAGGACCATTCAGACTCTTGAGGACATGCTGAGAGCATGTGTTTTGCATTTCAATGGAAGTTGGGAAGAACACTTGAGCCTTATAGAGTTTGCATACAATAATAATCACCATTCTAGTCTTGGTACGGCTCAGTATGAAGCTATATATGGTAGAAAGTGTAGATCATCCATATGTTGGTATGGGGTAGGTGAAAAGCATATTTTTGGACCAGAGATAGTGGATTTAACTATCGGAAAGATTGCAGTGATTAGAGAATAGTTGAAAGCTGCACAAGATAGACAAAAGAGTTATGTTGAGAAGAAATGAGACATCGACTTCTTGAGTTTGAAGTTGGTGATGAAGTGTATCTGAAAGTTTGACCATGAAAGGGAGTGTTCAGGTTTGGTTAAAGAGGAAAATTGACTCCTAGGTTTATGGGCTTGTATCCTATTATTGAGAGGATTGGACCTGTAGCATATAAGTTAGATTTGCCATCCGAGTTGGCCAAGTTACATGATATGTTTCATGTGTCGATGTTGAAGAAATGTTATCCTGATGCAGAGAAGATAATGGACCCAGGACCTGCACAACTTATATCAGATGTGTCCTATGTTGAGGGACCAATACAGATAGAATAATTGGAAATTTCAAGAAGTTTAAGAATCACGAGATACCATTAGTGAAAGTTATGTGGAGGTATCATAAACTAGAGGAAGCTACATGGGAGCTTGAAGCTGAGATGCGTAACAAGTTTCCTTTTCTCTTTTAGGAATTTCGGGACAAAATTCTTATAAGGGAGGGAGATTGTTATGACCCACTCCATGATTAACTAGTAAGTATCATGATTAGTGCATAATTAAGTTAATTGAGATAAGTTAAGTGCTCATGTGGTGACTAGTGCATCATCAAGTTAATTAAGCTAAGCTAAGTGCTTAAATGTGATTAGTGTTTTGATTAGCTGAGACAAGCTAAATAGCATGAGTTCTTGCACTGAGAGTGTAGAGGATCTCACGCTTAAAATTTTGCAAGAGAAATCACCTCAATCGGACACTCGAGGCGAGAGCTACAACATTTTCTAGAACTTTGGGTTTAAGATGCAAATTTTCCAGTTTTGGGCCTTTTATTTCTTTTCTTTTTCCTTTCTCCCTTATCTTTTTTCCCCAACCGACCGATGCCCAGAAAAAACATAGAGCAGCGCCCGCAGGGTAGGTCGGCTACGATTTGGGCGATCTTGGGTGCGATCTTTGTTGGCTCTAGCTCCGATTTAGCTTGGCGCCCTTCCACCCTTCTTCTTCCTCCACTCCTTCCTTCCTTCCCCTCTCCTTTCCTTGCCCTACCTGCGCCCCCAACCACCTGCTAGGGTGCCGACTTGCAGAGATGCAACCAAGCTGCAGGGTGCCGGCCAGGAGTTGCTTTGGGAACGAGAAACACCTAGGAAAAGGCGGCATCAAGCTCGGCCTTGAGGTTCAAGCTTGGATCCGCAGCTAATAGCCGCGATTAGGCTTTGCTAGCTCTCCTTTCCAACCTGAAGGTGTGTGTGTTGCTGCTTGCTTGCAGTAGGTCCGGCCAGGAGCAGCTACAGCCGTGGCCTTGAGCCACGTTGGGTGCAAGGAAGCACCGAGGAACGATGCTTTGAACTTGTCTTTAAGGTCCAAGCACAAAGCAACATCGATCGACGCCTAAATCAAGCAGCGCTGTGTGTGAGCGTGTGAACAGAAGTTACTGTTCGACTGCAACAGGTCCAAATCCAGACAATTCCGAGGTTGAAGACAACCCCCTAGATGCATTTCCAGATGAATCCGGACATCCCAAATCGCTGTGAGTAGGAGTTCATTTAGTTATCATCATTTAACTCCTTCGTTGGAATTTTTCGGTAAACTGTGCATTTTTCACTGATACTTGGCTTTTGGACAGTATTTGGCGTTACTCGAATTTTATTTCATAAACTGCTTCCTTATGCCGTTATATGATTTAGTTTAGCATCTGATCAATGTGGATTGAATCAGTGAATTTATATGGTTCATTGGAACTTGAAATACGTAATATGATTGATGAAAATGATAGAATTTCCTGTATTACAACTGCAATGTATACGTTGAGCTCTAAATGAATGTTTGTTGTTATGACAAGTTTAGAATGATGTGGAATTATGTATAAAGTTGAATGAGATAGAAGTGTTCTTAAATATACTCAGTGTGCAATTAAGATTGAGTTATGACAATTTATATTTACTGCTTAAATAATGATGATAGACTTAGGTGCCCTAACACCGTAGAACCCCTTTGAGAGGTCTGCACCTTAGGGGTGAAACTCGTGTCCAACATCAACCGGTTGAGTAATTCTGGTGGCACGAGGGTTGATAGACAGTGTCCAACACCAACCGATTGAGTAATTTTGGTGGCACTGGGGAAAAATAATAAATAAAGTAAAGGGTTATCCAACACCAACCAGTTGAGTAATTCTGGTGGTAACCCAGTGTTGACTCCCTGCGCCTGTGTGCTCAGGTTAGAGGAGGAGTCCATAGCACTCATGGTGAGTGCAGAGGAGGCAAGAGAGCCTGTGGGTCCTATAGCAGACTAGGACGAGAAGTTAGACTTAGCATTTCCCGGGTGTGTCGCTAAGTCTTGTACGGTGAGATCGTAGTTCGCTACACATCTTTGTATGCAGAGTACACTGCATATGATTAGGGCATAATAATATAAATATGTAATCATATAAGATCACAGTAAATTTAATATGTTAAGAGTTTAGACCTTCTGTGTTAATTCTCTATAACTGTTTATTTGTTTAAAATATCTGTTGTTAAATAGAAATGTGATTATTATCTGTAAATCTGCTATGTCATTAGAACTGCCCTGCTTAGTATTGCACTTATGCTTTAATTCAATTTAATATATCTGACGAGTTGTTTAGTGATAGCTAAATGAAATGCTATTCACTGAGCGAGTAGGCTCATTCCTCTACTCAAACATTTTTAGGTCAGCGACAGTTCCAGGAATATGAAGGATCTTACCACCCTAGTCAGTAGAAGGTATATGTAGTTAATTAGATAGTGGTCTCTTAGTCCTTTCCCCTCGATCCTTGGGGCATGGTGTGGGTGAGAGAGAGTATATATGGCGAATGTGTAAAAGATGTAAATTAACTGTTATGTTTTACTTTCTGTTAAACAATGTTACATGTTGTAAACTCTGTTTATGTTCTCTAGCTAGTTTAATTGAAATGCTTCCGCAATAGTTTATTATGTTTTAGTTTACAGAAATAATCCGGATATCATTACGAGGTTTTAAAAAGAAAAAGTTCTCAGTGATTTGTTTATGTGATAATTCCTCCATCGCGCCCTAATCTCGTGATTAGTGGTTAGTGTGAGATCGGGGTGTGACATCACCATAACCACAGATTACCAAAAACATGAGTTAATTAAAACCGATTGTGGAAAACTGATAAACTGAAAAACTATTACATTCCAGTCCACATCCTGTAAGAAAGCAGATTATATAAACTTATACAAGCCATTGAAACTTGTCCACATCTTAGAACAACAACTGTCTCATCATCACGTGAGTTCATCACCTGTTCATATACATAAAGGCCCACATCCGGCCAACAGTAGGATATACAAAACATCATCGATCGTACATCGTGAAACAACATCAAAACACCACCAAGGACCTAAGAGTACATGGATGACTCTAGACTCTACTAAAAAACACCAAAACAGCAGCATGTCCATCTCTTGCCTTCTACTGCTCTTCTTGCTGCTCGGCCGCAACTCTGCGACCACCACCACGTCTAGCTCGGCTACCTAAAAAGGGTGTAAACCAGAGGAGTGAGACAATCAAACATTGTCCCAGTGAGAAACATAACTCCCCGCCGTAACTACAGAACCTCAAGAAGATAAAGCTATAACAACAGATATCTGATAATAGGTATAACAAGAGAAGTTTATGTAAGGCAAAGCTATTCTCACCGACAAGCTTACCAGCTGTACAGAAGGCATATAACCAACATCTCTCAATAGAACATGATTAATAAGATAAGATATATTTTTATGTAACATGAGGAATATATGAGTAACTGCAAGATATAACAAGATTAACTACACAAGCAAGGCCTCAACCAATGTTCCGTGTTTTGCCTTAGTAATTTCTATACGGCTGAATTACATATTTTATTATGCCATGAGGAAGTGAACCGTACCGTTCAAATCCAACCTTCGACTGCGAAGCCCATAGACGTTGCCATACAAGGTTAATGGAAGAGCCGGACTCCACAACCTTCCCCTCGTAGTCAGTGTACGAGAACAACACAAGCAGGACCGCAGTCTCATGCTTAAGTGGCCTCAGCCACATGGTCAGCTCCTCAGGCTACCCTTTCTCTAGCCTGCCTTGGTATAGGTCACGATGCTAGTAAAACTGAGCCACGGGCCTGCTCACCGTGCTCTGAGCCATGAACGCATTCATGCTCTTCATATCACATATCCGGAGCCATGGGCCTGTTCACCATGCTCATCATATAACCGAGTCTACAACCGAAGTTGCACTCTTACCTCCTCACTTTAGGCTAGGAGAAACCTCGCATATTCAACAATATGCGCTCCGGGTTAACCCGTAGGAGAACCCGTTTCACCATCACCAGCTCCTGACGATGATGGATCTATGGCCAGGGCAAACTACATGATATATTCCACTGTAATTATTTAGTATCTTTTAGATGGATTGCAAGATTCAACCAAGTTGTATAACATGCAAACTATAACAAAATAAACAACATAAAACTTAACATTATGCTTTTATTGTAATCACATCAACCTGATCCATTTCAAGGATCCAACATCACATGTTGTAACTTGGCCTCTTGCCAACCATCCAGCTCCATCTCAAGGATCATCACATACCATGGGATCTCAATCCCTCATCACGTATTGCCGCTGCCTCTCAAGGCTTACATCATCAACATGGGATAGCAATCCAACACATCATACACATGATCTCATTAACAAGAGTAACTTATCAAGGCAATGTTACTCATCATATACACCTCATAGCCTTTTCTTGGCTAATCATCACCTGCATGGTTAGGGTAACAATAATCATAGTTTCAACCAAGGACTATGCTTACTATCATGAGATGACATTCAAGATGCTATACATATCAATATTACATTATTTGGTGATCAAGTGCATAAAGCACATCATTAAGCAACCATATCTATGTTTATCCTCATTTAGTATTATACAAATAATCAAGATGATTACTTCATGCATATAGTCATGTTGGATATACAGAGCAAGCGTTAACATTACCACTACCATTTCCATTCTTAGCATTAATAGATAATCATTATCATTAAGTGAGCAAGGAGTCACCAATGTTTAGGCAAGGGTATGTATGTGTACAACTAGTTTATTTCCATGATATAAGGAACCGTTAACAAGGATAACAAGGCTCTCACTATAGATCACCACAACCTTCACTAAAGGGGGTGTAACAGCCACCTGCCCTCACCCAAACACAACACATAACGGCAGATAGGAGAGCAAGCAGCAACGCTGCGTTGCCACCAAGGCAACCAGTGTGCGACGCCGCGTCTCAAGGAAGGAGTAACACACGATAGGGGTGGGGTGTCAGGCACTTGTTTTATCGGGCAACGCCCGTCTCGCCCAAGCGTTATCGGCCGACACACAAGGGCATGTGACGCCTGACACACTCCACTCGACGACGCCCGATACAAGGGATAACGACCTGATCAAGCACCATAACACAACGTCCAAGAGAGAGAAAGACTAAACCCACATGTCGTTCACCCCTGATCCAGGCCTAACGGCCAACATAAACAAGGAGGAGGGCGTGAGGCCCGTCACAAGAGCAAGGGGTGTCGTCCGACACCACCATATCTCATCCAACACAGGCCTATCGACCAACACACCTCACTTGGCCTATCGCCCAACACACTAAGCCAAGGGTTATCGTCCCACAAGGTCATCTTCCTCCTCAAACACAAGTTGCTCAAAACCCTAGATTACAAGGATCGACCAAACATGAAGCTAGGCAAGAAACTAAACTACTAACATGTAAACAAGATCATAGCAAGAGATAATGGAGTTAGGGTTAGAAGTTATACAACCCGCCTTAAGCTCCAAGCTCTAAGGAAGAAGAAGAGCTCCAAGCTTCAAGGGATGTCGACCACCACTGCTCCTTCAAGGGGGTGTCGGCCGACACAAGCAAGGAAAGGAGGGAGTGTCGTGCACTCAATGTGGAGAAAAGACTTAAGGGATCAAAGGAACTCAAAGCAAGAAAAAGAACCACCTATATAGAAGGAAAGGGAGGAGAAAACAAGGTTGGTCCAAGCAAGGTGTCGGCCACCCAAAGGACACTTGTCCTAGAGTTCAAATCACCACTCTAGCAAGCCTTATACACTTGTCCAAGGTCTTTGCCACAAGCATGCATCAAGCTCCAAGTGTCCACTAGTGGTGACACAAACGAGGTCAAGGCTGGGTCAAACACCATGGGCGACACAACACTTGCACCATGGGCGACACACTCACCTCTAGGCAGACACATACCTCTCTTGGGCAACACAAAGATCAACCAAGCCCAAACAAGGCACCTCAAGGCCCAAACAAGCTCAGCCAGGCCCAAAAGAACTCAAGCAACGAGCCCAAGCCTTCCTCTCAACCCTAGAGGAAGCAAAGAGAGAGGAACACCTCACAAGGTGGCAAACTTGCTCACAAAACCCTAGACTTGGGTTATTTGCAAGTAGCACCTCCAACTCTCAACAAAGCACAACTAAACCCTAATCACCACTAAAGGTGATTAGCAAGCACCAAAGCACCAGGTTAAACAAAACAAACAGGGTAAACCCTAAATGAAGGTCAGGGTCCTTACATAGGTCATCAAAAGAGCCAGATTCTTATGACCTCATCTGTCTCGGTTAGTACGAGACCACATGCAGGACATCTCGTGTCTCTGCTAACTAGCTAGCCAGGGTATTCTGGCACCTTCTCTACAGAGTTACAACGTTAACTGCACTCTCATCGCCAATGGAGAGATTTCTTGTTTATCTCCTCGATCTGACATTAAGTATCATTGGGAGATTCGTGATACATCCATCCCGACATATTCATGAAGGATTGAGAGGTTTCTTGTTTACCTTCCAACAATCTCTTCAAGAGGACGTAAGGATATTTTCACCCATTTACCCCCACATATTCAAAATATGTGCTCCGGGTTTTGCCGCGGGGACCCGTTTCACCATCACCTATTCCTGACGATGATGGATCTATGGTCAGAGCACTACATGAATAGATTTCACTTGATTTATTAAGTACATTCTCATATTCTTTTAGCATCAGCCAAGTTCTCAAACATAACTTATTACAACAATGCTATAAAGAGACATGCACTACTTTTATCAGATATTTATCTATCTTTCAAAGACCCTGGGAACTCAGTCCCTCATTTCAATACTGGGAATTCTCATCCCTTCACATTCTCATCACCATAATCATATGGTTCTGGGTATTCAAACCCTTAACTCATCATTGAGCATTATTATACCTTTTTCAGGTAACTATCATCTTCAGGTCATCTGACCAAGGCATTCATGATACTTGTTACACAAGCATCACACCTGGCTCACAAGGCCATGGAATATCTTGTCACCTCTCACTAGGTAACAAATTACTCATGTGACTCATAAAAGTCCATGCATATTGCTTCTTTTACTAAGAAACAACAACATTAAGGCACATAATGCCAATCAATATTTATTATATAAATGTCACAACTCAAACTAGCTATATACATCACCTCATAATATCTGTATGGTTATTAGGCATGATAACAGTCACACAAGATATTCATCACATCATGTGATGCAATAGTAACACCATTATTCCTCTACCAGGAATTAGGGTTTACTATCAAATAGGGCTTTTCATTCCCTTTACCCAAATTAGGGTTTGGGTTCCCCATTTCTCATTAATAAAGATTTCATGATCTCATTATCTGTCCAACCCTTAATACATTATTCCATACCTCTGGGGCATTCAAGGATATCATATTTGATTATTCTAGAACATTACTTTCATCATATAGCATTAATGATCATCAATTCAAGGTATGAGTTCATTTCTCATCCTCATCATGGTATGATTATATCATACACATCATTTGGGCTTAACCCCATTCTCAAGGTACATTAATTAACACTCATCAAGGTGTAACAACTCATTACATTTCATTGTAATAGTTTCATAACACACTTCATATGTTTCTTACCCAATTATATTGGATTTGAAGTACATAAAGGCATATAAACCCTGAAGTGTTGAATGTGATAACTATCATATTTTGATGTATCACTTTCTCATCACTTCAGACTCTCCTGAATTAGCCATCTTATCTTGTATTAAGGTATTTCCCTTCTTAATACATTCCATCACTAATCACTTACCTATAGCATATAATGCATAGGCCACACATTAGAGTTGTCCAACTATCTTTTAATGATATGGACTTGTCTAATGGTAAAGACATTGCTTACAATTAGGTTGCATATATTCAACCACATGAAATGTTTCACCTTTATAAGGCCATTACTTCTATCTCATCATTAGGGTTTCTTTATACCCTTACTTAAGATTAGAATTATGATTCATTGTCATATTATCCAAGATTAGGGCTTTATGTATTATGACTCCTCATTAGAGTCTCACATGCTTTCATCCTTCTTAGGGCCTCTTATCACAACATAACATTAGTACGTCATGTGGTGTTAATATTTAGTTAAGGTTTCTCATGGAATCACCCTCAACTAGGGTTTCTCATGGAATCACACTCAACTAGGGTTTCCACCATAGTTTCCCACAATTTGGGTCTACTATTCATCTCTATTAGGATTTCATTCAATTATCCATAATTGGAGATTCACTATTCATCCCAATTAGGGATTTACATCTCTTTTCCCTAAATTAGAGTTTCACTTATGATTACCCTAGATTAGGGCTACATCCTTACCCTGGATTATGGTTTCATTTAGAATTGCCCTCAATTAGGGTTAGAATTCAATAACCCTGTCAATTAGGGTTTATGTTCATGATTAGGGTTTCATGATCTCTTTACTTAAGGATCATACCCTTAATCTCCACATGAATCATATTCATGTTATGAATTCATGCTAACATCATCTCAACTTGATAAGGTCATATCATCCCTTCAATCAAGTATATACAACTATGAATGACATAGTGTACCAAGTCATTGATCCTATAAGAAATTAGGGTTCATCCCTTAATTGGAACTAATCACTTAGGTACTAATAGGGTTTCAATCTTTGTACCTTCATTGATTATCATTACTAATCATCATTGGATCAATGAGTCATTCATCATCTCTATTCTCAAGAGATTCAATCACCTTGGACCTCCATTACATAAGGTATCCAATTGAATTGATCAATTGAATCTACAATCAACTTTTACTACTTGACCCCCAAACGGTCTTGGTCTTTCAAAGTTCAAACGGTTTGAAACCATTTGGTAAAGGTGGTGCTTGAGACCGTTTTCCCAAGTAGGTGAAGACCGTTTGCCCAAGTACGTGAAGACCGTTTGGCCAAGTAGGTGAAAACCATTTGGCCAAGTAGGTGAAGACCGTTTGGCCAAGTAGGTGAAGACCGTTTGCCCATCACATCATCAAAATCCAAGTCAACCAATTAGGGTTTGGATCATTGGATTAATCACCAAATCAGCAAATGATTACACTTTAACTTAGTATCATTGGATCATCAATTGCTTAACCATACTCAACCCTAGACCTCCAAACGGTCTTGGGTGACCTCCAAACGGTCTTGAGACCATTTGTATGAGCTCCAAACGGTCTTGATACCGTTTGGCTCATCCAACCCTTGGATTCTAGTAAACAAATCATTAGGGCTTGAGCTATTGAGTTGCTCATCAAATCATCACTTAATTGCAAAGTGATTTGGTACCTTTAGACCTTCAATTGGTCAACCATGCTTAACCCTAGACCTCCAAACGGTCTTGGGTGATCCCAAAACGGTCTTGAGACCGTTTGGGTGATCCCCAAACGGTTTTGAAACCATTTGGGCCAATCGACCCAAAACATCATCTCAATCACTTGCAAAATCAACACTTAGCTGATTAGGGTTCATACCACATCTTTGGATCTTCAAACACATATCCATACTTGAACCTAGACCTCCAAACGGTCTTGGGTGACCCCCAAACAGTCTTGAGACCGTTTGGGTGATCCCCAAACGGTTTTGAAACCGTTTGGGCTAATCAACCCAAAATCTCAAATCAACTCATTGGAATTTCAGCACTAATTCAAATTAGGGCTTGCCTAATTGATTAGCCTTCAAATCATGATTCCTTGGGAATTAACCACTGAAATTTGGCGAGTCATTAACCAACATAATTAGGATCAGGAGTCTCAAACGGTCAACCCTTGGTCAACACTCTCAAACGGTTTTGAAACCGTTTGCCCAAAAAGGTCAAGTTAATCAAGCTGAAAATTAATCCAATTAGGTTTGCCTAATTGATTAGCCTTCAACTCATGATTCCTTGGGAATTAACCACTCAAATTTGGTGAGTTATCAACCAACATAATTAGGAACAGTAATATCAAACTTTAAACCCTTGGTAAACCATATCAAATGGTTTTGAAACCGTTTTCCCAAAAAGTTAAATTAATCAAGCTGAAAAATCAGCACTTAATCCAATTAGGTTTACCTAATTGATTAGCTTTTAACTCATGATTCCTTGGGAGTTAACCCATAAAAATTGGTGAGTTATTAACCAACATAATTAGGAACAGTAATATCAAACGTTCAACCCTTGGACAACCATCTCAAATGGTTTTGAAACCGTTTCTCCTAAACGGTTTGCAAACCGTTTGGTCACCAAATGGTTTGGTGAAACCGTTTGGTCCCAACTTCCAAACCGTTTGCCCAAGATATTTGGGGAGGTGTGTGCTTATGATGATGTCATCATCATCAAGCTTCGTCCCTGAAGTTCTAACAACTTCTGATTTCATGAATTAACCATTTTCAACCAGAAATTAATCAAGATAATGAAGAAATCATTGAAATTACAAGATTAATGGTTGAATAACAATGTAAAAGGGTTCAAGTTATAAAACCCGCCTCCAATTGAGCTCCAAAGATCCAATCTCACGCCATAAATGGTGGATTAAGCTCTTAAAACTCCCCTTAGGTCGTCCTTAAGCTTTTGATTGTAAAAGTTGGCTAGGGTTGAAGAGGAGATCGAAATAAGAAGAAATCAATGATTTATTTTTGATTTCCACCATGGAATCAAGGAGAACGAAGGTCAAGGGCTTACCAACAGGTAGGGAGTCGTCCTCCTGCTCCTCCCTAGCTCCTTGGTCGGTTTTGCAAGCAAGGAAAAGAAAGAAATCCGAAAAAGCCTTTGTTTTGGCTTGGAAATGGCACTTTTATAAGAAAATTGATGAGAGAGAAGATACTTTATAAAAGTCTTTTAATTCCAAAATTGTTGCCACCACTTCCCCCTTGGTTTCTTGCATGCAAGGGCATCTATATACCCACCTAACTCCCTTACATTATCCATGATTTAAAGAAAAACAAATTAAGCACCTTAATGCTTATAATATTAATATCCCATATGTGAGTGGAAATTACTTTCCTTTATAATAAGGTGAGTGGAGTTTCACCTCCTTTAGATATTTTCATTCCTTATATTGGAAAAAGAACGTCCATCCTTATTAAAAATAAACCAATAACATTTTGGTTGAAGGCCCTTTAATTAATACATTCATTTTTGCCCTAAATTGAATTAGGGTTTCACTTAAGATTAAATCTTGATTATTTTAAAATCAAGATTCTCTCTCCTCCAACTTAATTCAAATGAGGCGCCCCTCTCATTTTCTTTGCTCTACATGATTACAAGAAGCATTAAGGACCTTATTGAAGTGGTAATTTGCATATTGAACCCTAGGTTTTGGGTAAATTGCACTTTACACCAAAACTAGGTTTTAATGTACAAACATTGCTTTATCAGCTCTTCCTTGGTACTCAGGCTAACAAAATACATATCTTTGCATCATATTCACTCTAATGATGGTTCAACACATGAGGAACATATTATCATGCACAATTTGCACTTAAACCCATCAACTTGGGTATTTTGCACATTAGTCCAAAACAAACAAAACATTGATTTCAACAATGTTCAAAAAGGACTAGAATTGCAATATAAGTTCCTCTTAAGCCCTAATTACCTTTCACAAGATGAGATTAAGAATTTAATCATCTTTCTTAATCAAAACACCTAGGGTTAAAGTATAACCCAGGTCAGGGGTGTTACAAATTATAAACCCCTAACAAGGATTTCGTCCTCGAAATCTAGATAAAGGAAGACAGATGTATTTCATTCATCATACTATCTAGTCTTCACATAACATCTCCTTATTATGGAGACACCATAAAACTTTGATCAGCACAAAGTGTTTCCATACAACATTCTCATAGAATCAACACACAAGGCACATTATCCATTATTCCTCATCATTGACTATAAAGTCAACTTTGTGTCAAATAACACTTTTCTTGTTCAGAGGAACATCATGCATTCTTTATTAATATCATGTTTATGCAGAGCATAAACCCCTAACATATGATGTTCATACTATTTTATATATTCTGACTAATTTCACAGTTGACCACTCCAGGTAGCCAACCTAACCCATCTGATAACTCTCAGATACCCGAATCTTTCACCTTGGTATCTATCACATGTGTTGGAAACACATCATATATATATATCTCTTCCTTTCATCTTGGAACATTTATTGTTTCATATGTCCTCATCTTAGGACCAAAATCCAAGATAGCTGATACTTTTCTAAGTATCCATCACATGAACATATTTATCTTATGCACATCAAGTATCCTAACACCCACTTTGATTGCCATGTCCCTAAAAGGAAAGAAAATAAGGATTCATATTCCTCTTATTAATTCATGTATTTTCAACTATTCATGGACCATTTACTCTTTATCTCATCCTATGTTCCTTGCCTTTAGCATTGGAATTTGTAAGGATGATTACATGTCATTATCCCTTTCTTTATTATTATCTAGCATGTTTATGATCATCTCATGATCTCATCACATCTCCCATTTCCTCATTATGGGAAAGATCTTTATTATGCTGGCAGCATTATTGAACATGGTTCATCTCCCTTATTCTTATTCTTATCTTATGAGGAGTACACTTTTAGTCCCTCATACAACATGCTCATCTGAGATTATCTCAGACTTCTCTTTCTTATTCATAGGATATGACACATTTATTCATTCCATATTTCTGATTTCATGATACTCATTAGATTGTCTCAGAACGACTGCTTGATCAGAGCAATCAAAAAGACAACAATCTAAGAGTTTCCATACTCACTTTATCATCAATAGTTGTATACCTGGCCAGGGTATATAAATACTGAGATTAAGTGGTATGCACTTTGTATATTATCATATTCCTTCTTTTCATATTATCACAAGCATAAGGCTTATCATCCCTGAATTTTATACAGACATCTCCTCTATACCTCATCTTTTCTCAAAGAGGTAAGGACACCATAAAACATTTGTAATGTTTTACCATGCAAAACATAAGTCCTCATAGGACTGATCAAGGAGAGTTCAATCATTTACTTTCTCAATTAATCTAGGAATTCATAGGATGACATATTTAAATGACATTATCTTGTCTAACTTGTCATAATTCATGAATTATTCACTGCCTCAGGCTAACTCTGCCTCAAAGGTTGATTCAACAGGCTATGGTTGAGCACAGACTCAATTTAAGTCCAGAAATTCATCATTTCCTTTTGCTTCAACCTGCTGATGCTAATTACAAATCCTATTAATATATATAACATCAACATTGGGACTGGTAATCTAGGTTACACTGCCAAAACTTGATCCACTATATACATTACTGTTGCCCTAAGTTCTCCAACAGTAATACTTAAAGAAGGATTTTCTTATTATAGTTGGATCAGCTAGGGGATTCTCAGGCAATTGTCTCTCTCTTGCCTGTTCCCATGCACCTCTTCTTGGTGCAACATTGCTGCTCTCAGCAGTAATCTCCTCATGTGACCCGATCATCTTTAAGTTCTTCTTCTCTTATATGAGAAGAAGACACTATCAAATACACTGGATGACATCAGAACAGACTCTACTACCTTAGTCCTATGTCTCTGTAGACTCAACAAACCTAGAGCTCTGATACCAATAATTTGTAACGACCGTCTCGCAAAAACAAGATTAACTAATGCGGAAGCGTTCATTAAGCAGCAGATTACTGAAAATCACTGAAAATTAAAACTTTTTCAAGAGATCTATTCACAGGGAAACTCTTTAACCAAGAACCAAAGTATTTCAAATTCATCCTGGTTCACAAGTACACAACTTGTACCATTCATTCTCAAAGATTACAACATCAACTATCTTATAAACATTATATACAGACAATATATGAATCTCGAGGCATCAAGCCAAAACCTCAGATTGATTCATAAGACACTCACTAAAAACTCCGAGGACCTGAGAGTACATAGACGACACATAGGACTACTATTTGTATGACTAGATAGACAATATCTCCACCTGAGATCTTATTGCTATCCCTGCTATTGCTGTTTCTCTTTCCTTATTCTAGGATTTCTGCTTTGACTCCCATGCATACCTAAAAATGTTTCCCACGGGGGTGAGACAATTGAAAACTGCCCTAGCGAGAGATATAACTCTCTGCCAAAAACATTGTTATTGTAGTTTATTAAATTAAAAATGAGCAGGGGTTATATTTACATTATCAAGCAGAGTTATTCATCATAGAACAGAATAAGATAATCTCCATTCTCAAGGAGGTCATTGCATCTACCCATGGTAGATAAGTAATTCATCTGTCTACCATGCAGAGAATATAAAGAAACATAATTAACATTTAATTACTAAGGAATGCACAAAGAAATGCAACATCAGCCAATGAATCTCCGTATTCAATCCTTAAGCAAACATGCTATACGGTTGATTACATTTTACAATCACACTTATGCTCTGAGGAGATGAGATATACCTCTCATACTCCAACCGACCATTATGAAATCGCCTCGGTACCATACGTTAGTCATCAAAAGAGCCAGATTCTTATGACCTCATCTGTCTCGGTCAGTACAAGACCACATGCAGGACATCTCGTGTCTCTGCTAACTAGCTAGCCAGGGTATTCTGGCACCTTTGCTACAGAGTTACAGCGTCAACTGCACTCTCATCGCCAATAGAGAGATTTCTTGTTTATCTCCTCGATCCGAAATTAAGTATCATTGGGAGATTCGTGATACATCCATCCCGACATATTCATGAAGGATTGAGAGGTTTCTTGTTTACCTTCCAACAATCTCTTCAAGAGGACGTAAGGATATTTTCGCCCATTTACCCCCACATATTCAAAATATGTGCTCCGGGTTTTGCCGCGGGGACCCGTTTCACCATCACCTATTCCTAACGATGATGGATCTATGGTCAGAGCACTACATGAATAGATTTCACTTGATTTATTAAGTACATTCTCATATTCTTTTAGCATCAACCAAGTTCTCAAACATAACTTATTACAACAATGCTATAAAGAGACATGTACTACTTTTATCAGATATTTATCAGTCTTTCAAAGACCCTGGGAACTCAGTCCCTCATTTCAATACTGGGAATTCTCATCCCTTCACATTCTCATCACCATAATCATATGGTTCTGGGTATTCAAACCCTTAACTCATCATTGAACATTATTATACCTTTTTCAGGTAACTATCACCTTCAGGTCATCTGACCAAGGCATTCATGATACTTGTTACACAAGCATCACACCTGGCTTACAAGGCCATGAAATATCTTGTCACCTCTCATTAGGTAACAACTTACTCATGTGACTCATAAAAGTCCATGCATATTGCTTCTTTTACTAAGCAACAACAACATTAAGGCACATAATGACAATCAATATTTATTATATAAATGTCACAGCTCAAACTAGCTATATACATCACCTCATAATATCTGTATGGTTATTAGGCATGATAATAGTCATACAAGATATTCATCACATCATGTGATGCAATAGTAACACCATTATTCCTCTACCAGGAATTAGGGTTTACTATCAAATAGGGCTTTTCATTCCCTTTACCCAAATTAGGGTTAGGGTTCCCCATTTCTCATTAATAAAGATTTCATGATCTCATTATCTGTCCAACCCTTAATACATTATTCCATACCTCTGGGGCATTCAAGGATATCATATTTGATTATTCTAGAACATTACTTTCATCATATAGCATTAATGATCATCAATTCAAGGTATGAGTTCATTTCTCATCCTCATCATGGTATGATTATATCATACACATCATTTGGGCTTAACCCCATTCTCAAGGTACATTAATTAACACTCATCAAGGTGTAACAACTCATTACATTTCATTATAATAGTTGCATAACACACTTCATATGTTTCTTACCCAATTATATTGGATTTGAAGTACATCAAGGCATATAAACCCTGAAGTGTTGAATGTGATAACTATCATATTTTGGTGTATCACTTTCTCACCACTTCAGACTCTCCTGAATTAGCCATCTTATCTTGTATTAAGGTATTTCCCTTCTTAATACATTCCATCACTAATCACTTACCTATAACATATAATGCATAGGCCACACATTAGAGTTGTCCAACTATCTTTAATGATATGGACTTATCTAATGGTAAAGACATTGCTTACAATTAGGTTGCATATATTCAACCACATGAAATGTTTCACCTTTATAAGGTCATTACTTCTATCTCATCATTAGGGTTTCTTTATACCCTTACTTAAGATTAGAATTATGATTCATTGTCATATTATCCAAGATTAGGGATTTATGTATTATGACTCCTCATTAGAGTCTCACATGCCTTCATCCTTCTTAGGGCCTCTTATCAAAACATAACATTAGTACGTCATGTGGTGTTAATATTTAGTTAAGGTTTCTCATGGAATCACCCTCAACTAGGGTTTCTCATGGAATCACCCTCAACTAGGGTTTCTCATGGAATCACCCTCAACTAGGGTTTCTCATGGAATCACCCTCAACGATGGTTTCCACCATAGTTTCCCACAATTTGGGTCTACTATTCATCTCTATTAGGATTTCATTCAATTATCCATAATTGGAGATTCACTATTCATCCCAATTAGGGATTTACATCTCTTTTCCCTAAATTAGAGTTTAACTTATGATTACCCAAGATTAGGGCTACATCCTTACCCTGGATTATGGTTTCATTTAGAATTGCCCTCAATTAGGGTTAGAATTCAATAACCCTGTCAATTAGGGTTTATGTTCATGATTAGGGTTTCATGATCTCTTTACTTAAGGATCATACCCTTAATCTCCACATGAATCATATTCATGTTATGAATTCATGCTAACATCATCTCAACTTGATAAGGTCATATCATCCCTTCAATCAAGTATATACAACTATGAATGACATAGTGTACCAAGTCATTGATCCTATAAGCAATTAGGGTTCATCCCTTAATTGGCACTAATCACTTTGGTACTAATAGGGTTTCAATCTTTGTACCTTCATTGATTATCATTACTAATCATCATTGGATCAATGAGTCATTCATCATCTCTATTCTCAAGAGATTCAATCACCTTGGACCTCCATTACATAAGGTATCCAATTGAATTGATCAATTGAATCTACAATCAACTTTGACTACTTGACCCCCAAACGGTCTTGGTCTTTCAAAGTTCAAACGGTTTGAAACCGTTTGGTAAAGGTGGTGCTTGAGACCGTTTGCCCAAGTAGGTGAAGACCATTTGCCCAAGTAGGTGAAGATCGTTTGCCCAAGTAGGTGAAGACAGTTTGGCCAAGTAGGTGAAGACCGTTTGGCCAAGTAGGTGAAGACCATTTGGCCAAGTAGGTGAAGACTGTTTGCCCATCACATCATCAAAATCCAAGTCAACCAATTAGGGTTTGGATCATTGGATTAATCACTAAATCAACAATTGATTACACTTTAACTTAGTATCATTGGATCATCAATTTCTCAACCATACTCACCCCTAGACCTCCAAACGGTCTTGGGTGACCTCCAAATGGTCTTGATACCGTTTGGCTCATCCAACCCTTGGATTCTAGTAAAAAAATCATTAGGGCTTGAGCTATTGAGTTGCTCATCAAATCAGCACTTAATTGCAAAGTGATTTGGTACCTTTAGACCTTCAATTGGTCAACCATGCTTAACCCTAGACCTCCGAATGGTCTTGGGTGATCCCCAAACGGTCTTGACCGTTTGGGTGATACCCAAATAGTTTTGAAACCGTTTGGGCCAATCGACCCAAAACATCATCTCAATCACTTGCAAAATCAGCACTTAGCTGATTAGGGTTCATACCACATCTTTGGATCTTCAAACACATATCCATACTTGACCCTAGACCTCAAAACGGTCTTGGGTGACCCCAAACGGTCTTGAGACCGTTTGGGTGATCCCCAAATGGTTTTGAAACCGTTTGGGCTAATCAACCCAAAACCTCAAATCAACTCATTGGAATTTCAGCACTAATTCAAATTAGGGCTTGCCTAATTGATTAGCATTTAACTCATGATTCCTTGGGAATTAACCCCTAAAATTTGGTGAGTCATTAAAAAACATAATTAGTATCAGGATTCTCAAACGGTCAACCCTTGTTCAACGCTCTCAAACGGTTTTGAAACCGTTTTCCAAAAAAGGTCAAGTTAATCAAGCTGAAAAATCTGTACTTAATCCAATTAGGTTTGCCTAATTGATTAGCCTTCAACTCATGATTCCTTTGGAATTAACCCCTCAAATTTGGTGAGTTATCAACCAACATAATTAGGAACAGTAATAGCAAACGGTCAACCATTGGTCAACCATATCAAACGGTTTTGAAACCGTTTGCCCAAAAAGTTAAATTAATCAAGCTGAAAAATCAGCACTTAATCCAATTAGGTTTACCTAATTGATTAGCCTTTAACTCACGATTCCTTGGGACTTAACCCATCAAATTTGGTGAGTTATTAAACAACATAATTAGGAACAGTAATATCAAACTGTCAACCCTTGGTCAACCATATCAAATGGTTTTGAAACCGTTTTCTCCTAAACGGTTTGCAAACCGTTTGGTCACCAAACGGTTTGGTGAAACCATTTGGTCCCAACCTCCAAACCGTTTGCCCAAGATATTTGGGGAGGTGTGTGCTTATGATGATGTCATAATCATCAAGCTTCGTCCCTGAAGTTCTAACAACTTCTGATTTCATGAATTAACCATTTTCAACCAGCAATTAATCAAGATAATGAAGAAATCATTGAAATTAAAAGATTAATGGTTGAATAACAATGTAAAAGGGTTCAAGTTATAAAACCCGCCTCCAATTGAGCTCCAAAGCTCCAAGCTCACGCCATAAATGGTGGATTAAGCTCTTGAAACTCCCCTTAGGATCATCCTTAAGCTTTTGATTGTAAAAGTTGGCTAGGGTTGAAGAGGAGATCGAAATAAGAAGAAATCAATGATTTATTTTCGATTTCCACCATGGAATCAAGGAGAACGAAGGTCAAGGGCTTACCAACAGGTAGGGATTCGTCCTCATGCTCCTCCCTAGATCCTTCATCGGTTTTGCAAGCAAGGGAAAGAAAGAAATCCGAAAAGCCTTTGTTTTGGCTTGGAAAGGGCACTTTTATAAGAAAATTGATGAGAGAGAAGATACTTTATAAAAGTCTTTTAATTCCAAAATTGTTGCCACCACTTCCCCCTTGGTTTCTTGCATGCAAGGGCATCTCTATCCCCACTGAACTCCCTTCCATTATCCATGATTTAAAGAAAAACAAATTAAGCACCTTAATGCTTATAATATTAATATCCCATATGTGAGTGGAAATTACTTTCCTTTATAATAAGGTGAGTGGAGTTTCACCTCCTTTAGATATTTTCGTTCCTTATCTTGGAAAAAGAACGTCCATCCTTATTCAAAATCAACCAATAACATTTTGGTTGAAGGCCCTTTAATTAATACATTCATTTTTGCCCTAAATTGAATTAGGGTTTCACTTAAGATTAAATATTGATTATTTTAATATCAAGATTCTCTCTCCTCCAACTTAATTCAAATGAGGCGCCCCTCTCATTTTCTTTGCTCTACATGATGACAAGAAGCATTAAGGACCTTATTGAAGTGGTAATTTGCATATTGAACCCTAGGTTTTGGGTAAATTGCACTTTACACCAAAACTAGGTTTTAATGCACAAACATTGCTTTATCAACTCTTCCTTGGTACTCAGGCTACCACAAGCCATAGCTTTGCATCATATTCACTCTCATGATGATTCAACACATGAGGAAAATATTATCATGCACAATTTTCACTTAAACCCCTCAACTTGGGTATTTTGCACATTAGTCCAAAACAAACAAAACATTGATTTCAACAATGTTCAAAAAGGACTAGAATTGCAATATAAGTTCCTCTTGAGCCCTAATTACCTTTCACAAGATGAGATTAAGCGTTTAATCATCTTTTTTAATAAAACACCTAGGGTTAAAGTATAACCCAGGTCAGGGGTGTTACAGTCTCACCCCGTGGGATCCACATTTTTTTAGGTGGACGTGCACGAGGCGGTGGAGACCTTGCTGCAGAGGAGAAACAACAGTTGAGGTAACAGTGACAACTCATGTTGAGTGTACTATCTGTCGTGTCTTGTAGATAGAAGTTCTATGTGTCATGTTTGTACTCTCAGGTCCTTGGATTTAGTACATGTTTGTTTTATGAACAATCTGAGGTTTTGGCTAATGTGTCTCAAGGTTTTATGCTGCTTTAGTATATGTGTTGACAAAGCAACTATTATATGTTATCCTTGAGAAGAGATGATACAGTGTACATACAATATGAACAATGAAGTATATAAGGTTTTGGACCTTCAGTAAGAGTTTTTCCTAGAAATGGATCTCTTTGTAAAATGGTTTTAATTTTTAGTGATTTTTGTTAATCCACTGTTTATGTTTAATTCCCCTTAATTGAAATGATTTATTTGTCGATTTGGTGACGGTCATTTCAAAGTTTTGGTATCAGAGTTTAAGGTTCGTTGAGTCTACAGAGACATAAGACTAAGGTGTTGAGTTCATGTTAGTGTCCTGCAATATACCCTATAGTGACTTCTGTTTATGTAGAAGAAAGGGTGAAGTTTAAAAATGACTGGAGAACATGAGGAACACATTACTAAGGAAAATGTTGTTGCACCAGGAAAGGGTGCAAGGGATCAAGCAAGAAAAGAATGAGTGCATGAGAATTCCTATCTTGACCTAATCATGATAGAGAATCCTATGATTATGCTCTTGATAGACATGTTAAGACAGCAGTGGTGCATATAGAAGACTAGATACTAGCATTTCAACCTACGTTACTAGTCCTCAATGTAGAAACTTTGGGTTCTGAAAGGGTTCCTGAATGACATAGTCATGTTGGAACAGTGGAAAATGTGGGAAAGATGAACATATGGCGAGAAAGTAGACTCTGCCATAAGTTTAGACAGATAGTATATCTATGATGGTAGTGCCCAAGGAGGGGCAATAAGATGAGAATTAGGGAAAGGTCTCTACAATTCTAGAAACATTTGCCTAGTTGTTCTCAAAAGCCAAAGTTTTTGGTGGCACCAGTGCAATAAATGCCTAGTGTACCAGGGCAGTAGCCACTATGTAAAGATAAAAGTCCTAACTTTCCACCTATAAGAACCCATGGCATAGTCTCTACATTGGTGATAAGACCGATAAGACCATGGTACGAGGAAAAGATATGCTATAGATGTGTACATGTTGAGAATACTAAACCCTTTTGTTCAAAATGAAAGGAGGAAATGACTCAACAACCGAGGCAGACTCGGTAGGGTTTATAAAATTTACATCCCAATAACGTATAAAGGCAAAAGTAACAACATGAAACAGCTAGACTCTATGTGTTGAGTCAACCTGAAGCGGTAAATGACCACGAGGGGTAAACGTCAGATAGAGCTTTTTCATTTTGATATGCTTTATTTTGATGTTACCTGATAATCATAAGAAGGATTTCTGTTATTGAATTCCTTATTGATTGCCCTATGGGGACATAGGGAAGAAATGATGAGAAGTAGAATTTATATTATGTTCAATATTCTTTTAAATGCTTTATAATTGCTCTTATCTATGTGAAAAAGGATGAGGTATATATGTGGTGCATGGAGAAAATCCGGGAATTCTAAGTCCTATGTTCTTGATGGTATGAAAAATAAGGAATATGATAGTAAACATAGTGCGTACTACATAATCTCAGTACTTGTATACCCTGGCCAGGTATTCAACTATTGATGATAAGGTGAGTATGTAACTCTTAGATTGTTATCTTTCTGATTACTCTGATCAAGTAGTCAGTCTGAGACAATCTATTGAGTATAATGAAACTGAAAATATGGTATGGATATTTTTTATCACATCCTAAGTGAAATAAATGGAATCTGAGATGATCTCAGATCAATCTGTGTGTATGAGGAAGTGAAAGAATATAATCCTCATGATAAGAGAATGAGAACAAGGGAGATGATCCCTATTTGATAAAGTTTGTGTGAATAGTAAAGATCCTTTCCATAATATGGAAATGGGAAATGTGATAAAATCCCAAAATGTTCATGAACATGTTAGACAATAACAAAGAAAGGAGTTATGACATGTAATCATCCTTATAAATCCAATGTTGATGGCAAGGAACCTAGGTTGAAACCAGAGTCATTGAAAATGACTCATGAACAGTTGCAAGTTCATGTAATAATTAGAGGAGATGATAACCTCTTCTCTTTGATAAACAACCCTGGGTAATGATGGGGTGATAAGAGGAATATGTTTCTTTGTGTTCTTTCCTTTTAGGGACATGGCAATCAAGTGGGTCTTATGACACTTGATGTGCATGAGTTAAAAGTGTCCAATTGATGGATACTTAGAAAAGTATCAGTTCGTCTTGGGCCATGGTTCCAAGATAACGATATGTGTAATAAGTAATGTCCCAAGATAAAAGAAAGATGAGGATGTGATGTGTTTAGGCACATGTGACGGATGCCAAGATAAGGAATTCTGGTATCAAAGAAGTATCATGTGATAGGGCAAAATAATAACATAACTCCTAATTAGATGATTTATGTTGGTTACCTGGAATGGCCAACTGTGAAATCAGTCTAGTTACATAAAATGGTATGGACATCATATGTTAGGGGTTTATGCTCTGCCTAAACATAACATCGATAAGGATGTACTAATTGAAGGAACAACTATAGAATCATTGTGGGAAAAGCTTATCAAGCTAAAAATAATTCCTTAGAATACCCCTATCTAGATATGTTAGGCAACTTATACATAAAATCTAAAGATACCTCTAAGATAAGTTCTTAATTGATAAGTAACCTCCCCTTATGATAAGAGAATGTACAACTAATGAGATAGTTGGTACAAGTAGTAAGCAAGTTAAGTGTTGTGTCAGCAGATTAGATGGAACAATAGATGTATGATAAGACTTGCAGTCCCAAGTGGGTGATAGAACATAACTCTGATCTTTCCTTGAAAGTGAAATGCTAAACTGAATGAGGAGTATGGGAGACTCCCTAGAATCAAGAATCTTGTCACATAAAGTGTTGAGAAAGGTGACAAATCAGTGAGGTTTGACACCTGCGTTAAATAAGGTATGTAAAATGCTTCTCCAACTAAGAAAAATGTTACCTGACACAGAGTTGACTCTATAGTCAATAATGAAAAAGACAATGGAGTATGTGTCCTGTGTGATAGGTTCTATGATAACCCTATGTGGAAGAACTTTGTGTTGATCAAAGTTCTATGGTATCTCCATGACATTAAGATGTTATATGGAGACTTGATGACATGATGAATGAATAATATCTGTCTCCCTTTACCTGGGATTTCGGGGACGAAATCCTTGTTAGGGGTTTATAACTTGTAACGACCCTGACCTGGGTTATGAGGTAACCCTATTTGTTTTGGCTAAGTAATTTTCTTAGAAATATAATATAATCCTCTAAAGAGTTTTTTTATTATGTGACACACTTATGTTTCAAGTTTGGTCCTGATTGAATGCTGTTTGAGCAATGTTCCTTTGTTTTGGACCAAAGTGCAATTTACCCAAGTTGAGGGGTTATATTGCAATATGTCACATGTTGAACGTACCTTATATGTTTTAGAATCATAAGAGATAGAATGATGTAAGGTGGTGGCTTGTAGAAAGCCTAAATTCCAAGTTTGAACTTGTGTGAACAATGCTGGTACCTTGTGCACCAATTTTGGTACAAATTATAATTTACCCAAAATGTAAGGTTAATATGAAAATTACCACCTCTAGAGTGTCCCTACTCCCTCCTAGCATCATGTATAGGAGAGATAAAGAAGGATACACCATATTTGAATCAATGATGAGTGATGGAAATCTTGGTGATGAAATGACCAAGAAAAGGGTTGAATATGAAACACTAACTTGAGTTTTATCAAGTTGAAAAGCTTATATATGAGTGAATATTGGCCAAAGAGCCATAGGAAAAGCCTCATATCATTTTGTGAATTCTTGGCAAAGGCCATGTCATGCAAAACACCTCAAGGAGGTGAGTTGTTTCGGGTTAAAACTTCCTTAGTAAAGTTGTGACGGGTTGTGAATAAAGTGGTGATTTTGTTGATATATCTTATTCAAAGAGATAAGTAATGGATGAATCTTTATCCCTAGATCACCCTCAACTGTTTTGCATGTCAAGATAAATGTTGATGCATGCATGTACACATGTCATCCATGCATGGACACGTGGCACCTACTATCTCAAATTGATGACACCTCATTTTCACCCTCCTTCATGAACAGTAAGTATATATACCCCTAGTTTCACCCCTTAGTGAAACTTTTCGACCCTTACCACCCTACTTTCCTAAGGTATCGTGCATAGAGCTCTTGTATCGTGCAGGAGTTATGTCGTATCGTGCATGGGCCTTGGGTATCACCCATAGCAAGATCATATCGCCCAAGTAGGGTGATATCGGCCAAGAAGGGTGATATCAGCCATAGTGAAGTGTTTTTGGCCACAAGTGAGGGGGATATCATCCACAAGTGGTGGCATATCGTGCAAGGGTTGTGAGGTATCGTTCAAAGGTTCTAAAACAAGAAGTATCTCAATACTTAACCCTAAGGTGAGGTCATCATCATCTTAAACCTTGGATTGAAGCATGATTTTAGGGTTTTGATCTTCCTTTCTTTTCTTCTTCACCAATTGCTTATCCATGGTGATTCCTTGTATATGAAGGAGTTGTGAACGAGCCTTGGACTTTTGATAAAGTCATATTATTAGGAATGAGGAGCTTTGGATCTTGGAGCTTTGAAGTTGTTCTTAAGGCGGGTTATATAACTTGAACTAAACCATGTTATTATTCATCACCTAAATTGCTATACTTAATGAATTACTTTTAATTCCAAAATTTCCTGAAATAGTTGATGAAATTATGAGTTCTAGTAGTTTCTTAGACCTTCTGCCATGAACTATAACTATTAGAATGGAGGTCTAGAGCTTGAAGAAGATAGTATCACTTTGTAAAAGTGATAGCGGGTTCAAGTAGATACACAAGTAGCTCTAACCCGATATGAGTATGCCTTGCACAATATGATTTGCACGATATGCTTGCATAGTAGGAAGTCAAGTATAGACTCCATGCACGATACAAGGTTAAATGTATTCTTGTAAGTTGATATGAAGCCCTAATTTGGATAACCCGATATGAGTAAAGAATAGCAAGTGCTATTGCACGATATGATCATATAATATATCATTGGTACTTGGTATCATGAAGCACACACATCTGGTGTACGATATGAACATTTGAGAAAACCCTATTACACAATATGAGGTATGGAATCAAGAATAAGATGTAACACGATATGGTAGCCCGATACACAACCCTAGTTGATGTCTAGCCCGGCATGGTGATGAGTTGATACCTCTTAAACACCACGGGCGATACATACATGTACCATGCGCCCATCACAACCAACCCTAACCTGACATGGGTGTTTCAACTCAACATTTGATGATGTAGCCCGACATGGCTTGGTTCCCTTCACTCCTATCGACTAGTATATTAGGTTGAGCTCGATTTGGCAAACCCTAACCCATCACGACCAACCCTAGATGGTAAACCATCTGATATAGTGATTGAATACACCTTTAGCCTGACATGGTGATGGCTTAATACCTCATGAACAACATGGGTAACACATACAAACACCTCTAGCCCGATATGAATGGTGTTCATATACTTCTAGCTGTTATGGTGAGTGCTCATACACCTCCAACCCAACATGGTGGTGTCTATACACCTACAACCCGATATGGTGAACATATGCACACCTCTAACCCAAGACACCTTGTAAAGGTGATGTCAAGAAACTCTTAGGAGTGATGAGTGTAACACCAAGTAATGGTGTGGCTAATACCTTGATAGGTGAAACACCTAAAGTGATTAATAATGGACAACCTTATATCAACAATGCCTCAACCAGAGATGAGTCCATATCAATTGATGATGGTTGGACAATTCAAATGTGTGACTTATGACCAATACACTACATGATAAATGTGATGAGCTAGTGCATAAAGTATTAGGATGGGAAATACCCTAATACATGATAAGTTGATGAACTTAAGTAAGTTAAAAGTGATGAGGGAAGTGATACATCAAGGCATGATAAATATCACATCTAGCACTTCAAGGTTGATACACCTTGATGCACCTTAAATCCAATATACATGGATGAGTAACACATGAAGTGTGTCATGTCAATTGTTACATTGAGATGTAATGAGATTAATGCACTTTGATAAGTGTAGGCTTATATGCCTTGAGAAAGGGTTAAGACAAGTTAATGGAGTATGATGTAATCAATATCCTAGCAAGGATGAGAGAGAAACTCATACTTTGTGTTGATAATCATTTAATGATAAATGATGATGATAAATAAGTATGATTGAATACTTATGATATCAATGTGTGCTCCTAGATGTGTGGAGAAATGAATTAGGGTTTGGATTAATAATATGAACATGAAACCCTATTCGGCTATAAAGGGAGACCCTAACCCTAATGATGGGAAGGTTGCATTTCTCTTATTGCATAAGCCTTGTAAGGCATATTAAATACTTGTAGAACAAGTATAATGATTAATGGCCTTGTGAGCCATATGGATAAGTTGTTTCCTAGTAAGAGGTGACAAGAGGTGTGATGATCTTGTGAGCCATGAAACTATTTGTACAACAAGTGAAATGAATACCTTGTTCTGAGGACCTAGAGGTAATGGTTACATGTTAAAGAGGTAACAATGCTATGTGATGATCTAAGGGTTTGAATACCCAGATCTAGTAATCATGATAATGATGATGTGAAGGGATGATAATTCCCAGTAATGTGATAAGGGACTGATATCCCAAGTATCATGTGTTTTAAAGATTTGAAAATACTTGATAGATGTATTATACCTTTCTTTGTAGCATTTGTCATAATAATTCATGTTTGAAACTTGACTGATGCTAAAAGATACGGTAATGCACTTAATTAATCAAGTGGAATCTTATCATGTAGTGCCCTGGCCATAGATCCATCATCGTCAGTAGTTGGTGATGGTGAAACAGGCTTTCCTATGGGATCTCCTAATGAATGCATATTTTTTAATATGTGGGGGTGATGGGCACAAATACCTTACACCCTAATGGAGGAATTGACACGAGATAAACACGAGATCTCTCAATCCTTCATTATAAAGGCCGAGATGGATGTATCAAGAATCTCCTGATGATGATGAATGCAGGATGATGTAGAGATAAACATAAAATCTCTTGATTCCGAAGAGAGTGCAGTTGCCCCTGCAAATCTATAGCGAAGTTGCTAGTATACCCTGGAAAGCTATTTAGTAGTGATACAAGATGTCCTGCATGTGGTCTCGCACTGACCGAGACAAGGGAGGTCATAGCAACTGGCTATGTTAGATGACCTTGTATGGCACCGGCTTTGGGTTTCGCAACTGAAGGTTGGAGTATGAGTGGTATACCTCATCTCCTCAGGGCATAAGTGTGATTGTAAAATGTAATCAGCTGAGTAGCATATCTGCTTAAGGATTGAATATGGAAAACATTGATTGATGTGTACTTTAGTTATACATCTTAGTTGATAGATGTTATTTATACTCTTTACATTACTTGCAAAGCAGATAGATGATTGATAACTCTACCATGGGTAGATGTAATGTTCTCCTTAAGAAAGGAGATTACTTCATTCTATTCATACAGTGATTTATCCTGCCTGTTAATATAAAAACAACCTCTGCTCAGTTTATAAATGTTTAATCTATGATAATAATATGGTCGGCGGAGAGTTATATCTCTCGCTGGGACAATTGTCTCACCCTGTGGGATCCACATTTTTTTAGGTGGACGTGCATGAGGCGGTGGAGACCTTGCTGTAGAGGAGAAACAATAGTTGAGGCAGCAATGATAGCTCAGGCTGAGTGTACTGTCCGTCGTGTCTTGTAGATAGAAGTTCTATGTGTCATCTCTGTACTCTCAGGTCCTTGGATTTAGTACGTGTTTGTTTTATGAACAATCTGAGGTTTTGGCTAATGTGTCTTGAGGTTTTATGCTGCTTTAGTATATGTGTTGACAAAGAAACTGTTATATGTTATCCTTGAGAAGAGATGATACAGTGTATGTACAATATGAACAATGAAGTATATAAGGTTTTGGACCTTCAGTAAGAGTTTTTCCTAGAAATGGATCTCTTTGTAAAATGGTTTTATTTTTTAGTGATTTTTGTTAATCCACTGTTTATGTTTAATTCCGCTTAATTGAAACAATTTATTTGTCAATTTGGTGATGGTCATTTCAGAAAGTCTAAAAATAAAAGGCTAAGAAATATCATTGATGATTTATATGCTAAAATAGATATACTTGATAAAAATGAGAAGTTGCATCTTGATAGCATTGATTCCTTACAAGGGAAGTTTCTTGACCTTGAGCTCCAATACAATGGACTTGAAGTAGAGAATGGTATCTACCTTAAGAACATCAATAGTATTAAGTAAAAAAACCAAACCCTAGTATATAAGCTTTCTTTACTCAAAACTGAAAATGATGATCTTAAGCTTGCTTGTGATGCTACTAAAGATGAGAATAGAGTCTATCTTGATGAGCTGTTTTTTCTTAGAACTGAAAATGCTAGATTTCTTGCTCAAGTGAATGATCTCTCTTCTAGACCTTTATTGTCTAGTCATGAAGTTGATAGTGTTACTTTAGAGAAAGATTCTTATCTTACTAAAGCCCTTTGTTTGGAGGCTGACTTATTTCATGCACAAGATGATCTTGCTAGTTTATCTTCTACTATTATTATTCTTAGTTATGATAATCACAAACTAAGAGCTTCCTTGCATAAATTCCTCAAAGGGAAGAAATCCCTCAATGAATTTCTAGATCACTCTACCAAAAATAGTGGTACTAGTGGTTTCACATATGTAGAGGGAGCTCCAAAGAGCAAGATCAAGGGAAAGGGTAAGAAAAAGAACAAGAGGCCTTCTATATTCCATGGAGAATCCTCTGTCTCTAAGAACCTTATATCGTTTGTGTGCATTACAAGAGTGATGGCCATTACTCTACTTATTGTCCTTATAGAGAGAATGGGAACAATCCAAAGATGAAATGGGTTTCCAAGATAACACCATAACCCAAAGTTTGAGTTGGGGACCAACATCTTCCTTTCTTGCAGGTAAAAGTAAAATGGATTGTCGATAGTGGTTGCTCAAAGCATGTGACATGTGAAAGCAACCACTTCAACCAATTCACAAAGAAGAAAGGAGGGTCGGTTACATTTAGTGACAACAAAAAGGGTAAGGTGATAGGTGAGGGTGATGTAGATGATTCACTATGCATCGATAATGTACTTCTTGTGGATGGCCTACATCACAATTTAATAAGTGTTAGTCAACTTTGTGATATTGGTTATCTTGTTCTTTTTACCTCACTTGAATGCTTGCTTCTATATTACCTCTCCTACAATGTTATATATAAGGGAATTAGAAATGGTAATATTTGTATTGTTGTGCTCGACTCTATTAAGACTATTATTGGTAGATGTCTTGTTTCCAATTCAAATGATATTTCCTTATGGCACTGTAAGCTTGGTCATGTAAATATGCATCAAATGAAGAAGTTGGGCAAAAAGGATTTGGTGAAGGGACTCCCAAGGAAAGTAAACCAAGTCCTGATTCAAATCCAAAGGTCCTTACCACCAAAAGAGTTCTTGAGCTTCTTCACATTGATCTATTTGGATCAATGCGTACGCAATCACTTCGTGGTAGCAAGTATTGTCTTATGATTGTTGATGATTTTTCTCGATATAATTGGACCTTATTTCTTATTTCAAAAGGCGATACTTTTGATATTTACTCGACTTTTTGCAAATGAGTTGAAAATGAAGCTTCGTGTTGGATCGTCTCTATCTACAGTGATCATAGGGGAGAAATTAAAAATGATTTGTTTGAACATTTTTGTGAGGAATCCGGGTATGCATATAACTTTGCTTCACCTCGAACACCTCAACAAAATGGGGTTGTAGAGAGAAAGAATGGGTCACTATAGGAAATAGCTAGGACTATGCTTCTCGAGTATGACACTCCAAAGAAGTTTTGGGTCGAAGCCATTAATATTTATGTTTTGTGCAAAATTGAGTTTTTACTTATCCACCTTTAAAGAAAACCCCCTATGAGCTATGACGTGGTAATAATACGTCCATTTGTTTATTTGATGTTTGGTTGTCCTTATTTTTTTTAACACCAAGAACTCCCTCGACAAGTTTGATCTGAAGTCTTACAAGGCTTTCTTTCTTGGTTATAGCACTACTAGCAAGGCTTATAGAGTATTTAACATTGAATTGTGTAAAGTAAAAGAATCTATCAATGTTAGATTTGTTGAGACTAACCCCTCTATTTGCAAGAATATTGCTATTAATGATGTTGTAGACAAGGTGATTACTCACATAAAAGAACTCAACATTGTTGATAAAGGAAAAGTGGTGTTAGGTGATGAAGAAGAAAAAGAAGGATCCACCCCCCACTTTGCAAAGCATTATACTAAAGAGCTCATCATAGGAAATCCTTTTGAAAGGATAAAGAAGTGGCCTGCTACAATAAAGAACAAGCAAACAATGCCTTCATCTTTCAGCTTGAGCCTAAAGATGTCAAATAAAATCTCAGGGATGATGAATGATCCTAGCCATGCAAGAAGAGTTGGAGAGATTGAGAAGAACTGAGTGTGGACTCCTGTGCCAAAACCATGTGATAGAAAGATCATCAGCACCAAGTGGGTCTACCACAACAAGCACGATGAAAGCAAAAAAGTGGTAAGAAAGTAAGGTTAGTTTCTCAAGGCTACAACCAGTAGGAAGGTATCGATTTTGATGAAACATATGCACCAATAGCTAGACTTGAGTCAATTAGAATGTTACTTCCTTTTCTAGTCATAAGAATTTTCTGCCATATCAAATGGATGTTAAAAGTGCATTTTTTGAATGGTACAATTGAGGAGTAAGTATATGTTGCTCAACCTTCAAGCTTTGAACATGATAACTTTCCTAACCATGTTTATTTGTTACAAAAAGCTCTCTATGGTATCAAACAAGAACCTCGAGCTTGGTATAAGAAACCAAAGAATTTTTTTCTAGACAATGGCTATATCATGGGAAAAGTTGATTCTACCTTGTTTCTAAAACACACTTCTAGCAATTTCTTGATTATTCAAAATTATGTTGATGATATTTTCTTTGGTGGAATTGACCTTGATCTTTGCAAGGAGTTTAGTGCTCTTATGCAGAGTGAGTTCAAGATGAGCATGGTGAGGGAACTTACATTCTTCCTTGGCTTTCAACTCAAACAAATGAAAATTGGGATCTTCATTAACCAAGTCATGCACAACAACAAACTACTTAAGCACTTTAGGATGGAGAACACCAAGCCAATGGAAATCCCCATGTTAAACAGTGCCAAGCTTGACAGAGATGAGCAAGGAGAAAAGGTAGATGAGAAGCTCTATAGAGGTATGATTAGAAGTTTAATTTATTTAACCGCCTCTAGACCTGATATAATATTCAATGTTAGCTTGTGTGCTCACTTTTAATCAAGTCCTAGGAAATCACATCTTACAACAGTTAAGAGGATTTTGAGGTATCTAGACAAAACCCAAAATTTTGGACTATGGTTTCCCACGTAAAGGGACTTTACTCTTATTGCTTATAGTGATGCAAATTATGCAGGTTGTTTGATTGACAAAAAGTACACAAGTAACACTTGCTTCTTCCTAGGACCTTGCCTAGTTTTTTGTTCTCTAAGATACAAAGCATTGTGGCTCTTTCAACTACTGAGGCTGAATACATTGTAGCTGGAAGTTGTTGTGCCCAAGTCCCGTGGATGAAGAAAATTCTCTAAGACTTTAACATTCATTTTGATGCTTCTCCTATCTTTTGTGATAATACTAGTGCAATTAACTTGTCTTACAATCCTATATTGAATAGTAGAGCCAAACATATAGAGGTCCCTCATCACTTTTTTCGTGACCACATTGTCAAGAAGGATATTTATATCACATATGTGGATACAAAGAATCTGCTTGCAGGCATTTTCACTAAATCTCTAGCTAGAGAGAAATTTACTTTTATTAGATTAAAAATGCTTATAACTACTCTTGATGATATTTACATGCCTTCTAGCTATTTGTTCTCTTAGCTATATGTTTCTTTCTTAAAATTGTTCATCTCTTACTTGCTATGTGCTATAGTTGTCTTGTTTTCCTGCCTTGTTTTGTTTGTTTTGGGTATTTTTTGCAAACAAATGTCTTATCATAAAATAGTACCCTATGATGAGTGAAATGTGTCTCAATATATCTAAAATACATAATAGGATAAAGAAATAAATTCAATTAGCATCCTAAAGGCTAGGAATTAAAATTTATAATTTTTGGACAGTCTGTTGATCGGTTGAATGAAAAACTCGACCGATCCCTGGCCGTGGTCATGTGAAAATACCCGATTAGTTGAGTTTCCAAATATTGAAACTCGACCGACTACCACGTTGGACCAAACTTAAAAGGGTTATCAACTAATTTTTATCCCTCTCAACTAGAGAAAAGTCGATCTATCCCTACCTCCAGCCTCCTTGACCTCCAACCTTAGGCTCGCACATCCTCTTCCTTGCCTCATTTATCCTCCCGTGACACTTCCCATACCTACATAGGTGGCTAGATGACATTCTTATGAGGTTCTCTCTCTCTTTCAGTTGTTTTTGCTTCTCAATCCACCTCCATCTCTTCCAACTATAGGAAGAGAGCCGTCCCTAGTGGAGTACCCTCGTCCTGCTTTACTCCTTGCCTCTTATCCTTTTATGGAACCTCCTTCTTCTCCACAGAAGCTTTAAATTTCTATAAAGTGTTCCTTCCTAGGAACCCTTTCCCATTTAGAGATTTCTTTGAGCCTCATCTCACCACGATGACAATTATCATGGAGGTTGCTGACTTGTTTTCTTCCCATCCTCTTGGCGCTTTGTGCATCAAACACCTATGCTTCGACAATTCCATCACTAGTACTAAGGCGGTTCATGAGTTCTATGTGAATTTTCATGAAACTATGACACAATAGTGCCTCCACCTAATTCTCGGGTTATTCTAACTTCCATGATTTCCGGTACAAAATTTACCATCTCTGAAGATTCCTTGAATATCTTTTTCAATGGAACTGAGATTAGTGACACATGGAGAGTTGATTATCCTAATTAATATGACCTACTCGACCCCAAGGCCTTCTACAAAAGCTTTGAACTTATTTTCTTAATATACACACGTTTTTGAAGAAGCCTAATGTTCCCTATAGGAAGATGTCAACCCTGCCATCCTCTTCCCTAGATCTCAAAAACCATCTCATCGTATTGGTCGTTAACTCCAATGTTCATCCAAAGAAAAACCAGATGGAAATTGCAAAAAACACTGATGTGATCATGTATTATCTTTTAAAGAACATTGGAGTCAAGCGGTCTCGATACATTCTACACCACATGACTTGCTTTGACTTGGGGAAGAACAACCATGGTACCCACCCCCTACCCTACCTTGATCTGTTGTCTTTTTGCTTTTACAACTCAGAAGTCCCTTTTCCATGATCTCCACTATAAACCTAGTCAAAAAGGTGTTTGTATCAGTGAGATCACAATCAAGAAGACCTTCCTTCCTACCTCCCATACCACACGTGGAGCCTCCACCTCTACCTCCACCCAGGAAAACCTCCACCACCACCCCGACTTGACCGCGGCTCTTCCTTGGTGTCAAATGAAGCCCTTACGAGTTACATGATACACCAATAGGCGTATAACCTTCAGGTTCATGATCATCTCTGCCGGGACCAATGTCAGATCATGTCCCACATGAATCTGTCCCGTAGCCATCCCTACCCCTCCTACCAGCCATACCCAGGCAATGACTATGCCCCTTATGCATATAGTCACTTATACCAAGCCCCTCCATCTGCTGCTTCTTCTACCACCCTTACTGCTGATGGTGGACCTACCCCCAGTGTGCTTCCTCCATTGGCTCTGCCTACTAGTCTTACTGCCACCTTGCTTGCTAGTTTTAGGACTTATGATCCCTCCTTTGACTAAGCAAATGCTTTACATGCTCTTGGCATGTCATTGACTGAGTAGAATGCCAAATAACCTAGTCATGGTTTTGGTCCTCCTACTGATGAGGAGATGCCTGACCAGGATACTGAGGATGAGGTTGAGGGCACCGAGGATGATGGATCTGAGGATGATTCTGATGACGACTTTGTTGGTTCCTCTAGAGATGATGGTGAAGATGTTGCTGTCTCTATTTCACCTTAAGATGGTGACAAGGACTATAGGCCTAAGGTTGATGATGATGCTACCGATGATGACCCCATTAACATAGATATCATAGATATACCTTAGATGTTTTAGTTCTATCGACTTTAGGTGTTGAGCATATCTATATTTTTAGACTATGTGTACAAGACATTTGGGCACTCTATCTGAGGTATACTATTTTATCATCTTGTTGTTCTATCATTGGCTTGTGACTCTTTCTGTGAGGACATGCCTAGTGTTGTAATCTTAATCTTATTTACCACAACTCTTTGGTTGACTATATATTATGATTTCTTTATTTGATATTCCATATTTTGATTATGACACTGGATTTCTTGTTTCTCTATGCTTCGTCTCTATTTGGTGTGTGCTTTATGTGGTTGATTGCCTTAGCTTGTACTTGTCGAGAAGACGTTCTTTTTAGCTCTTCTACCTCCCTACCTTTTTGTGATGACAAAGGGGGAGAAGTGATCTCAACCATATTGTTTTGTTGCTTATATGATCCTTTTCTTGTCAATTATCTACTTATTATGTGACTTTCTAGAGCACCATATAGTATGCATATGTGCTATGATTATTTGTGGAAAGACTAGCCATGCATGCTTAGTTAAGCATGAATCGAGGGGGAACAATTCACATTGTTCATTCATGTATTCCCTTGCAATTCACAAGGTAAAAGGTTTAACTCTCACATACTTTTTCATATCCTTTTTAATATGTTGAGGAATGGTTTGGCATTATCAAAAAGGGAGAGAATGTTGACCTAAGTGTTACACATTATCCATATTTTGATAATGACTTAACCATTCCATTCATATGTATCTAATATGTTTGTTTGAGATTGATTTCAAGCATCAGGTACATGAAAGGATCAAATCGATCAATCCCTAGCTTGTTTTAGTTCAAGTCAAAATCAATGCAAATGCACTTTTGTATAAAACACTCCAAATCACCTTATATTATTGTAATCATTTGTATTGATGATATCACTTGTAACAAAGATGAAAAAAATCAGTGACACTTAATTAATATGTTTGATCACTTAAAATCCATTTTCCAAAATTCATTACAAGCTGTTCATCGGTCAAGTTACAAACTTGACCGAACCTTAATGGATTTTGAGAATGACTCCAATTGGTCGCATTACACATTCACAAAACTTAACCGATCCCTCGACAGCCCAAAAATAATTTAGGTGGATCAATCTAGTTTCCACCATGACAAACTCGACCGATGGTTTAAATTGCTTTGTCACATAGTATGATCGGTCGAGTTATTTTTATTGAAACTCGACCAGATGCATTGTACAAAAATAAAAAGAAAAAGTGATTCTATCTGTTGGAGTGTTGCAAAACTCGAAATTATATCTATTGCTACACCCCAAATGGCTATAAAATGTTCACAAGTGTTCCCACACTCTAGTGGACATCCTCAGCTATAAATAGGACCTCTAGGAATTCATTCCAAGGTTACTCTTTCATGATATTCAATCTCCTTGCTATAGTTGAGTGCATCCATTCCACTTGAGCCCCTCTCTCTCTCTTAATTACACTTCAATTCATCATTATGAGTGAGATAGGGTCTATGTGAGAGAGCTACTTCATTATATGCTTGTACAACTCTCAAAGCTTCTCTTTTCCCAACCCCTTTCTTCATGATCAAGTTGGTGAAAGCTTCTCCAAGTGAAGGAGAAGGTGCAAGCTTCTTTAATCTGTATAAGAAGGTGCATAAAGCTTCTCCGAGTGAAGGAGGATGACAAGACAGACGCTCCAAGGAGTTGAGTGGATAAATTCTTCAAGGCAAAAGACTTCGTGCAAGAAGGGGATCTTCTTGGTGAAGGAATCCAACTACTTGCAAGAGTGGGTAAGACCTTGGTGAGGTAGAAGACTAGCTCTTGGATAGGAAAGACCTTGTTTGTAAGGTTTTTGGCTCCCTTGACCTCAAAGGGAAGCTGGGTATCCTTGTCTCACAAAAGGAAGGTCATATGTCGTAACTCTTATAAGTGAATATAAGAAGTAGACATGGTTAAGAAATCCTAGAGCTTGACCTCTATAGGTAGTGGACTGACTCTCTCCTAGTTTGGAGAGTGGAACCACTCTTAAATAGCTTATTAACTTAGTTGCTTCAATCTCTCTCATCCTTGCTATGTATGTTTAAATTGCCATCAAATTCACTATGCAATTGTGCCAATTTGAAGTAACTTGAAGGTGTAACAAGTTTTGTACAAGTGCTTTTATCTCTATTAACCCCCTCCTCTAAAGCCATTCGATCCAACAATTTGAATGTTTTGAAACCTTGTTGCATAAAGGTATCAAACCTGTAAGGAGTGTGATCCCAAAGGGAAACCACTCCCTACTAAAATAAAAAGGCAACATCCCAAACCAAACACCAAAATAAATTTTTTTCTTGAAAGGGATGAAACCAATTTATTCAACATGAATGTATCATAACACCAAAGTTTAGTAGCAGAAGAAAATTAATGACTATATTCAATTCTTCAACAAAAATTTACAAAAGGACATCATAATCTCCCACAAAGGGTTTACATGTATGACACAACTTAAGGATCTAGTAGAGGGAAATCTAAACCATAACAACTTTTTCTCCAAGATTTAACTCCTTAAGCTAAGTACAAGACTTCATGACATATCAACCAAGTCTGTCACCTAGGGTTGGAAGCATACCCCAGCAAGAAGAGAAAAATAGAAGACATCAACAAAGGCTGGTATGTGCATACTAAACATATTTTTTGAGCAATTTATAAGGATTAAAGGACAACAAATTAAAAGGCTTCCCATTGAAAAGTAAAGAACTACCCCATCGTGCATAAAAGAAAAGAATCTCGATAAATGAGACAAATAAGAGAAAAGTATAACAATAAAGCATCCATGTGTTTTACCGGTGATAATACTAGACAATATAAACATGTAGGTAGGAAATAACACATCTACCAAAACTAATGTGGGGTGAGCAGGGTCTTGTATACATCGCTCTAAAATATGGGGGGGAGAAGGGTCTGTCAACATCTGCCTAGGCATGTCTGCCCTAAATATTTTCATATGTAGGAATTTTCACATTTTCAATTGTGGGAATTTTCACATCCACATAAAAGAACATGTAACATTATAGTAGAAGTTACCACATGATGCATAACAAAAGAATAATCAAGAATAAACTAAATAAGAGATATGAGAACATCCAAAATAAAAAAAGTGGGATCGCATGATCCTATCAACCTCCACCATAAAAGTGGGAAAAAGAGCATACAACACCATAGAATGTTCCATGATGAGCAATTTATAGAAAGATACCAAGAGGATGTCCAAATATAATCACAAGATCAATAACATATAAAATAGTTCACACAAACCATAATTTTCAAAAGAAAGAATATTGTGTAGGCTATTGTCCATAGGACCACGAGAATGAATTGCATAGGCTAATTGCTCAAAGGAAAAATAGGATATGCAAACATACATTAAACCAGAGTCCTAGAAACACTCTTCACCAATCTAGTTGTTTCCAAGATTAACTTTGCCTAATTACAAATTATTTACATGTATTAGGGTTTGAGATTCATATAAATGTAATGAAACCCCAATTCTAGACCTTTTTAGTAAAACTCAAATTTTGGACTCAAAACCTAGACCAAAAGATTCCTTATGTTTTTTCTGATCAAGAAAATATATTTATTTGTTATATTTGGAGTTAAGATGAATTAGTTACCAATTTTAGGACTTTTTATATTAGCCGATTAGATTCTCAAAAATCCATCATTGAAAATGTGGAAATCAGGCTTTGAAACTATTTTTTTATAAAGAACACAATTTTATCATTCCAAAACATATTTTAATTTAATTTTTGGACAACCAGAGCAAACGTTATGATTTTTATGAAATAGACCAATAAGAAAACTAAAAAATGCCAACTAAGCAAGAAATCAACGAGAGAGGGGGAGAAAGAGCAGGGCCCATCAGACTTGGCCCAATAAGAGGCCTCCAAGTCACTCATTCAAAGTCCAGTTGACCTCGCTAAAAGCAAAGAAAAACATGGACAAAAGACTAAACTACCCTTGCAAGGAAAAAAGTAAGAGAGGAAAAGAAGAGGCTGAAGGTGTGAAATTACCTGGGGATTCATCCCCTTCTTGGCTCACACGCCATAACTGTGAGAAGCAGCATAGATGAACACGACCGATTTTGGGGAAAAACAAACTTGTCGATTTCACGCGAAGAAGGCTCATCTATTGCAAAGATAGTTGCCCCACAAAACTTAACTCAAGTCTGATTGAATCACGGTTAAGAGAAGAGATGCTTGCGGCGGCCAAAACCTTAGACGGAAGATCAGGTTGGTAGTGGAGATTGACACAAATCTAGGAGAAATTGGCACAGGGGTACAAGTTCTATAGATGCGGCACAGACCCAGGTGGGGTTCGGTACTTATAGGAGGCGGCCATAAGGCCTATGGGTGAGGGGCTACATAAGCTTGGGGAACTAGAATTGGAAGAAGAATGAATAGGGAATGGGAGAGGTTGTGATAGGGCTCGGGGTATGCAAAATCATCTCCCAAAACTAAAGTAAGAAATATCACAAAAAATTGGTAATATTCAAGGAAGGAAACCATGAATTAGTTATCACCCTCGGCTGAGCTACTATTCACATGTTCTGTGTCTCCTACTCGAGGTAGGAGACAAGCCACATGTCGTTAGATCAGTGGGCATGTCCCTGGGATTTAATATTGGCTATCCATGTGATGCACCCACATAGGCTAAAGAAGGAAATAAATTCATGTGACAAATAAATCGATTCCCAATCAAATTCGACCAAAGTGTGAACTAAATTATTTTTCTTTTTTTCTTTCTCTATTTGAGGGTGCAAACGAACTCCAAATTAATTGAAATTTGACATCTAACCTATTTTGGACATGAGGAATCCAAATATGCAATTCGATTTTCCTTTTGAGAACTTTAATTCATTAAATTAACAAATCTTATTTTCTCTTTCCTCATGCATTAATGACATTAGGATTAACCAACATTGATGAAACTTCACCCACATGTCAAATTAAGTATGTTGGATATGAATTGGTCATTAATTTTATCCTTTGGGATTATTTTACTCATTATTTAATATTTTGGGCAATTACATACTCTCTCTCTCCTAATCTACACATGTATATTAAAGATTATCCAAATTACATGAAAATCCACACATAGACTTATTTTAACATTTAGATTTTGAATTGAAAGTTATTTTCTTCTTTTTGAGTCATGATAATGCCAATTTTATGACTTTCAAAGCTCATATTCCATTGTTAAATTAGCCTCCAAACTTGACTTCCTCTCCTTTATGTTCTATTTATCATGAAAAATCATGTCCGCTGTATTTCTGACAATGTTTCCCATCTTTTGAAGGGCTTTCCTATTTTTCTACAAGAAAAGAAGGACAAATGGGCTCAATAAGCCCACCAGAAAAGGATATCGATTCCCATGTCCTTACTGCCCGACGCGCTGTAAGAAACTGTCACGTGGGCTCAGCCATTCACAAAGCACGATACAAGTCACAACCCACTACGTTTTTACCCGTCATGGTGTCAACCCAGCACGGTTGCAACTCGATACGGTCAGCAACCCGACATGATCACCTGACAGTACCATAGCCTGATATGACTCCAACCCGCCACAACCAAACATGGACATTACCACTGCATGATACAACTTCAGCCCATCACGCGCCGTAGCCCGATATGCTTTGATAGCCGGCACCACAACAACCCGACATGATCATTGTCATGTTGACTACCAACAAAGACAACCCAAAACAACATATCAGGCGACAACCCGTGACAACCTCATTCATAGCTCCAGCTAAAGTAATTACTTCCCAGGCACGTAGACCAATAAATCTTCAACCTCCACCTACCTACTGTCCTATAAATAGCAGTTACATGCCTATGATGGGACGACCTCCGGATCTGAGGGGGAGCTAGTACACCGAATTCCCAGGAGTGGAGAAGTGATAGTTAGGTGAGCATACTCCCATCCCGAGAGGGATGGGAGGAGTTCACTTAGAGACCGTTCTAGTAGCAGCAGACAACGCCCGATGAGCCTTGAAGCTTCTCTGAGCATATCTGGTTTCTATCTAAGCTCAAACTCGATACGGTTCGCCTAGACAGAACAACCCGACATGAAGAACCTAAGAGCCAAGATAGCACTAACCTGATATGGAAATAAACCTGATATAGTCCCTTCACCCGTCACAGTTGCAACCAGACACGGTTGTAGCCCGACACAACTGTATCATGTGGGAATCATATCCCGATATGATCGCCATCCGTCACGGTTGCAACCCAATATGGTCAGCAACCCAACATGATCATAACCCAATATGACTACAACCCAGTATCGGGTTAACACTATCCCGGGCATCAGTTACCAAGCGTACTAGTTTCCTAAATAAAGGAGACCAATACCTATCTTCCTTTTTACAACATTTACTTTCATTCAAATTAGCATTGTAACCAAACCATTATATGATTATTGGAATCTTTGGAGCACTTCTCATATCATTATGTGTATGTCTTTATTCCGTTGAATGATCTCTTTCTAGCATATGAGCTCTAGTTCCCTCCTTCCGTTACACATTTTTGACTAGCTATCGAATCGTGTTTCCTATTTTGACTTCTTCGAGAGAGGAAAGTTATGAACTTCTAGATCTCGGTCTGGTTCAGGTGTACGAGAGTACCCAGGACCAGAGCTGCATCCAGTCTCTTTCCTGTGTGAATTTGCATTTGGCTCCCTTGAGAGAGATTTCCAATACACGGTTCGTTGGCACTTTTTCTGAGAGAAGAAAGCGTCGGGTGTAGACCTCTACCGCCTGTTTTGATAAACATTTTCTTTCTTCGTGCTTGCCCATATGATTATTCTCTCTCTTCAGTTTTTCCTATTTGCAAAACTACCCTAAAAACGGCTAAACCCCAAAATAGCTAAGCCCTTTATTTCTTTGGTAACTCCCCTTAGAGATAGATTTTAGTATAATTCTTTCAAATTCTTTCTGGTTACACTTTCTTACTACAAACCTTATCCCTTGGCTTTTCGACGTCTTAGACAAGTAGAAGTTAGGTTCTGAAGCGCTATTCCCCTAGTCTCTGTGTTTGACCCCGAACTGCTACCTCAACCCCGTGCTAGTTGCGGGCATCTTAAACATTCATGTATTATAAATTATAAAATTCCGATGACCTAGACTTGCTTCCTTCTCCTTTTTGGACCCACATTTAAGGCTGATCAACTTTTTGGCACTATTGCTGGGGACTAGGCAATGAATACCATTCTATAAACCCGAGTTTTACTTGCACTTTGTCAAAAACTTTGTATAGATGTATATAAAACTACAAATACATACTGCACATATCTACCCCACCACACTTATCTTTCTATGTTTCTTCCTTTGAGGTACTTACACCCCTTTCCTCTCGCAAGCATGGCTGACCAGGCTCCCAGGGCTAGATCCCTTTGATCTTTTGTTCAAGTGAGGGCAAATGAGGAGAGAAACCCAATGGTGGACCAATCGCTCAATGTAGCAAACTTTGAGCTAAAGCCAGGTTTTCTCCAGTTGTTGCAACACAATCGATTTGGAGGAAACAATAGAAAAGAGAACCCTTACAATCATCTCTCGACGTTCAAGAGGACCTGTAAGACTTTCAAGATTAACAGGGTCCCGATAACCTATATCTGCACCCAGTGCTTCCCTTTTTCTCTAAAGGACAAGGCACTGGAGTGGTACTCAAGCCTCCAGGATGGGAGCGTCCCAAACTAGGAGCATCTCACTAATGCTTTCATAGCCAAGTTCTTCCCTATTGAGAGGACTATAAAATGTTAGAATAAGATTAGCCGATTCTTGCATAAGGTTTCAAAGAATCTACATGATATGTGGGAGCGATTCCAAGGATATCAGCAAGAATGTCCACACCACGACTTTTCTGAGCCAAGCCTGATTACCACCTTTTATAATGGCCTGTGTATCGGTGAAAGGAAAACCTTGAACGCTGTTGTAGGTAGCGATTTCTTGGGGCTCAATGCTCAGAGAGCCAGAGAGATCATTGACAAAATGGCTACAAATCAACAAGACAATGAGTACGATAGAAAATCAACAAGTCACTCTACCCCTGGAGAATCAAAGGTGATGGAAGCGCTATCAGCCAAGCTAGAAAAGATAGCGATTGATGTTTAAACCTTGAAGGAACAAAGCTACAAAAGCAAGACCCGAAAAGAAACAGTCAGGAGCTGTGTCACATGTGGAGAGCCTGATCATCTTTCTGACTTCTGCCCACACACAGCTGTACAGGGTGATCCTGACAAAGAAAGTACAAAAAATGTAAGCTATGTTCAGTACCGACACCCTGACCACCCAGGGTTATCCTATGGGAACACTAGTGCTATAGAAAATTCACACCAGCTAATCAGCAGGACCTCTTCAGGTGGCCCACAAAATCAACAATTCCAAGCTAACTTCCAGCAACAAAGGAGTTACCAGAATACATAGCAAAATCAACAACAGCGGCCATCAATGATGACTGAGTTAATGTCTTTCGCTAAAAAATATAATGACTTAAATGAAAATCTACACAAGAGTTTGGTGGATAGCACAACATTGCTCAATCTCATGCAACAACAGATGGGAGGTTTCTCAACCCAGATCGGGGAGCTCCAGCACCATAACAAGCAGATAGACCAGTAGTTGACAAGTTTGGCTCAGAGCATCAACCATCAGGTGGGATGATTCCCTTCCAGCACTGAAACAAATCCTAGAGGAAATGAAACTGCAAAGATGGCCGTCTTGAGATCAGGAATGGTGCTACGCTCTGCTGATGAACAAAGAGCAAAAGCCAACCATACTACAATACCGGTAAAAGATGTAACACCTGAGGAGCCTGCAAAAGTACCTGCCAAGCAAAGGAAATTAGAAGATAAGGATAATAGTGAAGAGGCCTCTGAAGAGTGTCCGGATAGATATGCATCTCGCATACCTTTCCCGCACAAGCTGGTGAAACTCAGTTAAAGAAGAGATATGAGAAGTTTATAGTTGTAGTAAAAAAACTGCACCTCGACATACCTTTCTTGGATGCCATTGAAGAGATGCCCACCTATGCCAAGTTTTTCAAGGATTTGATTTCAATGAAAAGGAGAGGTGAGGACATTGAAAAGATGAAGTTAGTCCAGATATCCAACCCTTTCATGAAGGGAAGCATGCCTACTAAGAGAAAGGACCCTGATGCTTTTGTAATCCCTTTCCAACTTGGAGATAACGTCACCTGGAAAGGACTAGATGATCTGGGGGCGAGCATCAGTCTCATGCCACTCTCTCTTACAAGAAGATTAGGGCTTACTGACATAGTAAGCACCAACATGAGGATCTAGCTAGTAGATCATACCTTTACAAAACCAGTCGAAATGGTAGAAGATGTACCCATCAGGGTTGGGCATTTCTTTATACCATGCGATATCATCCTCATTGACACCTTGGAGGATCCTAGCTGCCCGATGATCTTCACGAGACCCTTCCTAGCAACTGGGAGATCACTCATTGACGTGGAGGCAGGGATGATAACCATCATAGTTGGAAGAGAACACATTGATTTCAATATCTGTGACTGCATGAAAACCCCCTCATTCCTTGAATCATCTTACTTTTTCGAGAGCTACCAACAATTCTGCGATGAGGTAAGAAAGGAGAAGGCTATGATTGACCCGATGATGCACACTTTGGTTAGTGATGCAAAAGTTATCGAGGATCCAAAAGTGAAAGAGCTCCTAGATCTTCTAGATGAAATAGAGCCGACCGAATATGATGGTCCCATTGAAACCGCAATGTATGTCGCACTACAGAGCAGTCCCATCAAGGAGCCAAGGAAGAAGACTCCACCTGAGTTAAAAGATATGCTGAAGGGTCTGGAATATCAATTTTTAGATGAGGAGAGAATGAACCCAGTCATTATCAATTTTGATTTAACTGATGCACAAAAAGAGCAGTTGCTAGTCGAGTTGAGGTCACAAAAGAAAGCTTTGGGTTATTCCATTGAAGACCTAAGGGGTGTAAGTCCCTCTATGTGCATGCACACAATACATCTTGAGGAGGATGCCAAACCATGTACACAACCTCAACAAAAGCTTAATGAGAAGTTGTGGGAGGTAGTCAGCAAAGAAGTTGTCAAGCTTCATGATGCTGGCATCATCTACTCTATCAGTGATAGCACCTGGGTAAGCCATATCCAGGTGGTGCCCAAGAAAGGAGGAATCATGGTGATCAAGGGAAACAATGGCGTTGAAGTCGCAATAAAAACTGTCACAGGATGGTGGATGCGTATTGATTATAGAAAGTTAAATGCTACCACCCGAAAAAACCATTTCCCACTCCCTTTCATCAATCAGATGCTTGAGTGTTTAGCACACCACTCATATTCCTATTGGTTAGATGGGTACTCAAGATTTTATCAAATCCCAATTCACCTAGACGACCAAGAGAAATGACATTCACTTGCATCTATGGAACCTATGCTTTTTGGAGAATGCCTTTCGGGCTCTGCAATGCACCTGCAACCTTTCAAAGATGTATGAATGCCATCTTCACCGATTTCTTAGATGACACAATGGAAGTTTTCATGGATGACTTTAGTGTCTATGGAAGCTCCTTCGAGGACTACTTGTAGAATCTGTCCCTCATGATGAAGAGATGTGAAGAACAAAGCCTGGCCCTCAACTGGGAAAAATGTCACTTTATGATACAAGATGGCATCGTACTGGGACATAAGATATCAAACAGAGGAATCGAAGTCGACCAGTCAAAGTTTGAGGCTATTGTAAAACTCCCCCCACCCACATCTGTGATGGGAGTTTGAAGCTTCTTGGGACACACTGAGTATTATTGTAGATTCATTAAATATTTCTCGAAGATAGCAAAACATTTATCCATTCTCTTAATGAAAGACGTAAGATTTGAGTTCACCAAAGAATGCCTCACGACATTTTCTACCTTGAAGGACACACTAGTCTCTACCCCCATCATCCACTCACCTGACTAGAATCTCCCATTCGAGTTGATGTGTGATGCCATCGATTATGCGATAGGCGCAATCCTTGGACAGAAAAAGGATAAGAAGCACCACATAATCTATTATGCTAGAAAAACATTAGATGAAGCCCAGATCAACTATACCACAATAGAAAAAGAAATGCTAGACATCATATATGCATTGAATAAGTTCTGATCATATCTCGTGGGCTCCAAGGTAACTATCTACACAGACCACAAAGCCATCAAATATATGATGCAAAAGAAAGATGCCAAGCCTAGGCTGCTACACTAGGCATTACTGCTTCAAGAGTTCGATCATGAAATCATGGATAAGAAGGGTACCAAGAATGTGGTTGTTGATCATCTCTCCAAAATTAAGATGGAGGATGACCACCTGCTACCAGTGAATGAGAGCTGCACCAATGAGGCGATCTACTCTGCCAGGGTAGACAACCCAGAAGGACCATGGTATGTGGATATTTGCAATTATGTAGCCTATAAATAGCTTCCCCCAAAAATTACTTATAATTAAAAGAAGAAATTCTTCTCTGATTTGAAGTACTATTATTGGGACAATCCTTTGCTTTTCAGGCAATGTGTCGATACCTCTATAGGAGGTGTATACCCGAAGATGAAGCCCCTAAGATTCTATATGAATGTCACTCCTCTCCTTATGGAGGATATCTAGGAGAAGAAAGGATAGTGGCCAAGGTCATGCAATCAGGTTTTTACTGGCCCTCTTTGTTTAAGGATGCTAATGCCTATTTTAAGGCATGATGTGAATGCCAGCGGATTGGAAATATTTCTCACATGAATCAAATGCCTTTGTCTGACTAGATTGAAGTTGAGATTTTCAACGTCTGGGGAATCGACTACATGGGACCTTTCCCCTCATCATATGGTTTTCAATATATCCTAGTTGCAGTGGACTATGGCTCAAAGTGGGTGGAAGTTGTGGCCTTCACCACTTGTGATGCTAAATCTATGATAAAGCTCTTTACAAAGGTTATCTTCCCAAGATATGGGGTCCCCAGAACTATGATCAGTGACGGAGGATCACATTTCGCCGAAAAGCAATTTGAGATGTTGCTAAAGAAGTACAGGGTTAGACATAAAGTTTCCACCCCTTATCATCCCTATACATCTGGACAGGTAGAAGTCTCGAATAGACATATCAAGCAGATCTTGGAAAAGACCGTTGTAAAATCCCACAAGGACTAGTCTACAAAGTTAGATGACACCCTCTGGGCCTACATGACAACCTTCAAGACACCAATCGGCACCACACCGTACCATTTTATTTATGGGAAGGCATGTCATTTCCCCTTTGAGCTAGAGCATAAAGCTTTTTGGGCCATTAAACGTCTAAATATGGACCCAACCCTGGTCAGAAAGAAAAGATTTTTGCAAATCCAAGAGCTCGAGGAGCATAGGCTTCATGCTTATGAGAATGTGAGGATCTATAAGAAGAGGACTAAAGTCTGGCATGATTCTCACCTGAAGAAGAAGGACGTCAAAGAAGGTGATAAGGTTCTACTTTTTATATCTTCCATTCGACTTTTTCTAGGGAAATTGCAAACTCCTGGTCAGGATCGTTTGTGGTAGTAAAGATATACCCATTCAAAATGATGGAGATGTTCGATAAAGATGACCCCACAAAATTCTTCCTGGTCAATGGACACTATGTGAAAAGATTCTATGAAGATGAATCTTTCACAAGACGCTCTGAATTGTCCCTAATTGATGCTGAAGTTGCACCCGAAGAAGAAGCCTGAACATGATTGAAGATGTTGAGCTAACAAACAAAACCATAGCACTCCTTGGGATGTAGCCTAAGTTTACTTTCCTAGAATAGGACTATTATTTCCTTTCCTTACGAAAAATATTATGAACACTATTGTTGTAATAAGGCCCGAGTTTGTGCACGCGCTACACGCACTGACTCTCATGTTTTCTGGGCCACCGACTTTGTTTTCTTCACCTTGATCTATAATACTAGCTGAGGCTGGAGATCTACAACTTAGGCCAGTGATGTCTTACAAATTAAGAGCTTTCTAATTCCTTGCTAGAGTAATCACCATATTCCTAGATGATCAAGGCGAGGTGGTGCCTAAAAGAGGCTCCATATCGATTTTTATGCATACCGAGCAATGTATCACATTGCCCATGAGCGTGCCACACATAGAGGCATATCGGGGACTTCCCCCATGTCATCCTATCTCCCATTGCTTGCACGATATCAGGCACTTAGTAGGGTGGTCAACCCGATACGAGTGTTGGGCGATATCGGCCAACCGTTTCGGGCAACATGATATACCGCCCTTCTTAACATATCACTTATACGCGTGTCGGGTTGTAAACCTTTTTGTGTTCGTGGTGCGTAAACGCATGTCATCCACCATGTATCAGGTAACGTGTCACTCTCTCGGCCTCGTGACGTGACATATTCAGTCTAATTTTGCCTTGCTTAGGAAGGCGATTTGCGTAGTTACGCGACGTGTGCCCCCGTCTTTCTGCTGGCACTGCTTTTTGCGGGCGGCTATATAAGCCTTGTGAGGTTAACCGTGACAGGTTACCATCTTTCACTCTCGTATCATGCAAGCACTTGTATCGCCCAGAGAACCTCCTCTCCCATACTGGGTTCCCGACTACTCTCCTTCGCGTGACCCGTTCGAACTTCTTTTCCCCGATAAGGTAAAATCCGATATCGCACATCATTGGTCGTATCACGTTCCTCCGTGTCATGTTGCCATATCATGCACCACCTCATTGTGTCAGGTCTTGGCCTATCAGTCTACATCTGTGTCACGCCTAGGCGTGGCGGGCTTAGACCTGTCAAACTGGGTCAAAATCCACGGGCGCCCATGGGTCGACCCGTTTAAGTTGGGTTTGGGTGGCAAAATTTGCCACTCGCTGAAAATCACCCAAACCCATACCCACCCATTTATTAAGCGGGTTTCGCGGGTGATCCGCGGGCACCCGCGGGTGACCTAGTTAATTGAAGCAAATATATTCATATACATAATATACACATACACCTATTAAAAGATGTTGCTTGTTTTGTACAAGTTAATTCTTTACCTTTACCAACAACAATTGTATTCTCTTTATTTTGTGTTTGCAATAGGCAATAACAAGTACTTGTAATATTAGGAATGCCTAATGTTACATGACAAAATTATGTATTTTTCTTGTGATATTTATCTATGAAAACTACATCGATTTTCCTAATTTATATCAACATACAACTAGCTGCTACTTTTTCATATATCAAAAACTAATTGAATAGTTTGACATCAAACATAGTAGTTGGTTGGTTCTTTTGCACTATATTTCACATAAAAACAATAGTTACAAGATGTTTCGAATGTTTTTTTTAGTGTTAAAGAAAGCAACTGGTAACTTATTGTTGATTGTACACATTTTATATGGGCATCCGCGGGCAGCCCGCAACCCGCTGGGTCGGGTTTGGGTGTGCTTTTATTCCACCCGTTTAGAAGTGTATTTTTTTGACCCGCACCCGCCAAACCCGCACCCGCAATGACCCAACCCAAACCCAACCCACCCACCCATTTGACAGGTCTAGGTGGGCTACACGATACTGGGTTTTAGCTACTCCAAATCACCGGTATCGGGCAAGCCATGCATATCGAGTTTTGATAGTATCACGTCAACATATCAGGTGGGACTGCATCGGCTTTCTGTGCATATTGCGTTGCCATATTGTGCACACACATAGTTGGCTTAATGTTAACCCAGTACCACTTTCTTTTGCAAATCGATATCTATTTACCCGTATCGCCCAAGCCGTATCGGGTTGACTGTTTCATGTTGAGTTTCACCTCTGTCACCTTTGTGTGTCAGGTTGGCCTACTTTTAAACACCTAACCTGATACACGATACAAAATGTCACTTAAAAGTGTGCTTTCTTTATTTTTCAGATAATGGAACGCACCAAGGAGACCATTGTTCAGGTCAACCAGCATGACAATATGATCCCCTCTAAAGACACCATAGGGGACACTATAGGGAAGAAGCACACTAACCCAGCAACAACTCAACCTTCCACTACTGACAAGAGGCCCCACATTGAAGTAGAAATTATGGTTCAGGCCGCACCAGCAGAACTCAAAGTCTTGACCCACTCCCCAAGGTGCTTTACTCCAAGAGATGTGGAGCATCAATACTGATACATTGAATTGGCAGTGAAGGTCTACCGCCCAACGAGGTTTTGCCATGAAACCTCTTTCCGATAGATTGGGATTTTTGATAGGATGAAGAACATCCTTGGCACCATTGGGCTCTACGAGATCTGCTTCGATTTCTCCAACTCCTACATGGAGTTGACCAAAGAATTCATCTCCTCCCTCTGACGGGTGCCGAACAACCCTGAAGAGAGCAAGAGATTCAGTGGAGGCGATCGACTGCAGGCCCAATTATACAACGCGGAATACGAGATCACCGAGAAACTGCTCAACAAGATCTTCTCTAAGAACAAAGATGAGCAGAAACTGCTTGATGAGGGTTCCAGGATAATCGAGGATGACGACTTTGACCTAGTGAAGCTATGGAAGGAGCTGACATGTGAGTCTGCCTTCAAGCCCGATAGCAAAGTGGCTGCAGTCCACTCCTACTTCTAGAGGATCATCCACAAGATAGTGTCCAACCTCCTCTTCAGCAAATTTGAGACAAGCAACCTTAATATTGAAGAGCTGCACATGATCTGATACATAATGGTGGGAAAGCCAATAAATTTGGGGCACTTCCTCATCAACAGGCTCCATCCAATCAAGGACGCCACCAAAGAGTGGGAGGCATTGTCAACCTGATCACGGTAGGGTTCAGATATCCAAAGGAACCTCACAGCCTATCACAAACTCAGGGAGAGGATAAGATACATATCAAGTTCCTCATAAGAGTCAGTATTCTAAAGAAAGAAGGCTCTCAACTCTTCTACATGTTTTCAAGAATCGACACTCTGCTTACACTGCTAAGTTGTATCAACTACGACACAGAAGCTGGTATTTATGCCAGAAGAGATCAAGGATTTGGAGGTTGATGCAACCTATACAGCCCCACCTGCCATCCATAAGAAGGCAGCTGCAAAGAAGGGGGCCTCCAAGGCTACTCATCAAAAAAGGTCCTCGGTGGCCAGCACCAACTACAACCTCAAGGCCAAAGCATCTGCGCCAACTAAAGCAGTTGCGCCAACCAAAGTAGTTGTGCCAGTGAGCACAACCATGCTAGAAGAAACAGTTGTAGTCACAATGACAGCTGCACCTACTGTAACAGTCATACCGGTCGCATCGGCGGTGGCTGAACCTCCCACAGTGCACCCTGACACCTCTTGCAACAGTGAGGAGGCCCTCATCCAACTCCTAAATAATGAGCTCCAGTCCACTCAACAAACTCCCACCCTGGCGAAAATGGTGGAAATCGCTTCATTGGAGAACGCGGCCAAGAGTCATGTGGCCGATCACCACCCTCAAAAGCCATTACTTCCCCCGTCCCCACACTGAAGTAGAAGCTACCACAACAAGGGCCCCCACACCGCGCCCAGAGGCCATGCCTGCATGCACCGTCGTGCTGGAATTGCCTCTGTCTGAAGGCATGCATTCCACGAGCCATGCTCCTAGAATAGGGAGCTGCTCCAGAAGCCATCATCGTTCGCCTGCTCCTCCTTCTTTGGGGAACAACTTCGGCTATGAGTTTGATAGCATGAAGGAGGTAAGCCGTAATTATAACACTACTTTTTACTCCCTCACCCGCAAACTTCAGGCTTTCCAGTAGCAACTGGGAGCGCAAGAGAATTAGCTGATAACTCTGGTTGGTCTACCCAACTGGCTAAACACAATGAACTGAATAATGGAGGTTGTGCTCCAGCACCTGGATGCTATCGAGCATAGGCTCGAGAAAAGGAGTAGACGCCGCCACATAAGGAAGTCCCAAAGATCACCATCGCCACCACCGTATTCAACATCACAATCATCTTCTTCTTTGTTTTCATCATCCTCAAACTCAAGTGGGCTCTATAAAGTTTTAAAAATGCCCGAGGAGGAGGTGACCAAGAAGATTTTCGGTGGGTCCCCCAAAGAGAAAAGAAATAGCTAAAACATCGACATCACAGCTCACAGCGACACTGTGATAGGGGTAATGGGTGAAACTCACGAAGTCACAGAAACGAGCAACCCAAAGTGGGGCCTACATCAGATCCTGGAGATCCTAGAGGGTTTCAGCCTCCACACCGACATCTTTCCAGATTTGCATGAGTGGATACATCTGATAGGGAGTGAGCCAGTGACAGCTGATATGACAGATCCACTATACCCACTCGAGCCATCCGAGGTGACAAAAGACCTCTCCGGTAGTCTGACAGACGACCCCTCTGAAGGAGAAGAAGGTGACCTATATAGCTCGCTGGCAGCATAGCCCCCTTGAGGGAAGAAATCAGTGGATGAGCGGTTTTTTGAGTCGTCTGAAATACCACTTTTCGAAATGCCTAACTTTGATAGACGTGCCATAGGCTATCTGACTACCTGTGACCAACACCTTCTGAACATGGTGCTTAGACTACCGCTGGATGAGAAGACCTTCATTTGGAACAACGACTACTTCTCCCTACAATGCCGAGTTCTTAAAGGAATATTTTGCTCAGAGGATATAGTAGGAAAGATCCTCTTTCACATCAGGGAAGGCACAATGATCGAAAATATTGCGCTGCATATAGGCCAGTAGCCAATCTACAATGCCACTCTTGCCCTGACCAGGTGACTTCTAGCAGGAGCATATGAATAACAACCGGTGGTCGACATGTTGAAGCATATCGAAGAACACAACCCCATACTAGTGCTAGCCCCCCATAAGCATAGGCAGCGTTGGTTCCTCTACATCGCGAACCTCTGCTCCCATGACGTCACACTTTTCAACTGCTATGCATGTTAGATTCCTCACCTAGATCAGGAATTCATTCATCCTGAAGACAAGCTCCTAAAGCTCCTGCCACTCTGTCTTCACCGGGTCATCAAACAAAACATCAAATGCCACAATGACGTTTGGAATTTCTATGCAATAAGGGACTTCCCTGTCCAACAAGACCCGGGAAGAGGTACATCACCTTCATCATCCTTCATGCAATGGAGCTTCTAAACATATTTAGATACATGTTGCAGCTCCAAGACATGAATTTCTACTGGCTGAGGAGCATCTATGCGCTGCTGTAATTAAAGACATGCACTACTTCTTATATCCCAAGCTTCCCAAGGACTTCCTGGAAGCAGAATCAAATGCCCACTCTTCGCAACCAGGCAACTAACCAAGGGAAGAGACCACACTCTCTCATGTACAATACTATGGTAGGCTGTGAAATAGTTACAGGACCTTCACATCCTGCACGACAAGGACGACACACCTATTTCACCCTCAACCATCAACAATTTTGACCGTTCAGCCTGCAACTCTCTATCTCAGGAACATGTCAATCACATCCTTATACATCTTGTTGATTCCAACGCTACAGATGTCATCTATGAAAAATACTATGTAGTGATCCCCACTGATGATCTCAAAGATTTAGTCAAAATAGGTGGGTGCTTAGCTATGATAGTGGCACTAGCATACATTCCTATTTTACAAGCAAAGATCAGTCAGCTCTACATTTCCCATCCCATGTTGTTCAATGATCTCTGTCTAGCTGAAGAAACAGGGTCATGTTAGCTGTTTCAACAACAAATCTAGGAGAAGCTGCCATGCATCATCTTTCTACCAATGCTACATGACAATCACTAGACACTCATTATGCTCTACACCCATGCTCACGTCGAAATCTTTACAACAGTTCAGACACCCATACTGACTAGCCTACCGAGTAAGCTATCACACCACAAACACCTCTTGAATGACTAGCAAGAAAATTCTACCACGAGGTGATTGCCATGGTAAGACCATATACTGAAGATCCTGGGGCAACTTGGCATGATTTCTATTTCTGCCACCGCAGTCCAAAACAAGTCCCTCTATCAAATGACTACATAATATACATGCTTCACTGGATATATAATGTGTCAGCACTAAAACAAGGACTTGAAACGCTTCATGACCTAGACTACCACAGCCAGCAAGGACAATACGTCATGGAGCTCCTATCTATTAAAGGAGAAGACATCCGCTGAACCCTCACTGGCCTATAACTACTCTTTCCTATTCATCTCATTACTCTTGGACATAGTGTGGGATGAGTTTGGGGGGGGACTTTATAGCATCAGTGAGGAAGGAATTCTAAAATTTTTCCTCCTTTCCTTTCCTTCAACATACTCCATGTATACACTGTGTATAAATGTTTGATAGTAAGCAATATACACACACACCCTATCTGCTGTTCAAACTTGTAAAAATTACTTTATCTTAAATACTTGGTACAACTTCCAATTTGTTCTCTCCGCACCTAAGGCTGTGTACATTTCTGCTATGCTCTCTTGAAAATGTAGTCTTAAATGACAAACACTATAACATTTCTGTGCCAACCTTGAAATATAATTTCCTTCCGGCTAAGAGATGTGCATGAGAAGGAAAGAGCTACCTAAATAGAAAACTCCCCCTTTCCCCACCCACCAAAATCCCAAAAGAGACAGAAGACTTATGAGAGTGAATAAAAGCATGAAAGTTGTGCCAAAAAAAACACACTTGTCTTCCCAAAGGTACCCATCTTTAGGCATGGTAGATTCGGGGCAGTGGTATGTAGGATGTGAAATCACTGCTCTAAAGCCAACTAGCTTGGACTGCAGGAACCACTTTCCCGTTAATAGACCCATACATGGATGGCCCAATGAGAAGCAAGAAAAAACCCAAAAGCCTTAAGCCTTCCTGAAAACCCCACTTCCTACCTCCCTCCATGTTTCAAAAGTTTGGTGCGAAAGCTAACTTCAAATAACATGCACCAAAAATCTCACAAAAGCTGGGAGAGATTTCCGTTCAATTAAGGCAAGGCAAAAGTCATTTTGCTTGTGGTCAGACGCAATTTTCCTCACGACATTTCAAAAATCTACTTAACCTTTGCCCGAAGACCACCCCTGGCAGTTAAAAGTACTGCAAATGAAAGTTTTAAAATCAATTTAGTTGATTGAGGACAATCAAATTGCTAAGTTTGGCAGAGGTTGATAACACCCATTTTATGGCTATCAGAGCTCATATTCCATCGTTAAATTAGCCTCCAAACTTGACTTCCTCTCCTTTATGTTCTATTTATCATGAAAAATCATGTTCGCTACATTTTTTACCATGTTTCCCATCTTTTGAAGGGCTTTCCTATTTTTCTACAAGAAAAGAAGGACAAATGGGCTTAATAAGCCCACCAACCAAGGATATCGATTACCATGTACTTACTACCTGGCGCACTGTAAGAAACTGTCATGTGGTCTCAGCCATTCACAAAGCATGGGACAAGTCACAACCTGCTACGACTTTTACCCGTCATGGTGTCAACCTAGCACGGTTGCAACTCGATACGGTCAACAACCCGACATGATCACTCAGTGGTATCGTAGCCCGATATGATTCCAGCCTGCCACAACCAAACATGGACATTACCACTGAGCGATACAACTTCAACCCGTCATGCGTCGTAGCCCGATATGCCCTAATAGCCAACACCACAACAGCCCTGCACAGTCGCTGTCCTATTGACTACCAGCAAAGACAACCAGACACAACATATCGGGTGACAACTCGTGACAACCTCATTCAAAGCTCCAGCTAAAGTCATTACTGCCCATACATGTGGACCAATAAAGCTTCAACCTCCACCTACTTGCTACCCTATAAATAGCAGCTACAGGCCTACGATGGGACGGACGCTGGATCTGAGGGAGAGCTAGTGCGTTGAGTTCCCAGGAGTGGAGAAGTGATAGTTAGGTGAGCATACTCCCATCCCGAGAGGGATGGTAGGAGTTCACTTAGAGATCATTTTGGTAGCAGCAGGCAACACCCGATGACCCTTGAAGCTTTTCCAAGCATGTCGAGTTTCTGTCTGAGTTCAAACCCAAGACGGTCTGCCTAGACAGAACAACCCGACACGAAGAACCCGAGATGGACATAAACCCGATATAGTCCCTTCGCCCGTCATAGTTGCAACCCGATATGGACATAAACCCGATACAATCCTTTCCCCCGTCACAGTTGCAACCTGATACAGTTGCAACCCAACACGGCTGTATCGTGTGGGAATTATATCCCGATACGATCGCCACCCGTCATAGTTGCAACCCAATATGGTCAGCAACCTGACACAATCATAACCCAATATGACTACAACCCAGTATCAGGTTAGCACAGTCTCGGGCGTCAGCTGCCAAGCGTACCCGTTTCCTAAATCAAGGAGACTGATACCTATCTTCCTTTTTACAACATTTACTTTAATTCAAATTAGCATTGTAACCAAACCATTATATGATTATTGGAATCTATGGAGCACTTCTCATATCATTTTGTGTATGGATTTATTCCGTTCAATGATCTCTTTCTAGCATCTGAGCTCTAGTTCCCTCCTTCCATTATGCATTTTTGACTAGCTATCAAATTGTGTTTCCTATTTTGACTTCTTCGAGAGAGGAAAGTTATGAACTTCTAGAGCTCGGTCTGGTTCAGGTGTATGAGAGTACCCAGGACCAGAGCAGCATCCAGTCTATTTCCCGCGTGAGTCCACATTTGCCCCCCTTGAGAGAGGTTTCCAGTACACGGTTCATTGGTGCTTTTTTTGAGAGAAGAAAGCATCGGGTGTAGACCATTGCCGCTTATTTTGATAAAAAATTTCTTTCTTTGTGCTTGCCCAGATGATTGTTCTCTCTCTTCAGTTTTTCCTATATGCAAAACTACCCTAAAAATTGCTAAACCCCAAAATACCTAAGCCCTTTATTTTTCTGGTAACTCCCCTTGGAGATAGATTTTAGTTTAATTCTTTTAAATTCTTTTTGGTTACACTTTCTTACTGCAAACCTTGTCCCTTGGATTTTCGATGACTTAGACAAGTAGAACTTAGGTTCTGAGGTGCTATTCCCCCTAGTCCCCACGTTTGACCCTGAACTGCTACCTCGACCTCGTGCTAGTTGCGGGCATCTTAAACATTCATGTATTATAAATTATAAAAGTATGATGACCTAGACTTGCTTCCTTCTCGTTTTTGGACCCATGTTTAAGGCTGATCAAGTCATTTATTATTTTATTTGATATTTTGAGGAAAAGTCATATCTTATTTTCCAAATTGAGTTAAATTAATTATTATCAGGTATATATTGTGAAACTTGACTCCCAAGGCAAATGGGACCAAGGAAACCGAATTTCACATTAGATTTCACTTTTGAGATTTCTTTCTATGAATTACAATTTTTGGCTTGGCATCATTTTATTTATTTCATCATCCTTATTATTTATTTAATTGTATCATCTTACCTTCACTGTTATTACCAAAGGGTTATATTTCATTATTATGCACGATGCTTTATATGTGTTTATCTATTATCTCATGAGGGTATTATTTCCATATTTATTTGAATATTATTTTCTATTATGGACATTTTAGATCTTATATGTATATTATATCTCTTGTCATTAGACCTATCAAACAGGTGGGTGGGTTGGGTCATAGAGGGTTTGGGTCTCACAGGTGTGGGTAAAAAAGATGCAATTCTAAATGGGTCGAAAAAGGCAAATCCAAACCCGACCCAGTGGGTTGCGGGTCACCCGCTAGTGCCCATATATGTGTTCATTATACAATCATTTTGTAAGTTGCTACTATGATGGTAAAAGAAGACTATTTGCTAGTGTTTTTGCACAAAATATAGCACAAGAACAACTGACTACTATAAATTGTCATTATAAAAAAAAGTATGTTATATTCTTACAACCATTCAAACAAATACATATTTTCAAGTAAATCCTCCAATGTGTGGTTATGAACAATTAACTAGAGTGAGTAACATGTACTATGATCTATATTAAGTTTGATAAAACAATTAGATAATGTAGTAGATGTTGAATTCAATTTCCCCAATATCTCTCTCTCATATTATATCTTATTAGGCAAGTGAGTTTGGATCGAAACTTCGTAACAATTAATGGTTAGTAGTAGATTATTTTATTTATTCTAAGTACTAGCGTATCAATATATTTATTTTTATATAAGTAATTCAGTTAAGCGGGCCACCTGTGAAACCCGCTAAATAAATGGGTGGGTATGGGTTTGGGTAATTTCCAGTGGGTGACAAATTTCATTACCCAAACCTGACTTAAACGGGCGACCCATGGGTGCCCACATATTTTGACCCAATTTGACAGGTCTACTTGTCATCAATTTCAATTAGCATTATCTCATGTGACATATTTTTGGTATCCTTTATTGATCTAAGGATTAATTGTGAGAACATTAAGTTTCATTAGGGGGGTTTATACATGAATTAGCTCTTTAGGGTTAAACTAAACACCTTGTAGGTCTAACCTCAACCTTGTTTGGCTAAGCCCAAAAGGTCAAAGTTCTATGGTAGGGTCCAAGATCTAGTATGTTACAACACTCCACCCCTTAAATGATTTCGTCCTCAAAATCTATTAATCCAAACATAAACAACCAACTACTCTCCACCCCTTAAAAGGTTTAACCTAACAAGTCAAACCAAACAACATTTAGGGTTACCTACATATCTTTTAGTTGTGAATGTATTTGACTTTTATGTTGCTCATGTATCCAAATAAAAAGTTATACCATCTAGGGTTGAGCTTTATGTCCTTGTGTTTCTAACCTAACAACCCTAAGATCCAAAAAGTCATAAGGTACAAAGGGTAGGTCCACTACACCTTTATATTATCCATATATTCCTAGTCATTTCTTCAAAACTAGGATTAGGATTCTAATCCAACAAATTCTAGGATTTTTCCACTAAAACTTCACATATCTCTTCATTGTGACTTAGTCTAAGAAATCATCAAGAAAATCGAAGGAAATTTTTGTACACATAGTAGTATAATGAAAATAATTCTTGAAGATATGCAACATTGTGACATAAAACAAATATGCTAGCCAAAATATAATGTGATAACCAAGTCACAATATATCCATAACAAGACATCTTCATCCTACTACCTCATAACCTAATAGCATCCTCAAGTCAGACCTCAAAGCATCAAAAGATACAATTCACCCTTAACCTATATGGTAGGTTAAGATCACCTAAAACCGTATCACATTATTAAGCTTTACCAAACATTATTCTAATGGGTACCTCATATTAACCATTCATCAGCACATGAACAACTTAGGTAAATTCTAGGGAAACATCTCACCTAAAGGGTGACTAAGTAAGGCAAGGTTTCTAATTATGGAGACAAAATTGAATGAGTCATATTCTAACTATTAAGGGCTCTGATACCATAATGTAAGGAATGGGATCCCAGAGGGGAACCACTCCCTACTAAAATAAATAGGCAACATCCCAAACCAAACACCAACATAAAAAAAATTCTTGAAAGGGATGAAACCAATTTATTCAACATGAATGTATCATAACACCAAAGTTTAGCAGCGGAAGAAAAATGACTATATTCAATTCTTCACAAAAGTTTACAAAAGGACATCATAATCTCCCACAAAGGGTTTACATGTACGACAGAACTTAAGGATCTAGTAGAGGGAAATCTAAATCATTACAACTTTATCTCCAAGCTTTAACTCCTTAAGTTAAGTCCAAGACTTCATGCCATATCAACCAAGTACTTCACCTAGGGTTGGAAGCATACCCCAACAAGAAGAGAAAAATAGAAGACATCAGAAAAGCTGGTATGTTCATACTAAACATTAATTTTGAGAAATTTATAAAGAATAAAGAGAAACAAATTAAAAGGCTTCCCATAGAAAAGTAAAGGACTACCCCATCCGACATAAAAGAAAAGAATCTCAATAAAAGAGACAAACAAGAGCAACGTATAACAATAAAGCATCCATGTGTTTCACCTGTGATAATACTAGTCAATATAAACATGTAGGTAGGAAATAACACATCTACCAACAATAATTTGGGATGAGCAGGGTCTTGTATACATCTGCTCTAAAATATGGGGTGGCAGGGTCTGTCAACATCGGACTAGGCACATCTGCCCTAAATATTTTCATATGTAGGAATTTTCACATTATCAATTGTGGGAATTTTCACATCCACATAAAAGAACATGTAACATTATACTAGCAGTCACCACATGATGCATAACAAAAGAATAATCAAGAATGAACTAAATAAGAGAGATGATAACATCCAACAAATAAATAAGGTGGGATCGCATGATCCTATCAACCTCCACCATAATAGTGGGAAAAAGAGAATATAACACCATAGAATGTTCCACCATGAGCAATGTATAGAAAGAGGACAAGAGAATGTCCAAATATGATCACAAGATCAATAAGAAATGAAATAGTTCACATGAACCATAATTTTCAAAAGAAAGAATATTATGTAGGCTATTGTCCATAGGACCGAGAGAATGAAGATACATAGTCTAATAGCTCAAAGGAAAAATAGGAGATGCAAACATACCTTAAACCAAAGTTCTAGAAACACTCTTCACCAATCTTGTTGTTTCTAAGATCAACTTTGCCTAATTATAAATTATTCACATGTATTAGGGTTTGAGATTCATATAAATGTAATGAAACCCTAATTCTATAACTTTTTAGTAAAACTCGGATTTTGGACTTAAAACTCAAACTAAAAGATTTCTTATGTTTTTATGATCAAGAAAACATATTTATTTATTATATTTGGAGTTAAGATGAATTAGTTACCAATTTTAGGACTATTTATATTAACAAATTAGATCCTCAACAATCCAACATCAAAAATGTGGAAAAAAATCTTTGAAACTATTTTTATTATAAAGAACACAAATTTTCAATTCCAAAACATGTTTTACTTTAATTTTCATACAACCAGAGCAAAAGTTATGATTTTTATAAAATAGACCAATCAAAAAACTCGAAATTGCCAACTAAGCAAGAAATTAGCGATAGAGGGGGAGAAAGAGCGAGTCCCAGCCGACTTGGCCCAATAAGAGGCCTCCAAGTTGCTTGGTTAAATTCCAGTTGTCCTCACCGAAAGCAAAGAAAAACATGGGCAAAAGACTAAACTACCCTTGCGAGAAAAAGAAGCAAGAGAGGAAAAGAAGAGGCTAAAGGCATAAAATCACATGGGGATTCATCCGCTTCCTGGCCCATGCACCATGGCTGTGAGAAGAAGCATGGCCGAATAGGGTCAATTTTGGGGGAAAATGAACTTGTCCATTTCGCGTGAAGAAGACTCATCTATTGCGAAGATAGTCGCCCCACAAAACTTACCTCAAGTCTGATTGAATCACGATGAAGAGAAGAGCCGATTACGGTGGTCAAAACCTCAGACAGAAGATCATGTTGGTGGTGGATAATGACATAGATCTAGGTGAAATTAGCACAAGGGTACAAGTTCTATAGATGTGACGCAGACCCAGGTGGGGTTCAATACTTATAGGAGGCGGCCATAAGGCCTATGGGTGAGGGGCTATGAAAGATTGGGGAACAAGAATCGGGAGAAACATGAATAGGGCATGTGAGAGGTTGTGCTAGGGCTTGGGGTGTGCAAAATCCTCTGACGAAACTAAAGCACAAAATATCACGAAAACCTAGCAAGTTTTGAGGAAGGAAATCATGAATTAGTTATCACCCTCGGCTGAGATACTGTTCACACAATCCGTGTCTCCTACTCGAGGTAGGAGACAAGCCACACATCGTTGGATTAGTGGGCAGGGCCCTAAGATTCAATCCCAACCGTCCACATGATACACCTGAAAGGGCTAAAGAAGGAAATAAATTCATGTGACAAATAAATTGATTCCCAATCAAATGCAACCAAAATGTGAACTAAATTATTTTTATTTTTCTCTTTCTTCATTTGAGGGTGCAAACAAACTCCAAATTAATTGAAATTTGACACCTAACTTATTTTGGACATGAGGAATCCAAATATGTAATTAGATTTTCCTTTTGAGAACTTTTGATTCATTAAATTAACAAATCTTTTTCTCTTCCCTCATGTATTAATGATATTAAGAATAACAAAATTGATGACACTTCACCCACACGTCAAATTAAGTATGTTGGATATGAATCAGTCATTAATTTTATCCTTTGGGATTATTTTACTCATTATTTAATATTTTGGGCAATTAGATACTTTCTCTTTCCAAATTTACACATGTATATTAAAGATGATCCAAATTACATGAAAATCCACACATATCTTTATTTTAACATGTAAATTTCAAATATAAAGTTATTTTATTCTTTTGGATTCATTTATTATTTTATTTGATATTTTGAGGAAAAACTCATATCTTATTTTCCAAATTGAATTAAATTAATTATTATCGGGTAAATAATGTGAAACTGAATCCCAAGGCAAATGGGACCCAAGGAAACTGAATTTCACATTAGATTTAACTTTTGAGATCTCTTTCTATGAATTAACATTTTTGGCTTGGAATCGTTGTATTTATTTCATCATCCCTATTATTTATTAATTGTGTCATCTTACCTTCACTCTTATTACCAAAAGGGTTATATTTCATAATTATGCACGAGGATTCATATGTATTTATCTATTATCTCATGAGGGTATTATTTCCATATTTATTTGAATATTATTTTCTATTATGGACATTTTAGTTCTTATATGTATATTATCTCTCTTGTCATCAATTTCAATCAACATTGTCTCATGTGACATATTTTAGGTATCCTTTATTGATCTAAGGATTAATGTGAGAACATTAAGTTACATTAGGGGGATTTATACATCCATTAGCTCTTTAGGGTTAAACTAAACATCTTTTAGGTCTAATATTAACCTTCTTTGGCTAAGCCCAAAAGGTCAAAGTTCTAGGGTAGGGTCCGAGATCTAGTATGTTACAAACCCTTTATGATCATTTTGTGTGGAAGTGAAGGTATTCACACCTTTAAATGCTTGTTGGGCTTAAGACTCGATGGTTGTTCTGCACTCTCAACACTCAATGGTTGTTTTACTGTCTCAACACTCGATGGTTGTTTGCACTCTCAAAACTCAATAGTTGTTTTGCACTCTCAACACTCGATGGTTGTTCTGCACTCTCAACAACCAATGGTTTTCCTTGGGGGATGCAACTAGATGATTGCACTGGTTTAGAAACCAATGATTTTCCTTGAGGGATGTAACTGATGGAGGTTTTGATTGTACAAATAGATGGAAAAATTGATCGTTGACTGATGGTAAAACATTTACGACCTTTGACCTCCTTTCTTTCTCCTCATAGCTATAAATACCCCCTTCCCTCAAACAAACCTTTCCACACTGAAAACTGTGTTACTACTGGGAACCACCCGAATCCATCAATTGATGAAGGAGGAGCTTCTCGAGGTCAAAGTTTTGCTAGATCGTGGTTGCATGTTGTTGTAGGACTTGGATCTATTTCTTGTAGGATAGATCGAAGCCTTCCTACCTACTTCCTTACTTCTTCCCTCTTAACCTTGTTTCTTGTTTTCTCCTTCTTCTTCCCTCTTAACCTTGTTTCTTGTTGCTCTCCGTCTTCTTCCATTCACCATGGTTGATATCCATGGCATTCCTTGATAGAAACTCATACACATTGATGAGGGACTCTCTTTCTTCTTTCTTTTGCTCTAGATCTACCCCATTCTTGAAGATATGAGCTATCTTGGAGATTTTGGAGTGCAAAGCTTGGGTTTTACCTTCTCTTCTTTGTGAAACCTTGCTCTTTGATCATTATTCTTCACCTTATGACAAGTTATATAACCTCTAATACATTTCTTTCCTATTCATAACCCATTTTAGGTAAATCTCATTCTTGAAAGCACGTAATATGAGAAAAGATGGCCTTTTGGGCATTGCTTGGTATGAAAATGATGATGGTACAAGTTGTTAAGCATTCTTTAGACCCTAAAAACATTTCTTCTTCTATAAATGATATTTTCCTTGAACATCGAAGTTCTAAAATATGAAATGTAGTTGTTATGACTTTTAAAAATGTCATGTATGTGTTGTTTTAGTACCCAATGGGCATAATCTGACCCAAACTTTAAACCTTACCATATGGTGGTTAACAAATGATGATTTTAATGCTTTTAGTTTTTTATTTTGGTGCTGAAATGATAGTTGTATGAAATCATAATGTTGAAAGTAGCTCATTCATGCTAGGTTTTGGTCACATAAATGCCTTGTTCTTGAAAATACCATAACGTTTTCATCCAATGAACTTTTACGTTAAAATTTTAGGTGATACCTTGTCTATGACTAGTTAAGCTCTTGGTCAAATTTTAAAGGATAATGATGTTACTACAAGAAGTTATTTTTTTTCTAAATGACTTTTTAAGCTTTTATGTGCCCTAGTTTGATGCTTAGGCCTCTACAGGGCCAAGAGTGATTGAATAAACCATGAGGGATTGACATGGGACATATTCCATATGTTCTATATCTTTAGAAGTTATATTCTACAATTTACTTTGTGAGCATACTATTGGATCTTGTATGAAACTTAGTTGATGTAGTCAAAATACTTAAACAACACAATTAATCAAGTATAACCCTGATCGTGTAGCGCCATGAGACCGTAGAGATTTCTCAGTGTCAGACTTTGCTGGACAATGAAATGAGTAATCCCAAGAGGAGCTCAGATTCATATACTATTGAGTATATGTAGGTGCAAGGAGGGTATATCTATGTCATCCATATCCCAAGGTTTTAGAGAGCGGTTAAGGCCATGTTTGGGAGTTGATATATATTCATAGTGACTACGATCATTACTTGGATTTAAAGGTTTATATCTAGGTTTCTAGTGTCATGGCATGTGTACCCAGGATGGAAATGGCTGTTTTAGTAGCTAAGTTGGTGTACCACTATGGTTGTTACTCGTACTAACCAAGGGGAAGGGATCCTAGGATTCCAGACATCCTAGATCTTATATTGAGTTGATTGTGACTTCATAGTGGTCAGCTAGTAGTTTGACTGGTATGCCTCAAACTACACACGGCTTAACAAAATATGTAATCCAACCATGTAGAATATCTGTTAAGGTTACTTGGTTAGTCACATTAGATGATCAACATTTCTTTATTTCTTTTATTTGGCAGATGATCTATAATGCAATAAGAGAAATCAACTATATTTATGATTATGTATATGCCTGATCTTTTTTTTGTAAATTATATAGTCCTTCCACTCTGTAATATTATTTGCTTTAATTGTTTAGAGTACATAACTTTTCCATAAGCAACATATATTTATAGAAGTTATATCACTCACTGGGACATGGATCTCACCTCATGGAGCACCACATCATTTTAGGTGATCGTCAGTAGTATTGTCAAATCTGTGGTAGTGAGGAGGACCAGTTTGGAGATTTGTAGAAGAAGAACATCAACATGTTGTTTAGTGAGTCCTAGTGTCATCCTTGTACTCTCAGGTTTGTGCAGAGAAGTCCTAGTGTTAAAGGTTGGACATGTTGCTAGTGTTTTGTAGTAGAGTCCTAGTGTCATCCTTGTACTCTCAGGTTTGCCGCATACCATGAAAAATCTTAATGCAAGCACCACAATAATAAGTCTTATGCACAACTGTAGATTTATTAGAAGAATTTACCCAAATTAAAATTCATAATTTACCACAAAAGTGTACATGTTGTAACTATAAGGATCTTCAAATAGGTACTTACTAAGAAACTGCTCAATCTTCATCTTCACATCCCTACTGTGATACCCATCACCACACAAAATGAGATTACTTAAATCCAGTGCGGAATTAATACTAAACATTCAGGTTACCAGAAATCATGGTAAATTAAAACGGATCCCATAAGACAATAAAAGTTGGAACATTTGCATATGATTCCACAAACTGATCACCTGTATTACATAACATGTCATAAAGATGTACACATCATTGTTCAGTGGCTATCATGCCACAAACCTATTACATATAAAAACATGTTCACATACACAAGCCATATCTGTACAACCATGACCTATTGCCAAAACCTCGTATCTATATACAAAATCACCAAAAAACTTACCCAGTACCTGAGAGTACATGGACAACACATAGGACTCTACTACAAAACACTAGCAACATGTCCAACCTTTAACAACTATTGCTCCTCTTGCTGCTCAACCTCAACAACATGATCTCTACTTCATTGTACACGACCACCTAAAAGATGTGGAAACCCACAGGGTGAGACCAACATCCCAACAAGAGATATAACTCTCCGCCAACGTCTATTATTAACACATGTAGATTATACACAACAAATTTAACCTTATGAACATATTCAAGTCAATGATATGTGTAAAACTGATATCACGGATTAACCAATTTTAGTAACTACAACTGAGTAGTAGAACAAGTTATGCATTTAGAAGGAATAAGAATAACATGTATAACAAATGATTTCTCTTACCGCATTATAATTCAAGAAATCAGTAAAAGAGATAAGGCAAAGGGTCATCCAATGTGAGTTGTGTTTAACCCTAAGAAAGTATACTACATGACTATATTACATATTTTATTATGCCCTGAGGAGATGAGGTAACCATTCATGATCCAACCAACCACTACTAAGTTGAAATTAGTTCCATACAAGATCTAGGAGGAGCCAAAATCCTATGATCTCCCACACCCTTGATCAGTCCGAGTATGGCGTAGTGACATATCAAGTCCAACTGCAAAATAGCCTAGTCTGCCTTGGTATATAGGTCAAGATACTAGTGAAACTGAGATACAACCGCAACTGCACTCCTGTCGAGGTATGGATGTAGCCATCCTCAAAACATATCATATATACTGAATCACATCACTTGAGATACTTCCTCGACCATTCTCCTGATAGGGTATGACCGTGACTAATCTTCTGAAATGCATGTACTCAACAATATACAACTCTGAGCTTCCACTAAGGGAGAAATCGTTTCACCATCCAGCAAGTATTGACACTGAAGATGGATCTATGTAATATGGAAACTACATGATTAGGGTTTCACTTGATAATTAATCAATTGGGTATCTTTTATCATCAATCAAGTTACAAGGTATAAACCCTAAACAAACTCTACAAGGATAAGGGTATGTTACAACTCCATAAGATATAAAGTACATGATGTATAAACTTGTCACATCATCACTTGGTACCATTTCCATATAAGGCCATCAACATTATCACATTACTAGGGGATGTCAATCCCTCATCACATCACTGGAGGATATTGTAGGGAAATACGACATCAGGTAGGTAGTGGAAACAAAATTTTACTAGCATATTTCCATTAACCAGCAGATTGTGTCAATAACTATGCAATGGGAAGGATGGTTTCACGAAGATATACCTGCTCCTAGAGCAAGTCCAGCGACAATCCTCGTTGATGTAAGTGCACACTCTGTCTTGGACGGTGATTGTACATCTCCTAGTCGCACTCAGACTCGTCTGAGTGCTCCTCTATAGACATCAAACTCAGACAACTACTGCAGCGGATCCTCAAATATCACCATAGATTGTGAGTTGATGTTTCCCTCCTAGCAACAGCCCACATACGCCTGCCTCTAGAGTAGTCCACATGAACCAACTAGAACTCCTATCATCCTACAGGAATAGACCAGAAGGAATTGTCCCTCCCATTGGTGTATTAGTCACCAACATGCTCTCACACAATAATGATCCTCAATTGCTTCTCTCCTATGGCTATCCCTCCCTAGTCAGGTAGGACTTGCATGGGCTCTGATGGTTACCACAACTAGAGAGGACAACAATTGTTTGAGCAACTGATTCTCAATCATCTATATATTAGTTGTACTCTGGGAAGCCCCCAATACCCCTCTATATATAGGAGGGGTTAGGGTTAGGGTCAGGGTTCCCAGTCCTCAGGCAATGCAGGCATAAAGAAGGAGTGGAAAGGACAAGTAGATCTTGAATTTTTGCAAATTTTTTGAAGTTTCACAACCTGTGTGCAAAAAAATGGTTGTCTCACCTAGTGAAATGACTATTTTGCACCTTCTAGTTCTTCACATATGTTGGAAATTCAATTCCAATTAGTACTCAACTTGACGTACCCTTGAAATGGGCATTTGGTGCAACTGAGACGGCAGTCTCACACCAAACCAAATGGCCATTTGGTGGAAGCGAGACAGGTGTCTTGCACCAAGACAAATGGCCATTTTACACAAGTAAGACGGGCATCTTGCAGCCCAAGTCAAGAAGAATTCCAACCAATGTACAATACAATCAGCCTGACACTCCAAACAACAGTCTCAACACTTGAACTGATCATTTGGTAGTGTAGTCAGCCGATCCATTGCATGAATTGAAATACCTAAACACTTTAGTAATCAATTCCATTATCATTCAAGATCAAACTCCTCTTCTAGATGAGTTCCTATGTGTGTGACCCTATAGGTCCCATATCATGTTGGCAGTGAATGTTCATAACTAGCTTATGACATCACAAGTAATGAGTGGTGCCTAGTCACACATCATTGCTACCCAGGTGAATGGAAAGTTGGGGAGCAACTTCAACCTACAATATGTGTATGGTGTTATAGTGTTTGTATAGTTCCTTTGTCACTGATATCCAGATTGAACTAGAGGAATGGAGCAATCATCCTCATTATTATTCAATCTTGTTTCTTGAATAAGAGAAGACTACATGAGATATATGTGAGCTCAAAATATTGACTCACATGTGTATGGCCATACTTTTCTCAGCCTCACTAATCAAGAGGCCTAGGATATCATACTCCATATAGGAGGGACAAATCCCATATCTATCACTCACAGTCAATCCCCATGTGTCAAAGTCACCCAATCATCACCGTTATAACAACCCATGTTTCAGGACTGCGTTTGATGATGTGAAAGTGTACCCAACGACATGTGATGATTTCAGTGATTTCAGGTCTAAGAATACAACCACCACCATCACTGTGAGAGCTGACTATGACTTCCATGAAGACGACTTCCATGTGTTAGTCTCACGGTGGGTCTATCTGATATAATGTTCTCTAACATGTATCTGTGTGCTTGATTTGATATTTCCATATCATGACTAATGAGATTCAGTCATCAACCAACTCACACTCTGATCTTAAGTGTTATTGTTGTCTATCTACCTTCCATAATAACAACCGATCAAGGACCTAATGGGAATGTATATACGATTAACATCTATATGATCTCATTCTTCCAAGTCACGTACTTAAAGACATATGTCATTGATTAATATCATTCTCTAGACATTTATTATGTAATTCATTATCTCATAACTGAATATACAAAATAAATTGGAGGCTTGCATTTATTATTATCAAATCAGGTATCTATTGACATATCCCAATCATCATATGATTGGCTCTCTGGGCATACATACCAACAGAATCCCACTTGCACTTAGAGCCAATCACCCACAGATCTCATCCCAAGTGACCTAACATGACCATCATGCTTCTGCTGCATAAGTGCTTTTATAGTGGTTTTAGCAACATTGCCTTAAGTCGATGTTTTGCAATTTTCACATCTCTTCAGTGTACAACTACTTGTATGAGATGGAAGTGTCATAGTATGCTATCTGAGATTCCCAGCCTAACTAGTATCTCCATTGTTGTCATAAATATTTCTACTGTGTCATCAATGGTTTGAAATCTCACATAAGTTCACATATATGAACTTCTTGATCCATACAATATCCTATGATGTTTTCATAACACAGAGATACTCATATTCTTTTGTAGATTAGAACAACTGTCGTTAGATCGAAACCCTTTCTATCTTACACTTCTCATTTAATGTCAAACATAAAATTTAGATTGTGATTATTTTATCAGTTTGTAAGCTTGCATGGGTGTAACCCTTTACATCCAACTCTTCCTTATTACCATCACCAAGGAACCGATCCTATTAGTGATTCACAAGCACTTAAGGATCAGCTGTATGGTAGTTTAGTGACTCTCACTGGTATTTGACATATACCCTCTCATCATGTCCAATACATACGAGATTTCTAGGTAGGTATATATGTGTCTTCTCGTCATGTCATATACATATGAGATGACTGGATATCCTCTCGTCATGTCCAATACATATAAGATCATTGGATATCTTCTCGTCATGTCCAATACATATGAGATAATGGGATAAGTACATTACATTGCATTCAAGATAGATCCAATTGCGAATACATATGGCATCTATCCATTTGTTCCTATTCTTCATAAAAATTGGGACACTAGGCTCCTGAGAGACTAACTCCATGGAACATTGACAAGTTTACTCTCATTGAGTCTTACATGCTTAACCCTTCAACATCTTACCAATGTTTGTGCTTTTACTTAGGTCAAGAAGCTTTCCAGATCTATATCTATAGACCTCGATCCCTATCACATAGTATACTTTGCCAAACCCTTCATGTAGACGGTATTTTCCTTGCCAGGTTTTAAGATTTATAGGATAAGGATGTTATTACACATCATTATGTGGAATATCTATATGCTCCCACTAAATATTTTGTAATCATAGATTCCATCTTCATTTTGACTCAAGTCAAACCATTTGACTATCTTGTCAAATTGAAGATTCCAACTCTGAGATGCTTGCTTCAATCCTTAGATTGACCTTTGTAGCTTATAGAATTTATTTGCATTAATGGATTTATAAAACCTTTAGGTTGTGTCACATATACATCCTCTTAATTATTCCAAACAAGAAATGTAGTTTTAACATCCATATGATAAATCTCACAGTCATAATAAGCAGCAACAACAAGCGTGATCTAGATGGATTTAACCATGGTAACTGGTGAAAGGCTTCATCATGTTCAATACCTTGAACTTGTTTGAAGATCTTTGCAACCAATCTACACTTCCATATTAGTCTTCTTACAATGACCTAAATGCACCCTATGGGTTTTACCTCTTCAGGTTGATCCACCAAGGTCATACCTTATTGGTTACCTAGAGTCTATCATTGATCTTATGACCTTAAGCCATTTCTTAGATTCTGATACCTCAGTAGCTTTGTTGACTCATCTCTATGATCAACTTGTCACCCTTTTGAGTTATAAGATATGATAATCTTTCAAACTCATGGTGTGTTCTACTAGAACTAGGAATTCTATTATTACATAAGGAACTGGAGATTCTACAACATCTTGTGATTCTCCTTGTTCCTATCGTACCTCTTTACATTTTATGTTTTCTTGTTTGTCTCAAACATTTTGAGTTCTACTTTTACTTTCAGTGATTCCTTTGGAACTAAGTTTCATTTAGGAATTCATCCATCCTAACAACAAACACTTTGTTGTCAGGCCAGAATATAAGTAGTATTCAACAAGATAATATTCATGTGATTTATGGATAAAGCCTTTCAAGAAACTATTTTCTTATACCATCTTTCAATCCCAATCACTATAAAAGACTCATCGGAACACTTCCCATGCCATATCTCATATGGTGTCTTTTGTACCATTTTAGACGGTACATTGTTTAGTGTTTAAGCATGTGCCCAAAAGAAATTTTAAGATTAGCTAGATTTTATTGATAATCTCACCATGACTTAATAGGGTATGATACCTTCTTTCTGAAACATCATTATGTTTTCAGTGGAGTTCATTATAATACACTATCATGATCTTCTAAAAGGTCCTCAAACACTTGGTTTAAGATATTTCAACATCGATCATATCGAGGTATCTTAATACTTTTACCAATTTAGTTATGTACTTCATTTATGATATCCTTGAACACTTCAAGAGATACAAACTTATATTTCATTAAATACATAATTTCAATATCTACTGATCGTACCAGTAAATATAATGAGGTACTTGTAACCACCTTTAGCATTCATTCTAAAAGGTCTATGTACATCAGTATGTACTAGTCCTAATGGTATAGTCGATCTCCCACTACATCTAGTTAAGATCCTTTTGTCATATTTCACAACAAATAAGACATGCATGTCTCTATTGGTTCAATAACCAAAAGAGTCTAGATAACCATCATATGGAATCTAGATATACATTTCTCGTTTATGCGCTCTAGATGACAGTGCTATAGGTATTCATTGTTTGAGTTATTAAGTCATTCAATATATGTGTCATACACATTTATCTTTACAACTATCATGTATAGTTTATAAGATATAGGGCATCACCATAAAAGATCATAATGTTCTTGTCATACAAAACATATAATGTTTAGCAAGTACACAATAGCAATTCACTAATTCTATTATGTGCCCATGAATGACAACCTTTAACTATAGTGGCAATAACCCTTGATCCATATAGTTCTAGCTTACTTCTTCACAGGTCCTAAAGTAGAGATCTAAATCTCTATCTTCTTCCCGAGATCCTCTGTGAAGAGGATAATTCCTTTCTAATGTCCAAACAAGTGACACTGGTGGCACTTTGTTTTCTTTATCCTTTAAGTGAAAAGGACAAATTCCTTTTACACTTAGCCTTCTCCATATATTGAGTGCAGAAGACTTGGGCTTCATTTTAGCCTTAGAACACTTCTTATCCTTGCTTTTTCCTGAGGACTCACTTCCGTTGATCACCATCACGGATTTGTTCTTGTTCTTCATTGCTTTGGCATCAACATGCCAAGCATGTGTTAAACTGACTATATGATTCATGAAACACTTGCATAATCATATTCATGGTCAATTCTTGACCTAAGAGAAATCCCAGTCATTCCACATGTCCATTCACATTGAGCACATGGGGTTCTACTGGATCTCCCTTTGTTAGTTTGCACTCAACTAACACTTTTAAGACATTATGCCTTCTTTGCTTTACATGATTCTTAAGATGTGTTACCATCTTGAGAATGTTCATGTATTCATGTTGTTCATGCAACTCATAGTTCATACAATAGAGCATTAGGTATTCAAATGTCTATGGCATCATTGGCATGCTTCCAATAAGCATCCATTTGGCCTTAGGCGCTTTTGGAGTGGGTTCCTCTAGCATTGGCCTATCAAGGACATAGAGCTTTCATTGATCAATGAGAACATTTCTCAAGGTTCTTAACCAATTGTGGAACTTTATCCAATTTTGTCCTTGTTAAGGACTAATTGCAATTTGAACATGTTTTTGTTTGACATTTGATTCTACAAAGAAATATTGCAACCTTTTTAAAACAATTTTTTATTTGGTTTGATTTGATAATTTGTACGATATTAATTAGGTATTTAATTATTATCGCTCCCACTATTTTATTTGAATTGATAGCCCTCAATATCAATTCGGAATATTGCAGCATATAATATTCTAGTGGGCTAGATCCAAGATAATTCAACTATTGCCTGATCAACACTGCAAACACAGTCAATCATCTAGGTAGGAAACTCTTGCCAATTGCATCATATGCAATTCTGGATAGATGATATGTAGAACCCCTTGCCATAATCATATGCATGCTTCTGGGCCCAGACACTCTGAGAATCACTAGTCAAGCTTGACCCAAAAGCTGACATGATAATAATACACCTCGTGGAGGCAGAACCTACACTATTACCAACACACTTCCACGAGATAGACTGCACACCCCGCGGAGGCAGAACCTACGCTTATTCGATCAAGCTTTTCATGTAGGCCGCTTTTGGAAAGAATCTAAGACTTGATATTATAATTGAGGGAGTTTGTATGTATAAATACATATACTTTATCCAATCACCACATATATAGTACATATCATATACATGCTATAACCACAAATGAGAACATGCAATAAATAAAACACACAAGCGATGGTTATGGCCATCTAATGTAATTCCTTGGAGCCACAAGGAATTACTACCACCTACAGTCCACATCATATGCAACCCATTTTTGGTGATTATCTGCATTCAAACCAATCCGGGTTGATCAGTTCAACTCTTGAACCGGTCGACTCACCTCCTGGTCACTTGGTTGGGCTCTTCTGAAATGATCGTTTGGTTCTCAAGTCCAAGCAACTTCTGGACACCTCCAGTCAGTCAGTTGGGCCACCAGTCGATCGGTTCATCCTCCTGTCGTCTGGCCTCCTTGGTCCTCCAGTTGATCGAGTCATCTCACGAGGTGGTCATTTCGCCTTTGTGCAGATTGTCATCTCACGTCAAAACACAAATTAAAACTATCCTATTTCTTATTACATTGTATATGGGGAAAACCTTGAGTTACATTCGAGGGGAAATATGAAGAAGAGCATTAATTTACATTTGGAAAGGAGAGGGAGTCTCAGTACATAGACCGATTGACATCAGGAATTATAACCACAACCATGCACACACATATCAGGGGTTTTGGCCATAACCATGCTTTACATCCACCATCAAAACTGATTTTTATGGCGACGCATGTAAATTTCATATTTACCATATCATATATATATTCATTTGGGTTCTTATGTGGTGACTTAGACAGACGTGCACATCAAATAGTTTAAATATTTACATCACATGTAATAAATAAATACGGTAAAACCAAAAATCTGATCATATCAATTATCCCAAAACATAATTAATTGATGTAGCTCTAAAACCACTGTAGGGAAATACGACATTAGGTAGGCAGGGGAAACAATTTTTTTACTGACATATTTCCCATTAACCAACAGATCGTGTTAATAACTATACAATGGGAAGGATGGTTTTATGAAGATATCCCTGGTCCTGGAGCAAGTCCTATGACAATCCTCATCGATGTAGATGCACACGGTGTCTTGGATGGTGGTTCTGCAACTCCTAGTCGCACTCGGACTCGTATGACTGCTCCTCCATGGACATCAAACTCATACAACTACTATTGTGGCTCCTCAGATCTCGCCACAGACTGCAAGTTGACGTTGCCCTGCTAGCAGCAACCAACATACTCCCACCTCTAGAGTAGTCCACACGGACCAACTAGAACTCATGTCATCCTACAGGAATGGATAGGAAGGAGTTGTCCCTCCCGTTGGTGTACTAGTCACCAACATGCTCTCCCACAACAATGATCCTCAATTGTTTATCTCCTGTGGCTATCCCTCTCTAGTTGGGTAGGACTTGCATGGGCTTTTGTGGTTACCACAACCACAGAGGACAACAATTGTCAGAGAAATTGATTCTCAATTGTCTATATATTAGTTGTACTCTAGGAAGCCCCCAATACCCCTCTATATATAGGAGGGGTTAGGGTCAGGGTTCCCAACCCCGGGTAATGTGGGACTAAAGCGGGAGTGGAAAGGACAAGTAGATCTTGATTTTTTGCAACTTTTCTAGAAGTTTCACAACATGTGTGTGACGAAACAGTCGTCTCATGCACGCTATTGTCATTTTGCTAAGCGAAACAACTATTTCACACCTTCCAGTTCTACACATTTGTTGGCAATTTAATTCACCAATTAGTACTCAATTTGACGTACCCTCGAAACGGAAATTTGGTGCAACTGAGACAGACGTCTCGCACCAAACCAAATGGCCATTTGGTGCAAGTGAGACATGTGTCTCACACCAAGCCAAACAACCATTTTGCACAAGTGAGACGGGCGTCTTGCAGCCCAGGTTAGGCAGAATTCCAACCAATGTACAATACAATCAGCCTGACACTCCAAACAACAGTCTCAACACTTGAACCATTCATTTCACAGTCTAGTTAGCTTATCCATTATGTGAATTGAAATACCTAAACATTTTAGTAATGAGTTCAATTATCAATTTAAGATCAAACTCCTCTTCTAGATGAGTTCTATGTTTGTGACCGTATAAGTCCCATATCACGTTGGCAGTGAATGTCCATAACTAGCTTATGACATCACAAGCAACGAGTGGTGTCTAGTTGCACATCATTGCTACCTAAGTGAATAGAAAGTTGGGGGGCAACTTCGACCTACAATATGTGTATGGTGTTACAGTGTTTGTATAGTTCCTTTGTCACTAATATCCAGATTGAACTAGAGGCATAAAGCAATCATCCTCATTATTATTCAATCTTATTTCTTGAACAAGAGCAGATTGCATGAGGTATATGTGAGCTCAACATATTGACACACATGCGTATGGCCATACTTCTCTCAATCTTTCTAATCAAGAGGCCTAGGATATCATACTCCATATAGGAGGGACAAATCCCATATCTATCACTCACAGTCAATCCCCATATGTCAAAGTCACCCAATCATCACCATTATAACAACCCATGTTTCTGTACTATGTTTGATGATGTCAAAGTGTACCCAACGACATGTGATGAATACATTGATTGCAGGTCTAAGAACCACAACCACCACCATCACTGTGAGAGCTGACTATGAATTCCATGAAGATGGCTTCCATGTGTCAGTCTCACAGTGGGTCTGTCTGATACACTGTTCTCTAACATGTACCTATATATTGCCATATCATGATTAATGAGATTCAGTCATCAACCAACTCACACTCTGATCTTATGTGTTATTGTTGTCTATCCACATTCCACAATAACAACCGACCAGGGGACATAATGAGAATGTATGTACTCTTAACATCTATATGATCTCATTCTTCCAGGTCACGTACTTGAAGACATATGTTATTGACTATTATAATTCTCTAGACATTTAGTATGTAATTCATTATATCATAACTGAATATACAAAATAAATTGGAAGCTTGCCTTTATTATTATCAAAAAAGGTATCTATTGCCATATCCCAATCATCATATGATTGGCTCTCTGGGCATACATACCAACATATATCACCTCATGCTAGGCACAAAGCCTCTGCCAAATCATGATACTGAAACTACATAATTTCTGCATCTCATTATCTCATTATGCCTCATAAAGGCTCATAATAATTTTCCTATGCCAGGTCAAACACATCATAGCATTCAAATAGCTATGTCATTCATTCACCTGCATGGTTAGAATCATACAAGTAGGAGAGAAAGAAAAATGCATAACCATTGCATAATACCACCTTACACAAGATAACCAACTATATCATAGTCCCATATTAGGGTTAGGGTTTCAAAAAAATAATCAATTAGGGTTTCTAAGACATCATATAGCATCAACCCTAAGTGCATTATCTTCCAACATTCTAGGAACATGTGGGTCAACCTTCATCATCACTCCTCCACAACACCAAGGAACAACATACCCAAATAATACCATTGATGGAAAAAGATAGGAGTCCATAAAGGCATTTGGTTAAAGGACATACCAGCGACCAAGCACACCAACAGTCAAAGGGATCCATGGTCGAAGATATACCTTGGTTGAAGGCTACTTCAATGACCAGGAACACCACTTGACATCAAAGGTCGAAGAAGGAATAAACACCATGGATCGAAGACCATCAACCAATGATCGAAGAGAAGACCTAGGTCAAATACATCTTCAACACCAAAGCATAAACTAGGTCAGCAACCAAGGCACAAACCAGCGACCAAAAGCACCACAAAACCATTGATCAAAACACCTTCAATGACCATCCAAGGAACACCACCACCTAGAAAAACATGATCAAACAAGGTGACCACACCAAGAAAACATGTCCACCAAAATAGCTATGCACATCACGCAGTCCAAGCGTCACTAAAGGTAGAACATCAAAGAAAAAATAGCCATCCAAACCCTAAACAAGCATCACATGAGATCAACATGGAAGCCATGGTATAATAAATGTATATTCTAGGTTAAGCACATGAAAATAGATCCAAAAGTTCATCTTATACAAGAGAACCGAACCAAAACTAAGGAAACCAAAATTAAGGTTGAGATGCATGCAAAGCCGTCATCATTGCCATCAACTAAATCTCAGCCACATGAGTTAGGGTTTAGGAGAAAGAGTAAACTAGGCAAGTGCGCTTCATAATCTTAAACCCTATAACAAGATAGTGACATCTAGCATATTATGATCATGATTTAGAGATAAAACAATGACATGTAAGCAATATTATGGTACAAAGTGGGGAAAGTTATATAACCCGCCTTAGAGATGGTTCAACCACATCCAAGAAAGAAGCTCCAAAATTAAGAGAGAAGCCTAGCCTTGATCTCCTCCATGACCAAGCTAGTCATTACCTCAAAAGAGAAGAAAAACCTAGGTCTAAAGGGCAAGAAGGATAAACATTATCCCAAGGCAGAAAAAGAACAAGAAGGGAGAGAAAGGGAGAAGAGTTCCTCCACTCAACTTAAGTACTACCTTGGAGAACCAAGGATTTGGCCCGAGAAAGAGTAAACTAGGCAAGTGCACTTCATAATCTTAAACCCTAAAACAATATAGTGACATCTAGAATATTATGATCATGATTTAGAGATAAAATAATGACATGCAAAAAATATTATGGTACAAAGTGGGGAAAGTTATATAACTTGCCTTAGATGATGGTGCAACCACCTCCAAGCAAGAAGCTCCAAAATTAAGAGAGAAGCCTAGCCTTGATCTCCTCCATGACCAAGCTAGTCATTACCTCAAAAGAGAAGAAAAACCTAGGTCCAAAGGGAAAGAAGGATAAACATTATGCCAAGGCCAAAAAAGAACAAGAAGGGAGAGAAAGGGAGAAGAGTTCCTACAATCAACTTGAGTACTACCTTGGAGAACCAAGGATTTGGCCCAAAAAAGAGGAGTACATCCATCCCCAAACAAGCACCACCACGGAATCTCCATTAATTCTTCCAAGAGAAGAAGAAAGGGGTGGGGTTTTACAAAGGAATGGAATTAAGAGGTTGGATCACAACCAAGGATCAAAGAATCACCAAAGATCACCAAGGAAGAGTAGCTCCAAACTTGGATCACCACATGCAAAAGGATTTCATCCACCAAGCACCAAATAGGAGCTTCTTCTCCGCCAAGAACACAATAGCCAAACTCAAGGAAAGATAGAGGGTAGATAGGGTGCAAAAGGATTATATGCATGAAAGAAGAGGGGTACATATACAAGGGTAGAGATAGGTGAAAGGGGTTAGGTGTCAAGCACATAAGTGCCACATGTCCACCACACATCAACCATGCAACCACTAAAACCATGCATTCAAGATAGATCATGAAGAACAAGGTGGGTTAGCATCCTTACTTGGTCCTAGAGGACCATCTGTCGAAGGAAAACTTGGCACAAAGGCCAGCGATCGAAGACACTCAAAAATCCAAGCAAACAAACCAAAAACCTAAGTTCTCTTAGACTAAAGAGAATTCACCACACTCTCAAGACCACCTTTGACCATAGAAAAAACATCAAGGGAAGTCACTAAAAACTAAGAACGTCAAACAATCAACACAAGGTCAACACCACTGTAACATCCCTGACCTGGGTTAAGACTTAACCCTAGAGGTTTTGCTTAAGTAAGTCATTTATATTCTTGTCTTTATCTTTTGAAAAGTAATTAAGGTTCAAGAGGAACTTATGTTTCAATTTTAGTCCATTTTGAATAATGTTGAAACAATGTTTTATTTGTTTTGGACTAAAGTGCGAATTACCCAAGTTGAGGGGTTAACTTGCAAAGGTTACATGATAAATGTTCCTCAAGTGTTGAAGCATCATAAGAATGAGAATGATGCAGAGGTATGGCTTGTGGTAGCCTGAGCACCAAGAAAGAGCTTATTAAGCAATGTTTGTGCATTAAAACCTAGTTTTGGTGTAATGTGCAATTTACCCAAAACCTAGGGTTCAATATGCAAAATACCACCTATATAGAATCCCTCATGTTTCTTGGCATCATGTAGAGAAAATAAAATGAGAGGGGCGTCTCATTTGAATCACTTTGGAGGAGAGAGAATCTTGATATTAAAATAATCTAGATTTAAGCATAATTGAAACCCTAATTCAATTTAATGCAAAAATAAATATATTAATTGAAGTGCCCTTCAACCAAAAATTAGATGGTTGAATTTGTATAAGTGTGAACGTCCTTGTGCCTTGCAAAGGCCACGAAATATCTAAAGTGAGTGGAGAGCCCACTCACATTAGTTAACAAAAAAGTAATATCCACTCAATTTTTGGATATTATTATAATGGTTAAGGTGCTTAAATTGCTTTCTTTTAATTGATGGATAATGAAAAGGAATTACAAGTTGGGGGAGATGGATTCGTATGAAAGGGATGGAGGGGAGTATGTGGCACCAATTTTGGGAGTTAAAAGATTATTATATCACTTTCTCTCTCATTGAAATTCCCTTATATACATCCCATTTCCAACCCAAATGAAAGGCTTTTTCGACCCTTCTTTCTTTCCTTGCTTTGTCCATGCTCAAGGGAGCTTAGGAGAAACAGGAGGACGTTCCCCAACCTATAGGTAAGATCCATAGTCATCTTCAACCTTGATTCCATGGTGGAAATCGAAATTCAATGCTTAAATTCTTCTTTTCTTCATTCAATCTTCACCCTTAGCCATTCATTTCACTCAAAGACTTGAGGACGAGCCTTGGGAGGTTGAAAAAGCTTCATTCACCATTGAAGGCGTGAATCTTGAAGCTTGGATTCAATTTTTAAGGCGGGTTATATAACTTGAACCCTTAAATGTCATTATTTCTTACAATTTATTCATTTTGTGTTGAACCTTTCTTCTCTCTCATTTTCCTTTTGATTTGTTGTTGAAATCATCATAAGAATCACAACTGATTTTGAGGGTTTGAAGCTTGAATATGATGATGTCATCTTAAGCATACACCTCAACAAAGGAATGGGCAAACGGTTTGCAAAAAATGATTGAGCTAATTCGGTTTCAAAACTGAATGGGGGATTAAGTCCAAGACTGAATGATTAGTTGTACCCAAGACCGAATGGGTAAATAACTACAAGACCGAATGGGTAAATAACTACAAAATCGGATGGGTAAATAACTACAAGACCGAATGGGTAAATGACTACAAGATCAAATGGGTAATTGAGTTCAAAACCGAATGGGTAATGGATCTCAAGATCGAATGGGTAAGTTAAACTCCAAAACTGTTTGAGGTTAATTGCTGATGTGAATGATGGAGGTTCAATGGTTCAAATTGATTTAAATTTAATGGATTCAAGGATGGGTGATCCAATGAGTACTAACCCTAATTGATTGAATTGATTGAAACCCTAGTTGAGGGAATTAATTTCAAGGTTGAATGACCCAAACGGTATCAAGACCGTTTGGAGTTCAAGGGTTGTGATGAATGGTTGAAGATCCAAGGGATGTAATTGGATGTACCCTCAATGGTTCAATTGATGATCGATTCAATAAAACAAACCCCTAAATCAATTGATTGGTTGGACGAAACCCTACTTGATCCAATCGGTTTCAAGGTGGTGTGGACCAAACGGTCCTCAAACCGTTTGAAGGGCAAACGGTCTCAAACCATTTGATGTTCATTCGGTTTTAATAATAAATTGAGCAAATGGTTTCAAAACCGATTGAAGAAGTTAGGGCAAGACCGTTTGAAGGTCAAGGTACTTCAAGACCGATTGAAGGTCTAATACCTCAAGACCGTTTGAAGGTCTAATTGATTCAAACCAAGAAAGTACCAATTAACCCCTTGATTGTTAATGGCATATCAAAGTTAAATCCAGCGGTTGTACCTCTAAAGTACTTAGGTGATTAGTACCTTTACATTGGTTAACCTTTGATGCTTATGGAATCAAAGACTTAATACACTATGTCAACTCTTTCATTCAAGTTGATTCAATTAATTAACCTCCTAGAGAGTATGACAGAGAGGAACTTATACATGAGTGATAATCATGTAGTAATTAATCCTCAACACTTTCAACATGAATAAAATATGTAATTAGGGTTTGATCCATGATAATGAGATCATGAAACCCTAATCAAGAAGGTTGATGAGCTCTAACCCTAATTTTTAAGAGAATGCTTCATGAAAACCCTAATTTTGGGTAAAGCTACATGAAACCCTAATTTTAAGGGAAATGTTATAAGAAACCTTAATTCAAGGTAAGGATGTAATGAGAATAATGTAATATGAAACCCTAATATAGGGTGATGTTATGTGAAACCCCAGCATAGAGTGAGATTATGCAAAACCCTAATTGATAAAGAAGGGAAACCCTATTCCTGATAATGGATAATCTTATATCAATAATGGTTGAATAAATCAAATGAGTGACTTATGACCAATACATTACATGGTATGTGATGAACTGGTGCATAAAGTATTAGGATAAGAATTACCCTAATACAAGATAAGTTGATGAACTTAAGTAAGATCAAGGTGATGAGGGAAGTAAAATATTAGGATGTGATAGATATCACATTCAGCACCTCAAGGTTGATACACATTGATGTACCCTAAATCCAATATACTTGAATGAGTAATACATGAAGTGTCTCATGATAATTATTACAATAAGATGTAATGCACTTTGATAAGTGTAGGCTAACATACCTTGAGAAAGGGTTAAGCAAGATAACAAAGTATGATGTAATTAATATCCTAGAAAAGATGAGAGAGAAACTCATACTTTGTGTTGATTATCATTTAATGATAAATGATGAGAATAAATAAGTATGGTTGAATACTTGAGATATTAATTTATGCTCCTAGATGTGTGGAGCAATGAATTAGGTTTTGAATCGATAATATGAACTTGAAACCCTATTCGTCTATAAAGGGAAAACTCTAACCCTAATAGTTGTTGCCTAGTGAGAGGTGACAAGATGTTTAATGGGCCTTGTGAGCCATGTGGATGGTTGTTGCCTAGTGAGAGATGACAAGATGTTTAATGGGCCTTGTGAGCCATGTGGATGGTTGTTGCCTAGTGAGAGGTGACAAGATGTTTAATGGGCCTTGTGAGCCATGTGGATAGTTGTTGCCTAGTGAGAGGTAACAAGATGTTTATAAAAGTTTCATGTAAAGTAATGATAATGTTCAAATAAACTAGGAAATGGAAACTTAGTAACATAATAATAATAATAAATGGATACAATAATAATAATGAAATCTTAATCATGCATGCTTATTGTTTATAGCCAAATAAGGGCTATAGTGTTTTGAATAATCTTAAAGAAGAAAAGAGGAATACTTGAATTACATAAAGGATGTGAATAAGTATGATGGCTTGGCCAAGGTTTAATACCTAGAAAAGGTGATGTGGTATTCAGTGATGAAGGACAAGATTGGTAATAACCCAATACCTGGAATAATTGCACAGGATTGGTAATAACCCAATACCTGGAATAATTGCACAGGATTGGTAATAACCCAATACCTGGAATAATGTCACAGATTTGGTCATAACCCAATACCTGGAATAATTGCATAGGATTGGTAATAACCCAATAATTGGAATAATGTCGCAGGATTGGTCATAACCCAATACCTGGAATAATTACACATGATTGGTAATAACCCAATACCTGGAATAATGCCACAAGATTGGTCATAACCCAATACCTAGAATAATGTCACATGATTGGCCATAACCCAATACCTAGAATAATTGCACAGGATTGGTAATAACGCAATACCTGGAATAATGTCACAGGATTGGTCATAACCCAATACCTGGAATAGTTGCATAGGATTGGTAATAACCCAATACCTAGAATAACTGCACAAGATTGGTAATAATCCAATGCCTGGAATGGTTGCACAGGATTGGTAATAATCCCAATGCCTGGAATGGTTGCACATGATTGGTAATAATCCAATGCCTGGAATGTTTGCACATGATTGGCATAGTCCAATGCCTGGAATGTTTGCACATGATTGGCATAGTCCAATGCCTGGAATGTTTGCACATGACTGGTATAGTCCAATGCCTGGAATGTATGCATAGGATTGGCATAGTCCAATGCCTGGACAGAATATGATGATGTATACTCACATGACTAGTATAATTCAATATAAGGTTAGCAGATTGGTTGAGGCCAATAGATAGAAATGAGAATGATTCATGGATGACATACTATGATAATGAATATTACAGGATAAGCTTGAAATGTTGATATAGTGTGATGGATAAATGAAATACAGGTGCTTCCTATTCCTTATAAAGAAAATAGATGATTTACTGCTATATCAAAGATAGTTGCAATGCCTTAAAATATGAGAATGTTCTAAACTGCTTATCCTCTGCTCAGTTTAATACTATTTAACTACAATAATGATGTTTCTGGTGGAGAGTTATATCTCTCACTGGGACAATTTTCAATTGTCTCACCCCCATGGGATCCAAATTTTTAGGTAGACGCAGACAAGGAGGTAGGAACCATACAGCAAGGGAAGGACAACAACATCAGGAATAGCAGTAATATCTCAGGTGGAGATACTGACTGTCGTGACTTGTAGATATGAGTCATATGTGTCGTCTCTGTACTCTCAGGTCCTTGGAGTTAGTAGTTAGTACTTTTAATGAATCAATCTGAGATTTTGGCTTGAATGCCTCGAGGTTTTGTGTTTCTCATGTGTAGACCTAACAGAGTAATTGATGTATATAATCCTCGAGAAGAGATGGTACATGGTATGTACTTATGGACCAGAATGTACATGTAATACTTTGGTTCTTGTTGTTAAGAGTTTCCTGGAAATGAATCTCTTTGAAAAAGGTTTTAATTCTTAGTGATTTTTGTTAATCCACTGTTAATGATCGCTTCCACTTAGTTAATGATGTTTTGTTCGAACGGTGTGTCACAACCACCATAGGGCATTCAAGCAAACCCTAGAAACAACACCCAAGGTCTCACCACTTATCTCCTCATCAAACTAAGGCATAACAAGGCACCCCAAAACACAATTCTCTCTCTCATGATGATAAAACATGTGAGGCACATCTAACATGTGACAAATTACAAGATAATCTTTCAACATGGGTAAATTGCAACTTGGTCCAAAATAAGCATAACAAGCTCAAACATCAACCAAACATGACGAACTAGAAACATAAGCTTGTCACATGTCATTAAGTCATGTCAAGAGATTAGATTTAGGTTTAATCTTCTTATTAAGCAAATCAAGCACTAATCTAGGTTAGGGGCCTTACACATGCTATGCTCTGAACCCAAAATCATAAAACAAGTATGGGTCAACACAAGTGTGTTGAGTACATGGGCACAAAAACTAGTGTGATACAATAATAGAATATTTTGCATTTTGACTTGCGATGCTAGGATTTGGCAGTCGTAGAGGAGGACCTAAACACGTCTATGGAGGAAGGGGCCAAGGCTATCTTAATACCCCCCTCAGAGACACATATGATAATTTTTGGTCAAGATGATAGTTGCCCTATGACTGTCCACCAAGGCATTGACAAAGCCCCCCCTAAAAATATCAAGAAGCCTTCCCATGGGAAAGATGATGTCGATGAGGTGATAAATGGGGCAGCTGATACCCCATTGGAACCAAAGAAGACATACAAGAAATCCTCCATTGGGAGAGACCATGGTCTTCTCTCATACATCAACCCTACATCATCATACATCCTTTTGGAGTTGGACATACATATTGACCTAAGTGGGGCCCTTCCTTACTTTTTGGTTAAGCATGAAACTATCCAACCTTTACTAGAACCATGGAAACACATAGTAATCGTTAAGTATATTAGCATCAATATTGGCTTCCAGGCACTTATCAATAAGATCAACATCCTCTGGAAACCCATGACACAATTTAGGGTGATTGATCTTGAAAATGGATACTAGATTATCCAATTTGGAAATCATAATAACTATGAGAAAGAAATGAGTGGCATCCCATGGATGGTCTTTTGGAATTACCTATCCATCCAGTCATGGAATCCCACCTTTAGGCCATCTAAACCTATTCCGTGGAAACTAGTTGTTTTGGTTTGTGTTGCAGACCTCCCTATTTTCCTCTACCATAACCAACTTCTCAATCACATTGGCAACATGATTGGAAAGACCATCAAGATTAGTGCAAATACCCTCTGAGGCAATAGAGGGAAGTTTTCTCATATTGCGGTTGAGGTGGACACTGAAAGCCCCTTTGACTACAATTTTCATCAAAGGAGAGCATTTCCTCCTAGAATATGAGAACCTTCCCCAGCTCCACATGAAATGTGCTTGGCCATGCTAAATTGGACTGTAAGCATGCCATAGATCAATCCAATGACATTAGATCTAATTCAATTCCCATCCCAATGCTTGTGATTACTTGCATGGCAGCAATTCATGCAAAAAATATAAACTTTGCCACCCTCGAGCAAAGGAGGATGGGACCAGGAAGTCAGCCAATAAAAATGTCCTAAAGAACCCCCTGCAAAATTGCAAGGATAGTACCATACTTGTCTTGGATGATGAGGGTTTGTCTAAGGAGGAGGACAATTGGGAACTTATTCTTAGTAAGAAAGGAAGATCAAGACATCACAAACATCAAGATGCAGAAAGCACTAACAAGATATCCAACAAGGGCTCGGGTGTGTGGGGAAGCATATCACTGAGACACAGGGTGAATACACCACTGTTAAACTCACAAAAAACAAAGTCAGTATTGGTCGTTCCAACTTTCCAAATACTAATGGAAGTCACTAGCAATTTTAGTCAAGTAGGGTCATTGATCCACCTCATCCAACCATCTCTAAGGCGGGTTATATAACTTTCCCCACTTTGTACCATAATATTTCTTACATGTCATTGTTTTATCTCTAAATCATGATCATAATATGCTAGATGTCACTATCTTGTTATAGGGTTTAAGATTATGAAGCGCACTTGCCTAGTTTACTCTTTCTCCTAAACCCTAACTCATGTGGCTGAGATTTAGTTGATGGCAATGATGACGGCATCTCAACCTTAATTTTGGTTTCCTTAGTTTTGGTTCGGTTCTCTTGTATAAGATGAACTTTTGGATCTGTTTTCATGTGCTTAACCTAGAATATACATTTATTATACCGTGGCTTCCATGTTGATCTCATGTGATGCTTGTTTAGGGTTTGGATGGCTATTTTTTCTTTGATGTTCTACCTTTAGTGACGGTTGGACTTCGTGATGTGCATAGCTATTTTGGTGGACATGTTTTCTTGGTGTGGTCACCTTGTTTGATCATGTTTTTCTAGGTGGTGGTGTTCCTTGGATGGTCATTGAAGGTGTTTTGATCAATGGTTTTGTGGTGCTTTTGGTCGCTGGTTTGTGCCTTGGTTGCTGACCTAGTTTATGCTTTGGTGTTGAAGATGTCTTTGACCTAGGTCTTCTCTTCGATCATTGGTTGATGGTCTTCGATCCATGGTGTTTATTCCTTCTTCGACCTTTGATGTCAAGTGGTGTTCCTGGTCATTGAAGTAGCCTTCAACCAAGGTATATCTTTGACCATGGATCCCTTTGACTGTTGGTGTGCTTGGTCGCTGGTATGTCCTTTAACCAAATGCCTTTATGGACTCCTATCTTTTTCCATCAATGGTATTATTTGGGTATGTTGTTCCTTGGTGTTGTGGAGGAGTGATGATGAAGGTTGACCCACATGTTCCTAGAATGTTGGAAGATAATGCACTTAGGGTTGATGTTATATGATGTCTTAGAAACCCTAATTGATTATTTTTTTGAAACCCTAACCCTAATATGGGACTATGATATAGTTGGTTATCTTGTGTAAGGTGGTATTATGCAATGGTTATGCATTTTTCTTTCTCTCCTACTTGTATGATTCTAACCATGCAGGTGAATGAATGACATAGCTATTTGAATGCTATGATGTGTTTGACCTGGCATAGGAAAATTATAATGAGCCTTTATGAGGCATAATGAGATAATGAGATGCAGAAATTATGTAGTTTCGGTATCATGATTTGGCAGAGGCTTTGTGCCTAGCATGAGGTGATATATGTTGGTATGTATGCCCAGAGAGCCAATCATATGATGATTGGGATATGGCAATAGATACCTTATTTGATAATAATAAAGGCAAGCTTCCAATTTATTTTGTATATTCAGTTATGATATAATGAATTACATACTAAATGACTTTTATGCATCAACTGTCTAACAGCACACTCAACTTTTTAACCATGAACCAAACATATGTATTAGGTATAGCATGCACTTCCTACCATTCTCCCATGTGAGAAAAACCTATGAGTCCTACACCGGGACAACCAACTAGGTGTGAGGCCTCACATCTGCTACTATACCTTCTCGGTCTAAGGAACTCTCCTTTCTATACCTAAAAGGTAGGCACCTATAACATCTGTACATCGATACCAGCAACCTCATCCTCCTTCTAGGGTTTGGTTCCTCTAAAGGCAACCAAGATACCACAAGCCTCCTTTACTAGAACCATGGAAACACATAGTAATCGTTAAGTATATTGGCATCAATATTGGCTTCCAGGCACTTGTCAATAAGATCAACATCCTCTGGAAACCCATGACACAATTTAGGGTGATTGATCTTGAAAATGGATACTAGATTATCCAATTTGGAAATCATAATAACTATGAGAAAGCAATGAGTGGCATCCCATGGATGGTCTTTTGGAATTACCTATCCATCCAGTCATGGACTCCCACCTTTAGGCCATCTAAACCTATTCCGTGGAAACTAGTTGTTTTGGTTTGTGTTGCAGACCTCCCTATTTTCCTCTACCATAACCAACTTCTCAATCACATTGGCAACATGATTGGAAAGACCATCAAGATTAGTGCAAATACCCTCTGAGGCAATAGAGGGAAGTTTTCTCATATTGCGGTTGAGGTGGACACTGAAAGCCCCTTTGACTACAATTTTCATCAAAGGAGAGCATTTCCTCCTAGAATATGAGAACCTTCCCCAGCTCCACATGAAATGTGCTTGGCCATGCTAAATTGGACTATAAGCATGCCATAGATCAATCCAATGACATTAGATCTAATTCAATTCCCATCCCAATGCTTGTGATTACTTGCATGGCAGCAATTCATGCAAAAAATATAAACTTTGCCACCCTCGAGCAAAGGAGGATGGGACCAGGAAGTCAGCCAATAAAAATGTCCTAAAGAACCCCCTGCAAAATTGCAAGGACAGTACCATACTTGTCTTGGATGATGAGGGTTTGTCTAAGGAGGAGGACAATTGGGAACTTATTCTTAGTAAGAAAGGAAGATCAAGACATCACAAACATCAAGATGCAGAAAGCACTAACAAGATATCCAACAAGGGCTCAGGTGTGTGGGGAAGCATATCACTGAGACACAGGGTGAATACACCACCGTTAAACTCACAAAAAACAAAGTCAGTATTGGTCGTTCCAACTTTCCAAATACTAATGGAAGTCACTAGCAATTTTAGTCAAGTAGGGTCATTAATCCACCTCATCCAACCAGGCATATTTACATGTGTCTTGGAAAGGGAGAAAGTGACTACTTGATGTTGAGGAATTGTAAAGTCATCTTCTAATAGGTTGTAGACCAGACAGGGTTAGGAAAAAAGGAAGAACATATGATCAAGAAGAAAATGGTGCATGAAATTGCCCACCAAGTGAACACATGCAAAGAGTGCTTGAATTCTAGGCTCAACTAGAAGAAGCTATTGCACTAGAAGGTGAGAATATAAACACAAAGACTAAAGAAGAACCATCCTTGGGACTATGTGCGGCCCTATAATAAGTACCACCCCCTTCTTTCCAATACAATGGATATTAGTTGCTAGAACATACATGATGTTTTCCTTGACAAAAAAATTGTCTAATCAAATAGATGAAAGTATCACATAAAATAAATATTATGGCCATCATATAACCACGATGCAATGATGATATTGAATCATACATTGTTAAAAAGCTTGGGTTCAATTCTCATTATGGATTCAGGGCCATCGGGTTCACGGGCGGCATTTGGATCACATGGGATCAACACCACTGCAACATTGATATCATTCTCAACCATCGACAACTCATTCATTGCATGGTAAATGTTACAACCCCAATTTTTGGGTTCATATGGTTGGAAATGCAATTTCCCCAATAAATGTATGATTATGGGAAATGTATGAATTATATGTATTGAATGGATTCCCTTTACAATAATTTTCTTTGTGCAGGTGATTTTGTGGGTCATAATATGTTAATGAGTCCAATATGATTATAAAAATAAGAAGAAATCGAATAATGCATTATTAAAAAGGAAAAGGAAATAAAGTATATTTCTAGAAATATGGAGGAAAACAATATTCAAGAAAATGAGTTACTTTGCAAAAATCATAACTAATGCTAGGGAGCTCTGATGAATAAACTTATTATATGAAAATTCCTCAAAACAATATGAGGAACATGATAAAAATAGTTTGAGAACCTAAGTTCGTTCCTAATTACAAAAGTATGTTAAGTTGATGATAAGTGCATTAAAATTAGGCTAGAAACCCTAATTGAGATTAATGATTGAATCTATGATGCTTAAAGGGTTAATTTGAGTAATAAGAACATGTTAAATGATAATGGTAGATTCAAATCTGATCGAGATGAGAAATTGCTTGTTTTAGGGTTTTAAACCAATAATATACGATAATATATCTAGAAACCCTAATTTAGGGTAAAAGAAGAGATGATTATGTTTAATTAGAAATATATGGAAATATGTTGATAAATGTTGATCCTAAGCCTGTTAAGAGAGATAGGATAAGATGATTAGGGTATGAGTAGTTTTGCTTATTTAGGGTTTGTAGTGATAAAAGTGATAGCAAAACCCTAATTGCAAGTGAAACCCTAAAAAGAAGTAGAAACCCTAAGGAGCAAGTTAGATTGGATAGATCTTGATAACATGAGTAGTAAAAGGAAATTGTATGCTTATTTCAGGATCTTGTTGTGTGCTTGCTTGTTTGCTTGGATTCCCTACTTGTCTGGAATATTTCTATCTCAAATCAGCAGAATAGGTATGTGGTTATTTATGAATAATTGATCTAGTTTCATGAAGTTTTTCTCGAACGTTTGATCGATTGGATGCAACATAAATTGATGTATGTTTATTTATGCAATCCTTTAAAGTCACTATGATTATCACAATTAAGTATGTATGTGAATTCTCGAACCTACATGCCACCCTGATGTATGATCCATGACCAAGCCCCAGAGGGAAGACCATTGGGCACCATGAGAGGTGACCCCAGGCACCAAGCTCAGGATGGAGAAGGTGGCCTTATGTCCCTTGCAAAGACAAAACCCTAAGAGAGGGTAATCTAGGGTTTAGGGAAAAAAGTGGTTGAGAATGTCACATTGAAAACATAATTTGGATTCTTAATAACTTCTTTGTGATAATTAGGTTGTTAGAAATTATTTGTGAAGTTGTGATTATTCCTCCCATACTGGTATAGAAATATACTAACCAACATTTTGTTTGTCAGCATTTTAGGTACAATCATCGAAAAGGACAAATAGTAAACTGAAACATTGTGAAGGTACAAATAATCAACTCAAGGAGGATTAGATAGATAGACCTCATGTATGGATAGAAGTCTAGAAATCCAAAATTTCTTCAAGGTATCAAGAGATTTATTTTAATCCAGCTTTTCAGTTTAATTTTAGTAGAATTTGATAATTATTATTGATTAAATGTCGAACCACTGATCCAGAAATATTGGGATAACGTTTCTGACCTTCTGGTTTCCCTTAATTGGGGGTTACCGGGAGACGGGGTCGTTACATTAGGTATCAGAGCCGTGGTTCCTCATTTAATCCTTAGTAATTATTAAATTTACAAACTCTGTAGAACCGAGGGAGTTATTAGAGGATTTTCCAAAGACGGAGGTGTCTAAAAAAGGATCACAGTCTGGGGGTTGGAAAGATTTTCCTCCGCCCCGCTAGTCGGTCACGAGGACTCCCGGATGTAGTGTGACTCCCTGGCCAATGTCTGAGGTTCTGACTTGAAATAAAATACCTTTAGGATTCTCATCTATTTTGTCACTTCTCAACCCTAATTCAATTAAGGATTTTAGGATTTAGGGTTTTCTCTCTCTTCCCCAACCTCTTGAGGTTAGGGTATATATGATAAGATTAAGGAATCCTCCATCAAATTAATGAAAAGCATGTAAACAGGATGTCATGGACATAAGTTTAATAGTTTATGCATAAACTAAAGAGTAGTTGCATGCTTAGGTTGCATGGAATGTATTGTCATGCCCTCAGGAGAGACCTGAGGTTAGACCTTCTAGTCAGGAGGATGAGTAGAGAGTTAGCCGTGGAGGTAGAGGCCTCAAGGAAGAGGTTGAGACATGGCGCATCCTTTGAGAATGATGCTAACCCTAACCCTAAGAGGTTGTTAGAGAGAGATGACATGATGAGTTAGATATCATGGTCGACCATATATGTGGGTTGACATGCTTTTTGGTTTTGAGTACTAGTGAGAAGCATGAGTATGTGAGGTTGGTTGACCTAGTGCCTTTTGGCGACCCAACCTTGGAAGGGTCGTGCCTGTTAGGGTGAAAGATAGCTCCTTCATTGAAAAGGATAGTGGTGACCATATAGAAACCCTTATGGGCATATATGAGCCTAGAAGAGAGGCATGCACCTATGCAAGAGGACACGACAACAATGTTGGCAGTACGTTGAGACCTAGGCCAGAAGGGCATGCTGGATAGCTTGTGAGATAGGCATGCAAAGCTTTGGATGATCTTTGATCGATCATAGGTTTGGATCATACGTTTCACCCATGTAGGTGTATGCATGAGAGCTTGATCCACCTTCTTAGTTAGAGAACCTCCAGTAGTAAGGTCGGTTGTAGGGTTAGCTCTAGAGAGAGAGAGAGCAAGACCCAAGCAAGAAAGTTGGAAGCTTAGACTCCGAGATATAAGGAACCATGAGAAGTCAGGTATGTTATGACCTAGAATGGATGACTTAAGTGATTGGTTGTGGTTGCCTCATGCATGATCCTTGGAGGCTTGTGGTATCTTGGTTGCCTTTAGAGGAACCAAACCCTAGAAGGAGGATGAGGTTGCTGGTACCGATGTACAGATGTTATAGGTGCCTACCTTTTAGGTATAGAAAGGAGAGTTCCTTAGACCGAGAAGGTATAGTAGCAGATGTGAGGCCTCACACCTAGTTGGTTGTCCCGGTGTAGGACTCATAGGTGTTTCTCACATGGGAGAATGGTAGGAAGTGTATGCTATACCTAATACATATGTTTGGTTCATGGTTAAAAAGTTGAGTGTGCTGTTAGACAGTTGATGCATAAAAGTGAGCCAAGGGTTCCTAGACCTAAGAGGGGAAGTAGTAGTACCTGGTGCAACCGATGCTCATGATGAGGTTTGCGTTTCTATAGATTTGAGCATGGCACCCCTCACTTTTAGAGGAAAAGGAAACCCCTTTGACTAATGTATATGTTTGATGAAACCCTCATGCATAGGTTGATGACGTAAGCATGTTTGATGTTAGTCCTATGTTAAGGAATAAGGAACGAGAGTGTCATACCACGGAAACCTAGCATGGGTTTTAGGTGGTATTCTTGTTATCCATGTGCCTTAGTAGCTTGCTAGGGCTAAGCATGCTCGTGTTGATGTAAACCCTAGACGTAGGGACGTTTGTGACCATTGTTGCTATCAAGAGATAGTTTTCTCCCATCCTGAGGAGGGACCCTTCTATAGGGTTAGTATAACCTTTTGTTTAGGTTTGAGGTAACCTAAGGGAGTCTCTTAGGAGCTTGAGGAGCTAAATGGAGAGTGCATAGTATGAGAACAAACCTATAGACCCATAGATAACCATCTCTAAGGGCATGTGGATGTGTTTCCATGGAGGTAACATGTATGGGGCCTGACTGAGGTAGGTAGGTCACCATGATCCCCATGAAAGGATTTAAGTCTGACCCTCTATGCCAAGAGAGATGATGGAGACATGGGTAAGGTTTCAAAGTTGAGATGTACCATGATGGAATCCTAAGTCAATACTGAGGTCTAGTAGGGATAAGACTGATGGGAGTAGGAGTTGTCTAATTCCCTAGTTGCACAAGACCATAGGGTCGGGAGGTAACAACTATCATGTCCGAGGACCATGGGTTAGGAGATTAATCACCTTCATGAACTCATGGACCCCAAAGGGAAATTGAGGTGGGCACTCCCTGGTTGCATAAGGGAAGAGGGATAACCCCAAAAGTACCAGCACTCTACAGACCTAGAGGAGATGACTAAGGATTGTGTGGTAACCCAAGTGGGTTTGAGACCAATTTTCCATGGAAGTAAACATGATATCAAGATGTTCATGATGTGGAAACATGTGATGCACATTCCGACTTAGATTGGAAGGTGTAATGGCAATGTGGGTTGCACCATCTCTACTCTTAGAATGGAAGAACTATGTATTTGGACTGCAACCAAATGCATATTTCTTCTCGTTATGGGGGTGAGAGATAGGGCAATACGCATGCCATACACTAAGGATAAAGATGATGTGAGTTGAAACATTACTATGATGTTTGAGGATAGAGGAAGTATCATGCCTTTTGGAAAAGTATGATTAATGAGAACTAAGTAGCCATCACACGAGGAAATTCTTTTCTAGAGCAACATGGAATTTATGAGTTATATAAATTTGAGTTTGATAACCAAGATGATGAGCTCGAAGTTTTCTGACTCGGTTAGACCTAAATCTGAGATGAGGATGTTGAGTGGTGTATAGGAAGGTTTATGTCTTCGCCACATGGGGATGTAAGGTGGTAATGGATGCTCTAGTTGAGACGTAGCTATCTATTTAGCTAGTATAGTGGCTAGAAGAGGTTGTTGGGTGAACCCTATGTTCGTGAGAATATAGGGCTAACCCTCAGATGCAGCCAGACATGTTAGTTGAGTTGGTGATTGCTTGGTTAGCCAGCCTAGAGCTTGATGCGATAGAAGGATGGTTGTATGAACCTCTAATACACCTCTTAGAAAAGGAAGGTGATGGAACCCATGATTAGAGTGTTTTAGGGTTTTTTTAGAAGTCACCTTGAGGAATCATGACTAGTAGAGACTCATGATTTCAAGTACATCGTAGTACTACTGAGATGGTTAAGGTTTGCATTAGAACTTTGAATATATGAAATGAAGAAGTATGTTGGGTTGTGTGTGGTTGGTTTCCATGCGTGCAAGGATGTGAAGGCCGAACACCGGTAACCTAGTGAGTTGCTATAGAGAATGAGGATTCCCTGAGAAGGAATGGGAGTGGATCACCATGGACGTTGTGGTGAGTCTCCCATGGACTGAGAGAGGTCATGATGTAATATGGGTTATGGTAGATTGCCTTACCAAGTTGACCTAAGCCTAAGAGAGAGCACTGGCAGGGTGACAGATCCAGTTGAACTATATATGAGAGAGAGATAGTTCAACTACACCATGATTTGAGTTCAATATCTGAGGCTTGACCTCAAGTTCACTTCCATGCGGAGGAAGTAAGTACATGAAAAAATCAATACTAGTTTGAAGTTTAGCATAGCTTATCACCCCTAACTGGTAGAGTATGATCTATACTAGAGGGTCTGATGAGAGTGTGTTTGCTCATTCAGGGTGATACATGGGGACAGTTCTTGTCCTATGAGAGTTTGTGATGGTAGCCACCATAGTCAATATTGGGATGTAAGAATCTCTGTAAGGGAGGTCATGTTTGTGGGCTCTGATCTCCAAACCATGACATAAACACGATTAAAACTTAGCGGAAGCGAATCGGTAATCAGCGGAAGACAAAAATCACAGGAAATTAAAACTTTTCGAGATAAGAACTTGGATCCATAAAACTTATTTCATAAAGAGAGATAAACTGTTTATATCTCAGGATAATTACTTCTTGAGTAATTATATACATCAAGATACAAAATCTCAAGATCACTAAACAAAAGATTCCAAGACCTGAGAGTACAGAGGACACATAGGACTGACTCTAACTACACCATATGGCAGGACAATCTCCACCTGAGATTACTGCTGCCCCTGATGCTGCTGCTGAGACTGATCACCTGTAGGCTGGTTCCTTCGTCTCCGAAGTCCACCTAAAAAGTTGAAGCCTACGGGGTGAGACAATTATACATAATTGTCCCAACGAGAGTTATAACTCTTTGCCAGAAGCTTTAATATAACATCAAAGAATATATTAAGCAGTAAGACCTTCAAAGTATTCTATAACAGTTGCAGGTATAACAAGATCTCTACAATTAGGAGATATGAAGAATATAAGCACTATTGCAATGTAACATCAATCAACTAACTTGGAGTCATCTCTAACAAGTTATACTACATGGTTGATTATGTTTTACAAACAACGTTATGCCCTGTGGAGATGAGGCTTACCACTCATACTCCAACTGATCGCTGAGAAGCCACATCAGTATCATACATAGGTCATTAAGAGAGCCGGATTCTCATGACCTTCACCTTCCTCAGTCAGTAAGAGGATCACTTGTAGGACATCTCGTGTCTCTACTTAATATAGCTCACCAGGGTAAACTGGTCCTTCGCTATTCTAGAGTCACAGTGGTGTTCTGTACTCTCTTCGTCATCAGGAGGTTTCATATTTACCTACCACTGATACGGATATCTGTGTTTTCTTCGTCATCAGGAGGTTTCATGTTTACCTACCACTGATACGGTATGGAATTATAGTGAAGGATGGATGGATTCCACATCTACATCACTCTCCTACACTATGATGTAAGGTTCTACACATCCATGTACCCCACATACTCAAAAGTATGTGCTCCAGGAGTTCCCTGAGGAAAACCTGTTTCACCATCACTTAATCTCTGACAATGATGGATCTATGATCAGGGCTCTACATTATACTTGATTAGTTAGGTACATTCAGTATTCTTTAACAGCATACATTGTTCTTCAAACAATAACAGTAGCATAGTAGCTATAAAAGAAGAATACTAAATGTAACAGGCCTAATTCATATCAATCATCATTTCTCATTATCCTCATCACAAGTCATCTCTAAGGCATGACCTTGATGGTATTCATGGCTCTCATAGCCCATTATCAGCATAGGATGCCACTGGCAAGGCATCAGATTACTTTACTTATTCATAAGGCTAACAACATGCCTTTAATGAATATAACATCAACATCCATACCTGGATATGATTACCTTCATATCAGAACCTGCATGGTTAATACATCTGATAAAGGTAATACAACAATAAGGAATGTACTTCCTACTCTTGTCATAAGAGTTAAATCTATAATTCACATCAAATAGAGTTTAATACTCAAAAGCATGCCATTACCCTTGAATTAGGGTTTACTATTCACGTTACATGTCATCACCCTTGAATTAGGGTTTACTATTCACATCAAGGTGAATTAAACTCATAACATCATCATGTATGAGTAACATCTTCATTGATGATCTTAGTTTAGTTAAAAGTTCATCATTTATCATAATTAGGGATTCTAAGATCTCACACAGGTGAATCATACCCTAATTATGCTCATTTCTGTGTATTGGGGATGCTTCAATTGAGTTTCCACTTAAAAAGGGTACTTTCTCTCTCTAGAAGTACTTTCTCTCTCATCATAAGGTTAGGTGATGTTAACATCACTCTAAAACAGGTTGGATTGAGGCATCATAGGCTAACATAGCCAAAAACATCATCATTATGTGATTAGAGTTACTTCCTCTCTCTAGGGTACTTTCTCTCTCTAGAGTACTTTCTCTCTCTAAAGTACTCTCTCTTTCATCATACTAATGGTTGATGGTAACATTAGACTAGATCAAGTTGGATAGAGTCATTATGACTAAAAACATCATTCTCATGTAATTAGAGTTTGAATTGAGCAAGGTATAACTCAATTGACCCTTCAGGGGTATTTTGGTAATTCACCCCATTGATCATCATCATGGTCAAAAACATTAGTCAAATAACCCCTTACTATCCTAGATTATCATTAGGGTTTGATTTGGGCAACAGTGGACCATTTATATTATGAATTAATTGAAAGAAGTCAACTTGGAATTACATTGATTGATTTCACTCATTAATCATCAATTGAGTTGAGATCGGTTGAAAGTGTTGACCGTTTGCCCACTTTGACTTTCCAAGACCGCGAGCCTCCTTCTAACCTCAAGACCGCGAGCCCCCTTAGGCTTCAAGACCGCGAGCCCCCTTAGGCTTCAAGACCGCGAGCCATCATGCATTCAAGACCGCGAAGACTCCAATTGAGGTTAAGACCGCGAGGGTCATGAAGACCGTTTAGCTAGTTTGACCTCAGGACCGCGAGGCCCTTCGCGGTCTTGAGACTGCGAGCCTCCTCTCGGTCTTGAGACCGTGAGCCCCCTCACGGTCTTGAGACCGCGAGCCCTCTCACAGTCTTGAGACCGCGAGCCCTCTCACGGTCTTGAGACCGCGAGGCTCTCATGGTCTCAGCCGCTTGGTCCTTCAATCAAGACTCAAAGATGCAACCGATAATGTCAATCGAGGTTGAATCCTTCGAAAGGGTCCCATCTATGTTGACCACCTATGGATTGGGTTAATTAAGGTTATGCTTAACCAATTGGTCATTCAATTGACCCTCAATTGTTGACCAATTATGATTGAAATCGATTCAATTAGGATCTATCAATGTTCACCCATCAACACTCAACAATGTGCATCAACACAAGGTTGAACCCTTCAATTGAGCTCCAATTGGGCCCAAACTTGGCCCAAACGGTCTTGAGGTCATTTGGGTGGACCCCACATGGTCTTGAGACCGTTTGCCCAAGATTTCATTAAAATCTAAGGTGATTTGATAGAGATTGAACCATGATTGGGTCACTAAATCAGTATTTTAATCAATTGATAACTTATTTGCAATTGGGTCCTCAATTGGTCAAAATACTTAACCCTAGACCTTCAAACGGTCTTGGGTGATTGTCCTATCGGTCTTGAGACCGTTTGGATGAGTTCCAAACGGTCTTAAGACCGTTTGCCCATCCAATTTTGGATTCTAGTGCAAATTCATCAAGGTCTGACCCATTGAGTTGATGATCATGTCAATATTTTATTGCAATGTAATTTGGTGTAATTGTACCTTCAATTGGTCAACTAATCTTGACCCCAGACCTCCAAACGGTCATGGTTGATTTCCCTCGTGGTCTTTAGACCGTTTGGGTGACCCCTAAACGGTCTTGAGACCGTTTAGGTCAATCAACCCTAAAAAACCCTAATTAGGTCACCATAATTTCAGTACTGATTTTATCTAAGGTTAGCCCTAGTATTCACCCTTCAACTCTTAGCCCGTTTGGAATTAGACCATCAAACTTGGTGAGTTGTTAATTAACATTATTTTGAACAGTAATATCATACGGTAAACGCTTAGTCAACGACCTTACACGGTCTTGAGACCGTTTGCCAAAAAGGCAATTTCAGACCGTTTGAAAATCAGGAATAAATTCAAATAAAGTTGTTACTTAAAAAGGTCATATCTCCCGATTCCCTTGGAGTTAGCCTCCCAAATTTTGAGGGTAATTATCCTATATAATTAGGAACAGATTTATTATACGGTCCACGCTCTGTCAATGGGGCCAAACGGTCTTGGAGACCGTTTTCCCTGTCACGGTCTCGAGACCGTTTTCTCGCCTCGCGGTCTTGAGCCCGAGAGAGCAAACTTTTGAGACCGTTTAAGAAAGTGAAAAGCGGTGGGTTTTTCTTGGAAATCACGCCTTCATCTTCTAGCTCAAGAACAGTACAGATATCCCACGGGTTTGCTTGCAAAATAGCAGGGAAAAGTAGGGAAACACTAAGAGCTATCATCAAAACGCATATAAAGATGCACATAGTAAAGCATGGGTTTAGAGTTATAAAACCCGCCTAAAGCTTGCTTCTTGAGCTCCAAGCTCTAATGGCGTCCTTGAGTTCTTACAGGTTGGCCAAGGTGAAAGCTCCAAGGAAGGATGAAAAGAGACGGCTAGAAAGGTAGGGTTTCAAGAGTTAGCCATGAAGCTGACCTTGAATTCGAGTTCTAACCATGGAATAAGGCAAGAAGAGGGGTTTAAACCTACCTTGCACCCCTTGGTCATCCTCCTTAGCTCCAAGGCAGTCCTTGGTCGTCTTTGGTGAAATGAAACAGTAAGGGAACGAAGGGTAAGTTCCCTTACAACTAAGGGAAGGAGAGCTTATATACATGGGGTAGGATTTTCAACATTAGATCATAAGTTGTCCATAATTCCAACTAGGTCCCTCCTTCTTTACTTGATCGTCCCTTCCTCTTTAATCTAAGTACAAACCTTCTCTTAAGGTCTTAGGAAAAGAAGGTAAAGGAGAGCAAGCTAATAATGAGGTACATACATAAAGAGATATTACACATATACCCTGATTATTCAATCACAAGGCATATCTCATAACTTGATAAT